>CM021102.1:288008824-288312594 GCA_007115665.2 Sequoiadendron giganteum | reverse complement strand
TCCCATGATTGTTGGTTATGTACAAAATGAATCATGAGGACAAATGGACCCATTCTCAGAGGGAACGAACCAAAAGGAGGCTCACACAATGCAATTGGTAGGGGAGAGTGAGGAGGCTCGATGGACAGGCAATGGCGGCCAAATGCAGCCCGGGAATGCTCGACCAAACCAAAAATTAAATTAGGACAATTTCATCCCAACCTCGCAAGCCTCGTGAGAATTTTGATGATGTTGCCAAAAGGCTATGAGGTTGGCGAGAGAGTTATGAGGGTGTGGGCCTGAAAACAAAAGTGAAGCTCACATTTTAAAAGTTGCTTAAAATGTATGGAACATGGGAAAATCAATATGCCTGATTAAACTTTCATTTTTAAATATTGTTGAGTGCAATATTTATAAGAGTGAATACAACACAAATATGAAGTGGGACCGATAAAATAATTCCTTACCATTTTAAAATGGTGATTAATGGCATAGGGGAGGTAAAAAAAAATTACCATTGGAGTGAATGAAATATTCACTTTATGGGATTTTCTTTGTTGTGAAGGACATTTTCACGGGAAATATTTTCTCCCTCATAGTGAACGAAAATAAAGGAGGAGAATATTTCATTTTGCTGCAAGTGAAATATTTGGAGCTAAGAAATGGACTTTTTTCGATTACAAATGGGGATTTTAAATAAAGTCAAAATCCTAAATATTAAAGTTATGAAACTTTAATATTTGGAGAAATATAAAGTGCAGCATTGTGAAAGAGAGACAAAAACAGATTTTGCACGGGAAAGAGGTTTTTTCAACAGCTAGTTGAATTTGAAGATTCTCCACATGGGCACATGCTTTCAGTTCCTAAGCAATGATGAGAAAATGCTATTGTTGGAGGGAATTTTTTTGTTGCTTCAAAGGAAGGAATAGATAATCTTTTCAGTTGATGATCAACGGTGAATGAAGCTTCCAGATGGCAAGTCCAAATCAGTTTTGGGGCTGCTCTTGGTTTCTTTTATTTTCTATATCTTCTTTTCTCTTATTTATTGTAATGGTTCCAATTTCTAAAAGCTCTGCAAGTCATGTAGAAGCTATGGGTAGATTGTAAAGCTAGGGGGAAATATGACTATTAGTCATTTTTAAACTAAAAGTGTGTGTTTTGAATTGTTCAGTTATGTTTATTTAGCTGATAATTGTCTCCATGGCTGAATTGTAATGCTATTTTGGATTCAATAATAAAATTATATGATTCTATTCATGCACATTTGCTGCATTTGAGTTACATATTTTGTTGCCTTATGTTCTATGAATGGTGTAATTTCTTTAATAAAGCACAAGTCGTTTTATTATTGCTTATTGTTCAAGGATAGTATAATTGCTTTGACAAATGTGACAGGAGTGTTATGTTTCGGGTGGATTTATAAGCAAGATTATCAAATAAAGTTGTAGTGGTTTGGTTGTCATAATGTGACAACATTTGCAAGACCTTTAGAGCATGTTCAACACTGAAAGATGAATGCTAGTTATATGACTCCATAGCCCATTTTATGGCACTGGTCCATTATCATGTTTTTGTTGTTTTCAGTTTGGTCCCAACTCTTTAAATCAAAAAACCATTTCAAATATATTTTTTTGAGTTATGTTTGTCATGTTCTCCATGCTGGTTAGTGAAATTTAGTCAAGTTGTTAGCCAATTTTGAGTGATATTTTAGGTTTCTCAACATATTTATGTGAGAGCATCATCTGTTAAGCAATATCCTATTACTTGTGTGTCTAGATTGTTTGATGTTGCTAAAGGGTTACCCCCCCTAAGTCTTACAGAGCCTGAACTACAAGGGAAATGTGTATCCATTCCATTTCCTGTCAGTTGGCCACTAGCCTTTGTGGTTCTTTAATATAGAAGTTGGCTACCTCTTAGAGAATTGCAAATCCTAGCTGGGTTGTATTTTTAAACACCAACAGAATGGCGACTCCGCTAGGGAGAATTTGAGAAAATTCTAATTGTAGAATCTAGCCTTAAGAGTCAGTGCATAGAGTCAAATTATTTGTCATTCTGAATTTGTTCAAGTTTTGAAGGATTTCAACCCTGGAGAAGAATTTGTTGTAGTGAACCGAAACAACTTTGTAATCTTGGGTGCTATGTTGGTGGAAAGGAACTCAAAAAGAAGTTTAACTATGAAAGAGCTTCATACTGCTTGAACTTCAGTCCTCTATGAAAAGAGGTGGCAACTCTATTAATAGAACCTATTGAAAATTTTAAGAAAGTTCCAAATCTACAAATATTACTAGTCAGGAAGACAACTTGCAGCAGCTGCAAAGTTTCTAGGTATTCTTCACTTTTGAATTTCAAGAAAATTGTATATAGAAACCATGTTTGAACATCTTAGGAAAAACTTTGGTTCCCTATTGAGTGATTGGCACTAAAAGAGGGAAATAGTAGTAATACTTCGTTTGCATACTTCTGAACTGTAATTTGCAGCCTATGTATTTTGTTGGAGAAGTATGCTTGTTCTTGAAATTTTCCCACTAAACATATATTATGTGTAAATGCATTTGTATCATGCATTATGGTATTCTAAGATCATTATGAAAGATAGAAATAGGGAAATGAATGATCAACTATAGAGTTGATATGTAAAATTTGAAAAAGGCTGACCAAGATGCCTCAATATATGCACCCTAATATGGTTTCAAATGGAACTATGGTTTGTGATCAGTTCCAGCCAGATTGTCAAAGAAATTTCAATACTGGAAGGTATAGGGCTATCAATTTCAGTGGCCTTAGTGGTTACCCAAATGACATTCGAGCTAAAGTCAGAAATAAGTTACCAAGGTTCATGGATGATAAGGTTGAATCAACAAACAAACATCTGCAAGAGTTCAGTAATGTGATGGATGATTATGAGATTGATCACAAAGATGTGATCATGAGATTATTTGTTCAGTCCTTGAGGGGAGATGCAAGAGAATGGTTCTCTTATTTACCAGCCTCTTATGTTCATTCATGGGAAGAGCTCAAGGCAATGTTCATGGAACAATTTGGAGAGAGGATTAACCCTGATTTGATAAGAAAAAAGTTCATGAACATGGAGAAAGGAAAAGATGAGTTAGTCCCATCTTTTAATCTTAGATTTTCAATGATCATTAGAGAGATCCCGGAGAACATAAGGCCAAATGATGTTGAATGTTTCATTGTGTACTTAGGAGCATTTGACAAAAAGATAAGTTATCTATTGAAGGATAAAGAGCCTACAACCCTGCACCAAGCATATCAGATGGCTATAGACATTGAGAACAATTTGAGATACGCAATGATGAAAGGACATAGGGTTGTGAGTGTTGGTCATCCTAACACACCTCAAGAAAATATAACTCATGGATCAGATAATAACAGTGCTTGTCAAGAGGGTAGTGATGTTGCTACTCCAATTTCTCCATCATCATGATGTGCAAATCCTAATGAACTTCATGTTAAACATCATCAAAATATGGTGTCTCAAAATGAAGGTAGTAGTTGTTTGTTTCAAGAAAACCAGAACATGATACACAAGGATGAAAAGAGTGTGTCAAAAAATGAATATATATGTTGTATGAATGAGGACATTAATTGTAATCAGCTTACAATCAGCACATGTGCAGATCTTTGCAATAGTAATGAAGAGGAAGATGCATGGTATGATGAACAAATAAATATGTATGAAATTTTTTCTTGTAATACCTTGAATGATGAAGGAATAGAAGAGATGAAGGTCATTATTCCATGTCATGTTTCGATCAGTGAAGATGATACAATTTCTGACGACATTCTTTCTCAAGTTAGTGAACAAGACATTGATGATGAAAGTGCAAGCGCTCACTCTAAAGAATTTGAGCATGGTTTGTATGATGATAAGTCTTTTTGTGATGAAGATGATGGTGAAAGCCAAACTGATTGTTCTCCTGATGATTATAAAAGCTCTTATGATAATGACTTAGAGGTATGTTCTTCACACAATGGATATAATGATATTTTCACTGATGAAGTCATTTATTCACCAGTGAATGATCAAATCACACTCAAAACAAACTTGGATTGTAGTTCAAGTTTGACATCAATGGAGCCTGTTGATTCTGTCAATGATGAAGAATTTGAGGATGAACATATATGTGTTCAATTTGTTGATCATGAGCATAGTACTGTTGGAAGTGATGAAGATGTTGAAGAACCTGTTTATATCTTTGTTGTCCATGATTGTTTATATGAAACAGAGATTGAAATGTCAATGGTACATAAGAATCATGATAATTTGCACACTAATGAAGGAAGGAATTCAGTTTTGAATAATCAAGTTGTGTATAGTGTAGACACATAAAAATGGCCTAGACCTGCAAACCACATTCTTTTATATCATGCTTTATCTCAACATAATTAAAATATTTAATTATGTCCTATAGTCCAATGTCAACTATTAATTAAATAATTCTTAATTATTTAATTAATTCACGTCTTTTATTCCTCCTGACTATTTAAATAAGTAAATTACATTTATTATTTAAATACGTCGCTAATTGCTTATGTCACTCTATAATTAAATAAATTCCTAAATTTATTTAATTATTACTTCCTCATGATTATTTAAATAAATAAACTTTATTTATTTATTTAATACATCATTAATTATTTATGTCTTCTCATAATTAAATAAATTCCTATTATTTATTTAATTATTATCCTCTCCAACTTTCTTTCTAATTTTAAATAAAATCATATTTAAAATTAACCACTTTCTAATTTTCCTCCACAATTGAATAATTTTAATTATTAAATTGTCTTATTGATTTTCTTTCTAAATTTAAATAAAAGCATTTTATTTAAATTGGCAACTTCCCTCTTTCCAAGTAAATAATTTTAAATTATTATTATTTACTATCACATGAATTCATCATTTTGGAATTAATTTAAAATATTAATTTCAAAATAGCATTTCTCTCCACAAAGTAAGTTATTTCTAAAATAACTTGATTTTCTAAATATCTTCTTCTTGTTCAATCTTTATCTTATGATTTTTACTAATTCCATCTCAATGTCACATTTATTCTCCATCATTGATTTAATTTCTTAAATTAAATCTTGTCCACACATTTGGGGATTTTACCCTAACCCTAATTGAGAGTTGTCACTTTGAATCTTAACCATTGATTCTAGAGCATTTCTCAATCTCTCATCTCATCCGTCCGTTCAAGATTGCATTTTCTATAAAATGACAATCTTGTTCTCATTTTTGACATCTCTTATTATTATCTCTTAAATATCTCTTAATCTCTTAATCTCTTGAATCTCTTATTATTTTCTCTTACTATTGCAATCTCATAATATCATCTTTCATTATCATCTTTAGGCTTATTAATTACTTGCATACTAGAATTAAATTTCTATTTTTCATTTAGTTTATTGAGAAATCCTTCAAAGACTTTGTTTAGGACTAGGCATATAGAGTTTGCTCACAAATCTAAGGGCATCCATCATATTGCAGCAAATAGAGAGGGGCTATGGAGGTTAATCATGGAGGCCTTGAGGAGCTTTGGTGATATTGCTTCTTGTTATTTTAATTTATTTCCTCCTTTGTGCTTCATAGTATGCTAGGTTTGATGTTGTTTGTTTTAATAAAGCTAACTCAAAACAATTACCCTATGTTACATTGGTGAACCCGACCCCTTAACACATTTTTCCAGGTTCTCTTACGACCTCTTTTTTTTTCTTTTGCAAGTACAAGAGTACGGAATGACGCAATTGATAGCCGTCACGACGCAAACGCTTTGTTGCGCCGCATTCAACCTGTCGCAACGCATTTGAGCTCGCAAGTGACGTATTCGACCTATCGCAATGCATTTGATCTTCCACATGACGCAATCGACCTATTGCACCGCATTTGACCTCCTGCGATGCAAAAGACTGGTAATTTTTTCTTTCGGTTTCAGTTATTTTCTCTTTTCTGTTTCTAGGTTAGAGATTTCTTGTGTTACTAATTTTTTTGTGACAGCATGTGTCCAGCTGGATTTAATTAATTTTCTTTGTTATTTCTTTCAAACAAATTGCATTTTACACGCATTGGTTAAAAAGAACAGACATACAAATGCATATTGGTTAAAAAGAACAACAAACTTTATTTTTCATTGGGTTTAAAATTAATTCTTAGATAGAAAATACTACAAATGGTTAAAATTAACCCCTTTGCTTGAAAAACACTACAAATAGATAAAATGAACCTTCTGCATTCTCTGTTTGTACACATTTTATTTTTGGTTTAAAATAACACCATGCGAGTGTGATCTGAAATATTCATGTGCTCTCTCTTTGTTTTTAAACAAAGATTGATTGAACTATGAATATTCTAGTTCACTTTTGTTAGCCTTAGATCTTGGGCCTACTTTGGTGGGAAAAAGTACTCACCCCGAAGCAACTCAAATCAGGAGCGTGCTAAAGCCAAGCGAAGCCCAATCGGTATATAAATTTGAATGTTAAAGAAAGCTTAGCATTACAGAACTTCCTGCAGACTAGCAATTGACTCCCCAAGTACCCTTGTGGTAAGTCAAAACCTGTAGAGCATAACCTCTGCAGACTGGGATGATAATGCCTCTCATGTGGCCTTCTAAATGAGTGCTCGAATTAAATCCTTTGTATTAGCAAACCAAAAACCTTCTATTCTTTGGTGCAGCAATGGTCGTTACAAAGGCACCCACACCTGCGCAGTTCTTAGTAGAAATGATCAATCTACCATGGGAGTTTCATGGAGGTTGGAAGCTTGGTTGCCCTAAGAAGTGAGTGCACTATAAGGGGGAGCCCGTGGGGCCAAGCTTCTGAATTCATTCACTAAGGATATGCGGTTCACGGGATCCATAAGAATACTGTCCTTGCAGCCCTAGGATTTTTGTCAATATCTTCAATGTGGTTGATTTTTAATTTTTACAACACCATGTGTTTGCCAACTATTTTCAAACAAACTCAATGAATGAACATCAAACTCACCTAAATCTGAAACAAATTGGTCAAATTGCTGAAATTTATCCCTGAACCGCAATCGTCCTATCAAACTGCAATTGCTCATTTCTGAGTCGCAATCGCTCTATTGAGCTGCAATCGTCCTATCAAACCGCAATTGCTCATTTCTGAGTCACAATTGCTCTGGTGAGCCGCATTCACAATTTCAAACACCGCATTCATCATATTGCACTACAATTTCCTATTCATGAGTCGCATATGCTCTGTCAAGCCACAATCGCTATCTGAAACACCGCAATTGCTTTCTCAGATCGTATTTGCAATCCTAAACGCTGCATTTTCCATTTTGCACAAACACCTGTTGAATGCTACAACGCACCTGCTAGATTGCAATGCATTTTCCATATTTTGTGATGCATTTGACACTACAATGCATTTGAAACCTAAAGCGATGCATTTTCCTGTCTTCTGGAAAATCGTCAGTACTGTCAAAAACCGAGGCCAAACATTTGCAACCAAACTGTCTTGGCATCTTTTTCTAGTAGCCTCTGTGCAAACCAAAACCAACACTTGTCCAAGTCATCCATCTTTGCATTTACATTTAGCTTGCAATCCGTCATCCTCCTCTTCATAGACAAAGTCTTAAGGCCTCAAATTTAAACCTTTGGGATAGGCAAACTTTCCTTCCTTTGTCAAACCATTGTCTCAAAAATACATTGTCATTGGACCAAGTCAAAACAACTCAATCCTTAGTCATTGTCCTTAGGTGAGATACTTCCAACTCATAAGTCTAGTGTGGAAATCTCACCTTGTCATTTTTTCATCTTGTCACTTTATCTTTCAAACCAGTCCTTTGACAATCAAAATTGAGACATTGGCCAAACTTTGAATGGTTAGAAAACCTTTCCTAAAAGTCTTTTGACATAAGACACTCATTTTAGGCACTCATTACCACTTTGCATTTGACATTCCTTTTTGTCCCCATTATCACTTTGCATAGTCTTAGTCTCATTCCATCCACCATCATGTCTTCAAGTCACTATGACATGCTTGCTAGTCGAATTGAATGCCAATTCATTAGTAATGGTCAAGCACAACTGGCTAGGGACTTCAAAATGTTATACCTCCAATCCAAGTCCAAATTCACCTCAACCTCTAGTCCTCCATACATCTATCCATCTTACCAACAATCCATGAGTCCTATTCCTCTATCCATCTACTATCAGGAAACCCCTAACACCATCCATGGCACTAAGTCACAACAAACTTCCACTAGTCATACCCACCCTAACTTTGACAAGGGAAACCAACCCTCCATTGATCTATTCCAAGCCTCCACATCATATCTTAGTCCTTCATCTTATCCTAATCCTCCACTCACGTCATATCCTATTCCTCCATCCACGTCATATCATTGTCATGCATTCATGTCCTATCCTATCCCATCATCCCTCAACCAAGTTCGAACCTCCATGTCATATCCTAGTCCATTATATACCAATCCATTCCAAGACATTCCAGCTCAAGATACATTTGGTCATGAAATCACATCTAGTCATAGTCTCCAAAGTCTCATCCCATTTCATAAACTTGAGGATACATGTCAAGAGGCAAGTCCAAAGCACAACATTATAATATCACCATCATGTCAAGATCAAAGTAGACCATTGGACCCCATCTTTACATCCAATCAAGAAGTCCTCCTAGACAATCAAGGTATACCCAATACACCTATCCTTGGTCAAGATTCCATTCAAAACCATGTCATTCAAGACGAACTTATCCCTGGTCAAGACCATATTTTTGATCATATCATTCCAACTAAGCCCATCTTTGATCAAGACACTACTTTTGAAGAAGTCCAAAATGATCCACTCCTTGACCTCTATGCCATTTAGGATGAAACACTTGAAGATGATTCCATCCAAGCTTCAAGTATTAACATTTCCAAAAATGAGACACTTGCCTCCATGGGACACATAGATGATCTACCACTAGAACAAGAGTCTTCTAGCATGGATATATTTGCAAATGATCAAGCTATAGCTGAATTGAGTGAGCTCTATGACAATGACCATGAAGATGGTTTTGACATAGACTTGGAAGCACCAGCAGAATCATCAGAATCTAATATGATAGAAAATCAAACCAAAGATGACAATCAGAAATCTGTCCAACATGTTAGTAAAGCTACAACATCCTATCAATTAGGATCATCTATATTTTTTAGAGCGGGCTTCCTTACAGAGGAGAAGATTTCAAGCATTAATTTCCACAATAAGGATGGGTTAGCATCTTGCTTCCAAATTAACAAGTATCCCATTGCAAACAAAATCTTTTAGAACATGCATTATCAAGGAAAAGGATTAGGCCTACATGAGTGAGGAATTATTGAACCAGTACAAGTTCAGGCAAATTACAGACATCAAGGTCTTGGCTACTCCTCAGTCAAAGAATCTAATGATGTTAGTGGTCCCTCCTCAATATTGGGGGAAACCTTATCTAATACAAACATCAAAATGGGTGGCATGAGTAGTCCTTGTCATAAGATTGTTGCCAACCATCATTCTATCATGACTAAACCTTCCATTTGGAAACAACAAAATTATTACAGATCCAAAGTTCAAAATCACATTTCAAAGGCCATAGAATCAATCGACAATACAAGTGGACAAATGAAGCTAAAATGGATCCCAAAACAAAATGGGTCAAGTGAAGAAAAGAATGAACTAGGAAAAGAAAATATGCCAAAGTCAAAAGTCAATCAAAATGTGGAGCCACAGCACAAGAGGACTCCCACATATAATACATGTCCACCTCCTTCAAAATGGCCATCAAACAAGACATATAAAAGTGTTGGTTCCAAACGCTATCAAAAATCTAACCTCCATCATCCATTACCCCAAGTTTGGAGAATAAAAATGGCTACATCCAAACATCCCACCAACTCATCCATGTCCACCATCATCCATCATAATCCTACATCCTCCTTAAAGTCCAAACATCCCATGTCACAAATCTGTCGCATCTTGGCAGCAACTCTCTATCATAAGGACTCTCATGGCACTCTATCACGATGTGTGTATTCAGATAAGGCCAACTCTAGTATCAACAAGGATCGCAATGACATTAATAAGTTGTATGCAAGCGCTATCATCCTAACAAGGCAACTGCTTCAGAAAGGTCACTATTGGCATGTCATGGCACCAGTCTCTACATCGGCACCATCAAAGGCTTCAGCACAGTTAGTGGTCATCTAAATCATCAAGGCTATCTGGAAAAAATGCAAAAATACAAAAAAAAAAATGAAAATAGAAAAAATCATCCCTTGATGAAAACCTGGCAAATAGGCATCTTGGTGACACAAAAAAAAAATCAGAAAATATCAAAAATAGTAAAGGGAAAAATTTCATCCAATAGTGAAAACCTGGCAAACAGGTGCTTTGGATAAGTACCATGATGAAAATATGGCAAATAGGCATCATGTGTAGAATAAATCATCTATGTGGACCATTACACTTGGGGGCAGGTTGTCTCATCTCCCATGCCCTTCACAAGACATTTCCATCCATCCATTTGGGTCCTATCATGTCCATTTCCCCCCCTGACTTTGATCTTGATAAGGACTAAAATACAAAAAATAACTCATGCTTTGGAAAATTTTTGACATGTCTATCTTTTGGTCATACCTTATTCATTGAATATCATGTCATTACCTTCATAGCCTCCTTTTCACTATGCGACATCATCCTTGGAGACCATATGATAATTCTCCTCATCCAAGCCATCCATGTCTCCTATCTTTTATGGAAGCCATCCATTATCCTTTTATACCTATCACCCATCTTGGTTTCCCTTATCAATGGTCTAAAGATCCCTCATCATCCCATCCAATCCTCGCCAAGTCATTCCAAATGCAACAATATGGCAAACCTGGTGCATCATCCAAAACATTCCTTGACTTTGTCCCTGGGCCTATTGCATACTTTTATCCTCTTGTCATATCATTGTCATCTTCACGTTGTTTAGGGATGTGTCCTTCCCATGTCAAACAACTTTGTCATTGTCATCGTCACCTGTCATTTGGTATTTGACTTGACTAGCAGCAAAATCATGGTTGTCCTCGAATTCATGTGTGCTGACATCATTCACGTGCATTTTGTCACAATTTCCATAAAACATCAAAAAGTCATAAAAAATAGAAAAAGTCCTGAAAAAAGTCATAAAAATCTAGAAAATTATCCTGAGAAAACACAAAAACATTCAAAAAGTGTCAAAAATCTCAAAACAATGTCAAAGTTTGTCCTTTTAGTCTCGTCAATCACATCAGTCATTCTTTATCCTAGTCTGAACTACGTTGTCTCTGCACACTTGCTACGTAGGCAAGATTCATCTTTGAATCCCCGAGACATTAGGTCAGTCCTTTTAGGTTTGTCAAAACATGGTCGCATTAGTCAAATAAATCAAACATGGTCACACTTGACACAAGATAGTCATTCGAACGTCACCGTCAAAATCAAGTCCAAATTAGACAACGTAAGCCAACCAGTCATACAGTCAAAATCAGTCAACTTGCCAAAACATTAGTCAAAATGTCAATCTCGTCACTTTTTGGCCCTCTCCAAGATGTGTACTTCTTGGATTTGTACCTCATCAAAATTTCATTTTCCTTTTTAGGATGTGTCCTTCCTGACCTTAGGCACCGTCAAAACTATCAAACTATCATACAATTAATCTTCAGAAAACAAACATTGGCAACACAATTAAATGGTTGTTAATTTTTGACTATTTTGTCTTATCTTTTATTGACTTGTCTTTTGGTCATGTTACTAGCTACCTCAAGGATGTCCCATGAAGGATTTAGAGGTGCGATGACGTCTCATGACCTATTTTGTTTTCTTTGACT
Organism: Sequoiadendron giganteum; assembly: GCA_007115665.2. Taxonomy (NCBI): domain Eukaryota; kingdom Viridiplantae; phylum Streptophyta; class Pinopsida; order Cupressales; family Cupressaceae; genus Sequoiadendron; species Sequoiadendron giganteum. The sequence continues at coordinate 288,300,731 of CM021102.1, read as the reverse complement.
GTTGTCTATGGATTTTCTTGACAAAAAGACTAGGGAAAATTGGCCTCTAGTATGAGTTAGGACATTCTTTGTCTATGATTGTCTATTTTGCAAGTGGATGACCTTGCACATCTTGGTGTTTGTTGTCCATCTGTGTCATTTTTACCGCCCAATGACGATTCGAGCAACACTTATTAGTACTCTGGCAAATGTTGAAGGATTCTAACATGCATTTATTTTTCCACATTAACTTGCATCTCCTTCCCCATATCGACTCCATCTCTTCTATCCTAACATTCATCTTTTTCTCTCTAACATTTCTTCTATTCAGCATCATTATCATCCTTATCTATCTTTCCTATATACTTTTGTCTTTCATCTTCTAGTCTTCTCATCAATTTTGAGAGCCCACTCGTATTCTCGGAACCCAACTGTCCTCTTGAGGGGGCATACCGCAACCCTCCTCGTCATTCTTCCTCATCCTATTTTTCACTGGGGCATATTTTTGACTTGTTTTCTTTGCCACAATGCGACAAGTTGCATTATGACAAAGAGGGGCAAATGCAGACACACAAAAATGGCCTAGACCAGCAAACCACATTTTTCTATATCATGCTTCATCTCAACATAATTAAATATTTAATTATGTCCTATAGTCCAATGTCAACTATTAATTAAACAATTCTTAATTATTTAATTAATTCATGTCTTTTATTCCTCCTGACTATTTAAATAAATAAATTACATTTATTATTTAATATGTCACTAATTGCTTATGTCACTCTATAATTAAATAAATTCCTAAATTTATTTAATTATTATTAGTCCATTACTTCCTCCTGATTATTTAAATAAATAAACTTTTATTATTTATTTAATACATCATTAATTATTTATGTTTGCTCATAATTAAATAAATTTCTATTATTTATTTAATTATTATCCTATCCAACTTTCTTTCTAATTTTAAATAAAATCATTTATTTAAAATCACCCACTTTCTAATTTTCCTCCACAATTAAATAATTTTAATTATTTAATTGTCTTATTGATTTTATTTCTAAATTTAAATAAAAGCATTTTATTTAAATTAGCAATTTCCCTCTTTTCAAGTAAATAATTTTAAATTATTATTATTTACTGTCACATGAATTCACCATTTTGGAATTAATTTAAAATATTAATTTCAAAATAGCATTTCTCTCCACAAAGTAAGTTATTTCTAAAATAACTTGATTTTCTAACTCATCATTTTTCCACTTACTATTTTTTATCTCACTGTCACAACTATTCTCTTCCCTTCATCCACTCAATTTGAATTTCACCCTAAATTTTCCCTAACCCTAATTAAGAGGTTGTTATTTTGAATCTTGACCATAGATTCTAGGGCACTTTTCAATCTCTCATCTTGTCCATCCATCCAAAATTGCATTTTCTATAAAATGTCAATTTTGTTCTCATTGCGACACCTCTTGATTTCTTGAATCTCTTAATATCTTGCGAATTACTCTTGCATTTCTTGAGTCTTAGTTTCCTTGTTATTGTGTCATTTAATTACTTGCATTTAGAATTTAATTTCTATTGCATAGTTTATAGTAAATCCTTCAAAACTTGGCTTAGAGCTAGTCAACATAGTAGATGCTCATCATAATCTGAGGGCACATTCATCATCACAGCAAGCTAGAAGGTGCTATGGAAGTCAACCATGGAGGAGGAAGGGTTTGGTGAGCTCATTTCATTTTAGTTCATGTTTTCCTTCTTTATTTTCCTATGCATTCTATTGTATTGTGGGTTTTGATATAATATGTATGCAATGTTGCTAATCTAATCTGATCAATGCAGAAAAAATCTCAATCACAAATCAAATATCAAGTGAAGCATATAAATAAGAATATTTCATTTCATTCAAACCCCCTAGCACTCTTGTTATCAGAATCTATCCAACACTCTTATGATAAATTCTTAGCATTATCAAACATTATCAAGTATTTATCATTATCATTGTCGAGAGTAGGTCTTTCAAAATTTTATAATATCATTATTTTTCTTTCATATTTTTCTACTTTGAAGAGTAACCAAAAATGAATAAAATCAAGATCTTAGCTAAGATGTCTTTGGTTATTATCTAAATTTTATATTTCGAGCCAATATATTAAATTCTATATATATTTGCTAAGTTGTAGCTAGGGTTGTACCATTATATTAATAAGAAAAGAGAGGTACATCATTTTGGACTCTAGAATTCTAGCCATACTAGTTTCATAAACAAACATCTATTACATGTGGTTCATTGGAAAAATTGAGCCTTACAACCTTAAGACATATATACTATTTGAAGCATATATACTATTTTAAAAATTTCAAAAATAAGCTTTAACCACCACTATCACTATTAACCACTCACTGTAGGAATACCATCAAATTCACAAAGCCATTCTAAGTCATAAATAAGTTCTAGATTATAAACCCTCTTCAAGAATTGGCATCCCTTCAATGCAAGCACTCATTGTTGCATCAAATTTTTAGATCTAAATTTGAGGAAGGGGAGCCACTCCACTACTTTCACCTCTTATAGCACCAAGAGAATATCTTTTGGTCATGACAAACCCATGCTAAACCTTACCACCCATAGAACTTCATCCAAACTTCATAGATGTCACTTTTTGAAGTGAGTGTGGGAAATAATTCTTATCACTTCCTTATTTGAGGAAGGGGAGCCACTCCACTACTTTCACCTCTTATAACACCAAGAGAATATATTTTGGTCATGACAAACCCATGCTAAACCTTACCACCCATAGAACTTCATCCAAACTTCATAGATGCCACTTTTTGAAGTGAGTGTGGGAAATAATTCTTATCACTTCCTTAGGCTCTCCCAAGTTGAGGAGCAGCACAATGAAGTGAGATGATATGTCTGTGTTCACCTTATATTTGCATTCATCTTCCATGAAGTCTACTCCCAGTATCCATTTTACTGCTTTCAATATTTGACCATAATTCTCTTTCAAAATTACTTTCAACCACTATTCGAGATTGCTCCTAGGATGTCCTTTAACAACATGGGATTGTTAAGCACATAGGGGTATCCATGCTAAAAAATCCACCAAAGATACCACAAATATTTTGTGTGCTTTCTATTTGTTTGAGATGATTTGATATAGGTCATAGCTTGTTCACTCTCACACTTTGCATGGTAGATTTCCTTGAGATCACCTATCATCTCAGCATAAGTCCTCACATTCCATCATTATAATACTACATTGCCACCACCTCACCACTATAAACATTCACCATATGGCCTCAAATTCATACAAAACTCCCATTTGTCACTATACCTAGGTGAGGATTTTTACCTTGCCATCCAAAGTGTACATAATATGCCTTAAATGATCATAATCTCATATTCTACTATCTCTCGTGGGATGTGCACTGATTGCTACATTTTCTGATTAATTTTCTTCCTTGTTTCCTTCCCTATAAATATGAGAAATTTTAAACTCTTTGAGACTCTCTAGGAGGCCCAAACTATCCTCTAAAAGGTTGTTTAATCTCCAATTTAAAAAATGATTTTTGATTAAGCATTGATGATGATAAGGGAGTTGTCTTTGATTTCTCACCTTTTGAACCCCCTCTTAACCTCTTCCTTTAGACCAAGCCACATTGCATTCATCTCAACCTCATTATTTGTCTCAATTGGCAATGTGAAACTCATTCCCTCGATAGTCTCTCCTTTGTTATTTCTCAAAATGCAACTAGCCCTGAATGGGTCCAAGTTTCCCTAGGAGGCCCCATCAATGATAATTTTTATCCATCCTTCCTTGGGAGGGTGCCATATAGTTTGTTCTGTAAGAGTCATTTTAGTTTGAGCACTAAAGGCCCCATTAATAGGGGGAATTTGGTTAGATTTTTGAAAAACACACAAGATACAAGATCAAACAACAAATGAGAACACCTTCCACACACAAGGATTGCAAAAAATTATTTTCTATTTCCTCAACAAGAAAGAACTTATAGAATGGAAGTTTCAAGAGTAATAATGAACCTCATGAGTGATAATACAATGAAGAAGAGTTCTTATAAGAGTAAATCCTAAAAGATAAAGGTATTAGATCATGACAAGTTTCAACATCACATGTGATGAGACAATACGATCTAATAATAGCTCAAACTAATAAAATATAAAAGCACCCCTAAGTTTTAGTTGAAGTGAATAAAGTGAAATTAGACTAATAATCAATTAAAAATTAATTATTAACTAATGAATGATTACTCTAACACCTCTACTTAAATGAGAACTTAGGGAGTAGCTAAAAATCCTAAAAAATGAATGCATAAAAAGAAAATAATGCAAGAATGCATCCCAAAAAATAAGGTATGACGAGGTACCCATGTACAAACATCTAAAATCTCACAAATATAGAAAAGGAGAAAACCTCATGGGGAAAACTCATATCCTAAAGAGAGAAAGGTGAATGAAGGACTAAGAAGCCACTAAAATAATGTCCCAAAAAGAATAGGAACATGTAGAACATCATTGAAGTGTGAAGAAGTTGTAGAAAATTGTCAAATGATGGTTGATATAGTGCCAAAATGAATAACCTCCTCTAAAATAGGTGATGATTAGGATCAAGAAGACAAGAATCTCCATGAGTATCGCCAATGACACAACTTGAACTAGATGGAAAACAAAGAAAGTTATCTAGCAATCAAAGATACATATGGCACATGAATTTGCACAAGGGACCCTAATGAAACTACTCAACCATGCAAGATGCAAGTAAAAAATAAAGGTACCAATAGTCTGAATAACACTAGTTAAGTAAAAATGGAAGGTCGCCTCCATAAATAGGAATTCAAGAATTTCCATATGGTGAATGCTCCATCTCACCTTAATGGGTAATCAACTATTGCATCTGCCTAGTACATAGGAACAAATATTGAATGCACAACTCACTCCAAAATGAAACGAAGGAAGCATTAGCACCAATAGTAGAAACCCCCTCATAATACAGAAAAAGGAGAGCCAATATAGGTCCACTAAAACTATGTGCAACCAAGAAGTGCATGAAGGAAAACCAAGAACATCTGAACATGCACATAAAAGTACCTGTAATTAAAAAATGGTATGCAAACAAGGCACACACACATGAGACAAGAATCACTAGCATTCGATGTTGTTGTGTAAGGAAACTCACTTGACAAAGGTGTGATGGAAAAATTAAGGAACTACACAACCCCCCATGACACTTTATAACATAGTGCGAGTACAAAAGGAACAAAAAGATGTGCAAAAATCCTCAAAAATGAAGTATAATAGTGGCACTTTATCTCAATGCATCTATCAAAGAGATTTCTTACAAAACGTATCTATAATGCCCAAAAAGGAAAAAATGTTGGAAATACATGTAGAACAACCAAAAAAAAGTCATCCCATGTAACCAAAAAGTGTCAAATGAACAAGACAACTGAGAGGGGTCGTGAAATATTTTTAAATTAAAACATCAAAACCCTCATTAACATTTAGATTTGCATGAGTACTTAAACCCTTAACAACAATTAAACCCTTATCATGCATTAATAAAAGATAAACATGAGAAACAATAATGCAAACACATCCAAACACATGAGAACACCAGATTTACATGGAAAACCCAAGAAAGGAAAAACCATGGTGAGGATTAGCTCACAATATAAAGTAATTGCAACACCGAATACAATAGGCTCACTGTCGGAGGGATCATTTCCCAAAAATAAAAGAAGAGATCACTACCGAATTATAGAAAGGAAGAAATAAGAATGCTACAATGAGAAATCCATCTCAAAGCAACATAAAAGTTTCACCACTGCTTCACCAGAACATTCACAATCTCTCTGTAGAATGTAGACACCTTTTGTTCACAACTTCCAATAGTCTTGGGCATTAAATCTCACACTGAATTTCATACTTTCACACTTCGCATCTCAACACTTCACATCACACACTTCACTACACATCCTCCATAAAATCAACACTCATATATACCATCCTCAACCTTGAAAATGTTCTACAAGGTTGGCTATTCACCTCAAATGTGAAAATTCAAATTAGGTCAGCACCAAAACATTCCCGTGGTGGAAAGGAATGAAGGAAGACCAAAAAACACCCTAACTTGGACCCAAATACATACATGCATACCATACCATGATTCCATAAACACCAAAGCATATCCACAATTAGTGCAAACACCCAAGGTCGACCAAACATGTGTTAACACCATTAAATAATTAAGTACATGTTTCCTTGGATTCAAAGACCACACAAATTACTTAAACACAATTTGGAATATTCCATCAACATATTTAAATCTAAAAATTCCTTCACAACGTCATACACTAGAAGAGCATATTTATTCCGCACAACCAACTACCTTTTCTCATACTGTAACACATAAATCCAACCTTTTGGAGCACCAAACTTCAAACAACTTATATTGAAGATAGATACTAGCAATATAAGAACACTTCCAAATCTGCAAGACTAGAAACTAAACTACAAAGAAATGTGGAGAAAAACAATTTCTCCTAGACATTGCAATAGACTGCTCACACATTGGTGAACACAACTTTCTCTACACAATGATCTAGAACCTAAAAATCTGGATATAACACCTCTAAATACCTTTGATCAACATATCTAAACCTCATAAGTAGATATTCAACACATAAGAAGTGTGGAGAAAAACCAAATCACTACTCTGGTATACTGAACACCTCTCAACAACACTATTTTCTCTGTTCTTCAAATTTTCTCAAAAGCACTTGGAAACCAAGAACCACATAAACATTCTCATCATCTTCAAAACTTCTTCATTACCACCAAACTACTATAGCAACTCAACCACACACAAGAGGTTTAATATCCACCAATAGAAGTTTATCAAAGAAACACTAGAGGTGACACTACTAATGACAACATAATGTAGGTAATCAAAGCATCATTACTAACTCCCAACAATCTCTCCATAGACCTATTGACATCATTGACACCACACAAGATACTCATACTTCCAACAATATCCCCATTTTTCATTGATGGAAACACATGGAAAAACCATCAACAAAAAAAACATTAATGAATCTGGTCACCAATTCATATACTACACCACAATACACACTGCTCCCCCTTACACAAGCATCAACCTTTCCAAAAATTTCTCTTTCTCATGACTTCAATCCTTACTTCATAAGGTTTTTCAATTAACTCTCTCCCCTTTTGACATAAATGGAAAAAGGGAAACATCCACTTTGACATCAAACATACATACTTTCTCTCCCCCAAAGGAAACACCTATAAGGAACAACAACTGTTCTGCAACTACCTTTCATTTTATAACATTCTATTTTCTTCACATATTCTCTACATTCTCCCTATTACAACATACTTCACCAATTAACAACCACTGCTCATACCATACAATGAAAACATTTACCCCCCCTGAATGCAACAACCAACAATGCTACTACATACTCCCCCTGAGAGGTAGCCACCAACATTAATCTAGAACAAGGAATGAATCTTGAGATCCACTGGACTGATGCATATCCTTATGCATCTAGTTCAAAGGAGGGGCAATAAGCCCCAACTTCTCCCAGAGATACTCAAAATTATGCTTAGGAAGAGCCTTCATGAAGATATCTACAACCTAATCCTTTGTAGGCACATGCTCCAGCTTCACCTCATTCTTTGCAACCTTTTCTCTTAAAAAGTGATAATGGATTGAAATATGCTTTGTCCTTGAATATATTACCATATTATTTGAAATTTTGATAACACTTGTATTATCACAAAAAATAGAGATACGTTCATCATATATCACTCTGATATCCTTCAAATTTTGCTTCATCCATAACACTTGTGTGCAATATGATGCTACAGTAATGTATTTTTCATTTATAGTAGATAATGACATTGAATCTTGCTTCTTTCTTAGCAAAGACACCAACTTGCTTCCAAGAAAGAATGCACCACCACTTGTATTTTTTTTGTCATCCACACAACCTTCCCAATCTACATCTATATAAGAACTCAAAGAGAAATCGGTATCCTCTAGATACCACAAACCATGTTCTAGAGTTCCCTTCAAGTATCTAAATATTCTCTTCATTGTTGCCACATGTGAATCTTTGGGATCTTCTTGAAATCTAGCCACATGACAAACTACATGCATGATATCTGGTCTGGTAGCAGTTAGATATAGTAGTCCTCCAATCATTGATTTGTACTTTCTCTTATCAGCCTTAGGAGATTCATCATTTTTTCTCAGTTTACAACTAGTAACCATATGAGTACACAGCGGTTTAGAGTCTTCCATACCAAACTTCTTCAATATTTCCTTGACATACTTAGATTGTCAAATTATCCCTTTCTTTGTCTAATTGATTTGAAGCCCAAGGAAGAAATTTATCTCCCCAAATATTGAAATTTCAAACTTATTTTGTATTTGTTCTACAAATCTCTTGCACATAGCTTCATTACCTCCAAAGATTATGTCATCAACATAAACAACCACAATCAAGATTTCATCTTTTCAACTTTAAAGTAAAGATTACTATCTACAGTACCTTTATTGAATCCTTGCTGCAAGAAGTGCCTATCCAATCTTGCATACCAAGCTCTAGGAGCTTTCTTGAGTCCATATAATGCCTTCTTCAATATATAGACCATATTAGGATTATTTGATAACTAAAATCCTTTCAGTTATTCAATGTAAACTTCTTCCAATTCACCATTCAAGAATGCAGACTTCACATCCATCTGATAAGCTTTGAAATCTGTGTGTTCTTCAAAAGAAAAAAATACTAATAGCTTCCATCCTTACCACAAGAGAAAATGTCTCCTCAAAATAAATTCCCTTCACTTGTGAGTAACCTTTACACACAAGCCTTGCCTTATTCTTAATAACTTCTCCAATCTCATTCAGTTTATTCTGGAACACCCACTTAGTTCCAATCACATTCTTTTTTTCTAGTCTTGGGACAAGTTCCCAAGTCTGATTCTTCTCAATCTGCATCAATTCTTCCTCCAAATCCTTGATCTAGTATTCATCTTTGAATGCTTCGATCATTGTTTTAGGTTCAAATTTGGAAAGTAAACGTAAGTTTACTTGTTCTTCTATCATAGCAACATTTCTTCTTGTCAACACACCTCTACTCTTGTCACTAATGATATAATCTTTTTGAATGATTCTTTTATACATACTTAGGGGTCTTATAGATCTTTTCTAGATCTTCTTCCTTTTCAACTTGCACTTATTTTTCCTTACCTTCATCTTTCTCTTCTTTGCAAGAAGACTCATCTAATTAATATCCATCTATCATCATAATTTTTTTTGTGAGTCTTCATCCATTTTGACATTTGCACTTTCAATAATATTTTTTATCTTGTTGTAGCACTGGTAAGCGTTACTTCTTGTAGAATATACAAGGAAGATTCATTCATCATATCTTGCATCAAAATTTCCTAAGATTTATTCATCTCTTCTGATATAACATTTGCTTCCAAATACTCTAAAATATTTCATAGTAGGGGATCTTCCATACCACAACTCATAGGGAGTCTTTGAGCTATTTGTCCTTGCTTGTTCTCTGTTAAGTATGTAGACTGCAATATGAATTGTTTCTCTCTAATAGATATCTAGTAGATTTGCTTCCTTCATCATTTTCCTTGCCACTTCCTGAATAGTTCTATTCTTTCTTTCCACAACTCTATTCTGTTGAGGAGTCCTAGGAGCTGACAAAAGCCTCTTTATTCCATGATCTTCACAAAAAGTGTTAAACTCATTGGAGGTGAACTCTCCACCTCTATAAGATCTCAAACATTTGATCTTCATATCCATTTCATTCTCAACTGTATCTTTGAATTCCTTATAATTATCTAAAGCTTCTAATTTTTCTTTGAGAAAAGTAACCCAAGTCATTCTAGAATAATCATCAAGTAACCCTAGTTGAAGAAAACCCTTAGAATTTGAGGAGTTTTTTGAATCCACACTCTGATACCGTGAAATTTTATTCACAAACCACTATCCTTCGCAGTTATCTTTTCCTTCATGGCTTCACCTTGACCATTATTGCTAGCAACTTTTTGATGTCTGCCATGTGGCCTCCTATCGGAGCTTCCTGTCGATCCGTATTGTTTTTCCTCTATCGAGTTCCATGCATTCAACGTGTGGATTTCTCTCACTACTTTTCGATTCAGGCCCACTCAACAGTTCCTTTTTCTCGATGTCTTCCACATGGCTTCCTCTCAGAGGTTTTCATTGGGGAGTCCCTCTTTCTTTTTCCAGGCTCCATGTGTTCGACGCATGGCATGTTTCTATGTGCCGATTATGTGGGAGTTCCCACTTGTGCCATTTTTTATCTTTTGCTACCGTGTATTCTTCTTCGTTGCCGCATGTTCATTGCTACTGCTACATGGCCTTGTGTTCTTTGTGGATGAGTTTGCTGGCGTGCTATTAGGCGATCTTCCTATTCGATGCTTGCTTGAGGAGATCTGGGACGTCGATGTCTTTCTGAGGCATCTTTCTCTCTGTGGCTTTTAGGAGGTGGGCTGGCTTATATAAGCAACCTTGCTTCTCTTTTATTAGGTTTTTGTTAGATAGATTAAAATTTTTTGAGCACTAGGATTTGGCCTTTTGTAATATTTTCTATTGGACTTGAAGTTTGCAGATTGTGCCAATCAATTCAGCCTCTTTGTTTTTCATGCATTTGATAGAATATTAAGACTGTGCTTTTATTTTCCTCTAGTGTATGAATGTTTGTTCTTCAGCTTTTGTAATCTCATACAACTTAATAAATATAGACCATGTTTCACTCTTCTATGTTGGTTGATGTTGTATTAGATTATTCTATGCAATAAAATGATGTTCTTATGTTTGAAGTGCTTCTGAGATAATCTATTTGATAGACAATAGTTTCTTGTTCGGGCCTTTTCTTTTAGCACTGTGCTCAAGTAATTACTCTCATGATTTTGGTGCATCACCTTAGTTTAGTTTTTACTATTACATGATATCTTTCTAACCCTTTACCTTGCCCATTAAAAATGAAGAGCCAACTTCAGTAAAATCCCGAAGGTTACTTAGCTAAGTGCACATGTCCCCAAGTAGCTAAGTTTTCCATAAGACTGCTGCCCCCCACAAATTCTTGCATCAATAGTTCTTTTTTTGGCACGCCCGGTGGGACGCGAACTAGCACGTTCGCTTGATATAAGAGTGTATGAGCATAGGCCCGTAACTAGGTCACAAACTACAAGATTCCCTGGCCTACTTGTACCACCGTTAGTTTCTATCCATCCGAGAGGTCGGCAAGGTTGTCCTTCACCACCCCCTTCTCCTTTGTCTCCTGCACCAATGGCCGCTAGAAATTATGTAGCCTGGGATGCTAGTAATCCTTTAGTAGCACCTGTGCCTCCTGTAGTATGGGCTCGAATTCTGGCTTCTTCTTTAAAAGATATCCCTAAGTTTTCTAGGGATGAATCAAAGACATCGACGAAGCACTTGTAGGATGTGGTAGACATGTGTCTGGTGCATGGTGTTTCTAATGAAAATGTAGCTCTAAGATTGCTCGCCACCTCTTTCCAAGGCAAGTATTTGAACTGGTATCACACTCTTTCGGCTAATTCAATTGCTATTTGGGATGACCTTGGAGATCCATTCTACGAGCATTTTTCAAATGTTGGCGACAGGTCTTCGCTATATCATCAGTTGGCCAGCATAAAGTGAGCTCCTCATGAAGCTCTACCTAATTTCAACGTGTGGTTTCATTCGACTTGGCAGAGAGTTCCTATTGGTAGTCGGCCTCCTCCAGATTTGGTGTTCATGTTCTATTTGAAGTCCATTAATGCTGATATTTCCATGATGCTACAAGCTCTTGGCAAAAATACTATACCTGATGCTTACGGTCTTGCTATCACTATGGAGAATAACCGTATTGCTACTGGAAAGTTGGCACCAAGACCCATTATCCTAGTATTCTTGAAATTCAATATCGCAAAAACTAAAGCAGCTTCGACCAACGCTCCTGCAAATCCTCCTCAGTCTATGCTCGTGTACCCGAGAACGACGTCGAGTGTAGCTCCAATGCCTAACCCCCTGATGGCTGAAATGAATGAGATGAAGGAGAAAATGTGGACTATGAAAAATGAATTAACAACTATGAAGCGACAACAATATACATACCAAAAGACAGCTTACCAAAATTATCAAGGTGGAAAAGATCCTTACCAGTCAAATCAGTGGCAGGATAGATCGTGCGGCAATACCCAAGCTCAACCAAACAATCAAGTTGTTCTTGTGACTTTTCTGATGCAGACCATCCATCCTAGTTCAAGTAAAGAGCTAGTAGCAGGACAAAATAACCTTGCTAAAGATACTAATTCATGGTGCTTTCCTTGTAATGATGCACACATGCCCCAAAATTGTCTATGAGGGAATTTGCAATAAAAGATTGTAGAGCAACATACCTGACCTCACAAACCACTCATATGCCTCTCAAAAGATGGATAATTTAGTCCTTGCTGTTCAAATGTAAGGGATGTCCATAGAGAAGGAATTAGATATAGTTCCAAACCAAGAACTCTTTTCATGGATGGAAGGAGAAGAGTCAGCATTTCTGAATGACATTCCTGTAACTCAAGTGCCCCGAGTGCAATCAGACTACAACACACGTTTAAAGAAGAGACTTATTAGAGAATTCACATCTCCGTCGACTGGTGGTCCATCCAAGTCAATGCCCAATCTGTTGGCAAATCTTTCCTCAGTTCCACAACAAACCAAGGTGGCTGCTCCCAGTTCTCTGAATCCACCTCCTCAAAAGTAATAAGCCCCCATGATCATCTCAGTTGTTGTCAAACAACTGAATGCACCAGCTGGGAAGCCGAAGGAGCAAGCAACCGTGACTCATCAGTTGTGAACGTAGTTCAATGTGGTGGAAAAACTAAAGAAATCCTCTGCCAATGTTTCTTTGTGGGATATCCTGGCTATTCCAGAGCAAAAGGTGCTATTACAGAAAGCATTATCAGGAGAAGAAGATGTGAATATGCCTAGTCAGCCCATTGAAGAAAAGATATCCAAGCTGAACTTGGATAGTGTGCTAACAAATCAATCGGAAGAAAATATCGAAGCTGGAAAAGAGAGTAAGCCTAAACCTAAGCCTTTCTTTATAACGCTTATCATTGGCAACAAGTTATTTGATAATTGTATAGTCGAATTTGGTGCTAGCACCACTGTCATGTCAAAGCAAGTGGCCGATTCTTTGGGGCTAAAATATGAGCCTCTTAACAAGGGAGTCATGCAGCTCGATGTAAATAAAGTTGATACTGTTGGGGTAATCAAAGGATTTCCTATGACATTGTTTTCCTGCCTAGTATTACTATGAACCTAGACACGGTACTCATTGACGTTCCTCCTCTGTTTGGGATATGTTTGTACCGAGAGTTCATTGCAAATGTTGGAGGCTATCTAGCACTAGACTGGTTGCACTTGATCTTGAGAACCAAGCATGGAGCTAAGATGAATCTATTGTCAGAAACTTTGCATTCTGAACATATTGCTGGCAAAGCCCTGATCAACTTTGAAGTGGCACATACTTCAATCACCTGGGAAGAGAGGTTCAATGTTGAATTTATGGAGGAAGAGGAAGCAAGTACCTCCCGGACAGAGAGTGAAGAAGCTCTGTTGAATGAGTTTATAGACATAGACCCTTTTGGAAATTATCATGCAACTGGGCTCAAAACCTATGTCATACATGAGGAAGGACAGATTATGCCCAAAGTTACTAAAGAGTCCGGAGGTGAAACATCCTCAGAGTTATGGACTTTGCACTTTGATGGAGCAAGATGCAGAGTAGGAGCTGGAGCAGGAATATGTTTGACATCTCCATCCGAAGAAAATACCTTGAGGTCTTATCACTTAGAGTTCACATGCTCGAATAATGAAGCAAAATATGAAGGCCTTGTCCATAGTTTGAGCCTTACAAAAAAAATGGGTGCAAAGCAAATAAAAGTGTTCAAAGATTCAGAATTGGTGGTCAACCAAATCCGAGGGCTATCTGCAGCAAAGAATGTCTATATGCGATCATACCGGCGTAGGGTCTGGGATCTCATTGAAGGCTTTGAGGCATTCAACATTCAGGCTATACCAAGAGAAAAGAACTCCGAAGCTGACCGGATGGCAACTATCAAGGCTCAGTTTGAGCTAGCTTCTGAGTTGTTAAAAAATAAACATACAGTGAGAGTAATTGTACGACCTGCTATTTTGAACAATGATCAAGACTAGCAAGTGTTCGATAGTGATGCTCATATTACGTCATTTCTCCAGTCATCTGGGGAATTTTCTAACCAATTACAACCAAAGATCGTCGAAGCCTATGGGGATCAAGTAATCCAGTTGAAATCCAATAAGCTTCCCAGAGGCCTAGTTACTCTAGAGAGTCTCTTTGATTCCGATGATGCAAGGAAAGATAAAATAAAGCTTGTAGTTGATAAAGGCAACTATACCGATTTGCATATTGGAGAAAACATAAAGCTCAAGGTTGGTAAAGGAGTATCTGAGAAGAATAAAGATAGGCTAAAGCACTTCTGCGAGGAATATCCAAGAGTAGTGGCCTAGGCATATGATGATCTTAAGGGATATGATCCCGGGATTATTCAACATACAATTGAGCTATTGGAAGGAGCAAAGCCGATTCATCAGAGACAGAGGCTAGTGAATTCGAAGATTGAATCACTCATGTCACAGGAGTCGAATAAATTGATTGCATCCTGAATAGTGTTCCCAATCAAGCATAGCACTTGGGTGTCTAACCTGGTGCCAGTCCAGAAGAAGAATGGTGATATACAGTTGTGTGTGGACTTTCGAGACTTGAATCGGGCATCCCTGAAGGATCATTACCCCCTGCCTTCTATGGAGGTAATTCTACAAACCATTGCTGGTTCTGAAATATTTTCTATGTTGGATGGTTTTTCGGGCTACAATCAGATTCAGGTAAAGGAGGAAGACCAACACAAAATATCATTCACCACAAAGTGGGGAACATATGCATCTGCTAAGATGCCCTTTGCACTTTCAAAATGTCAGAGCCACCTTTCAAAGAGCTATGGATATTGCCTTTAGGGATTTCATACATAAGATTATACTTATCTATCTGGATGACCTGACAGTGTTTTCTAAATCTGCTGATGATCATTTTGATCATCTTGAGCTTGTCTTCCAGAAATGCAAGGAATTTAGGATTTATCTAAACCTGAAGAAATGTGTGTTCAAATTCCCTCAAGGGAAACTATTGGGATATGTTGTCTCGAAGGAGGGCATTGCCATCGATCCAGAAAGAGTTGATGCATTCAGGGAGCTTCCTCTACCCATAAACAAGAAAGGAGTGCAATCTTTTTTGGGTAAGGTCAATTTCATCAGTCGATTCATTGTGGACTTTATAGGGATCATTCAACCGATTACCCTGATGCTGAAAAAGGACCAAAATTTCAAGTGGACGACGGAAGCCAGAAAAGATTTTGAGCTAATAAAAGAGCTTATTTCTTCAGCTCCTATATTGATTAATCTGGACTTATCTAAGGATTTTATTATATATATTTTTAGTGGTGGCAATAGTATTGCCATAGTGCTAATGCAAAAAGATGATAAAGATAAGAAGGAATCACCTATTGCTTTTTACTCGCGCACCCCAAAGGAGTATGAGGTAAAGTATAATTTTTTTAGAAAAGCAAGCCTTTGCTATTGTAAAAGGCCTAAGGAGGTTCTGACACCTCATATCATGCAATAAAGTGATTGTTTGTGTTCTGCATCCTAGTGTGCGGGAATATATAATGGAAGGGGAAATCACTGATAAAAGAGCTAACTGGATCACTAAGATCCTAGAGTATGATATTGAGATTAGGCCTATCAAGACTGTTAAGGGAAAAGGATTGTGCGAGTACCTAGCCAAAAATAATGAACCAGTAGCAGAGTTCGATGTCTCGGAACCTGTGCTGATGAATGAGGAAAGCTCCGAGAGTGATTGGCTGGAAGACATGATAAATGTCATGCAAACAAGAAGGTACTCGACCAATCTCCCTATTAGGTCTCAAAAATGCTGGTTTGAATGAGCCACGAGAGGTTTCCAAGCTCTCACAATGTTATTGGCCAGCTAACAAGGCCAACCAATATAGTTGAACCTTCTACTCTTGAGGCTTTGCTAAACCTAGGCGGGTGCACCTATATGAATGACGCATATTTTGAATTATGCTTCCTACTTGATCAAACTATCCACAAATGGAAATTTGATAGTGGAAAGATGTGATCCTAATTTGGTATAAATTGTATATGCAATATCAAGGTGAAAATTAATATGTTTAGTTAAGAGATGTAAATAAAATGGATGAAACCTAAAAATACCAATGCCTTGTTGGGTAAAACAGATTCAAGTGAAAGCTTTAGATGAATGACTTCTATCTGGTAGGGATTCTAATTATTTGGCATATGATATTAGTCTATAACTTGTATAAACATGCAATAATATAATTACCAAGCTCTTCTTAGTGATCCAAATGATACTTCCAGATTATTGTGAATGACTTGAAGGATTTAATCTTTACTTGAAAGAACCAACCAATCACACCACACAAATACAACAAATGTGTATTGATAAACTAAGAATATACTTGATATGTCAATTTAAATAATAAAGAAATATTGGCCTTGGAGACAACTTGATAATATTTCAATCGAATTAACAAATAATTGATACCAGAAAGGCGCCACAATATCAAATTTCTTTCATTGATCCTTCAAAAATTCATATATGCATCATAGTTCTTTGAAACATTATGAAAGTACTGTATTTCCTACTAACTGTCTTCTATCTATCCCTATTCTAAAAATCCTTTTGGTTACAAAAACGGATATTTATATACATCAACCATTTGAAAAGATGCGTCCCTTCATAAATGTCTTAAAATGAAATACCAACAAAACTAATATAGATTAAGCTCTATTAATCCATAAATGGACCCTTGACATATGATCTATGTAGTCTCGGTGCTCGTGTGTATCCGCATCTCCTAGTGCATTGCGAATCACAATCTCCCTCACCATGATCCATTGATTTTGCTCACACGCATCATCTAACCTTGTATCCTGCGCAGTGGTTGTCTTTAAAATCTCTTGGAGTTTTAATTCACTCTCGCTCTTCCATGCGGCCATTTCTTTCAACTTACCTCCATTGTCAAAGAACGTAGTAAATCCATTCTCAACGGCCTCCATCAATTCTTGTGCATCCTCTTGTAACTCTTCAAAGAAACCTTTATGCTTGTCCATAACACGATTAGCATCCTCAATTGCTGCATTGTCAGGAGTATCCCACTCTTTTATCTCCTCAAGTTTCTCCTGGATTCTACCATCCACTCTTTCGTGTTCTTTTATTGCATCAAAGTACTATGAGTGCTTTCCCCAAAGTTTATTTAACCAAGTAGTTAAAATATCTTGCCTCTTTTTGATTACTGCTGTAAGTGTGTCCATTTTCCCTTGAGAATAAGCACTCGATCCTTCCTAATGGTGCTTCACCTGTGCACTTTCACCTTGAGTGAGCAGTTTAGTTGGCCCTACTGTGACACCTACTAGGTCTTTTAGATGCTCATTTTCTCTCAGCATTCTCTCATTATTTGTTTTGTACATTTCCTTTTCCCTGATCAATGCTTGTATTTGGGCTTTATTTAATTTTTCCATATTGATCCCTATTTCTGCAGTTGCTACTGGATCAGCTTCCCCAGCCTTCAAGGTCATGACATGTCCAAATGCTTTCTCAGTATCAATAATGACTGACCTTTTATGGGGTGGGTGTAAAGCCCAAATCATCAATGTTTCTTCATTAGGATTATATCTCCATCCTATATATACTTCTGTTACCTTTTCTATGCTGAGGTTATGTGCATTATTGTTTTCCTTTGAGAAACTATCAAAAAATAATGCCGAATTGAGGTCCAATCCTGGGAAAATCATGACACCAACCTTTTCCAATATTTCTCTCCCCTTCTCTGGGGTCGTATTTGCCACTTCTTTCTAAACATCATTTTTCAAATCTTTTAACAACTGCTCCTCATTTCCTGGTGTGACATTGTCAACTAATTCTCTTATTTATTTTACCTTTTGTTTATATAAAAATGATTTAAATTTTGAGGAATTTATGAACTCATATCTGCTATAAAAGATTTGTATTCCTCATGTCTCGTATCAGCATCTGCACTTTCCTCGACACTTAATTCTCTAGCAGGATAGGTGTATTCCTGAGTTTTTGTCTTTGATACCTTACTTAGCGGATTTTGTGACCTAGTAGCCTCTGATGCCTCTTCACTGGAGGACAACATCTCTGCATCCAACAATTCTTGATTATGTTTCTCAATTATCATTTTTTCCTCCTTTGTTTCCAAATTTCTTATCATATCATCAAACGGGTAGGGCACATGGTGATACCCTCCAAAGTTTATCCTCTATTTGGAAGAATGAATATATCCTTCTAGATCAAAATTCTTCCTTAATGGTCCTCTTCTCATGTTATACTGTAGTAATCTGTCAAGAATTAGATTGTATCCTTCTTTTTCCAACACAATAAAATCACCAAAACATAGTGTACTGGGCATAAAAGCTTGCTTTCCAAAAGAGCTTAAATTTATGACACTGGAGAAATCCATTTGCCTAACAATCTCTAAATATGCAATCCTATCTGGGATTGTTTTAGGCAAAATAAATTGGGTATCTTCAAATCCATACACCCTAATCATGGTGGCCTTTTCTAAACAATACCAATCCTCCCAATTATGGTTGATTGGTCCATTAAAATCCTTAGGTCTGAGAAACCACTTTATCTCATCAGAAAAAGAATAGTCACAAGGATGATTATAAAAATTGTACAAAGGCTTTATAAAATATTCTTCAAAATGCACAAAACTACAATTAGCAAACCTGCTGTCCCAAACAGCAGTCCATGACTGAATAGGAAATGGCCTGCCTTCTTTATCAATTTGTGAAATTCTCAGCTTCTGGGGCCACAATCCTAATTCCTGTCCAAAATATAGCACCAAGTGCATCAAGGATGAACAATTCCTGAGGTGCAGGACAAAGGCTCCATTTTTTCTTGCCATCAACCCCGCATCAAGCTCTCTAAACACATACGAAGCATAATCCCAAGGCCTGGAGTTATGATATTGAATATCCACTGTAATCATCATGGCCACAATTTCCATATACTTTGGAACCTCCATTCCCAGTACCTGTCCCATAGAAAAATAGGTGTACTTTACATAAGGTTCGAAAAGATCCACATGAAAAGGTGGTACCTCATTTTCCCCCATTGGACGCGGTTTGCCACTACACCCAATTCTGTGTAGGGGTAATCTCCTTATAAATGGTGTCCATCCTTCTGAATTCATTTTTGAGCTCCTCACTTACAATTCTTTCATTGCACATTCCATCTAATTTGAAAACCTCACTTATTGCATTTTCTGACAGATGTATCAATGGGCTCCCAGATAGATCACATATGGCCCTATGTTATGGATTATAATCATTGGCCAACATCTTCACCAATTCGACATTAACAAAGACATTAGGGCATACCAGTTTACCTAAATTGAGCCTGCAAGGGTTACATATAGGCTGAAAATGATTCCTTTGGTAGTAATGGAAACTGAACAGCTCATAGCCTCTGATTGGGTCCAAATATCTCCAATGAACTTACATTTATCATCCAATTTATCCACCTCATCCCTAAGTTGCACAGAGCGTCTAACTTTAGGTCCAGAATTGGGTAGCTGGTCTATGAGATCCTGGTTTAATTTTCACTCAGTGCCCTCCAATTGACTTTCTGTTTTCTGCCTTTTTCCTTTTGATTGACTACTCTCCCCATGTTTTCTAACTTTTGATTTCTCTAGACCAATGCTTTCCATTTTATGATAATCACAATATTCAAGGGATGAAAGACTTACTGTATTTCACTTGAAATTCCAATTTAAATGAATGCCCCAATCCTCCACTCATTCTTCTCCTCCTCCTTGCTATCAATTCCGTGAGCAAAATACTTTTAATTGAAATCACCTGGATTCGTAAAATCTTTTATGTTCTTATGGTGCCATTAATGTCTTGGATGTGACATGCATGAAGTAGGCTCTTCAAAATTATTGCTATCACATCACGTGGCATATCAGCAAGACATTTTAAATCTATGGCTGATCCTTCTATTCGGGCTTTCACCAACGTTCACATACTCACCAAGACATCTTGTAGTTGCAATGATACCTCAAGTCTCCCTGATAGTTATCCTTTATGTCGCCACAACTTTTACCGATCAAGCCTATCGCCATGACTTAAGGGATCGGGCAGACAATCTTCTATATTATCCCAAAGGTATATGTCTCATCGAGATGTTCTTTTGTTAATTCAATTTGCTGAGACAAAATAATTGTACTGCTGATGGAATATTATTCGTTGTGACCTTCATATATCTCCCCACTAAGGTTTATCCTACCGATACATCTTTTCTTTGATGAGACCACGCATATTGTCCCTCCGACCATTTTATTTCCATATATGTTATCATGTCAATCCAATTGGTATAACTCGGGAGGTCGGTAAGACTTTCGGAGCTCCTCTCGCAATCATTGTCTCATTGACCAAATTTTTCTTTGCTTTATCAGTGAGACCGCTGAACGCTTCGGGCAGTATTTTGAAATCTTATCCCGATGACTCTAGTCTGGCCAATACATTTTATTATAGTCCAATCAGTAAAAAGCAATTTAGCTCGATATGACCTCACACCATCATGCCGTTACTTTTTGTCTTGCCGATAGAAAATGTGAACCCGCGTTCTCTTGGCATATATCCTCATCGGTATGACATTGCTGATATCTTGCCAATCACTAAAAGAAATTAGTATCGATGAGACCTGCACCATCTTATGCTAATATGTTTCATATGTTAAATTTTCATGGTTAAATAAATTTTATGGGGCTATAATATAAAATTTGACCTGGACCTTGGTGAGTATGCTGTGTTGAGGAAAAAATTATGCTCATATAATCGACTTCTTGGGAAACTAATAAGCATGAAGGGTCAATGAGGCTTTCAAAATTTTATAGTTCCAACAGTGGCTCCGTCTAGGGATGAATGATTGTGAGATCATTGCAAGGATCCAAATCTTTGGGTGAGTAGACCAACCATTATGGATGAAAGCAAGTGGAGATGAACATGATCCTAAACTACTGTACATGGAAAAAAATCAAATAAGGGATCCCAGGATTGTCCATGTACTAGCAATTTCCTGTACCCTTTATTTCCTATACTACTGTGCATGGAAAGTTTATGAAAGGTTTTCTAAAGAGTTTTCCATGCACTGGCAACCCTTGATCCTTTGTAATTTTCAAGAGAAAAAGTTCTTTAGAAATTTCCCATGTACAGGCAACTCCTGTTCTTCACCATTCATATTTTGCAAATAATATGAATCCTCTCCTCGTTTTCCAACAACAAAAAATGGTCCTAACCACAAAGCCTCAAATTTTCCATGTTTTCCTTTCTTCCGGAACCTAGCATTCCACATCAATACTAGGTTATCTTCTTCAAATTTTCTATTTTTTGCCTTTTGTCAAACAAATACTTCATTTGTGTTTGCAACTTCATGTTCTGGTTTTGAGCTAGTCTTCTCATTTCATCAAGCTCTTATAATTGTTCCAGTCTCTCTTCCATCGGTTCAGGAACCTCCATGTATTCTTGAAGAATAAATTTATAAAGTGGTAACAGATTTTGTAAAGGCATTCTGGCTTGTGTTCCATATACTAGTTCATATGGGGATTTTCCAATTGCCTTTTTGACAGTGATCCTATCAGCCCATACAACCAATTTTAATTTTGAATCCCATATCTTTTTGTTTCCACCTAGCATTCTCCTTATGATTTTTAGAAGATTTTTGTTACTGGACTCTACCTGGCCATTAGCTTGTGGATGGTAAGGGGTGGAATAAGAGATAGAAATAGCATGCATACTACAAAAGGTTTTAAACTCATCTGATCTGAAACACATACCATTGTCTGTGATTAATATCAATGGTGTACCAAACCTAGTGATGATATTATCCATCAAGAAATTTATCACAACTTTACTTTTCACCTATTTGGTTGGGATTGCTTCTACCCATTTGGTGAAGTAATCAGTGGTTACCAATATCCATCTGTGTCCTCCACTTGATCTCTCTTGTATCTCCCCAATAAAATCAATCCCCCATTGATGAAAAGGGGCTTCAACCTACATAGGTCTAAGTGGTAAAGCTCCTTGATATTTCATCTTGCCTGAAAATTTCTGACATGCTTCACATTTTCTTACATATGAAAAAGAATCATTAAAATTTTTTGGCCAGTAATAACCTGCCCTGAGGATTTTATGTGCAGTTGTCTTTGCAAAATAATGTCTTCCACAGACCCCTTCATGCATTTCTTTCAAAACATGATTAGCTTGTGACTCATCTAAACATAACAACAACATTCCATCTCTATTCTTCCAAAACAAATCACCTTCTATGAATACATATTTAGAGGCCTGTAGTTTGAAGGTTCTTTTCTGGTTATCATAAATCCTTCAGGGCACTTCATGTTTCTAAGGTAAGACATGATGTCTATATACCAAGGTGTATGCTCAATACTTAAAATTATGTTTCCTCCATTTTCCACATTGAAAATTTGATTTGCCTCAATATTTGCTTCTGCCATTAACTTGGCTAATCCTTGGCCTCTTATCAATTTAGTAATTTGTATTTCCATATCAAATTCCTAAATTTTATTAATCCACTTTCACCTCTTCCTTGTTACTTCTGACTGTGTTAAAATGTCTTTGACAACTGCGTGAGAGACATAAGCAATCACTTTGGCTCCAACAAGATACGGTCTAAAGGCGTTTGTGGCTTTTACTAGTGAAAGGCTTGTTTTTCCATTATGTCATATTTCAACTCCGATCCCTATAAAGATTTACTAAAAAAGGACACAGGTTGCTCATGACCATCCTCATTTTTTTGTAACATAACAACAACTATAGTGTGCAAGGAAGCGAATGAAAATATTTGAAGGTTTTGTGAAATCAGGAGATTTGAGGACAGGAGCTTCCTTGATGGCTCTTTTAATGGATACAAAGGCCTCTAATGCTACTAGATTCCATTCAAATTTTTGTCCTTTCCTTAGCATTTTTGATATGGGCTTAACAATTTCAGCAAAGTTGGACACAAACCTCCTAACAAAGTTAATCTATCCAAAGAAAGATTGGATGGATTTGACAGTTTTAGGAATAGGAACCCTATCTATGGCCTCAACTCTCTCAGGATCTATTCTAACTCCTTCATTTGATACAATATGTCCTAAGAGTTTTCCCTCTGTAACAACAAAATGACATTTTTTAGGGTTCAAACTAATGCCATATTCTAAGGCTTTTATGAATATTTTTTCCAGATGTTCTACATGATCTTCACCCCTTTTTGAGTAGGCAGTAAGGTCATCTTGATATACTACCATTATAGTATTAATCAAGTATGCAAATGCCAAGTCCATAGCTCTTTGAAAAGTCGCTCCTGCATTTGTGAGACCAAAGAGCATTCTCACATAAACATATGTTCCCCATGGAGTTGTGAAAGCTATTTTGTACTATTCAAATTCCCTAACTTTAACCTAATTATAACCAGAGAAACCATCAATAATAGATAACAACTCACACCCTATCACTTTGTGTAGAATAGCCTCCATATTAGGTAGAGGGTAATTATCCTTGAGGGATGCCACATTTAAATTTTTGAAGTCCACACACAGTCTAATATCTCTATTCTTCTTTCTCACACGAACTAAGTTTGACACCCATATTGAATGTCTGGCCGGTTTAATGATTCCCCCATCTCTAAGCTTTGCCAATTCCTCCTGCATCTTTGGTTCTAATGTAGGGTTAATAGGTCTTTGTTTTTGTCTAAATGGCTTTGCATTTGGTTTCAACGGTATTTCATGTTGAAATAGGTCTTCCCTATATGCCTTGAGATCTTCATAAGACCATGCAAATACATGTTTATATTTCCTTAGTAATGAGATCAACATTCTTCGAACTATTGGGCTTATTTTCTTTCCAATATATACTTTTCTGGGTGCCAGTTCAATCCCTAAATTTATCTTTTCAATATCTTCCTTCTTCACTAGTGTTTGTTTCACAAGAGATCAATCATTTCCATCATATACTCTCTCCAATGCTACTAGTACTTTTTGGAGTTTATTAGTTCTAAGTTGTAAGACCTTCTTGTAATGTCCCGCCAAGTAACCTTAAAGGAAGTTGCAATTAACATCTTAAGCGAACCAATTTTTTTTTTTAATTAAGTGCATTTAATATACACATTCAATTACTAGTTAACAACAACCTCTAAGGCTACAAGGTTAAGATTACTTAAACCCACACATACATATTACATATAACCATAGCATTATAAACTTTATGAAATAAAAATCATACATCATAAGAATACCACATAACATAATAAGATATTCAGCCAAGATACAATCTCATAATCATTATCTTAATCCAATAGTGACATCACTCATTCCCAGAATGAGGCAGTAGTACAAATGTATTACAATTACATAACTCCACCTCATAACAAAAGAGGGATAAATAACTTATACAAAATGAAATATTACAAAGCAAGAATAACACAAGAACTCGAGCCGTCCATCTAGATGCCTCACCACCAAGTACTGAAGATAGATGGGGACCCAACGGTTTTGGTGCATGTTCCACCCAACCAAGTAGTACCCGAAGGCCCACCCCCCATGCTAGGAGATAGTAACAAAGTAACATGGCCAAAGATCTACAACTACTAACCAAAGGCAGACTCATACTGACTCATACTAATATAACCAAACAAATGAACTAACAAGTACAACTCAATCACCATACAAGTACAAATCAAGTACAACTCCAACATCACTGACATAGGTCACATTGCTTCCAGACATAATATAAATCAAGTATGTTCAGAGAACCATACACATAAAATAATTTACAACAATTGTCCTAGATAGAGTGTCATCACATAGTAGTTATGAGATGTCCTCTAGGCATCCTTCATAGGCTCTGGTAATCCTGGTGGCCTCAACCGAATCCCGGCCCTCATACTCACTCATGCAGCATCAAATACCTCTCGTACTGACAAGATAAATGACTATGCCATTCCAGGCCTTCCCACTCATCCCAAGTCTAAACGAGCCCTTGTGTCTATGACTGAGGATTAAATTATCTTGATTAATGTGGAAGGCATATTAATCATCTAAGTACATTAATTTAATTATCACTTGAATTAACTCACTTTTGAAGGTTACCCGATTTACCACTTTGGGCTCTGGCCCCTAACAAAAGCCACTCTTCTATTCGATAACCCACACCCAAACAATCCACCAAGGGAAACACAAGTGCATACCAACTAGGTATCATAACCACTCCGACACATGGAGGAAACAAAAGATGGAACTCACTCCAAACATCTTGGAGGAAACAAACACATAGACCACTCCTTTCACAGGAGGCACAAAAACATCCCCGTTCATGGAAATCAGGTAAAACTGAAAAGACGCCATGCACTACCTAAGGAAAAACAACTAGATGGCATAAAGATTCAACAACCCTTATCCTATTAGTTTTTCTGGAAGACTTATGATTTAGGACTAACACTAAATCCCAAAACCAACAATGCAACTTGACGACATAGCAACAAAAGCATTCAAGTCATTAATCAAATCTAATATTTGGATTTCCTAAATCCATACTCATTCAATAGATAGTATTGACAAAGTCAAAGAAACGATAACTAGATCATCTAAAATAATCATAACCCCTATTTCCCCTTTCATAATTGGAAATCTAAAACAATTAAATTTACTTCCCTTTACTGAATATAGAGAATTAAATCCTTTAAGATAATGATGAGGAAGATACTACTTTTGGATATACCAAATCCATATCTCTTTCATAATCCAATAACAATGATTCAATTAATCTAAATAGAAATTAATAAATAAAATAATTGATTGCCTCATCAATAAAACAACTTCTTAATTTACTTTTAAATCGACACAAATCCATGCAAGAAGACTCTTTCCATTTCCTAACCAAATCTTACATCTCAATCAAATTTTCTATTTAAAACATCCAATCACTTTAATATAATACAATATTGTTTCTCTATCCATTTTCCCATATACACTAATCAATCTATTTTTAAATCTCTATTCAATAATAGATTGCATGCATCTTATTAAAATGAAATACGATAATGAATTTACACTTAACCTATTTATATATGCTCCATATTATATATACACCAAACATATATATTAATGAACTTAATTATTTAGATTCTTTAATATTCCAATCACAACGAATAATTTTCTCTATGGAAATAAGACATAATAACTATTTCCCTTTCAAAATTAATTGAAATAACTAAATAAGTGCCTTTAATTTATAATAAAGGATAGACTAGTTTAGATAATTTAAATCGAAACCATTGTTTTCTTTTAAAACTAACATATATCTTCTACAATAATTCTTTTCAATTTTCTAACCACATTCTAAATCTCTTTCGATTTTCTATTTGAAGCATACAAATTACAAAATATCTTTTCCCTTATCTATTTGGCCATGCAAACCAATATTATCCTCTAAAAACTTCATGGAAGACTAAATTACATGCGTCCAATAAAACTAAAATAAGTATTAAGCATACTCCCAATTAACAATACTCATGCAATAATTACATCAAATATATATTGATATTCTTTACTAACCAAATACATTATTCTAAAAAAAAATATCAATATTCAATTAGTAATTTTCTAAATGCTTATGTTATTTAAACCTTAAAATAGAACTAATATGTTTAATAACATTCTTTCCATCTTCCAAACCAACATAGAATACGATAATTTTGAAATACAACCAATTTAAATAAATATCTCTAGATAAATGTCTATTCCCAAAATAATAGACTAAATATTTTAATTAACCTATTTAAATAATTCCAACTTAAATTAAATTCATACACCAAATCCAAAATCTACATTAAAATATACAAATATATAAAATCATTATATATTTCTATATATTTACAATAATTATACATTAAATAAATTAATTCTAACATATTTTAACTCTTATAAATAAATCTATATATAAAATCTATTTAAAACATAATATATATATTAAAACCTATACACCAATTCTGCCTGAATATATATAAAAAATAAATAAATAAAGAAAACGAAAATCCCCCAAAGGTTTGGGGATGCAGCTGTGTTATGCACAGCCGAACCCCAAAACTTTGGGCGGCCGCATGCAAGGAAGGGGGGGACGGCGCTACCAATGGCAATGATGCCTCCCACAAGGCAACAACAGTGAGGGGAGAGGGGAGAGGGCTGTGGAGGCCCTTCCTCCATAGTCATCCCCTCATGGGGGCGGCGGTGGAGGCAGTGCCTCCCAAGCCTCCCCCAAACACACCGATTTTTTTTAAAATAAAAAAATTCGGTTTTCCAAAAACCCTAACCAATGATGCCGTACAGATGACACATCAACAATTAAAATAACTTTTCATACATGAACAGTATATTATAATATAAATAAAAATTGTATATATATATATATAAAGTTTATCAAGATGAATAAGTTGAAGAAATTTTGTGAAAATAATCACTTATAGGCAAAATTGTGAAGCTTCTTTAGAAAATATCAAATTTCATAAAACTCAACAATTAATTACCTTAAATCATTTTTTTTGAATTCTTGAACAATAAAGTTAAAAAGGATAAAAATTAAAACTAAAAGTTTCTAAAACCCTAAGGTTTCTCCCAGCTAATTTCCACAAAGGTTTTCAAAATAAATTTGATTTTGTACAAATGTTACATTTTCATAAAACATTCTAGATGTATTGTTCAATCTCTATGTTTGATTCCAATAACAAAATAATCGATTTCCTCAAATAATTTAAATTCAACTGAGGTTTTCACAATTTTCACTCAAGAATTTTCACAAAGCAAAAGCTATAAATTTATTTAATTCTTTTCTTCTAATAACAAATTCATTTTCTAAAACAGATTTAACAAACAAATCTTTACTCATTACTATTTTAAAAATAGTCAAGAACAATAAAACACAAAGAGGAAAACCTGGTTCAAGAAGCTACAGGGAAAGATAAATTTTTGATGTAAGCCTCCTCCAAAGATTTCCCGAATTTTCTTCAATTATCCAACGAGTCCAATCCAAAACTCAACAAATGCAAACAATCTTTCCTCCAATCAATCCAATAATGAAAACTTTCTTCAAACCCTTCTTTGAGCAAATTTTTCCAAAATTTCTTCTTTGCTATAAAAATGATTTTTTCTAAAAACTTTCTTCGTGAAAATTAAAACATGCATTCTTTATAAATC
This sequence comes from Sequoiadendron giganteum, assembly GCA_007115665.2. Lineage (NCBI taxonomy): Eukaryota > Viridiplantae > Streptophyta > Pinopsida > Cupressales > Cupressaceae > Sequoiadendron > Sequoiadendron giganteum. The sequence continues at coordinate 288,272,245 of CM021102.1, read as the reverse complement.
AAAATACCTAATATAACCCTAATTCACATTACATGTAATTTAGATATTAATTTCAATTTCAATTTCAATTTTTACAACCCTAATTCACATTACATGCAAATTATATATTAATTTCAATTTCAATTTTCGAGAAACCCACTTTCAATTTAAAATGCAATTTCAAATAATAAATTAATTTCCAAAGTTAAAACTCATTTTCCAAATAAACATTTAATTACAATTTCTAATTTAATTCCCACAAGATGAAATTAAATTTCAAAATTAATTTTAATTCTTTTATTTCCTTTCATTTTCTTGCATCACATTTAATTAATTAATTAAATTATTTAATAACTAAATTCAACCCCCTTGGATTAAATTTAATTAATTAAATAAATTAAATATAATTAATTAAAATATAAAATTTTATCCACATTGCATTATTTAAATTAAATAACCATCAACATGATCTAAATGCAATTATTCTAAATATCTATTTCCAAATCAAGAATCCTTCAGAATTAAATAACATTAAAGCAAGACAGACAATGACTCGACACACACGACTGACGACACACTAAGGATAGGGCGTAGACTTGACACATGTTACCTAGCTACTATCTCCCATTCAACTTAACCGTTGGATCGACACGCTCAAACCTGTGAAACCAGGTGGAGTCGATGTCATGTACCTGCAATCCTGAAACCAAGTAAACAACATCAAACAATATATCCAGCATATAATACACACCATGAAGAAGGAATTACGGATTCGCAGGGCGCTCACAAGCGAGTGATGCGAACCCATCATCTTCACCAATACACTCATCAAAACTGACACTTCCATCATAATCCAATAATCATCATAATAACATCTCGTGTTAACTTTTACAACATCATTAATCCATAATGCATGAGAAACAATAATTAGATCAACACATCACACAATAATAGTTGTCGCTCAATAGTAACGATCAAAACATCATAACAAAATGTATCTAGTATCAAAGTGACTACAACCAAACATAGCATAAAGCAAACCAAACGAGAAGCAAAACGGAGGGGTATTACACTTCTTCCCAAATACTATTTGCTCTCCATTTATTTCTTCTACAAAGGTATTAAAGTCAATTTCTTGGGCCTCATATTGATCTATATAGTGAAGAAACTTCAGGAGGTCAGTGTCCTCATTAAAAACCTGCCAACTATATATATTGTTAGGCACAACGGGTCTTGTCTTGAACTCAATTTGAGACACTCCTGCCAAGGTGATGTCATCCTTTTTTAGTGCTACATTGGCTAGGAAGTCTGCCATTATATTTTTTGATCGACCCACCGAATCTATGGAGAAAGCATCAAATAGATCAATTGTATCCCATATAGCATTCCTGTATTGCTTCAACCTCTTGTTCTTTGCAACATATTTATATCTGACCTGTGACACAACTAGCTCTGAATCTCCAAAAATAGTTAACAGTTTAATTTTTTGTTTGACTGCCATGTTTAAACTAGTTAACAAGGCTTCATATTCCACCACATTGTTTGTACATTCAAATGGCAACAAAAATGAATTTATAAATGTAGTACCTTCAGGAGATATGAAAACTACCCCGACTCCATTACCTTCTTGGCTACATGCCCCATCAAAGTACATTTTCCATATCCCTTACTGATTTTCAGAAATGTGTTTATCAATTGGGTCTTTGTTTACTAATTTAGGTTGTGATAACTCCACTCTAAAAATCCCCAAATCTACATCATAGAAGCAATTAAGCTGTTCCCGAGGAACACATTCAACAATTTGATTCATTCTTGGCTCCCTATATAACTTGACCTCTTCACCATTTACTGGTATAGTGGCATATGATAAATTGAATTATACATTACCCCCTACTGCTGCAGTCCATTGTCTTGACAAGAGCATTCCAAACTGAGGAGGTGTGTCAATTACTATTATATCAATATTGTAGGCAGCTTGGGGATAAGTTGTTAATCTTACTTCCACATTTTTTATTATTCCTACAATTGAAACAGGCCTGCTATCCTTGGAATAACATTTACCTCCTTCTACATCCACCCACATACCAAGCTGTTTCATTACTCCCACTAGCATAATATTCATGGAAGCACCTGAATCTATCATGCAATTTCTTACTAACTTGCCACTTATGAGTAGGGTGGTAAAAAATGGGTCAATCTGTGGTGTATTCATCAAGCAGGCTTCTGGGATTTTTATTTCCTTCTTATTGTTGGTGGTTACGAGGATCTCCTTATTTTCAAGGTTTATATTTTGATTTCCTTTAGACATTAATTGAATGGCATTTTCCCTATATTCCTGAATTTTCATCATTTCGAGTAATGGGACATATATTTTTAGTTGAGCTAAGGTTTGTATGAAATCAAAAGATGTACCTTCGGTTCTGATCGCCTTCTTTGATTCTATCAATTCTCCTTTGCCTTCTTCCTTTTCCTCTTTGCATGTTAGACTTGGCTTTTGCTTCTCAATGGGGATTTCTTTACTTTCCTCCTTAGGAGATCCCTTATGTTCTTTTTTGTCAGGTTGCTTATCATCTGTCCCTTTTGATGTCTCATTTGGTACCTTTTTGTTTTTTACAAATATTCCTCTTGGGACACCCTCATCTCTACTCACTATTCTGTTCCTCAATTGATATTTGTTTCTAGATTCCTCCACTACTGCAATAGTCAACCTGTCAATCTCTTCTTCACTTGGTCTCCTCATACTGTACCTATTAGTTTGACATGATGCAATAGGGGGATTTTTCTGATTATCACTTTCTTCATGATCAGAGAAAACCTATTGTTCTGCCATATGGATATTGTATTTTTGATGGTCAACATCATACTCATATCCATCCTCCTTTGAAGATGAATATTCCTGCTTCAAAGAAACAAGGGTGTGGGAAGTAAAATAGACATTCTAGTCTTTACCGCCATCATTTTCCAATGTATCTCCTTCAGGTATTGACTGAGTTGTAACACAATGCTCCGGGGAATGTGGTGCGCAACACACTGGGAACTAGGGACTCTTATCTACCATATATGCTCCTTTCCTTTTCAAAGGATCTAGTATTTCTTTATTCCTTGGTCTATCATTCACCGACTTTCCATCCTTCCAGCTTGTATTATAGGGAATGTCATGTAACCTTGGTCTTTCATTCCTATATATATTCTCTTGTTATTTTGAGGGAGCATATGGGGGATCCCTAGGGTTTTCCCTTTTAGAAAACATCCCTGCAGCTTTCCTATTATTTTCAATAGTTAATGCTATCTTTTGAGCTTCGACCAGATTCCTAGGATCTCTGTTTCTCAATTCATATCTTATCTTGGGGTCAAAGGATTTCAAATAGATACTCAATGCAGTATGATTGGCCAACTTGGATCCCTGTGGTATTTTATTATGTAATTTAAAAAATCTTTGGTTAAAATCATACACTGACTCGTTTTGATGTTTTTGGATAGTTACTAACTCATGCAAAGCAAAATCTGACGCACACTGATTCCCATACTATTGAAGAAACTGTTCATAAAATATATGAATGGAATAAATGGATGCTATTGGTAGACTGTTAAACCAGTCCCTGACATCTTCAATCAGTGACATCATAAATAATCTCATCTGTACATCCTCATATTGCATATATAGGTCTTGAATAACTGCTTTAAAGTTTCTCAGATGCTCCTCAACTGTAACTGCATTACTTCCTGTGAACTTAGGGACTAGGTTCCTCCAGTTGTTGTCCAGAGGGTAAGGGTATATCTAAAATCTAGCAAGATCAAATTGTCTAATTATGGTTGTGTATTATGGAGGGGGATTTTGGTAATGTTGATGCTGGTACAGTGGGTTAGTATTTGCCACATATTGCTGACCTTGTGGGGGTACATACTACTAATGAGGAGGTGGCTGAGTATTTCGTTGTTGTGGTGGAGCATTTATGTTTCTATATTGATTCTTTGGCTGATTTCAGTGGGCTTGTGGGGAATTTGATGGCTTCATATTGTTGTTCTGATGAGGGGGCATATATTTGGGTGAATCTGCCATTGATGTTTTAACCTGAGCCTTCTGTAACTTCAATTTCTCAAATTCTTTCATGGCCTGAAGCCTTTGGTAATATTCTACCCTTGACCTTTCTGTTTCTTGCCTCATACATTCCCACTATGCATTTGTCTCATTTTGGGTCATAAGTTTATGATTTTCTTGAGATGCTGCTTCATATTCAAGTCCCTCCTCAAAAAGTGCTGCTCTCTGATCACATTCAAATTCTCTCCTCTTTTCAGCTTCAAATTCAGCCATGAACTCTTCATCTTTATCATGGCTTATTTGATGGAAGGGATTTCTCTTCTCTTTAGGAGTGTGAAGCTCTTTAGATAGGCTATTTTCATTTGTTAATGCCTCGTATGATTTGTGTGTTTCCATCAGTGGTTTTGATATTCTGGTTTTTGTGGCTGGATCTAGGTCATTGAATACCTTCTTGCCATGATAATTTTTATAGGTTCGCTTACCTTTGTCATTAGGACCATCCCCTTCCTTGTACAAAGATCTCCTTCCTTGAATTTTGTGAGAAACTGTGATGGTCTAAACTCTAGGTCGATTCCTTTTTGATTTGTATCTTATTGTATCAGTCTCAATGCTTTTGTTCATTCAGAGTCGCCACCCACTTTTTCTAAAAGTGAGAAAAAATGTTATTATTTCACCCAACGGAGTCAATTTTCAAATTTTAATTGTGGTTCTCTTTTAATGACTCTATATGGAAAGGTTTTCTACCATTGGATTTCTCTCAAGTTTCCCCAGCAGAGTCGCCAATTTGTTAGGTCTCAAAAACGTTGGTTTGAATGAACCACGAGAGGTTGCCAAGGTCTCACAACATTATTGGCCAACTAACAAGGCCAACCACTATAGTTGAACCTTCTACTCTTAAGGCTATGCTAAACCCAGGCAGGTGCACCTATATGAATGACACAGATTTTGAATTATGCTTCCTACTTGATCAAACTATCCACAAATGGCAATTTGATAGTGGAAAGATCTGATCCTAATTTGGTATAAATTGTATATGCAATATCAAGGTGAAAATTAATATTTTTAGTTAAGAGATGTAAATAAAATGGACGAAACCTAAAAATACCAGTGCCTTGTTGGGTAAAATGGAGTCAAGTGAAAGCTTTAGATGAATGACTTCTATCTGGCAGGGATTCTAATTATTTGGCATATGATATTAGTCTATAACTTCTATAAACATGCAATAATATAATTACCAAGCTCTTCTTAGTGATCCAAATGATACTTCCAGATTACTGTGAATGACTTGAAGGATTTAATCTTTACTTGAAAGAACCAACCAATCACACCACACAAATACAACAAATGTGTATTGATAAACTGAGAATATACTTGATATGTCAATTTAAATAACAAAGAAATATCAGCCTTGGAGACAACTTGATAATATTTCAATCGAATTAACAAATAATTGATACTAGAAAGGCGCCACAATATCAAAGTTCTTTCATTGATCCTTCAAAACTTCATACATGCATCATAGTTCTTTGAAACATTATGAAAGTAATGTATTTCCTACTAACTGTCTTCTATCTATCCCTATTCTAAAAATCCTTTTGGTTATAAAAACGGATATTTATATACATCAACCGTTTGAAAAGATGCATCCCTTCAGAAATGTCTTAAAATGAAATACTAAAAAAACTAATATAGACTAAGCTTTGTTAAGCCATAAATGGACCCTTGACATATGATCTGTGTAGTCTTGGTGCTCATGTGTATCCGCATCTCCTAGTGCATTGCAAATCACAATCTCCCTCACCACCATCCATTCGTTCTGCTCACACGCTTCATCTAACCTTGTATCCTTCACAGTGGCTATCTTTAAAATCTCTTGGAGTTCTAATTCACTCTCGCTGTTCCATGTGGCCATTTCTTTCAACTTACCTCCATTGTTAGAGAATGAAGTAAATCCATTATCAGCGGCCTCCATCAATTCTTGTGCATCCTCTTGTAAATCTTCAAAGAAACCTTTATGCTTGTCCATAACATGATTAGCATCCTCAATTGCTGCATTGTCAGGAGAATCCCGTTGTTTTGCCTCTACCGAGTTCTGTGCGTTCAACGTGTGGCTTTCTCTCGCTACTTTTTGAGTCGGGCCCACTCAACAGTTCCTTTTGCTCAACGTCTTCCACATGGCTTCCTCTTAGAGATTTTCGTTGGGGCAACCCTCTTTCTTTTTCCAGGCTCTGTTTATTCAATGCATGGCATGTTTTTGTGCACCGGTTATGTGGGAGTTGCCACCTGTGCCATTTTTTCTCTTTTGCTACCACGTATTCTTCATCACTACTGCGTGTTCACTAGTGTTGTTGCATGGCCTTGTGTTCTCTATGGATGGGTTTGCTAGTGCGCTATTGGGAAATCTTCCTGTTCGGTGCCGGCTCAAGGAGATATGGGACATCGATGTTTTGCCTAGGCATCTTTCTCTCTGTGGCTTTCAGGCAGTGGGTTGGCTTATATAAGCAGCCTTGCTTCTCTTTTATTAGGTTGTTGTTAGATAGATTAAAACTTCTTAAGCACTGGGATTTGGCCTTTTGTAATATTTACTTTTGGACTTGAAGTTTGCAGACTGTGCTAATCAATTCAGCCTCTTTGTTTTTCATGCATTTGATAGAATATTAAGACTGTGCTTTTATTTTCCTATAGCATATGAATGTCTATTCTTCAGCTTTTGTAATCACATACAACTTAATAAATACATACCATGTTTCACTCTTCTATGTTGGTTGAGGTTGTATTAGATTATGCTATGCAATAAAATGATGTTCTTATGTTTGAAGTGCTTCTGAGATAATCTATTTGATAGATAATAGTTTCTTGTTCGGGCCTTTTCTTTTAGCACTGTGCTCAAGAAATTACTCTCATGATTTTGGTGCATCGCCTTAGTTTAGTTTTTACTATTACATGCTATCTTTCTAACCCTTTACCTCCCCCATTAAAAATGAAGAGCCGACTTCGGTAAAATCTCAGAGGTCACTTAGCGAAGCGCACATGTCCCCCAGTAGCTAAGTTTCCAATAAGACTATTTCCCCCCACAAATTATTGTGTCAACAGATACCATGCTAGATCAATGAAAAATATACAAGACGCAAAATCAAACAACAAATGATAAAACCTTCCACGGATGAGAGTGGCACACAAATATTTTCTATTTCCTCAATAAGAAAAAACTTACAAAATGAAAACTTCAAGAGTAATAATGAACCTCAAGAGTGATGAAGGAGAGTGATTATATGAGAAAACCCTAAATGAGAAAGGGATTAGATAATGACAAGTGTCAACATGACATGTGATGAGACATAATGATCTAATAATAACTCAAACTAATGAAATACAAAAAGCACTCCTAGGTTTTAGCTTAAGTACATGAAGTGAAATTAGACTAATAATCAATTGAAGATTAATTAATTATTAGCTAATGAATAATTACTCTAAAAAATTCCAAACCTAGCCATGGAATCTTCATTACTTGATCCCATAATAAAAATTCTTTGTTTTTCATGCATTAATTCCTTACCCTGTTTGACTACTTCAATTATTGCCCCTTTCACTGTTCTTAAAAAATCATACCTTTCCATCGATTTGTCTTGGAAGATGTGTTTGTTTCATTCTTCCATGTTTCCCATAGGATGATAGAGGGGGTGGTGATCCAAAGACCAACTAAGATTGATCTCTTTTACAAAATCTACTAGGCACTGAATAAATCTATAATGTCATCCAGAAGTGGGCTTTGCTAGTTTAGTTTTCCCATGATGAAGGCCCAACAATCTCTAGCAAGGGGGCTGTTGAGAAATAGATGGTTGGTTGTATCTTCACTTTTCTTACATAGGACACATATGTTCAGTCCCGTAAACCCCAACTTCTTCAAGTGATCTCCCATTAGTATTATTTTTTGTAGGCTACCCATGTGAAAACACCTACTTTTGATAGGAAAAAATTGCTAGAACAAGGAGTTTGGTCACCCATTTTTTTTACTATGTTGTTTAGAACCAAGTAGCCTAACCTAACACTATGCCAGCTTAATTTTTCTACATTCCATTTGATTTGATATTTTGTCTCATTGATGAAAATATTTCTCTTCTTCTACTCCTTTTCTCGATGCCTTATTTGATTCTAATGAAATTTTAGATCTTCAAGGGATTGCCACTTCTATTTTATTCCCCTTGTAGACACTTAAAAATGTCTCGATGGATCACATTGGATAACTAACATCATTTCTTTCAATTTCACCCTAATTCCTCCATTTAATTAAATAATGTTCAAGTATTTGATTATATTCACCTAATTCTCTAATTAATTGAATAGTTCACATTATTTGATTAATTTATCATTTTCACATTAATCCTCCTATTTGATTAAATGATTTCCAAATTATTTAATTAAATTCATCCTTTATCCCACTCATTTGATTAAATAATCCTAACTATTTAATTAAATGTCATTAATATTTCCCTCATTAAATAAATATATTTTTTAATGAAATTCTTGATTTCACTCAACTTGCACAATTAAAACTTTGTTTGAATTATCTAATTTGCAATTTCCCCTCACCCTCCCACTTGCAAGGGAATATTCCTCCATTTGAACTCCAAAAATGGAATATTCCTTTGTAACAAACTTTGTAACAAACTTCCTAATTTTTAGGAAGTGTGCTTCTTTGAATCAATGGGAGCCATTAATTAACTCCTTGATCCATGTTAGCTTGCATTGTCATCCATTGATGAGAATCCTTGATCCATGCCTTCACCTCTCATTGCATCTCATCCATTGATTCACCATTTTATCCTATAAATACTCCCCATTTCTATGAGAAATGGATCCACAATCATTTGAGAAAAGTTTTGTTGAAATGCATCCATACTTTCATCCATTAGCATTAATTTGAGCATATTTCATCCATTTTGGTTTAAATCACCATTATCATTCATCAATCTATCAAACCAAGCTTGTTTAGATCTAAGGGATTGGGAAAGGGTTGCCATTCCACATCAATACAACACCAATCCCCCAATGGGATGAGGTTTGGTGTTTTAAATTAGGTTTCCTTTATGCATTTATGGTTTATTTCATGTTTTTTTTAATTGTTTCTTGGTTTGAAATATTCAAGAATTTCATTGGGATTATAATTTAACTAACTAAATCTTGCTTAATTTTTTATGGATCTGGTAGCATTGTTTTAGAGACCTGATGCTGATTTTGATGTTGATGATGATGATGATGCAGAAATAGATATTGATGATCTCTTTGAGATGTTGATAGCCAAGCTAAAGTTGATTGATTTGATTGATTTGATTGATTTATCGATAACATTGTTGAGGATTCACAACAAGATATATCCCAATGATGATTGATTTGATAGATTGATCAAGATTTTTCTTAGGAAGGCTAGGAACAAAATTCATTACATGATTTGATATCGATAGAATGATTCTAGTGCCAAAATGTGACTATAATCATAACATGACCTAAATATACTAGATCCATACAAAATTAAGCAAGATTTAGTTAGTTAAGTTATAATCCCAATAAAATTCTTGAAAGCTTCAAATGTAGAAACCATTAAACAAAACATTAAATAAGATATAAATGTATAAAGGAAACCTAATTTAAAACTCCAAACCTCATCCCATTAGGGGATTGGTGTTGTATTGATGAGGAATGACAACCTTTTCCCAATCCCTTAGATCGAAATAAGCTTGGTTTGATAGATTGATGAATGATAATGGTGATTTGAACCATAATGGATGAAAATTTCTAAAATGAATGCTAATGGATGAAAGTGTGGATGCATTTCAAGAGCATAACTTTTCTCAAATGATTGTGGATCCATTTCTCATAGAAATGGGGAGTATTTATAGGAGAAAATGGTGAATCAATGGCTAGGATTGATTTTATCAATCAATGGATGAGATGCAATGAGAGGTGAAGGCATGGATCAAGGATTCTAATCAATGGATGAGAATGCAAGTTGACATAGATCAAGGAGTTAATCAATGGCTCTCATCGATTCAAAGAAGCACACTTCCTAAAAATTAGGAAGTTTGTTACAAAGTTTGTTACAAAGGAATATTCCATTTTTGGAGTTCAAATGGAGGAATATTCCCTTGCAAGTGGGAGGGTGAGGGAAAATGCAAATTAGATAATTAAAAAAAAGTTTTAATTGTGCAAGTTGAGTGAAATTAGGAATTTCATTAAACAATTAATTTATTTAATGAGAGGGAAATATTAATGATATTTAATTAATTCGTAAGGATTATTTAATCAAATAAGTGGGATAAATGATACATTTAATTAAATAATTTGGAAATCATTTAATCAAATAGGAGTATTATTGTGAAAATGATAAATTAATCAAATAATGTGAATTATTCAATTAATTGGAGAATTAGGTAAATTAATCAAATACTTGAACATTATTTAATTAAATTGAGGAATTAGGGTGAAATCGAAAGAAATGATGTTATTTATCCAATGTGATCCATCGAGACATTTTTAGGTGTCTAAACTCCCATATTCCATGCATGGTTCCAAATAGTCCCACACCTTTGTGCTCCATCTATCTTTAAGGATCCCTTTTATTTCCTCCAAATCCTGAGATTTTGATAGAGCATGAGCTCCATCCCATGAGTCTTCCTAGAAATTCAATTTATTACCATCCTTTATGTCCCACGTCCAATGATTCCTTATAAATTTCCTACATTCCAACATGAAGTTCCATATTGTGGACCCTCTAGGGGGTTCAACATTGTTATAATCCAGTTAGGATTCAAGGAGTCTAGGTACTTGTTATGGAGAATCCTTACCCATTTGGATTGGAAGTTAGACAACATATTCCATACTAACTTTTTCACCTAGAGCTTACTTAAGTGTTGCCCAACTTATTAGTCCCACACCACCAACCATTTTTGGTTGACATTTCTTCTCCCACACTACTAAGGGGAACTTATTATTATCCTTGGAACCCTACCAAAAGAATTTACACATCTTTTTCTCCACTTTATCCAAATATTTTTTGCTGACATCTTTAGGCTGGACATCATGTAGATTGAAAAAGATGCAATCACAAATTTTAACATCGTGATTCTCCCCATTGAAGACAACCATTTTCCCTTCCATGATTCTAGCCTATTTATGCAACATTGGGCCTAGGATTTCTAGAGGCTATTTTCGTAGGCCTTGAAAAAGAGCAATATCCCAAGATGTTTTCCAAGGAGTTTGTTGGTTTTCAAGCCCAAGATTGATGTAATCTCTCTCCATTTCCTAATGGTTGTTTTAATAAACAAGACCTTAGATTTGTTCTAATTAACTTTTTGTCCAGAGGCCATGTAATAACTCTATAGTCTTTTCTTCATTTTTCTTTCTTCCTTTTGCATGTCCACACCAAATATTAGTATATCATTTGTAAAATGTTGGTGAGTGATTGGATTGACATTTTGGGCCGCATTTAAACCCTTCCAATATCTTCTTATTCTTGCCCTCTGAATGAGGTGGCCTAGTGCTTCATCCATAATGATGTAAACATGGTGGCATTGGTTCCCCTTGCCTTAGTCCATTGGATGAGGTGAAGAATCCATGGGGGATTATATTCACCAAAATAGAAAAGAGAGGTGTGCTAATACAACTATGCACCTAGTTACACCATTCACCCTAAATCCCAACTTCTCTAATACCTTGATGAGGAATTATTTATTCCTCTAGTCATACAACTTATGAATTTCTAACTTTACTACCATCCTTTCCAATTTTATTTTTCTTATATAATGTATGAAATCATATTCCATTATGATTCATTCTATAATTGATCTACATGGGGTAAAACCACTCTATTCATTAGAGATGATTTGTGGCAACAAATCCTTCAATCTGTTCACTATGGTTTTTGTTGTTATCTTATAGATGACATTATAGAGTGATATTCTCCTGTAGTCTTCCATGTTGGAAATTTACTCTTTCTTGGGAATGATGACCAAGAAGGTGTTGTTTCAATCTTTTATAATTATCAATTTTCTAGGTGCATCCTCAATTGCCTGATGGATTTCTTGATCGAAAATGTGCCAATTTTTTTAAAAAAAGAATGTTGGAAAGCCATCCAAAATTGAGGCTTTATCTCCATCTAGTTGGAAGGAAACTTTCCATAACCCCTCTTTAGACAATGATCCCATAGTTCATTATTTTTCTCAACCATGATAATGTTTGAGATCAGACTCAACAATTCCTCTTGATGCCCTTCATCTACTATCAAATTACAATTAAGGAGAGTTTTGAAATATCTAACCGCTTATGCACCAATCCCCTTTAGTTCCTTAAATTTTTATTTGTCTTCCTTGGTGATGTTTGTTATCCTATTTAAGGAACGTTTAAATTTTGTGATTGTGTGAAAATATTTCATGTCCCTATCACCTTATTTTAGCTAGTTCTCCCTGGATTTTTGGCACTAGAATATTTCTTCTCTATAACACTTATGAATATTTAATTTTAAGTTCCTTATCCATTATCTAAGTATATTATTACATCCCTTCCATAATCACCTTCTTATTTAGTGTTGCTAGTTCTGCCTCTAATGCTTCTTTCTCCTCAAATATGTTTTTGAAGTGTGACTTTTTCCATTCCTTTGGTTTTATCGTATGAATGATAGTTTCTTAAAAAATCTGAATGATTTGGATCCTTTCACATAGGGAACCTTCTTCCACCACTCCACCATCTTTACCTCCAACTCATTATCCCTTAGCCACATTTTATCAAACTTGAAGGTGCTATGTATAGGCTTGAAATCTAGGGTGAAGGAGAGCTACACTGGAGAGTTATCAAATCCACTCAGTACCAAGATTTCCTCTTTCCCACTTAAATTAGTTTTTGACCAATCACTCCCCAACAAGAATATGTCTAATATTTTAGCTATGAAGTGAGCGTCCCTTCACCTATTTGACCATGTGAATACTCTATTTCTTTTCTTCATGCCCATTAAAGAATTGCCTTGTACAAAATCTTAGAAGTCACTTAAAGATCCGTCACTTATGGGAATACCTCCTTTCTTCTCCTCCTTGTTGAGTATCACATTAAAATATCCACCTATCAAATATATATCCTCATGTAGCTATTGGAAAATTGTAGAAAGTTGGGACCAAACTTCCTTCCTCTAGACTACCCCAATCGAACCATAAATGTTGACTAGGTAAAAAACCACATTTTGTGGATGGAATCTTAGTTTACACAACTACCACTCTTTTCTTTCCTAGATTGCTTCCACTGATACCTTAAAGGGATCCCATATGATTCCTAACCCTTCCAAAGCCCCATGCATAGGAGGAAATACTCCCTGCCACTTCTTCCACTTACCTAATAGTTTTCTTGCCTCTTCCTCCAACAACTCTATTTCCTGAAGTAAAACTATATTAGATTTTCTCAAGTCAATTTGGTGCTTGAGAATGCACCTTTTTTCAAGGAAACTTAGGCCCCTAAAATTCCATATTAGGAGAATCATGGCTCCCTAAGAAGGGATCCACCCTTCTTGAACCTCAATTTTATCTGATCTTTTGTATTTTAGGTGCAATTTCCAATCTTTCTCTATTTGAATTTCTTCCCCTTCCCTCTTTTTCTCCCATTTTTTGTTTTTTCAACTTTGATTCTATTTGTTTTAGTAGCCTTTCCTCTAGGTAATTTATTCCATATTCACCACTTTTAATCTCACTTTCATCTTCAGATGTGACGATTTCACCAAGACCTTCCATGTCTTTTCCTTTGCTTGCCACCTTGTTTATGGGACTCTTTGTTTGTTTGAGTGGTGGAACTTTGTCTGGTGCTACTTCTTCCTTCTCTTTTTCTTCTCTCATTTGGGACATTTATTTCCTCTCCCCCTTTTGATTCCTCATAAAAGTCCACAAGATCTTGGGGTTGTCGTTTGGCTGAGACATGATTATTTCCTTCTACTCCTCCCATGACCATTTCCTTTGTATTTCCCAAACCCCCATTCCAATTTCCAAAGATATCATTTTCTTAGCTTCTATAGGAATTTCTTGTTAATGATTACCTCTTCTTCACACATCAGCCTATTCTCCTTTCACTTTGGACAACCTTCCATTAAATGGCCATGGGATAGGCATGACTAGAACCACCAATATTGGATATCCTTTTCCAGCTTTTGTCTCCATACACTAGTTTCTGATAGGATCTTGATCTCGCTTGGGATGTGATCATTGCATGCCACTTCCACATAAATCCTCACATATACTCTAAAATTACCTTCTTTGATCTTGTCATTTTCCCTTATGAAGGATGCTAGTCTATTTCTTATTTCCTCCAAGGTTTCGTGATCTAAGTATTCTTGCAGTAGGTTATACAACCTTATCTATTATGGGACCTTTTCCACTTCTTGTCTTAGGTGGTTGAAATTTGGCTTCTAGTCCTTAATAAAATATCCTAACCCATCCATTAGATAAGGGCCTCCCTTTAGGATGTCTTTATTTCCCCTAGTTATGGAATTCAATCATAAAAAACCCTCTTGGGAGTACTTTCAGGGTAATTTCCTTCCCTACCGCTTGTGGAACTAGTGCAAAATTCTTCCCTTCGAAGGCCTATCTCCCCCATTTTAAGATTTTTTTCTCTTAATCTAGCTATCCTATTTTTCATGAAAAATTCTTTAAGACAAAGGTGATACACTTATCTAGAGGTTTGATGTTGAGGGGGATCACATTCATTCTTTTTGCTGGATTCTACAAATTAGGGTTTCAATTTTCACCTAGCTCTCTCTCTTCCTTCCTTTGTCATCACATGTCATCCACTTTCCCTAGTAGTTATTCCACCTCTGCCATTGTTTCTTGGATCTTTGCCCTCCTTGTCCTGTGCACCATCCAGAATCTCTATACTCTCGTTCCTTTCAGGTTCCTTCTCTGCTTAGCTTGCCTCCTCTACTATAACCACACACCATATTTGATCATAAATAAATAAATATATTATATTATTATTATTATTATTTTTAATATATTATTATACTTTTATTATAATATTATAATATTATTATGTTATCTTATTTTATCTTCACTTTTTAAATTTAATTTTATTATATTACTTATTTTATCAATAAAAGTGGTTGTGAGGGGCCACACCCTTCCATTAATTTAGAGAAATTTACATATGATATTCACTCTATGGATTTTGTTTGGCAATTCTACATAATTTTTATACAAAATAAATCCCTGAAAACAAAATGGCTTCTTCACCCGCTGTCATGTAGCATGGCTGACAATTATTATTATCATACTTGACCATAACACCCCTAGCATATCCCTATACTATTCCATGACATAAACTAGTGCTTGCAAAAAAAATAGACACCACGATCTTAGTCCCCTTCTTTGTCCTTCTATTTCTAGTGCTGCAAGTGGGTTGACTAGAGCAAAGGACTAGTCGACAATGCCATCTACATTATCTCCTGTAAGGGTTTTGATAAAATTGAGCCCTAATCTTACTTGGTGTTAGAAAAAGTTTACATCCATACCCCAACCTCAAATGATAAATGAAACACAAGATGCATCTTGTGCATCTCTAATCCACCATACTCCTCTTTTAGGTGTTAGCCCTAGCCCAAGCGAAGCACACCACATAACCACTTTCAAAACCCATCTCCAATACGACTAGACCATGAAAGATGTGATGTTTTAAACAAATCCTATCTCTTCGCTCATGTCCAAAATCATAGATATCAATGTTAACATGATATCGACCTACTACATTCATGAATGAACACATCCCCTATCACCAACCTCTATGCATGGATAACTATGCTTGAATCAGTATTGAATAGCACCATCATTCTTCTCTCAAATAATTTCCCCAAAAAGGTCATTTGACTTTTATTTTCCCTCAAGCACATTGTTGTATCCATTCTCACATAAAATGTTTTCAATTGACAGTGCATGCTAAATGCTTCCATTACTCCCCTTAATGCCATGCCATAATTATCTCATTCTATGATTGCATACCTCCTTCTACTTGCCTTAATTTTCCATCATGCTTTCTTGTACTTTCCAACTTAACCAATCGCCTTTTAATTCTCCTTTGCATTTGATAGGCTACAAAAATCAGGCCAAGCAGCTGCCAAACCTACTACTACTTCATTATTTTTCATTTCAATTGTCTTTGTCTACCACCTCATTACCTTCCCTATATACATGGGACAATTTAAAATAACCTAAACTTGCAATCAATTCCAAATTCTACCACAACCATTTACTATGATTCTAATTTGGAGTTATATTTTTATGAATAACATTAATAGTATTTTTCGAGTCCCCTTCAAGGTGTATTTTCTTGAGATTCAAACATTTTCCCATTTCCAGACCTAGCAAGACATGCCAAATTCTACCTCATTATTTTTTTCTTTCCCCAAATTTTCTGTTGCCACAAATAGAATTTTGCCTTCCCAATCTTTGATGACACATCCAACTCCATAAAAATTGGTTTTTATCAACCCCTCTTTTGGAGTGGTCCATTTTACTTCTTTTCTTGGATCTGAAGCCAAATCAACCTACTTGATCCTATAAAAAAAGAATATA
This sequence comes from Sequoiadendron giganteum, assembly GCA_007115665.2. Classification (NCBI taxonomy): domain Eukaryota; kingdom Viridiplantae; phylum Streptophyta; class Pinopsida; order Cupressales; family Cupressaceae; genus Sequoiadendron; species Sequoiadendron giganteum. The sequence continues at coordinate 288,255,637 of CM021102.1, read as the reverse complement.
ATATTATTACCTTATTTTCTTATCTTATCTTATTTTTTGATTTTATATACACATGTGTGAAAAGTGTTTCACCTACCCTAAGATGCAAAAAATAAACTAAATGCTAAAGGAAAAACACAAAACAAACACTCAGATTAGGCCTAGTTGAATTAAAAAAAAGCACAAGAAAGTGGAGCCTTTTACCTTGTTCAAATTTTTTGTTTGGTTGGCCCTTGTTGATGTTCGATTTGTAAGCTCCTTTGTTGGAAAAATGGGTCTAAATGGTGCTCAAAATGATGCTAAGAGGATGAGGAATGCAATGAAGGATGTGGGTATGTGAATAGATGCAATATGGAGGCTCAAAGTGCTGCAACAATGGTGATGACTTGAAAATGGTTAAGTTCTTGGATTGAGTGCTTGAAGGTTGTGATTGTTAAAGTGTATTCCCAAAATGGAGAAATTTCCACCATTTTTAGGGGAAGTGCCTCTAAGCAAATGGATAGCTAGGATTAAGCCATGGTGGAGGAGATCAAGGGATAGGGTGAGTTGAGAACTCACAAGCCATCACAAACTGACATGTGGCGGATGAGTGGGAAAAAGGGGAGGTGATGTGGAGGTACTTTGATGTACCTTGGGAAGGGACAAGATATACTCATAAAGGAGGTCCTTGTCCACATGTGCTTGAGAGGACATGTGAGGAATTAAAAATTCTTCACATATCCTCATGGGGATGGGAGAAGGAATTTAAAATTCGTTAAAATGCCTTGGAAGATTAAATATGAATTAAAAATTCTCATAGGGAAGGGGATGCCTTCTCTAAATAGAGAAAGAATTTATTGAAGGTTGACCAAGGACACATTTCATAAATTGCATGAGGATTAGGTCAGCTTAAGCGAGTGATTAAGGTTGTGCAAACATGGGCTTAGGCAGGTTAATGAGAGATTAGAGACAAGTGGGAGACTATGGAGGATATGACCCTAATGATGATTAGGGGTGTGCACATCCTAATCATAGATTAATTAGATTAATCTAGATTAAGGATGTGACATGAGAAGAGAGAAGAAAATGAATTAAAAACTGATTTAATTCATTTGGGCCAATGACTAAATTAAATAAATTGGTCTATTTATTTAATTTAGAGATGAATGAGGTATAGTATTTAATTGATTGATTAAATACCTTAGGGGTGATTGGGATAAAAATGAATATTAATTAAATAAATAATTATTTAATTAATATGGATCAAGGGTGAAGGATAGAGGAATACAAGGGTGAATTTGACCATATGGAAGTGGTCAAATTCAAGTGTCTACATTTTTCCCCTCTTCAAAATACTATTAAAATAAAAGTGTTTCAAAGAAAAATGAAACACAAACAACTCGATAGAAGAAGAGAATGTTGGATGATGCCCTAGTATCATAGGTGAATGGATAAGAGGGAAGGATGGAGAAATATGGTAGGGTATGCCTCCTCAAGAGGGTGGATGGGGAAGAAAAAGGGGCCCTGGGAGACTTCTCGATATGAAGAGATGAAGGGCACCACAAGATAGAACATGAAAAACCATGAAGAATGGATTTTGAATGGAGGAAAATGGACACACGGGGTGTGAATGACAACCCTCAGAAGAAAAGGGGAAAATGAATTAAGAAAGGGTAAAAATTACCCAAAAATTAAAAGGCTAATTAGGGTAAAAAATGAAAATGATATAAATAGTAAATTTGAAAAATTACTATTCACCTAATTCTCATTTGTACACTTGGCAGTTCACTAGACGAAAGAGAGAGATAGAAAGAGAGAGTGACGAGGATGGCTAATAGGAGTGATGATGAGGCAATGGGAAATGATGAGTTGATCCACTGAGGCGAGGAGGTGAAAAAGTTCTACTACGAGTGAGTGGTACCTCACCAAGTAGGCTCTGAATTCCAACCTTGTAATTTTGATTTGAATATCAGCATTTTTTAAATTTTGGGATGGGTATTTAGGTCAAGAAACTCACCGTGGAAGGGTGGATTCGCCCTTCTGGTCAAGCAAATTTTCCTATCAAGCAGATCAATGAGGAAAGGGGTGGACCCATGCATCACAGGGGTAGGCACGTGGAGAGAGGGGCGATTACAAAATCACCTCTCTCGAAAAAGGGTGAACCTACACAACATAGGGGCGGGAAGGAAAATGGATAGGTGATTGCGAAATTGCCAATTTTGGGAAAGGGAAAATGTGAATTCACCAAAATGGGGAATAGGTGGATGGGAATTTTCCTAAAAGGGAATAGGTAGATGTGAATCTACCCATTGGGGAAATGGGCTAATGTGAATTTTCCCCTTGGGAAGAAAATACACTAGGGTGATTATGAATTTTCCATGAGGGAAAGGGGTGAATGCGAGTTCGCCTCTAGGGATAGAACAGGCAAATCCACTCCTACACAAGAAAGGGGCGGGTGCGCTCGGAAAATAGGCGAACCCACAAAAGGAAGACATGGGAGCGAACATGTGAGCCAAACATGTGCACATGCTAGGAAAGGAAATGTGCAAACCTGCCTCATAAAGAGGAAAATTCATCAAATTGAGGTAGGGATGACAAGAATAGAAAATAGAAAGGAAATGTTAGAAATTCTGATAGAATGGTGGGCATGGATGCAGAGTTTTGAGACTCTGTGGACATGGGAGAGACACTCTATTGTGCTCAAGGTGATGATGAGGGCGATGATGCTAGAGGATCACACAACCCTAGACCGGGCTGGACTACTGCTTATGTTGGGATATCCCAACATCAGAGCACATCAAACTCTTCTAACAAAATTGATGGAGCGATGGAGCTTGGAGACTTCGACCTTCCACCTCTCGATAGGGTTGATGGCAGTGACCCTAGAGGATGTAAGGAGGATACTGAGACTGCCTCTCAGAGGGAACTTGATTAGTGCAGTATCCAAGCAATCAATAGATAGGAGTGTTTGGCAGTTTTTAGACCCATGGACCTTCCCATCTAGGGGAAGGAGTTGGATATAGATGCATGTTTAGGGATTGAGATGGCAGTGTTGCCCCTATATCTCTATGGATTGATTAGTGGGATCCTCTTTCCTGACAAGAGTGGTATATTTTTTAGTCTCAAGATGATTGAGGTTGTGAGGCATATTATGGAGAGACGAGAGGGGAGTTTGCATGTGGGGCATGTGTACTGGCTCAGTTGTACAAAGATATGCATTTCATCTACTATAGATGAGCCCTAAGCACCACACACATGACTCTGCTCTAGGTATGGGCCTGGGAGCATATTAGAGTGGTGTGGCCAGACATTTTGATTGTTGGGGCTCAGGATAAGACACTACCAGTGGCCTACTAGTGGGGGACATAGTACAATTGGAGGTTACACTATCAAGAGGTGGGTAGTTTGAAGGAGTGGAGGAGGAGATTGGATGGATTGATGCCTAAGGATAATACATGGAGGCCGTACTTGGGGCAGCCATTTCTAGGGTAGAGAGATGATGATAGTAGATGGAGGGGATATTTATTTTCCCACTATTATTTGATAGGGTAGGACCCCTACATTATTGAGCTGCACCGACTTGATAGGGTGAAATGGTAGTATGGTATGGAGTAGGACATTCCTATAGGACCCCAATATTTTAGGCAGATTAGCCAAGAGTCAAGGGTGATCTTGGGGGAGCATATTATGATAGAGTATGCTAAGAAAATGTGGGAGATGACCTCGATCAAAGGTGTGGCCATGGAGGGGGGAGGCATATGCAAGCATGATAGTGTGATATACTACATGGTGGGCTCGATACAAACCAATGAGGATGACTATAGTGGAGTCAACAGAGGGGCCTAGGGTTTTGGTTTAGATGATGAGAGGGAGCTAGCTAGGGGATAGAAGAGGAGGAGGGGGGAGATAGAGGAGAGATGAAGATGTAGAGATGGAGGTAGGGAGGGATGAAGAGGCCATGGATGTGGATGTGATAGCAGCAAAGCCCCTTGCTATGGTATCATTTATGCCACCACCATAGGAGGAACCCACAATATTATTGATAGGAGCCCTGGGAAGGCTAGGGATAGAGGAGCACAGACTCAAGGAGTCTAAGGAGGACAAGGACAAGTTACAGACTAAGGTGACCAGGTTGCAGGCACAGGCGGAGAGGCTATATGATGTAGAGAGGGATGGAGAGAGAGATTATGGGGCTCTGGCTGATGAGGCATTGAGGAGTGTGCAGGAGATGCAGGCTGAGAGGGATGAGGCTAGGAGGGAGAGGGATAAGGCTCTAGAGAGAGTAGAGTGTGCAGAGGCAGCACTGAGGGATGTAGGGGGATTGATGGAGAGGGAAAAGATAGTAGAGGCATAGGTACAGACCCTATAGGGTGAGAGGGATGTAGTTACACAAAGGATATCTCAGCTAGAGTCTCAAATAGAGAAGATGCAGCTAGCCTAGGAGACTTGGGAGCGAGAGAGATGACTCATCAGTGGGTTTTGGGATAGATACTGGGTAAAGAGGGACTTGGCAAGGGCACAGGTAGAAAAGGAGGCTAATGCTAGGATAGAGGCCGAATATTATATGAGTGTCTATTTTAGAGAGATGCCTGACCCAGCATGGAGAATGCCACCATATGTCAGAGCAACCCATAGATTCCAAAACCATCACATTCAAGGGATACACATACATGAGGATATAACAACTATCATGAGACACCCCTCAAGGCCAAGGTTCAATGCCAGACTCCCCCTAGAGATCAGATGCCAACGATAGTGAGTCAATGAGGAGAGAGCGATGAGGTACAAGATCCCAATTTTGATAGGTGCAGAGTGGACGAGTGTACAGGGTAGAGGCCATAGATTCTTGTGTACAAACTAGACAGATTGATATATTTATTCATTCATTATTGATTATTGATTTGGGACACCAAGATGTGTCAAATGTAGTCATCTATATTTGATTAGATTTTTGCACTTGTACCTTTATTTTAATCATGTCCATGGACTTGATGATGGAATTTTATTATGTGTTGCATGGGCTTTGTGGAATTCTAATGATGGAAAACTATTATCTTTTATTATGGACTATGATGGAATTGATGGACACTAATTTTTTTGATATATATATATATTATGCGATGGACTTTGATGCAATATGAATGATTTATATGATGTTATGGATATTTATTATGCTCATATGTATGGTTATGCTTATGATGTATGCATGTGATGATGATGATTTATTTCTATTCCTATGTGGATGATATGGATTATATGCATTACGTCTAACACCTTTTGATGTAGGACGTGATGTCATATGACTTATGATTTTATGATGTGCTATGGATGTGACACTAATGGTGTGTAATGCAGGTGGTGATGCTATTATGATTTATGATGTATGCATATGAAATATGGTATGAGAATTGATTATGTATGGATAAGGATTCATGTATGGATGATGCATTGTAATGATTAGTTGTGTACGGATGGATGATATGAAAATGTAATAAATGTAATGAATGAAAATGTATGATCTATGCATATGTGATCATGATATGGATAGATGTAATGAATGTGATGAAATGCAATGCATGTAGTGAGATGGATGCATATGTTTAGAATAATAACTCTAAACATTTGAAAATGATAATGCAAATGGACTTAAGATGCTTAGAATAACAAATCAATATTAATCTAAACAACTTAAGATGAATAATGCAAATGATAATGCAATGAAATGAAATGAACTTAGATGCTTAGACTACTAGATCAATATTAATCTAAACAACTTAAGATGAAGAATGAAAATGATAATGCAATGAAGTGATAAAGATATGATAATGAAAATGGAATGAAATGATATGGAATGAACTTAAGATGCTTAGACTAATATATCTACATTAATCCAAACAACTTAAGATGAATAATGAAAATGATAATGCAATGAAGTGATAATGATATGATAATGAAAATGGAATGAAATGATATGGAATGAAATTAAGATTCTTAGACTAACATATCAAAATTAATCCAAGCCACTTAAGATGAATAATGAAAATGATAATGCAATGAAGTGATAATGAAAATGAAATGAAATGATATGGAATGAACTTAAGATGCTTAGACTGACAGATCGACATTAATCCAAAAAACTTAAGATGAATAATGAAAATGATAATGAAATGAAGTGATAATGATATGATAATGAAAATGGAATGAACTTAAGATGCTTAGACTAGCAGATCAACATTAATCCAAACAACTTAAGATGAATAATGAAAAATGTAATGCAATGAAGTGATAATGATATGATAATGAAAATGGAATGAAACGATATGGAATGAATTTAAGATGTTTAGACTAATAGATCAACATTAGTCTAAACAACTTAAGATGAATAATAAAAATGATAATGCAATGAAGTGATAATGATATGATAATGAAAAATGGAATGAAATGATATGGAATGAACTTAAGATGCTTAGAATAATAGATCAAAATTAATCCAAACAACTTAAGATGAATAATGAAGATGATAATGCAATGAAGTGATAATGATATGATAATGAAAATGGAATGAAATTAAGATGCTTAAACTAACAAATCAACATTAATCCAAACAAATTAAGATGAATAATGAAAATGATAATGTAATGAAGTGATAATAATATGATAATAAAAATAGAATGAAATGATATGGAATGAACTTAAGATTCTTAGACTAATGGATCAACAGTAATCCAAACAACTTAAGATGAATAATGAATAATGAAAATGCAATGAAGTGATAATGATATGATAATTAAAATGGAATGAAATGATATGGAATGAACTTAAGATGCTTAGACTAATAGATCAACATTAATATAAATAACTTAAGATGATAATAAAAATGATAATGCAATGGATAATGAACCTAAGCGAATAATGATAGGTATGATAATGGGATGTAGAGTGAGATGAATGATGAGGGGTGTGATAGTGCACCTGTCAAAACCATAAGAATCCTGATAGGAAGAATGGGTGGGGGAAGAAAATTTGCACAACCAAAATCACTAACCATAGGCTAGGAAAAGGAATAGGATGCGGGAAATGCAATACAATGGGGTGATAAATGAAATGCAAACCTAATACCATTTTTCCATATTAGGAGCACTTATTTTTTCTATAGCATAGGACATGATACGCCAGGGTATATAGATCCAAGGCCAATTAGCATCCAATGCAAAAGACAAGGACAACAAAAAATAAGGCTATCCCAACACCCCAAAAATGCAAGGGTTTTGGTGAGGCATGATGTTGGGATAACCACAGACACCAATCATGCCCTATCATAACACAAGACCACAAGGATCTTGGTGGGTACTATGTGGGACAACCAAGAAGACAAGAAAACACAAAAGATCAAGATATGCCCCTATGTTTACTTGTCAAAGTGCACCATGATATGATTGGATTGTGGTGATCCTAAAAAAGTATAATAGGAAGCTCAAATGATAAACAAAATGCCAAAAGCATCAAAATATCACAACAAATTCCAAAATTTCTTTGCCATAGGATCAAAGGATTGATGGGATTGATGCAGTCTGATTTAGGAAGGATGCATCCTGTTAAGACCAAAGATGGAGGATATATTAGGTGATAGACATGACTCAGGATACTCAAGATGGATTGGACCTCATGATACTAATGAACTTTTAATTCAACAACCTTATTTGCGACACCAACATATTCTCTTGGAGCACAAGTCTCTCTCCCCATGGTATCACAAGAGCAAGTGGGTTTATTTGGACAAGGGGGAATCTTTGATCTCTCATCATCGATTTTGCAAGGAAGCATACCACCTATCCCCCACCATTTCCCTTGCTAACATCAACATCCACACCAATTTTTGGTTAAGGGAAACCCCCTTTACTTATCAAAAATTAGTTAAATCAAATCAATCTGCCAAGCGTACCAAATCCTCCAGGCATACTACTAATATTGCAACAATAGGTGGCACCAATCCCAACATATCAATCCACCCTTACACCATCCACAACATATCAAAACATGGTCTCCCAAGGACCCAACTCATCCACCATACAACCCATCATCATCACTCAAATGCCTCAACAACCACCACAACAGAATATCATGATGCCATCTCATACCATTTTGAATCCCCCACCTCTACCACAAAATCCAAACATGGCCAACCAATACAACATCACATTCCAAGTAGCTCAACAAGCTTATCAAAGGGCACTTCAAAAATTCCAAACCAAGCAAGCCACACAAGTTGTGTGATAAGTCGCACAACAAGCACAAACGCAGCAAGCCACCCACCAAGCTCAATAGTTAGCCCAAGCATCAACACAAGCATTGCTACAACAACAACAATACAAGGCACAAGCACAAGCTTTATTGCAACAAAAACAAGCCGCGCAAGCTACTCAAGCCGCCCAAGCTACCCAAGCTACACAAACACAAGCACAAGCCCAACATCAAGCACAACAAGCTCAAGTGCAAGCCTTGTATCAACAAGCTCTACAACAATACCAGGCATAATAGCAAGTAGCTTAGCAAAAAGCCCAACAATAATCATTATTGGTGCAACAACAATAATAAGCCCAACAATAAGCTTTGTTGGCACAACAACAACAACAAGCCAAACAACAAGTGTTGTTGGCACAACAACAACAAGACCAACAATAGTCTTTGTTGGCACAACAACAACTACAAGCATATCAAAAAGTGATAGTTGCACAACAATCTCTTGCGAATACACCACCCAGTCCGCAAGTCACCTCACCCTTCATCCAAATCACTACACCAACCAAAAACACATTCATCCCACCACCTGACCCGCAAGGTGATTTATCCAACCAAATCAAAAATTTCTCACAACAGGTGTTGGACATACAATCGAGGAAGACCCCTAAATCACAAGGGAATCTATGCCCTTATTTGTTCAATAGGAGCATTGTGATGAAGCCATTCCTGCAAGGCTTTGAGATACCAAAATTCGACAAGTACCATGGACTTGGAAATCCTAAAGATTACATTAGGGAATTCCACGTACATTGCATGGAGGTTGCCTACAATGACTCTTATCTAATGAGGCTCTTCCTTAGAAGTCAGGCTAGCCCAACCATGGAGTGGTTCTCCCATCTTCCTTTAGGAATCAAAAAATTCCAAGAAATTGTGGATGCCTTCATGCAAAATTATGCATTCAACAGGGGCACAAAATCAAGCTTAGAAGAGTTATCTAGCCTCAAGAAAAACAAGGCCATCCTTCTTACAATGATGGCGATCCAAAGCCAATAGAAGCAAGTGGGCCATGCCAAAAGAACAACAAGTTGAAACTATAATTGCAAATCTTGAAGGAACTTTGGCCTTCCATTTCAAAGTACAGTGCATCACCTCCTATGATAAACTCATCCCTAAGGCTCTCAACATCGAAAGAGCCCTCATTGCACAAGGGGGGGGCACCTGCTATCAAGATAATTACCCATTGACAAGCTATAAAGACAAACCACGAACATGGGTGAAAACAAGAATGTTAACAATGATGGCATTGTTGATACCAAAGTTGTAATAAGTGCTCCAAAGCCAAACATGCAACAAAAAATGTATCAACAACCTCAAAATAATACCCAAAACACCTCCTGATCCAACACATCACAACAAAAAAATAATTCTCAGATGATCAACAATGTCAATGACCAAGGTGGACCATCCACAAGAAACCAATATCCTCCAAAATGAAAATACACACTGCTTGGAGAATCGGTCAAATCTGTGATGAAGCAACTCATTGATGCCAACATCATCACTCTCCCTATCATTGAAAATTACCAAGAGCCTCCAGTTAAGACACCATGGTCTAACGAGAAGCACGTGTGTGAATTTTATAAAATAAAGGGGCACACCATAGCCAGTTGCATGAGGCTCAAAAACCTAATCCAAGACCTCATTGAAAACAAGACTATTTCTGTTGAGCATCCTACACCAAGATCTGGGAATCAGGACCTCAAAATATACATGAACCTGATGCCAAATCATAATAAAGCAAACAACAATGGCAAAGGTAAAAAGTATGGTAGTTTCAACCACGTTTATGACCATGTTGTCACATATCTAGATGAATGGGTAAGTGTTGTATTTATCCCAAGGTCTAAAGTTAACCGTGGAGTCACAACATGAAGTGAAAGAATCACCATCCCCAGACCATCCATGTAAGCTATATCACCCCCTGCAAATTCAAAGTCAATTTACAATGTCTACAATGTCTTGGAACAACTAAAGAAGACCCTCGCCTAGATCTCCATCATGGAGTTGCTGAAATGTTTTTCTGCACATAGGGAGATTCTAGAAAAAGGGCTTGTTGATTCTTCTATACCTAGAGACCTTGATGCAAACTAGTTTCAAGCCATGTTCAGACACATCACCACACCACATCTTCTAACATTTTCTAAACAATACCTTCCAATCCAGCCATCTCACAATCACACACTTCATCTTGAAGTCTTTTTCCATAAAAAAAAGTCAAACGGGTCTTGGTGGATGGAGGTGCAAGGTTGAATATTTGTTCCCTCAAGCTAATGAAAAATATAGGGATTTTTGAGGACATGATTGGAAAAGGAAAAGGTATCACCATCCAGGCTTATGATGATCAAGAAAGGGTGTCTCAAGGCACCATTCAACTTCCCATCCAAGTAGGACTGACCATCATGGAAACAACTTGCCAAGTCCTTGATCTCAACCTTCCTTATAAAATTCTTCTAGGGCACCCATGGATCCATGGGATGAAAGTTGTTGTATCCAAATTTCATCAATGTGTTAAATTCCCCTATGAGAACCAAGAGGTCACAATTCATGGTGATCCCAAGCCCTTTTCCTATTGCAAAAATCTTGAAGCAAAGTTCTACAAAATCCCTCAAGTCCCAAATAATGATGAAAGCCCTACAAATCCATATATAGATCCATTTGCTATAGCCTCCACTTCTGGAAAAAAGACATTCACCATCCTTGACTCTTTTGATATCAAGGTCATAATCCAAGACAATGGATGTGGACATTACAAAATGAAGAAAAGTGCCTTTGTAATAGGAGAGTTACCTCAATCTCCTAGGTCCCATGGACAACCACAACCGGCTAGAACAACACCTCAAACATTCAGAGCATATCCCTCTCGATTCAGGAGTTAGGGAGACCTAGGTCGAGAAGTGGTGGATGAAAAAAATATATCTAGCCTCCTATACCAAGATGAAAGACCTATGCCTTCCCTTCCAATGGACGATGCTAACAAAGGTCTACAATTAATGTTGGGCATGGGCTATAACAAGAATGAAAGTATTGGAAAAACTAGCAACTATCGATTAGAACCCATCATTGTTGAGAAGTGCATAAAAAATATTGGCCTTGGATGTACCCCTTTAAGAATAACTATGTGGCAAAAGTCCCCTTGTTAAAGTAGTCAAAACTCCTCTTCGATTACCAATATCCATAGGTCCACCCTTAAAAAACTATACCTTCGATATAATTGATATATGTAGTGACAGTGATGAGGAACACCTTACTGACCTACCCATGTTGTTTGAGGATTCTTCCCTATTCATGATTTCCATTGTGTCTTTTGAGTCGAACAACCAAACCCATGAAATAGAGCTAGTATATCCCCAACTAATAGACTATGACCAATGAGGACCACCAATTTTGGACACATTAAAAAATGATGAGTTGCTCTTGGAATTCATGAGATTGCAGGATAATGTACCTTGTGGGGACCATAAAGCTAGGTTCAACATTGAATTGGACACATATGCCTATTACGGGGAAATGATTGAATCCCTTAGTCGTAAAAGTGAAAATTTGAGAATAATCTCTAGGTCTTTAAGTGAAAACCACATTGTGGCACTTTCAAACCCAAAAATAGTTAAAAAAGAGGACACATATGAAAGTGAAAACATCTTTGAGGTGCCAAAGGATTGGGGATTCAATCTTCATCTTAGTGCTATTCATCAGGAGAAGTCAGCAGTCTTAGCAAGAAGTGCAATCTGATCAACTTGGGGATGGAAGAGACACCGCATATAACCTTTTATGCATAATCACTTTTGAAAGAAGAACATGAACTTCTAGCTACATTTCTAAGGGAAAGAAAAGTGAAATTTGCATGGACCTACACTGATATGCCAGGTCTTGATCCAAAAGTTATGGTGCACCATCTAGCAGTATATCCAGAAGCAAAACCAGTGAGGCAAAAGCTGAGAAAGATTCATCCCCAAATATAATTATTTGTTAAATTAGAATTACAGAAGCTCCTTGATGGTGGCTTCATATGACCAATTGATTATCTAGAGTAGGTTTCAAATATTGTACCTATTTCAAATCCCACTGGGGGCATCCGCATCTGCACTGACTTCTGGGATCTAAACAAAGTATGTCCCAAGGATGATTTCCCTCTTCTAAACATATATATGATTGTGGATATGACAACATGATATGAAATGCTATCACTAATGGACAGATTCTCAGGATACAATCAAATCATGATAGCCAAGGATGAACAACACAAAACAACTTTCACTTGTCCATGGGGGACATATTGTTGGAATATGATGCCATTCGGGTTGAAGAATGTAGGAGCTACCTCTCAAAGAGATATGACACTAATATTCCATGATATGATTCATAAGACTATGTCCAAGATTATGTGGATGACATACTTTCCAATTCAAGAAAGTGACAAGATCACATATCAACATTAGGATCCATTTTCAATAGACTAGAAGAATACAAGGTTAGGCTCAATCCAAAGAAGTGTGTCTTTGGGGTACAATCAAGAAAGTTACTAGGGTACATTGTTTCCATGAGAGGAATCAAGATACACCCCACCAAAGTCAAATAAATACTTGATATGGAGGCACCAAGGACATTGAAGCAATTAAGAGGATTGCAGGGAAGACTCCAATCCATCTATCGGTTTATAGCGTAATTAGAAAATAAGGCTACCCCATATTATCATCTACTCCACAAGGGGGTAGCATAAAAATGGGATGAGAAATGTGATTAGGCATTTAATAAAATCAAGGAGTACTTTCACACACCACTAGTTCTTATGCCACCTATTCTAGGAAAACCCTTGATCATATACATATTAGGAATGGAAACAACTCTTGGCACTCTCTTAGCACAACATGATGAAAATGGGAAGGAGAGAGCTATTTACTACATCAGCAGAACCATGGTGGGATATGAGATGAATTACACATCCATTGAGAAAGCTTTCTTAGCATTCATATTCGACGCATAAAAGTTCAGACACTATATGTTGGCACACCAAATAAAACTCATTGCCAAGATAGACCCTCTCAAGTATTTTATTTCTAAAGAGATTCTCACAGGGCAAACAACTAAATGGGTTATGATCCTGATAGAGCATGACATTGAGTATGTGGAACGAAAGGCCATTAAGGGACAAACAATTTAGGATCAACTAGTAGAGGCACCAATGGATTTAGAGAACCCACTTGTATCAGAATTCCTTGATGAATCCATCTTTAACATAAGAATAGCAAATCACTGGAAAATGTATTTTGATGGATCCTACACACAACATGGTTCGAGAGCTAGAGTCTTCTTTATTACACCATAAGGAGATTTTATACCCAAATCATACAAGCTATCTTTTGCTTGTACAAACAATATTGTAGAATATGAGGCTCTTCTCATAGGGTTGAGGATTGTTGTATAGTGGCAGGTCATGGCACTCAAAGTCTACGGAGATTCACAACTCATCATCAACCAAGTCAATGATGAATACCAAAAAAAGGATGAAAAGTTAAATCCATACAAGAAATTGGTGGAAAGCCTCAAGGAGTCCTTCATTGACATTACATTTGAGCAAATACCAAGAGAAAATAACAAAGCAATGGATGCTATGACAATAATTGGATCGCTACTAGATGTCCCATGAAACTTCCCAAAGCAAGAATTCCTTGTAAAGCAGCTTCTCATACCAACATTTGAGGTATCAAAGTCTGAATTTGTGTGTGAAATCGTTGGTCCTGGTAACCCATGATATCATGACATATACACTTATCTAAGAATAGGAGTCCTCCCTGCCAACATCACCCTAAATCTAAAGAAAACCTTTGTCAAGAATTCAACCTGTTTTGTTACCCTAGGTGATAACCTATACCATAGGAGTATTGAGGGAACCCTTTTATAGTTCTTAAATGTTGAGGAAACTTTGACTACTTTAACAAAGGTACATAATGGCATCTATGGTTCACATTCGAGTGGTATGACCTTGGCCACAAAGCTAATGAGAATGGGGTAATATTGGTCGACAATGGAGAAGGAAGCCCACAAATATGTCAAGAAGTGCTTGCAATGTCAACAACATGGGGATCTCATCCATGCACCAACTCAAGAGCTCCACCCAATTGTTACACCTTGGCCCTTCTCGTAGTGGGGGATTGATCTCATTGGAAAAATCACCCCAACCTCATCTAATGGACACAAGTTCATTATCATTGCTACAAAATATTTCACAAAGTGGGTAGAGGCCATCCCAATGACCTATATTACAAGAAAGTAGATTTCTCAGTTCAACCTGAATTACCTCATTTTTTGCTATGGTGTCCCACAAGCCATTATCTTAGATAACGAGACACCTTTCAAAAATCAGGATGTCTGAGACCTATGCCAAAAATTTAACATCAAACATCGCTTTTCTACTCTATACTACCCCCAAGGTAATGACCAAGCTGAGGCTACAAATAAAACCATCTTAAGAATCCTCAAAAAGATAGTCAATGAATCTGGTCATGACTAGAACTTACAATTGAACCCCGCCCTATTGGCCTATCAAAAAAGTATCCACACACCAATAGGTGCAACCCCATTCTCCTTCATCTATGGATCAGAAGCCATCCTCCCCATTGAGATCGAGCTCCCATCTCTAAGAATATCACTACAAAATCTCGTTATAGATAAAGAATATTGAGTGTCATGATTGAATGAGTTGGAACTACTAGATGAGCAGCACATGGATGCCTTAAACCATTTGCAAGTCTACCAAAACCATCTCAAGTAGAGCTACAACAAGAAGATTAGGATTCAGACCTTCCAAGTAGGAGAGTTGGTATTGAAGGAGAATAAAAAAATGTACCAAATCCAGACAACAAGGGAAAGTTTGAACCCAATTGGTTGGGATCATTCATCATCACCGCAAGCTACAAGTCAGGGGCATATCAGCTATCAACACTCGAAGGGGAGCCTCTGTAGGATCCTTTTAATAGCTCCCATCTCAAAAAGTTTTATGCCTAATTATTCAAGGTATAAAACCAAAAAAATCAAAAAATATAAAAATCCAAAAAGAATCAGAAAAAGGATTGAAAACAGTAAAGATAAAAATCATCCTCTAGTGAAAACCACTTTAGTGGCACTTTGTAAAAGTACCTTGGTGAAAACCTGGCAAACATGAACCTTGTGTAAATAAAGCACTTTCCATCCACCATGATCTATATGACTTATTCTGCACCACCTACCATCATTGTCCGCATCACCCATCACATTCAATTCATCCTTCCATCACCCATCTACGTCTACATCATGATCCATCCTAGTACTACTTGGCACATTCCTAAGGTCAGTTTTTCCTTCCTATATCGGAGTAGTCTATCCCATCACATTGGGGGCATGTCCATGTACCTACATCAGATCGAATTCATGTATATCCTTGAAATCTTCCTAAAATAAAAAATCCAAAAACATTCAGAACATCCTTCAAAAAATTCAAAAACATCCATAAAAACAAAAATCCAAAAACATCCAAAACATATCGAAAATTCAAAAACAAGTCAAAAATACAAAAAGTCAAAAAATAGAGTCATCATGTCGAACTACGTCATCTCTAAGCTTGAACGCAGGCAAGGTTGATCAATGATCATCTCCCAAGACACATTAGGTTAGTCCTCTAGGAGTTTTTCATAATAAGCTGGCAGTCCATTTGTTCATATCTCATCAATAAACAAGTCTCAAAAAATACCAAAAAAATAGCCTCAAAACATTTCAAAACTTCAAAAGCATTCAAAAAACCCAAAAAATCCATCCATCCCATTCGCTCTCACCTGAAATAAACATTCACTCATAACAAATCATCGTCGCCCTCAACCTTTGGTAAGACAATTGGAAGCAAGTCTAGCAGGTCAAAAAGTGGAAGCTCAATCGTCAAGGGTCTCAAGTCTAGGTTAGTAGGTAAACAAGTTGGTCAACTCTTGATATTAATAGCCCATCGTCCAGTCAATCCCAAATCATCTGATAACATCATGTCCTAGGATGCATCCTTTCTACAATGGACATCAACATCAAACATCGTTGTAGTCTAGTCTTGGCTAGCGATATGAAGAACATTAGCTTGTTTATTTAATTGATCTTTGTCTTTGGATTTATCTCATTTTTCTCATTCCAATGACCCCTCGATGATGTATAAACAAAAAGATTTAGAGAGAAAGGAATGGGGCAACGATCATTATCTTTTTATCTGTTGTGCTTGTTGGATGTTCTTGTAACCTTGGTCATGCGTGCTTTGTTTCTTTTGTAGGGAAGGTGTTTTAGGTGTCTTGTTCACCACATAGGAAGGCTTGCCTTTCTATGTTTTGGTCTGAGATGTTTGAAATATCTGAACTACATTCTAAATAAGGTTTTGTATGCCAGGAGTGAACATGAATACTCCTATCTAAATTTTGAGTCAAAGTCCATCACACTAGGTGCAATGCCATCCTGGTTCTTTATACCTTGATGCATCATACCTAGGTGTGTTATCAAACATAAGGTAAGTAATCCCTTTTAAAAATCTTGATTCCTAATAAGCAATACATCATTCATCATCATTATTCGTAAATTCTTGTATATGATAACTTGTTGGATCCTCTTCTCATCCTCTTATTTATTCTTTCTTCTCTCCACACTAATATGGTACCATGATAGTTAATCACCACTAAATACATCCATCCTACATCCACAAAGTCATCAACATACATCTCATATTTAAAGACATAAAAGCATGGTCATCACATATCATTGCATAGAGCATATCATAATCATTGCATAACATAAATTATATCATAGTTGTTTCACATCATGTTCATATCATATCATTGAAAAATATTATATATCATGTTTATTTCATATCACATCATGTTACATTGTAAAACATAAATCATCACATAGGCATATCATAAATACTGCATAACACAACATCATTACATTTTACCTTATAATTTTAAAGTTACAAAGGATAATAGATATTTGTTATTCTAGGTATCTTAGAAATCATACATTCACATCATCATATGCTTCATTCCATATTAGGAAGCATAATCATCTCATATCACCTCATTTCATGATCACATCACATCGTTGCATTTACATCATAGATATTTCATATCACAGCATATCATTTTTAGTTATGAAGAATAATAGAGATTTGTTATTCTGGATATCTTAGGAAATCATTGCATTCATTACATTTATACCATTACATTCACAAATCATAAATCATAATGCATATCATAATTATTTCAAATCATAATCATTGCATAACATAGTCATCACATCTCATAAATCATAAATATCATATATCATCTAACATCATTACATTCATATTATATATATATATATATATATATACATCATTGATCATTTCATATCATAATTACATTTGTATCCATCGCATAATCATATAAACATCATCATATCATCCATATATCCATATATCATCATCATAAATGCACAAGGAAAGAAAACATTGCATCTGCATATCATAATGTCATCTCATAACCACATAATCAATCCATTTTTCATCATCATTATCATATAGATCTGTTAGTCTAACCATCTATACATCCATCTTGAACCTCTTTGTTGTGAGATTGACCCTCAAATCAAACTTTTTGCTTGATCTCTTGAGGGGGCAATGTACCAGTGTACTTATTTTTGTTGGGGCATCTAAAAAAATCAATTTTTTTTTTGATCTCGGTGAAGTTATTCTTTGAACCAATGCAACAAGTACATCACTTCAAAGAGGGGTAAAATGTAGATGTTCAAAATATCTTGATTGATATTATACGCTCTATCTTGATTCACTAACATCAATTCTCCCTGAAGCACCTCTTTACTAACCATTTAATTAAATAATCCTTATTTAATTAATTCACCATAATTCCTCTTTTAATTAAATAAATCATTTTTATCTAATTAAATCATTATCTCATTTTAATTAAATAAATCATTTTATTTAAGTAATCCCAACATTTCTCTTTTTATTAAATAAATCATTTTATTTAATAAAGTCATAAATTAGCCTAATCCCTTTTAATTAAATAAATCAAACTTTATTTAATTAAATCTAATATTCATTATTCCTCTCATTTTTTATTTAAATAAATCCAAAAATATAAATCAAAGTGTCAAATCAAACTAATCCCTACCTAAGTTAATTAAATCTTAATTAACTCTAACTCTAATATATCAAATTCTCTAGATTTTACAACTTGCACAGGTAAATCAGGTTAATTGATTTATAAAATCTCCTATTTTCATTCAAAAAGGCATCTTCCAATTTGAAAACTCCCTCCAAAAGGAGTTGTCCTCTAACATGGAATTAACTCCTCTTACAAGTCCTTTTTCTTTAGCCAAGTGGCATTAACTCCTCTTCCACATCCTCTTCCATAAGCAATCTTTCAAATTCCAAATTTCCACCTAATGGCATTTATTTGCACATTGACCAAAATGTGCTCATTCTTCCTCCACTAGCATGTTGACAAGCGGCACCTTGCCATTGGCTCATGTTTAGTGCCATATTCATCCCATTTGCTCATTTTTCCATCATTCTCTCTTATAAATAGAGGTATTCTCTATTGATTTTGGATCCACAATCTTAGGCATTTTGTTGCACAACTTTAGGAAAAGGAATTTATGCAAGTTATCCATTTTCATCCAAGTTTTTATAGAATTTTATCAATATTAGCTAGGTTATGATCAAATTTTCATCAAAGGAGCACAATCATCAACGATCTTCATCAAAATCTTAGCAAGGAATTGGGAAAGGGCTATTTTCCACATCAAAATAACACCAATTCCCCCATGGGATGCTTGGTTTGAATGTTCTTGAGCAAGATTTAATAGCTTTATTTGATTATCCATCTTCATTTCTTGTTCTTTTGCACTTAAATGAATTGCATGGGGAATTATTTTTTTAGATTTGTTTATGGGCTAACATTGTGTTCTTTGATGATGTTTGAACAAGTCTAGAGCAACCATTCACAGCAATTAGGAGAGATACTAGGAGAAGAACAAGTATGATTTTCATGATCATTTATGATTTCATTCCTTTGTTCCTTGATGTCTTCCAAAATAGGATAGGTAGGGGAAGGATCATAAAGAGGGTTGTTATAGACCTTAAAGATTTGATCATCTAACACTAACATATCCTCCTCATTTACAATCTCATCCTCTTCTACTAAATCATTCTCATAAGTAAAGGGAGAATAGAAATTAGGTAAGGTGATGTTCAGAAATGTGTCTCTAATGTCATTCTCTTGTGCTATAATATCTTCCAATGTAGGGGAGTTAATAGAAGAGGAGCTTTCAACAATTTCATTATTCTCAATGAGTGCATCTTCTAACACCAAAATACCTTTGTCATGTGTAGGAGAGGTATTATGAGAAGAGCAACTATGATAATTAGGATTATCTATATTTTCATCTTTTTCTATCACATCATTCCCATAAATAGGAGAGGTAAGAGGGGGTGTAGGTTTAAGACAATTGTCAACATTTTCACTCTCCTGCACTAAGAGACTCTCATAACTAGGGAATGTATTGAAAGAATGACTAACATGCTTATTGACTAAATTTTTCTTTGAAAACTTGGAAAAGATTGAAACTAAAATTTGTTCCAACTCAAAATGTAATGTAAAGACCTAGAATGAAATATAATTTCTAGATTTCAAACAAGGTAATTTAATGATTACACTATGCAATGATCTAAAAAATGAAATGTTGTAAATGCAAATTTGCAACTAAGCAATGCATGAAATGAACCACTTTAAGCTAGATTTAGTGAAATGCATGTAATAGAAACTCAATTAGCTAAAACAAATAACCAATGGTAGAAAACAAAAGTGTAGAAATAAGGTTTTAAATGCTATTAAATGTAGTTTCAGATCTGCATTGGGACTAAATTTCCTAGAGGGGCATATGAGTCACAGTGAGGGTTTTTTTTCACATTAAAAAAAAAAAAATTAAGTGATTTTTGTGCTTTTTGGGTTGTATGATCTGTAGACGAAATGAAAATGTAGTTTTAAGATGATTTTCAATGATTTAAGATGCAAAAATGCAACCTATATGCACTTTCACTAATGCAACCTATATGCACTTTCACTAATGCAAAAATTAGAAACCATGGAATGTCAATTAACTAATGCAAACCCTAATACAAAGTTAATGCAAGCAAAATCTAGGATGATGATGCACTCCAATTAAGAATTACTATGTTCTAAATGAGGGTTCACCAAAATGAAACAATGGAAATAGTACTCCCTACCTTTGAGGAACGAAGCACAAGGGTAAGATTCCTATTTCACACTTGCTACACTCAAGGACACCTTAGAGATCTCAATCCAATGAAGAATGGAGGAAGAGATCTGACAATAGGGTATCCTAGGGTATGTTTAGAGATTAATGAGGGGTTCACCACCAAGCTAGGGCTTGGAAAAATTTATGAAATAAAAGATCTAATTATTGAATTCAATGATGTAAGAAAATTCATTAAATAAACTATAAATGCAAGTAAATCAAAACAACAAACTCAAAAGTACAGAGGAGAAATTGGAAACCCGAGAGAGCTTAAATGGAGGTTTTAAATGTTGAATAACCTAAAATTTAGGCCTATTGGGACTCATACGCTAGTTTGGGCATATTAGTCCGAAATTTGGGTTTCTTTGCAGGAACTAGTTTTTGGAAAAGGGGTATCTAAAACTACAAAAATCTGAAAAATGACCTAAACTGGGACTCATACATCAGGAATGGCGTATGATTCTAGTTAAGGTTTTCTAAAATTTCAAAGTCTCAATCTGGTCCTCAATGTCTACTCTTTCTGTTCCACTTTGTTTCTGGATCTGAAACCCTGATTTTGGGGCTATAGGTGACTTTTTAGTGAAGATTACAACCTTGCAAATGAGGAGACAATTCCAAAAACTTTATCCAATCTTGTAACATAATCTCCAATTATCCTTCATGCTCCAAGACACCTAGATCTACAATCACACATGTAAAGAGGAGAAAAACTTTTTGATTATTAGTGAATAGGGGTTTGCCTTAGTCAAACCCCATTTAGGTAATTAAACCAAATGATGAAACAATGAAACAAGGGAATGAAACATGAAACATAGGACATGAAACATGAACAATGATACCTTGAATGATTCCTTGTAAATGATGTCTTGTAAATGTACAACTCAACATGAACTGGCCATGAACAATATAGATCTTGATCTTGACAATAGGTATAGAACAATGCTTGATCTTGGATCTTAAATAACATGTTTGATGCTTGATAACCTTGACATGATGATAGATCTTGGATTTCTACAATAATTGATAAAAAAATTATGCCCTTGAATTATTTAAAATTGACCTTGAATTCTCTCTTGATGATCTTGTGAAGTCTTGGAATGCCTAACTCTTGGGTGCTTGACTTAGTATCATGAATGATTATATGAAATAATGATTTGAGACCTCATTTATATAGGAAATCCATCTAATATACTATTAATTGGATCCCACAGGTTGACATACATGAAATTTGAACTTAAACACTAGTTTTTCCTGCTCAAAACCTTAAAAATAGGAAAAATGGGACTCATATGCCACTTGTGGAGTATGGGTCCCACCTGGATGGGACTCATACACCACCTATGGTGTATGGGTCCCACCTAGATGGGAATATATGCCTAAGGTGGCATATGGATCCCACAAGGCCTATTTGAAGAGAGAGAATGTCGAGGAGTGAAGAAATTAATTTTATATGTTGATCTTATCGATATTTTGATTGAAATATGCCTTGGAATGCATAATATAGAGTATTAAGGGCCTATTAATGATGATATTAAGGTCATAAATGTAAGAGGGCCCAAAATCCAATGTGAAAGTGTAAATAAATACACTTTACAACATTAAAATAAGGCAAAATTGGGTCTATTTAGCTTAAAAGGGGCCTAAATCCCATGTGAATGTGTAAAACACATTAAAAAACTAGATTAGGTCCATTTAGTTTATAAGCCTCCTAAATTTAATGTGAAGGTGCAAATAAATACACTTTACATCATTAAATTAAGAAAAAGTCAGGTTTATTTAGCTTAAAAGGGGCCCAAGACCTAATGTGAATGAGTAAAACACATTACAACACTAGATCAAGGCAACATTAAGTCCAATTTATCATTAATTATTCCCAAATTAAATGAAATTGTACCATCTCCAAGGGCATACAATTTTTGTCATTACATTCTCTACTACACATTCTTTGATTATTGTCCTATTGTCATTACTTGGGTATAAATAGAACACTAAGAAATATTAGGGCTCAAAACTTTGCTCTATATGCCCACTTTTATTGCTATCATATATAAAATTATTATATTTAAAATATATAATTTTAAAATTAATATCTATTGCATGTGTTTAAAATATTTTCTTTTCAATTACTTATTGAAAAACAATTTTTAAACAACTGTTATATTTATTATAAATAAATAAATTACATTTCTACCTTGAAATATGTGTATTGTTTGTTAAAAGTTGCTTATACACCTTTTTTTACTTTGTAAAATGTGTCTTTTATACACCATTCAAAAATATAAATATAAAAAAAATATATATTGATAGAAACCTTTTCAATCAGAATTATTTTGATCAAAACTATCTATGTGACATGATATGGCAACAAACCCCTCTACAATAAATTCAACAAAAATCCAACCTCAACCTAGATTTCTTCAACCAACCATATTTTCATGAAAATTTGAAAATACCCTTTCATAAAGCTTAGCGCATATGTGTGTGTAGAGATGTATATATGTATATACATATATGTATTTATATATATGTATATATATATACATAGTATGTTATTATATATATATGTATGCATATGTATATATACATATATGTGTGTGTATATAGTTTTACTATATATTTGTAAAATTTATTGCGAGTAGGTTATTATAATTTTTTTTGACAAAAACTAATGTCCCATCAAAACTATGACATTTTGAGTAAATTTGTCTTTTGAAAAATCATCAAAAAATAAATATTCATCATTTTTTCCACACACTAGATTTTAAATTTATCTAAGTGATAAAAGAAGTCAAATTAAAAAAAAAAAAAAAACTTCAATTTTTTCAATGTCCCATCAACCTCACTTTTTTCAAAAAGTTTCAACAATTATAATTATTTTCTCAAATTTATAAAAATCTATATTCAACTAATTTTAAATATTTAAAAAAATTTATTAACATAAAATAAATTAAGAGTTCTACATTTCATTAGTTTATATCAGTTTAAATTTCAAAACATATCAACACTTTTAAATGGTCCAAGTTGAAAAATTGCACTTGTGTTGGTCATTTTCTTTATATAAGTGTGACACTTTTTTGAATTTTTATCCAATGAAGGTCCAAAACATGTAGAGATTGTGTAATGGTGAAAGAGTCAACATGGAATCAACTATTTCACTCGATTCTACTTCTCTCCTCCCATCAAATTATCCTTCTATGATGAAAGTGATAAGGAGGTTGAAGATGAAATTGAGAAAATGAAAGTGATTGTTATTGTATCAGTGTAAAATTTGTATAAAGGTAATGTGTAAAGGAGCCTAGAGGTTGTAGGTTTGTCTTGAGTTTTTGGAAATAATATGTGTTTTTGAATACTAATTATTTCCTTATTATCAAACCTATATATATTTAATCATTGACTAGATAATTTCATGATCATCCATAATTCTTCTATATAGCTTCAAAATTAAAGAATCAGGAAGTGAAAGAAATATCATAGGAAGAGTTAAATCTCTCCTATGTATAGGAGTATAACAAATAGAGTGGAAAAATATTCCCTTAGGCTTCTAGTTCATCCTTAAGAAGGAAAATGCATAAAAGATGGGTAAGAAAGATAAACAAAAGAGACACAAAAAGGAATGAAACTGGTGTGCTTGTTTCTTTTGTTAGTAATTCATTTTCCATGATTGATGAATATTCAATAGGGTAGATGGTTGATCACTCGGGGGTGAATAGTGTGAAATGGGAGAATGCATTATTTGAGGGTCAAAAATTTGAGAACCAATAAGGTAGAAAGGGAAAAACACTTGCCAAATGATCAAACAAGCTCATAAAACAACAAAGGCTTCAAGTTTTATTAAGGCCAACTAGCTAATTTTTCCACTTTAAAATTCGTTTGGAGAGAGAAAGTTTATTTTTTCTATGCAACATATGGTCATGTATTAGGCCACTAATAATCATCAAAATTTAAAATGTATACCATCCAAATTTGGGTATTTATAATTTTAGGCTCAAAATATTTCCTTTGTGTAGGAATATTCCTTGCAATAATATATTTTTGTAGTCCTTTGTAAGCAAAATTATTCACACCAAGTGGCTCCTAATCAACCATTCTCATTGCAAGAATTTCATGAGGCAACATTAATAATTTGAATAATAAAGCTCTAAGTTCTTAAATTGAATAAGACAACTAAGAAGGGGGCACAAATCAATTGTCAAAGATTATAACCTTCAATTCAATTACCGAAACTAATACATAAACTGCAAAAATGGTTAATCATCAAATGCCAATGAAGAAACTCAAATCCAATGCACAAACACAATAATACCAGATTTATGTGGAAAACCAAATGAGGGAAAGACCACAGTGAGGATTAAATCACACTATAGAGAATATCAAAACTGATTACAAAAAGGCTCACTAATTGAGATAAGGCTCATTGCCTACAATAAGGACTCACTATCCAACAATAAAGACTCACTATCCAATAGGGCTACAACTTGGAGGGCTCACTACCATAGAGATACAAAGAAGACAAAGAAGACTTGTTACAAAGAGACAACAATCCCAATGCAATAAAGGATTCCACCCTAATCACTGATCAACTTGCATGAAAGATATATTTCACCTTCTGCTCATTGCATCTAGAAACTCAACATTAAGCTTCACATTGATCTACCACACACATAACTCACATACGCTTTCTGAATAGCATCAAAGTCACAACTACTCTTTCACTTATCTTCCTTCTTTTCTCGTGTACATTTTTCATTGCTAGCTCATCCTGTATTTACACTATCTCCAACCTTGAAAAGATACAAAGTCAGCCATCAAACTTCAAATTCAAATTAGGTCAATGCAAAAAAATCCATGGGTGGAATTAGAATGAGCATGACCCAAACACACACTTCATCGAGACCCGTAATAGATCCAACATGCTTCATCAACTTCGAAGATAGTACTTAACACATGGTCGATCAAACTAGTATAAAACACATAGAAAAATTAAGCTTGACACTTATAGAAACCAAAAATATCTTCAATGCAATAAGAACATCTTATCTCTAGAGCTGCAAGTCAAAATACTTCATCAAAGAGAAATTCAGACCAACAACATTTCTCTTGGACCTCAACAAAAATACAAAAAATCATATTTCACAAGTAGTGAGCACAAATCGAACTTCACAAAGAACCAATAGACAAGAATTTGGATATAACAACCTTCAGAAACCATGACTAATTAAAACAAAGATAAAAATAGGGGTGAAATGATTCCCTTTTCCTCCTATTCTATCTAGTTCATTCAAATATGTCCTAAGAACCCTAATAGGATTGACTATGAACCTCTCAAGGTGAGCCAATACACAATTAGGAGGACTTAGGAGGGGGTGTTATTTTAGATTTGAGGGGTTCACCACCAAGAAAATGCTTGGAAAATACAATGTTTGAAAACACACTATGATATGCAAAACACCTAAAATGAGCTAAATGTAGGCTACAAATACTAGAAATGAGCAACTCCAAATTAAGGTATGTGTACCTGGGAAACTTGGAGATGTAATGAGGATTTTGGAAATGTAAGCAGACTACCAAAATGTGCCTTGGAGGACTAAGATGCCCAAGATGGTGTTTTAGTCTTGCTGCTATCTTTCGAGGCAAACACAAAATCTTCAGATGCCAAAATAGAATCCCGAAGAATCTCTAAAAAATATGTTGTGGAGGACTAAGATGCTCAAGATGGTGTTTTAGTCTCTCTCTGAATTTCCAAAAAGTCCGAATATGGTCCTAAGCTCCTAGATCTGCACTTGCTTCCTTCCGAATCTTAGGTTCTGAAACAGTCAGATCTATCTTGTAGGTGAGTTTCCGTGAAGATGACAACTTTGTGATGCAACTTTGACAACTTTTCACTCCAAGTGATCTCCAAGTCTTCAACCTAGATCTGCAAACACAAATGGACAAGATGGGAAAAACTTGTTGTTTGTTAGTGAATGGGGGTTTGCCTTGGTCAAACCCCTTGTTGATAATTAAACCTTGAAACAATATAGAAATGATGAAGGAAATGGTGAATGAACAACATGCAATGCTACAAATCACCAAACCCTTGTAATAGCTGCAAAATTGTGTGAAATGGTTGCAATGGACATTGATCTTGAAATGCTTGATAGATCTTGAATTGCTTGCTTGCTTGAATCAAAACCTTGCATCACAAATGTTAGCACAACACACATGATGCAAGAATAGCCTTTGAAATGATGCTTGAATCTTGATGATGGCTCCAAATGCTTGATGATTTTCTCTTGAATGCTCTGGTGAACCTAATTTGACTATAGTGAATGCTCCCACAAAAGACTTGGATTGAAATGAATGAATGAACCTTGTCTTTATAATTGTCTATGCTTAATATCCCAAAATTATATCACACCAAGCTGACATATGAATTCATTAAATGAAGGAGGTTAAATCTTGAAAAATACTCAAGGAGGACTAAGATGCCCTAGGTGGTGTCTTCGTCCCAAGTGATGAAACTTGGGGCACATACACCAAAAAGGGGCCCAAATAAGATACCTTAAACATAGGGTCCCAAGACCTCGGGGGGACAAAGATGCCCTTAGTGGTATTTCAGTCCCGACCAGAAATTAGGGACACACCAAACAGAGTCATTAGGAGATCACATATGCATTGGAGAATGTTAGGATTAGCCATAAAAATATATCATTCATAGGGATTGTGGACACAAAATAAGACCAATTAAGCCATAAAGAATGATAAATAAAGTAAGGCAGGCCCAAACAAGTGTAAAAATGCAATGGTATGCATTTTACTACACTACATTGACATATCTAGACTGCACAACCATAGGAACAAGTACCAGATCATCATCCTGAATACCTATAAACTTCCTTTAATACAATATTCTCAATATCCTCAACATATAAAACCAAAAACAACTAGTAGATAACTAATTGACCAGTTGACATCAATGACAACACTTTCATTTATTTTTCCATTCTTGCAACAATCTCCCCCTTTGTCATTGATGGAAACACATGATGTGAAAAACAATCAAAGACACCATACCAGTTCTTAATATACTTCTCAAGATTTTTCTTTTTGATTCTCCCCCTCAGAAGATCATCTTCCTCATTACCTACTTTCTCTCATTAGCTTTCTCTCCTTTTCACATGCTTTCTCTCCCCCTTTGACATCAATGGAAAAGGAGAAAAAAAGATATGTTCACTCAATCTTCCTTTGACATGAAAACATAATACTCATAATGACAACACTTGAAACTACCTACTCCCCCTAAGAGGTAGCCACCAAAACATCAGTCCAAAGAGATAGAACCATGAATACATTGGAATAATGCATCTCCAAATGCATCTTAGTTTATGAAAGGAGGGGAAATAACCCCTAACTTCTCCTAAAGATACTCAAAAGTATCTTTAGGAAGAGCCTTTGTAAATATATCTACAATCTGATCTTTTGTTGGAACATACTCAAGCTTGACTTCATTCTCCATGACCTTCTCTCTCAAGAAATGACATTTGTTAGATATATGCTTCATTCTCGAGTGCATCATAGGATTGTTTAAAATGTTAATCGCACTTATATTATCACAGGAGAAAGAAATGGGATCATCATATAGCACTGTAATATCTTTTAATGTCTGTTTCATCCATAGAACTTGTGTACAATAGGATGCAGTAGCAATATACTCAATTTCAATAGTAGACAAAGATATTGAATCTTGCTTCTTACTTAGCCATGCCACCAACCTGCATCCAAGAAATAATGCACCACCACTTGTACTTCTCCATTCTCATTCAACTTATTTTTAAATACCCATTTCGATCCAATGATATTTTTTATCTACTGATCTTGGGACCAATTCCCAAGTTTGATTCTTCTCGATTTGTAAAATTTCTTCATTCATTGCTTCATTCTAAAGTTCATCCTTATAGGCTTCACTTACTATCTTTGGCTCAATCTTAGAGAATAAACACAAGTTTACTTTAGCATCAAATTTTCTTCTGGTTAACACACCTTTTTTCTTCTCTCCAATAATTTGTTTTTCTGAATGATTCCTCTGTACATATTTCAGTGTCCTAGGGGACATCATCAGAGCATCTTCTCTTTCATTTTGTTCATTCTACTTTTCCTACTCATCTTTATCCTATTCTTCCACAATTTCTTCTATTCTTACACAATGATGTGCATTAGACACATATCCATCAATATCAATAGAATTCTTCACTGTTTCATCAACCTTCACATTCGAGCTCTCTATAATCTTTCTCAGTATTTTATTGAAAGATCTGTATTCCTTAATTTTGGTAGGCTATACAAGAAACATTCCTTCATCACTTCTTGCATCAAACTTGCCCAAAGTTTCTTCATCTCTTATGATATAGCATTTTCGTTCGAATACCTTGAAATATTTAACTATAGGAATTCTTCCATGCCATATCTCATACAGATTCTTTGTACTATTCACTCTTGCTTGAACTTGATTGAATACATATACAACGATATGAATAGCTTCTTTCTAGTAAACTTCTGGTAATCCAACTTTAGTGATCATTGACCTAGCAACCTCTTGAATTGTTTTATTTTTCCTTTCAACAACTCCATTTTGCTGAGGAACTATCAAAGAAGATAACTATCTCTCTATTCTGGACATGCATTTCACAAAACATATTGAACTCATGGGAGGTGAATTATCCACCTTTATTAGATCTTAAGAATTTTATCTTCAAATTCACTTCATTTTCAACCATAGCCTTGAATGCCTTGAGTCTATCTAATGCATCTGATTTCTCTCTAATAAATGTAATCCATGTATATTTAGAATAATCATCAATTAAAAGCATAAAGTACCTTTCACCAAGTAGAATTCGCACTCTCATAGGACCAAAAAGATTTGTATGAACCAGATCCAGTAATCCAGTAGTATATTATTCTCTTGATCTATAATGATTTCTTACTTGCTTCCCAAACTGAAAATTCCTACAAATAACATTAAAAGGCTTTGTAATTCTTGGTAAATCTCTCACAAATTGAAAACACTAATCCTTTCCAAGTTATCAAAATTTATGTGACACATTCTCCTATGCCATATCCAGATGTCATTTATCTGATCATAAAGCATCGTCCATCAACACCCTTAAGCTAATAAATATTCCCTTCATATTTCTTTCCTGTATCAATCAATGTTCTGGATCCTATTCAGATCTCACATTTCTCATCTTTAAACACAAGATCATATCCTTTTTTGTCCATCTAACCAACGCTCAACAAATTATGCCTTAAACCCTTAGCATAGTAAACATCGTCAGTATGATGCTTGCCATAAAAAATTATTGAACCTATCCCATAGATTTTAGCACTAGTATCATCTCCAAACATAACCATACCTCCATCATATTTCTCAAGCTTTACAAAATTACTTTTATCACCAATCATGTGATGTGAGCAACCACTATCAACTACCCAAAAATTATTTTCTTGCTTAGCATGTAGGGCAGAGATAATCATACCTTCATTTGTCTCCTTCTCCTTCTCTGGAGGACTTTCCTTTACCTATTTTTCTAAATTAGTAGAAGTAGGTTCATCCTTAATCGCCAAGAACAAGCATTCATTGTCATATAGATCTTCATATTCTAAATATTTATTTGAAATACTAGCATTCTCATTTACATCTAGTAAGCTTTGTTAATCTTCTTTCCTTTCTTTCCTTTCTCATATCTTTGTTTATTCCTTTTATCTCTTTCCATACACTTTGCACCATAGTGACCTATTTCTCCACAACTAAAGCACTTAAAGGGAAAATTACCTTCATACTTATCGAAGCTTTTTCTCATTCTTATTACAAAGTTAGCTTCTATTTCATCAATGTTTTCTTCATCCATATCTTTAGTTTTGTAGCTTTAAAAGCAGTCTTTGTTTTGCCTCCATTTCTTAGACTCGGATTTCTTATCTCATAAGATGTCAAAAATTCTAATAGTAGATCCTTAGTACAAGTCTTATAATCTATAGTCTACTCAATATAACTTAACTTTTCACTGTAAGCATCAGGAAGAGTTTTGAAAATCTTCTTTACAATCCTGGTTTCATCTACAGTAGCGCCAAGAGACCCCATTCTAGCCACTACCTCATCCAATCTCTATACATAAGCTTTGACATTTTCATCTTCAAACATATGTATAAGATCAAATTGTGTTTCCAAATTCTACAATTTTTCCTCTTTAACTCTTTCATCACCATCATGTTCTCTTTCTAAAGCATCCTAGACTTCCTTAGCTGTCTTCAAATTCTAAACCTTAATCAACTTGAAATGATTCTTTAAGATGAACTTTTCCTTATTGTTTGCTTCATGTAATTTGATTTCTTCATGTGTACTCAAACCATTATCAAGAGGAGTGTAAAGATTCTTGTAAGCTTTCTCCACATCATATCTACAATACTCCAGATATTATTCTATCAAAACTTTCCAGATACCATAATTAGTTCCATCAAACCTCGGATAATCAAAGATCATTTTGCTAGCCATCTCAAACCTTATTCAAGCGATTAAGCTCTTCACCAAGGAACCAAGCTCCGATACCAATTGTTGAATAGGCCAAATGAGAGGGGGGTGAATCATTTGTCATAGATTATAACCTTCAATTCAATTACCAAAACTAATACATAAACTGCTTAAATGATTAATCATCAAATGCCAATGCAAAAACTCAAATCCAATGCGTGAACACAATAACACTAGATTTATGTGGAAAACTCAATGAGAGAAAAACTATGGTGAGGATTAACTCACACTATAGAGAATATCAAAACTGATTACAAAAAGGATCACTACTTGAGATAAGTCTCACTGCCTACAATAAGGGCTCACTGTCCAACAATAAGGACTCACTATCCAATAGGGCTACAACTCGGATGGCTCACTACCATAGAGATAAAAAGAAGACAAATAAGACTTGTTATAAAGAGACAACAATACCAATGCAACAAAGGATTCCACCATAATTACTTATCAACTTGCATGAAAGATAGAGTTCACCTTCTGCTCACTACATTTGAAAACTCAGTATTAAGCTTCACACTGATCTACCACACACATAACTCACACACACTTTTTGAATAACATCAAATTCATGTCTGTTCTTTCACTTATCTTCCTTCTTTTCTCTTGTATATTTTTCATTGCTAGCTCATCCTGTATCTATACTATCTCCAACCTTGAAAAGATACAAAGTTGGCCATCCAACTTCAAATTCAAATTAGGTTGGCCAACACCAAAACATCCTAGGGTGGAATTAGAATGAGGGTGACCCAAACACATGCTTCTATGAGACCCATAATAGATCCAACACGCTTCATCAACTTCGAAGATAGTGCTTAACAAGCAATCAACCAAACCAGTGTAGAACACATAGAATAATTAAGCTCAAAACTTCTAGAAACCAAAAATATCTTCAATGCAATTAGAACATCTTATCTCTAGAACCACAAGTCAAAAAAATTCATCAAAGAGAAATCCAGACCAACAACATTTCTCTTGGACCCCAACCAAAACACAAAAAATCATAGTTCACAACTAGAGAACACAACTCGAACTTCACAAAGAACCAACAACCAAGAATTTGGATATAGCAACCTTCAACAACCATGACTAAAATATCTGATCCACACAATCATAGGAACAAGTACCAAATCATCATCCTAAATACCTGTAAACTTCCTATAGTACAATTTTCTCAATATCCTCAACATATATAGCCAACATCAACTAGTAGATAACTAATTGACTAGTTGACATCAATGACAACACTTTCATTCCTTTTTTCATTCTTGCAACAACTCTAATGATGAATAATATTGTTCATGAGGATTTATGTCAAGACTATCTTAAAGAGTATCAAAGCTAGTTTTTAGGGCCAATTATTAATAAACAAAAATATCAATTCCATACCTAAAACTAGTGATCTTGAGAAGACTTGCAATTAGATAACCATCACCTTTCTTAATGTCTCTTACAAGATCATCATTGAATCCCAAGTATTGCACACTCTTAATTTGCTCCCTCCAGTGAATCCTAAGAAAACTAGTTTCATTAAGAGATCTATCCTTGACAACATTATTATTATCAAGGAGGGGATAGAATGAGATTGACACTCAACTCAACATGCCATCTCATTAAAATTGATTTTGAAAAAGCCTATGATAGGATTGAATGGCCTTCAGTCTTGTCATGTTGTGTGCTATTGGTTTTATTCCTCCCTTTCTTTTGTCTATGCAAATGCTCTAGTCTAATGTGCTTGCATGCCTTATATCAATAGCTCATATTCAAACAAATGTGGTATTTTCGCTCCATTTGCCAAGGTTGTTCACTTTCTCTTGCATTCCATGCCCTTGAAATGAAAGGGCTTTGTTATCTCCTTGCCAATGCCATCTTTTTGAATGGAAATCTTATTCTTAATTTTGGAAAGATAAATTTTAGCTATATTTTATCAAATGCTTTTGTTGATTAGCATCTATCTTTATATTCTAAGTCAATTGTAATTTCCAATTTCTTTTTGCAGATTCAAATCTACGTTAACAAGGTGGTGCTAGAATTTATGTATTAAAAAGCGCTTCTTGTCACTAGGCTTTGCGATGATACTTGCATTGTGGCAAGGATTTTTCCCACTTCACCTCTAAGTTCCGGCACATGATCTTTGCTATACAGTCAAAAGGAGAGAATACATTAGAAAAACATGTCAATAATCTCAATACAATATTAGATCTTTGTCCCTTTTAAGGATTTGTCCCTTCTCATTATTCTCTCAATAAGTGGGAGCTTTGAACTTATCATTTCTCCTTTTTATCAAATGTAAATATTCAATCTACTTAGTATCAACTGAATAACAGTAATTGAGAATCACTTCCAAATAACTATAATATTTTAAATGAAAAATTCAAACTTAATTACTTTAACTATTTTTTTTCTTTATAGAATTGCAATTGCATCCATTGTAAACTTTTTATAATTCGTAGACATTATTTTTATGTCAATAAAGCACTCTTCAAGCTTCAAATTGTGATACCATACCAACTTTTGTTTTTGAATAGACTAGGTATTTAATTAAAAATATAAAGGAGTGTACAATTGTGAGAACGTTTTTCTCACTCCAGTGGAGTTGTACATTGAGGATTAGAGAGTATGATATTATCCAAATGTAGTACGGAAATGAAAAATTATTAAGGTTGGGTTTACGTAGTGGGTGTGGGATCCACCACGCTTTCAATATATGGTTGTGAATTGCGTAACACAAAAGCTTGACCACTTCAACACCATTCAGATATGAAAAGTGTTTGGGTATATTTCTCTATTTTTCCAAGAAATTATTCATTTGTAACATCCACTGTCATTTCTTCTCTTATCAAGAATCTCATAAATCGGATTTGAAGGCTCACCTTGTTTAAATATGACGAATTTTTTTAAAAAAATTAAATATAAAAAATTGATGCTATCTAATTCTTTTATATAATCTAATATTTCTCATTTTAGTTATATTCTATGAAAAATATTTAAATATGATTATATGGTTTGATGGCACGAACATTTAGAAAAATATTTCAAGTCATGGTATTTAAATTTAAGTTTGTTAAACTTTGAGCTCACTTTTTGTCTTTAAAACTTAAAAGAGAATTGGATGATAGTTTGTTAGATCAACATAATATTTATGTTTATAATAGTTGTGTTCATAATATTTAATTTTTATGTATTTTAGTTCTTTTTAAATTTGATAAGTTGTGTCAGCATTTTATTTTTCATTGTACTTTATAATTCTATAAAACTAATTTTAATCTTTTATAAATATTAGAATCATTATTTACATACATTCATCAAATTTTTACAATATCTTAAAACTTAATGATATATTAGAAAAAAAAATTTAATTTAGAAAAAATAATATTTCATATAACCTCTAACTTTATTGGAAAAATAATAGTTCATAGGATTGTGAAACAATGGCTTTCAAAAGAGTGAAAAATGAATTCAATTATTTGTTGCCTTTCATATGAAGTCTTGTGTTTAGGGGCAACTTTTATACCCGTGTATGTACATACAAAGTCTTTGTTTAGATTGTGGTAGTATTAATTTTAATTTTATACTTATATTCAATATGTATATATGCATGTATGTATGTATGTATATAGTAAATATGTATATACCATATATATGTATGTATATACAAATATGTATATATACACATATATACATATCTATATTGATATATAAATATACATGCAAATATGTATGTATACAGACATATATACATATCTATATTGATATACATATATATGGTATATACATATTTACTATATACATACATACATACATACATACATGCACACATACATACATAAGATACTATTTTAAATTGTTGTATTAATGTCTATATGATTTTTTAAAAACTCAATGGATATATAAATTTTTAAATTCTTTAGTTTTGAGAATTTTATCCTATTTCTTACAAAAATTAATATATGGGATTTTTTGTTTTTTTTTTTAATTCTTTGAGAAGGATATGGATTGTATTATTTATAAAAAAATATTACTTGTTAGTCAAAAAATGAAAAGTATAAATGTTACATTTTTCTTTCCCATTTGGTAAATGGTTTAGTGTCTTTGCTTATAAATATGAAATGATTTTTTATTGTTTGGAGCACCAATTTTCCCTTGAGTCAATATCCAACACTTCAAACCAAATCCACCTCACTTCCAAACACTTATAGATATTCTTGAATATTTACCTATAGGACACATTAATGTATTATATTCCTATCATCTTTTATAAGACCATGTGTATTACTATCCTCTAAATTCAAATTTTATTGTCCAAGCCTCAAATATTCCCCTATTCATCTAACTCAAACTTTACTCCAATGGTTAGAAATAGGAAAAATGTTTATAAAAAAGAATGTTTAAGGTGATGAAAGTCATTAGGAAGTTATATCAAGCACAACCAACTACACACACTAGTTATAGCATCATGTGCATCTAGGATCTTAATGTGAGAACATCTCAAAGTTCATTCAACCAATATCAACCAAAATTATATTTCACTTGCAATTTTAGATTTTGTGGTGTAACTTTGTGCTCATAGTTACAAGAGGGAACCACTAATCTTCAAATTTTTAAATTCAAATGTTTTCCCTTTCATCTAGACATTTAATTTTTCTTAAATTTTTGGAGGGCCAATTTTCCACTTGTTCATTTGCTCATAATACCAAATAGAAGTTGAAGGGTCATGATTTCTCACAAGGGCAAATGAGATGGTGGGACGCTTGCATCTTGTTTATTTCATTTACATGTTGGATATTCATTTACAATCCTTTGACCCTAATTGAGGTGTGCATGTGTGGAGGGATTGCTTTGAGGAAATAATTTTGCATGACATGCATTGATAATATTGACTAGGTGGAGGTTGTACTTGACTTTTTAACTTGAAAATAATCCTTGTGAAATGACACCACATTTAGATGGAGTTACAAGTTGAATCCATCAATGCTCTAGATTATTCCTTATGATTCTAAAGGATGTATATTGAAATATTTACCATAAGGATATAAGTTGGATTAAATGATTAGGTGAACCTTATAATTAAATCATATTCTTTAAATCAATTGATAGTAGTGGGTACAATATCCTCTACTCTTTAATCTCTATATGGCTTGGGAGGGTAATCCCTTTTAGATCCTACAAGATAATTAATGTGAAACATTAACACTACACAACAAACAAAGACTAAACCTTCAATTCCATAAAATATATTTAATTATTTGTCACTAACTCCCTTTCATGCTAGTGCTTATGATTTTTCTACTATAGATCTTTTAGTTATATTTAATTTAATTACAAGGGCGTGAGTAAATGATTTTAGAATAATCTTCTTATAATGATAATCTATACTATTAAAATAATATTTAGGTTTAAAAACTATAAATTACAATTCAAAATAAGATATTCATTTCAAAAATTATTTGAAAATTTACTTTTTAAGGCCAGTATGCCTTCCATGGGTGATGGATTCAAATCCTAAAGCAATTACATAGTGAAGATGTAAATATATAGAAAACAAATTGCTTGATGTAAATTGTTATTATACTTAAAAGAATATAGCTTCAAATAAGATAGTAATGCTTTGGATAAAGATCCTTAACTATCTTTTACTAATAATAATATCATATGTGGTGTGATTTTTTAACATCAACTATGGTAGAAGAATAATCAATCAATGCAACAACATAAAAAATATGTATTTAGATATTTGTCAAATCTCATAAAGATATTATGCCGATAATAAATATAAACTATTGAATGTATTAACTTTTAAAATAAATTTACATCTTCAACAAGAAAAATTAATGAATAGGACATACTACACTTAACACCCTAGATTGTGTTCTAGAAAAAAATACCAAGAAACTAAAGAGGTAATATATAAAAATATACAAGAAAGATAATATCTCCTGATAGTAAGAGGAAAATTCTCAGAGTACTTGATTTATTAACATTTTATTGCATACGCATCACATTTTAGAAATGCAATGATATTCTTGTTACATTTTTTTACAAAAATATTTAAGAGTAGTTCAAGAGCATCATAGGATAATTGTTTGTCTCTAATCATGATGGGAAGTATGCCTCTTCACATATATTAGGATTCTTGTTAAATAATAACCTACTCTAATTAATAAATTCATTTAAAATAGAAGGATACATTGATAAATATTGTGTTGAGTCCCAATTGGTTAAGGAAACAAGCCCTCTTAGAAAATTATAGTAATGATTTATGTTTGTGGACTAACAAGTCCTATGAGATCAAAAAAATATAAATAATAATCATACAATTAAACTAAACCATTTTCTTAGGTGAGATCAACAACCTATTACTAAAATTTTTATAGGTAAACATTTTTTTCTAAAAATCAATATGTCCTTGGGAAAGCGTAGTTACATTATGTCGCTAGACTAAATGATGGTTTGCACTCACTCAATTACCATGGTTGATACATCAAACCATAGTGCATCAATTCCATTGTGGCGTGTTTCTTTAATATTTAGTGTCTTTACAATCTCTATGGATTGCTTACTTGTATTTTCATTAGTGTCAGAATTTTAAACAAAGTTTTTAGGTTTTTTCGCATTTCCCAATTAGTTGTAGAAATCATTTTAATCATCCATATACATATCTATGTAAAATATGAATTAAAAATATAAATATAAATATAAATAAAAATGAGAAAAACATGAAACCAATACATTTGTTACAAATTCTCAACTCGAATTTAACTTCATTAAAAATATTTTAAGGAAATTGATTATCTTAATCTTCATTTTTATGTTATTTTTCAAGTTCAAAGGCATAAATGACTCATTACTTCTCTTTGCAATTATCATTTATGAACAACACAATTTTAACAATAACATGACACACACCCCTTTTAGAAACCTTTTTGGGCTTACTTTGTTTCATGTAGCTACATACCAAATTTTATTATTTTTGTCTCAAAAAAGTTTAATATGTCAAATGTTGGTTTTAATTTTAATTTCTTGTAAATTAAGATCATGGTGAAAATTTAATCATATTATTAAATTCTTTCTCAATTCTATGAACTATTCACTAATTTAAAAACAAAGTGATATTATAAGTTTCAGGTATTAGTAGCCCAATAATTTTCATTCAATTTGATATGGTTTTGATTATACAGGAAAAATGGGTTTTGAAGGTACCCGAAACCCTTTACAACTTGAGATACAAGATTTTGCTTACAAGATAGGAAAAAAAAGATACCAGCAACAAACCATAATCGAAAAAACAAAACAAACAGAGTGTTGCATGAGAGATAAAACAATAAACCATCAACAACACCCAACAACAACAAAACAACAAAAAGAAAATTGAGACCCAACAAAAAGAAAACAAAAAAAAGAGAGAGAACCAAGCACTATTTCAAAATACTTAAGGTGTTGGCCACCTCAAGATCCTGGCTCCTGTGCAAATCAATCATGTCTAGAAGCTCCTTCTCAACTTCAAAGGAATTTTTCCAATCAATAGACCCTTTAGCAGCAGGGCCTTTACTATCATATTTCACCCCTTTTCTTCCTTTTCCCTTGGTCGAATGCCCCTTCTCCATTAATTCCAAAAAGTTCAATTGATCCTCCCTTAGTTCACTAATATTTTGGAACAGGACTTCCAAGGAGTCCGCACTATTTTTAACAAAAATATGGCATGCATGCAAAAGCTTCTTAATGCATGCATTGGTTCCCACAACCTTGGCTTCTAACCCAACCAACCGATCTTCACACAAATATTTGAAATCATGGAAAGAACCCTCTAGGTTCACGATTCTATCAATCAAAATGTCTGACACTGAGCTTTTCAGCCCATTCTTCAAGTTCTCCTTAAAACCCCTTATTTTTTGTTAACTTTATTAAACTCTTGAAGAGACCATTTAGCCAATTTAAAAGTTCTAGTGACCCCAACCCTTTCCATGTCTAGCAGCTCAAACATTGAGGGAGACTCGTCATCTAGATAAGAAAAGTCCTCAAAAAGGGGATCTACCTTTAGAGTCTCTGACTTAGCACTCTTCTTCTCAACATCTTCCTCATCTTGACCCTTATTTTCTTCATGTAGATCATCATTGGTCATCTTATGAGCTGGCGAGTCATCAATTTTCATCGCCTTTTCACCAAAATCCTTTTCCTCATATATCACCTTGGCATCCTTTGCTAGAATATTTGAGACCTGGTTTTTCAGCTTGGAAATGTGTTTGGATGTCCTCCTCAGCATGTCATTAGCATCCATAGCCAACACATTCTCCTATAAACCCTCCTTATTACCTCCCCCTTCGTCTTCTACCTAGCTAATAGCCAAATCCTCTTTCCTAGGAGAGGAGTCATTCGAGCCCACCTTCGTATCCTCACTGTCAGAAATAACAAGGCGCTTAAGAGATCGATTATTTTTAAGGCTACCCTGCTTCCTCTTTTTTAAGGAGGTAGCCTCAAGGGACAAAGATCCATCATCATCCTCTTCTTTGACAATGCTGGTATCTGAACCAGATGAATTAGAACCTTCACTCAAAGTATTCTCCTTGCCCTTAATAGAAAGGGCAAGGAGAAGAGAACTAACATGCTCCATGATTAAAAGAATGGGACCCTCATGGAGGAACATAGCCCTCCTATTTTTTAAATGTGCATAAACAAAAATCTCCATGGAAGATAGTAGAAAAATTGGGAAGGAAATAAACAACCCATATTTGAAGTGATTTAAAAGAGTGAAATAGTGACCTAGTATAGCAGTAAACATTCCTTCCAATGTCACATAATGCATAATCACCTCAAAAAACTTTGCCCATATCTTCTTGAGTGACTTGCGCTCATAGCCCCAAATTTCCATCATAATCAAATTCTTTCACTCATCATCTTTGAAGAATTGGGCCATCGCTTCCTCATTGCTCTTCTTTTCCTTGTAAAACTTACAACCAACCATCGACATCCTAGTCATAGTATAAATCAACTCCTCACTTACCTCCACTTCCAGACCCTTTATTTGAAGCTTATGGTTATGCCAGGAAGAGACAAACTCTGCCGAGGCATTTGGGTCATGCCCACACAATCTTTCTAGAAATTACGTAAAATTCCTTTGGCAGAGAATCTTCCATAGCTTCTTTTTTTTCCTTAGACCTGTACAAGAGTGACTCAATTCTTCTTCTATCGCCACTCATTTCTTTAGACACCAAGAAAAGAAAAGCCTTGCTATAATCACTCAATTGAATGCCAACAATCCAAACAAAACCCACAAAGCATGTGAGTCTGGATATGGTACTAAGGATTAAATGTCACCACCGCATCAACTTAGTCCATGCCATCATTTCTAATTAAGCTCCTATATTTCTTAGGAAGGATTGGGCCTTCCTCCCACACACGAAACTCATTCACTCTGACAACCTCATTAACAAAAAAATAAATCCAATGACTTTCCTTCTTAGAAGATTTGAGATACGCGGGTCTCTTCACAAGAACTAAGCATGATTATAGTATCTTTGATTGATTGCTCCACATTCCAACTAGGCTTATGAGTGCCATGAAGATAATTGATTATGTTTAAAGAATCGCCTTCAACCTATATTTTGGTATAACCCCTGTCCATGAAATATTTTATGCTTATTAATGTAGCCTCCACATTAGCACAGTGAGAATTGATATGGTTGGATTGGATTGTTGTATCTCAGTTGTGATCATTGTTTGTCCTTGATGACAAATCCACTTGATTTGAGTCTCATGGTTTTTCTGCTTCATATTTGGTCTCTCTCAGGATCTTTATGCTCTTCATATTCAACTTGTTTTTGATACATGATGAGTACAATTGGTTCATATGGTGATTCACATGGTTCATGGCATGCACTTTCAAGTTTCATTTTTTACATGTCGGTACTGATAATTGACTTGGTGTTCATTGTGACAGGGCACACATTTGTTTCAAGGCATGCATTTTCTTCAGATATATATTTCATTTGCTATCTTGACAGGTCCTAGGATCTTTATGCTTAAGGTTGATCATTTTCTTGAAGATTCAGGTTCAGGTATATTCAACAGGTATTTTGTTTCAACAGATCATTTTTTCAGGTTGATCTTGGTATTGGCACTCAGTGCATGGTCATTTGATTCTATATCGTCATGGAATTTTTTTATTTCCATGGTATCAATGGTTATGACACATTGATTGATATATATGGAATATGAGATCTGGTTCATTGCTTATATATATTGCTTTAACAAGCAATTACCCTATCTAAGGCTTCAAACATTATGGTTATTGACTCACTCTATTCTAAAATTCTTGGTCATTTGCATTCTATGAATCTTGGTTCATTTCAAAGGAAAGCTTGAATGCCACATGGCAGTGACAAAGTATTTGACAACCATCATTTTTTCTTGGTTCATTCTTTAAGTCTTGAATTGGAATAATGCTTATTCAAGTATTATCACTTTGACCTAAATTCATAAAAGTCTATTATCAAAGTTCATTACTTTTAAAGGTATAGAGGAGTCGACATCTAAAAATAATTAAACCCTATTGGGTTTCCTTATGCTTTCATTAGTGGTGATAATGAATTCAACATAATGAAAAGTCTAATAAAAAATAATGCTTGAATGATTATTGTGCAATCGACAACCATCATTTTTCATTATCCTTGTCGGCATTTCGAAATACTTGGACATGGAATAAATTTTATTTAGTGATAATTTGTATCAACGGTTTGGGAGTAATATTTGTGGTCAACATCCTTGGTAAATGATGTGACATCAGACTCATTAGCATTTGATAATCATTATGCTTTGCTTCTTCGAACTTCAATGAATCATTAACCTGGAAAAAGTCATCGAATGACTTGAGAAAGGTGGAACGATTAGGGCAAAGTCATTTGTTTTCTTCTCTTTGCTAGGTTTTGGAACCCTAGCTGCCGCCATGGAGAGAATGTAACTATTGTTCTTTGGTGATTCTTCTTGTTGAAACTCAACATACAAAATATTAAGATCATTGTATGAGCTATGTTATGCTTTATTGCTAGGTTTGATTCTTTCCATTGGTTAAGAGCATGAAGGAGGAAGGAGATTCAAAGGTGTTACCTACTGGGTTGGTAGATGCTTCTAGACTGGTTATCATGCTCTCTTTTTTCGATTTCATTCTTCATGTTCAGGTTTCTCTTCCACCATTTGAAGTATGTTTTAATAAAAGCTATTACTAGTTCTTTTGCTCAAATATGAAAAAAGGATAAGTGGGTTACTTGAGTGTCTCTGACAGGATAGCTGCTTTGAATTTGGTTACATTTCTTTCTCCATTATGGGTATTCTAAAAGAGTTGTTTGTTATGGTTATTGGGTTCATGATGATATGTAAATGGTTTCAATTCATGTTAGGCCTTAGTAGTGATAGTTATTTTGTTTTGATCAGAATGAGAAAATTTGATGTGAAGGGAAAAGGTGCTCTGGTGAAATAT
Source organism: Sequoiadendron giganteum (assembly GCA_007115665.2). Classification (NCBI taxonomy): domain Eukaryota; kingdom Viridiplantae; phylum Streptophyta; class Pinopsida; order Cupressales; family Cupressaceae; genus Sequoiadendron; species Sequoiadendron giganteum. Next base: position 288,213,035 of record CM021102.1, on the reverse strand, counting down.
TGTTTCCACCTGTCACTAATTATGAGGGTTTTTGTAAATAGATCCAGAAGGGTATTTTGTTCTTTCAAATCACTTGGAAAAAGATAGATGTAATGATTTTTGGTGCTATCTTTATTATTTTTTAATCTTGAAAATAAATGATATGGGATTATGTTGGTTTAGAAGAGAATGTGTGCATTTTGTAAAAGAAAGATATATAGTGATTAATTACCATGGGATGTTGAGCAATTTTTGAAAAAGAGTTAGAATGAAAAATCTTGGTAATGAAACCTTGAAAAATATGATGCAAAAAATAAAAATCTAATGTGTTTGGTATTTTGGAGATTCAAGTTGAATCTTCAAGATATTAAATAGATCAGAAAGAGAGGAATATGTGAGTTAAATGGAAACAGAGAAATCCTTTGATAAATTATTGTTCTGAGTTTGAGAAGGTGTTGGTGCTCCTTGGAATGGGTGTTCCTAAATCTGTAAGGGGTTGGTGCTCCTAGAGTGGGTCCTCTAAATTTTTCCAGTAAGGCATTGTATATAGTGGTTTTTGAAGTTAAGCTAGTGAGACATCATTTTCTGGAGTGGTTTTTCTACCCCAAGAGGGTTTTCCACTCGACAAATTCTTTGTCTTATGGTCTCATTGCTTTGATGTGATAGTTCTTCAAGATTGTGATTATTTTGTGAGTGATTGTTTTAATCAGTCTTAACATTGTTGAATGTTAGTTCCTTCATCTCTGCAAATTTTCATATCAAAATGTCCTGCACAAGAGTTCTATCATTGTTGAAAATTCTGATTCAAAAGAAAGCATAAAAGTATTCATTTGATTCATAGTCCTAGAATTGGTATGATGTATTAAAGCTCTTAGTTGTTTCATGCTTATCATATGTCATTCCATTGCATTGTTGTTTTGGTATCTCATAAGTGTAGATTGAAATTTGGTGGTCCTAAAGTGATTAAACTATGTTGGTCTTCTTGTACAGTCTTATGAGTTGCACTTGTTTTTTCATCATGCATTGATTGTTAAACAATGTCAATCATCTCCTTTGCAAAAGCAAGATAACTCACACAAGTTTTAATTGGCATAAGTTTTCAAAAATGAACTAAGTTAATGCTATCATAAATGCTGTCAAAGCAATTACTCTGCCATACTATCAATTGAAAGGATATCAAAATTAAAAGTCTCGGTCAAAGTTTAAGAAGGTTTTAATTTAAGGTTTGTCTTTCAAACACTGATTCACCCCCCTCCCTCTCAGTGTCTATCCATACTCCAACAAGTGGTATCAAATCCATACCCGTACATAAGTCTAACCAACTTAGGGTTTCCTGGTCATGGATTATTTGTTATGGCTAAGTGCGAAAGAAACAAAGGTCAAAAGAAAGTACCTAGTGTCAAGCAAAAAGTTGATAAACCAACCTTTGTCAAGTCTAGTGAAGTTTTGTCTCAAGAAATACCCCTGCTAGTTGATACTAAATGTGATCCTATTATTGGAGAAGAAGAAGATCACTTAGTAAGTGACTTTGAACAAGAATTTGGTGAAAAAGAATGTGAAGGTGATGATTTTGAGGTTGATTTTGAAGGAGAATTGCTTGCTACCTTAGATGAACTTAAAAGGCTTGAACAATAAAATCAGGAACTTAAGGTACAACTTCAAAAGAGTATTGATACTAAAAAGGTATTAAACCAAAACTATGATAAATCTAAAAAGATTATTGAATTTTTGAAAGCTCAAATAGTTGATAGGAAAAGGACTGAAGAGGGATTGGAAGTCAAGTTAAAATACAAGGATGAATTGTGTAATAAACTAGAAAATGAGATTGCTTCTTTAAAGAAATGTTCAGATAATGATTCCTTGTTAAAAGAACTAACTCTTAAAGATGATATGATTATAAGTCAGAAAATTGAAATTGAAGAATGTAAGAGGATAGAAGATGTTGTAAGGTTTGATTTGGAGGTTAAAAATATTGAATGTATAAAACTTGAAGGACAAGTAGTTGCATTAAGGAAAGAGCTTGAAAATGTCAAGGTTCAATTAAGTAAAAAACAAAAATTTGATTGTAGTACTAATCTATTCAATGAAATGATTGGCAAACAAAATCATTCTAAGGATCCTATAGGAGTGGGATATGAGGTTGGACAAAGCTCTGCAGAAGAATCTAAACATGAGACAGTGTTTTCTATTGTAGATGGAAAGAGGTTTACAACCAAGCAAACACCAAGAATGAAGGTTGATCTTGATTACCATATTGTTGCACCGAAGGATAACATTGATGCTAGAAGACAATCTAAAGGTATTCAAAGAGAAAGGAGAAATGTTTTCAGATCTTCACACCCTTGGCATGATCATTCATTTAGGTATAGTAATTCATTTCAAGGATTAAGGAAATTGATTGCATGAGATGGTCAAATAAGAATCATTCTAATGTCTCTAGAAATGAGAATGTGGTGTGTTACAATTGTAACAATTTTGGTCATTTTAGAAAAGATTGTAGAATGAATACAAGTGATAATTATGAAGGAAACAAAGTTGGAAATGTCTTTAGAAAGTCTTTTGTTCCTCAGATCAGTCACAAGATCATTTGTTTCATATGTAATAACATTGGGCATAAATTACAGCAATGCGGATTTAATAGAAAGACAAGTACTTTAAACAAACAAGTGAAAAATCCTACATTGGTGTGGAGAAGAAAGAGAAATCAAGATGACAAGAAGAACAATAAAGATGAATTTGTGAAAAATCCTTGTGCACTCCTTGCACATGTGATGCCATCCAAGTCTTGAGAAGAAGAAAAGACTCAAGAGGAGTCTATTATGGTAACACATTTTACCCCTATGAAGTCATGAATGAGGTTTGATAGCATGCATTTGCTATTGGTGGTATAAGAACTAAAAAGGGTTTGTTAATGTCAATATTTCATTATGTTTATTCTGATTGAATTGATTATGAGGGTCTATAGTGCTGAGTATGACTTGGGCAGAAGTTTGATATGTCATGATAAAATGAGTATGCTGATTTTAGGATTGTTTTGTTGTGTGAACTGAAGATTATATTATGCAAAACCATGACCATCGGCTACTATATGGAGTAGAGAATATCATTATCTTCTTAAGAAAATTTAATGCTTTGTGTGTGTGGTTGTCAAAAAGGAGGCATGTTTATGTTTGATAGAGCTCTGTGTATGCCTGTTATTTAAGGCTAATAAATTGCTCATTTTTTTTGGAGTATGATTCTAGAAGCAGTCGTGTTGTTCACGGGAGGATGGTATTTATGTTTAGCTGACAGAGAGAAAAAGGGTTTTTCCTTTCTTATTGAATCTCTATGTGTGTCATTGCTATGATTTTTGTTCATTGTGTTCTTGAAGTTTGACAAGAGGATGCGTGTCTTTGTGGGTAGTGCTTCAGCTTCTAAATCGTTCTTGAAAGGTTGATGTGAGGTTTTTAGATTTACAATCTTATCTTTGTGGTGTAGAATCTTTGTCTAAGGTAGTATTCGTTCAGATTGGAAGCCATTATGGAAATGTGTGATCAGAAGTTCAATACTTTGCAGCAGTTGTGAAGAGATATGGAAATTAACTCAGAGACAGTGTTATGAGGTTTGGATTGCCTTGATGGTTTCTAATGCCTTTCAAATGTCTAATGTTGGAGTTTTCAATGAGATTTATATAAGGAGAATGGTGATATGTTAGAAGAATGAGTCATGTGAAGTGTCTTTTTGTCTTTCATTGCTATTCTAAATTTGAGCTATGTGATGAGATACACGAGCTCTGTGGATTCTAAGTTATCTTCATGTTGAAATAAAAAGGAGTCGAGTGATTACTCCAAGTTTAGGACATCTGGTATGGGGTTGAGCGAGCGGTGGCACAAAAATATGATGGTATTGCAATATGTTGCATCTGGAGTTATTTGTGTTAGTATGTAGACCTGAATGAAGGAGGATTTTATGTGCATATATCAATCACTATTACTGAGCTGATTTGATTCATTCTTGAGCACTGGATAGAGTATGGTAAGAGAAACCTTATGAAGGAGCGGTATTTCTGTATGGTACATTTTTACATGGTACTGTTACATGGTGAAGTTTTGAATTTAGTATGGCCATGATAGTCATGTATGAGCAGTAGTTTGTGTGAGACTATAATTGTGATTTCTTTGTGACAATGCTATAATATCCTTGGTTCAAATTATTGTATCATGCTTGATATATGTTGGATTTTTGGTATCTTCCTTGAAGCATGGTAAACGGATTAGAAAAATAGTATGCCTATAAAATTTATTGGTGTTTCTTTCCTTGGTCATGAGTGGAATAGGTTGCAGGTGTCCTCAGTCACATGAAGTCATATTAGCATCTTGTCACTAGTGCTGAAATTGTTATTGACAAAGGAAGTAGCATAAGAAATGATCTTATGTTGTTAAGGGTAAGTGGCAAAGGAGGAGCAAGGCTAATTGGAAAGAGTATCCTAAGATTTTATTTTAAGCTTGTGTAAATGCTTGTGACATTGTGATAGTATCATGTTTTATGACAGTATTGTGCTTGACAGAGATTTCCTGTGAGAATATTGTTTGCTTTGTTATCTCAATTAGGGGGAGAAGCTCATAGTATCTTTGATGTTGTCATAGTTGATGCCTTGGTAAATGGTTATTAATGTTGGTAACATTATTTATACAATTGGTATTTGGTGCAGATAGTTGGTATTTGGTGTAGACTGGTTCGTGGTTGTTGGTATGATTGGTAATATTTATTGATAGTATCTTTATGCTTTCCTTGGTTCATGCTTATTCAGTTTTCTTCTCTATTGCTCTAATTTCAGATGGTTACAATGTTGATTGGTTTCATTTGTTTATATTCATGACATCTCACGTTCTCTACTTTCATTCTTTGTCATTGAGGCAACAAGGGGGAGAGATGATATGTGTTTTTCCATCAAGGACAAAGGGGGAGTTTGTTGGATCTCAGTTGTGAACATTGTTTGTCCTTGATAAAAAATCCACTTGATTTGAGTCTCATGGTTTGTCTGCTTCAGATTTGGTCTCTCTTTGGATCTTTATGCTCTTCATATTCAACTTGTTTTTGATACATGATGAGTACAGTTGGTTCATATGGTGATTCACATGGTTCATGGCATGCACTTTCAAGTTTCAGTTTTTACCTGTCGGTACTGATAATTGACTTGGTGTTCATTGTGATAGGGCATGCATTTGTTTCAAGGCATGCATTTGCTTCAGATATATATGTCATTTTTTATCTTGATAGGTCCTAGGATCTTTATGCTTCAGGTTGAACATGTTCTTGATGATTCGGGTTCAGGTATATTCAACAGGTATTTTTTTCAATACATTTTCAGGTTGAACTTGGTATTGGAATTCTATATCGTCATGGCATCTTTTTATTTCCATGGTATCAATGGTTATGACACATTGATTGATATATGTGGCATATGAGATTTGTTTCATTACTTATATATATTGCTTTAACAAGTAATTACCCTGTCTCACGATTTAAGCATTATGGTTATTGACTCACTCTATTCTAAAATTTTTGGTCATTGGCATTCTATGAATATTGGTTCATTTCAAAGGAAAGCTTGAATGTCACATGCTAGTGACAAAGTATTTGACAACCATCATTTGTTCTTGGTTCATTCTTTAAGTCTTGAATTGGAATAGTGATTATTCAAGTATTATCACTTTGACCTAAATTCATAAAAGTCTATTATCAAAGGTCATTACTTTTAAAGGTATAGAGGAGTTAGCATCTAAAAAGAATTAAAACCTATCAAGTTTCCTTATGCTTTCATTAGCGGTGATAATGAATTTGACATAATGAGAAGTCTGTTAAAAAATAATGCTTGGCTGATTATTGTGCGATTGAAAACCATCATTTGTCATTATCCTTGTCAGCATTTCGAAATACTTGGACATGGAATAAAGTTTATTTAGCGATAATTTATATCGACATTTTGGGAGTAATATTTGTGGTCGACATCCTTGGTAAATGATGTGACAATGAACTCATTAGCATTTTATTAAGTTGATAATTATTATGCTTTTCTTCTTTAGACTTCAATGAATCATTAACTTGGAAAAAGTCATTGAATGACTTGAGAAAGGTGGAATGATTAGGGAAAATTCATTTGTTTTCTTCTCTTTTCTAGGTTTTGGAACCCTAGCCACCACGATGGAGAGAATGTAACTGTTGTTCTTTGATGATTCTTCTAGTTGAAAATCAACAAACAAAAGATTAAGCTCACTGTATGAGCTATGTTATGCTTTATTGCTAGGTCTAATGCTTTTCATCAAGTAAGGGCATGAAGGAGGAAGGAGATTCGATGGCGTTACCTACTGGGTTGGTAGATGCTTCTAGACTGGTTATCATGCTATCTTTTTTCAGTTTCATTTTGCATGTTCAGGTATATCTTCCATCATTTGAAGTATGGTTTAATAAAGGCTGTTACTAGTTCTTTTTCTTGAATTTGAAAAAAGGATAAGTGGGTTACTTGAGTATCTTTGACAGGATAGCTACTTTGAATTTAGTTACATTTTTTCTCCATTATGGGTATTCTGAAAGAGTTGTTTGTTTTAGTTATTGGGTTCATGATGATATGGAAACAATTTCAATTCATGTCAGGCCTTAGCAGTGATAGTTATTTTGTTTTGATTAGAATGAGAAAATGTGATGTGAAGGGAAATGGCGCTCTGGTGAAATATTGTTTCCATCTATCACTAATTATGAGGGTTTTTGTAAACAGATCCAAAAGGGTATTTTTTTCTTTCAAATCACTTGGAAAAAGACAGATGTAATGATTTTTGGTGCAATCCTTATTCTTTTTTGTAATCTTGAAAATAAATGATATGGGATTCTGCCGGTTTAGAAGAGAATGTGTGCATTTTGTAAAAGAAAGATATATAGTGATTAACTATTGTGGGATGTTGAGCAATTTTTGAAAAAGAGTTAGAATGAAAAAGCTCTGTAATGAAACCTTGAAAAATATGATGCAGAAAATACAAATCTAATGTGTCTGGTATTTTGGAGATTCAAGTTGAATCTTCAAGATATTAAACAGATTAGAAATAGAGGAATATGTGAGTTAAATGGAAACAGAGAAATCCTCTGATAAATTATTGTTCTGAGTTTGAGAAGGTGTTGGTGCTCCTTGGAATGGGTGTTCCTAAATTTGTAAGGGGTTGGTGCTCCTAGAGTGGGTGCTCTAAAATTTTCCAGTAAGGCATTATATATAGTGGTTTTTGAAGTTAAGCCAGTGAGGCATCATTTTCTGGAGTGGATTTTCTACCACAAGAGGGTTTTCCACTCGACAAATTCTTTGTCTTATGGTCTCATTGCTTTGATGTGACAATGCTTCAAGATTGTGATGATTTTGTGAGTGATTGTTTTTATCATCCTGAACATTTTTGAATGTTAGTTCCTTCATCTCTACAAATTTTCATATCAAAATGTCTTACACAAGAGTTCTATCATTGTTGAAAATTCGGATTCAAAAGAAAGCATAGAAGTATTCATTTGATTCATAGCCCTAGAATTGTTATGATGCACTAAAGCTCTTATTTGTTTCATGCTTATCATATTTCATTCCATTACATTGTTGTTTTGGTATCTCATAAGTCTGGATTGAAATTTGGTGGTCCTAAAGTGATTAAACTATCTTGGTCTTCTTGTACAGTCTTATGAGTTGCACCTGTTTTGTCATTGTGCATTGATTGTTAAACAATGTCAGTCATCTCCTTTGCAAATGCAAGATATCTCACACAATTTTTAATTTGCGTATGTTTTAAAAAATGAACTAAGTTAATGTTGTCATAAATGCTCTCAAAGCAATTACTCTTCCCTATTATCAATTGAAAGGATATCAAAATTAAAAGTCTTGGTCAAAGTTTAAGAAGGTTTTAATTTAAGGTCTGTCTTTCACACACTGATTCACCCCCCCGCCCCCCCTCTCAGTGTTTTTCCATACTCCAACATGGATGGGGTCTAATAATTTATAATAGTATAGTGTGTAGGTGATGGATTTTTGAAAGAGTACATGATTTTTGAATCAGGGGTGGCTTAGATAGTGAAAGAATACACAAACTCTTTTGTGTTATTGGCTAGTGATGAGATGTCAAATGTGATTTCAAATGAATATGCATGAAAACTATTGGGAAAATTTCTAGAAAATTATCAACCTTTATGGTTTAAAGGATATGGAATTTGGCTTCACACCTACCAATTCTCCTTTGGTAAAAATTTGTTAGGGCCTTTTATAGTCACTTTGTGCTCTATGATGGATTGGATACAATAAAATAATTGGAACACATACTTATTAAAATTTTCCTCACACTCTTGTGGTACATTAATTCATCAAATCATTCGCATTTACAATAATAATGCCAATATCTCTAAGAAGGATCAAATTATAAAATAATATGACTTTGATAATTTTGAAGTAAAAAAATTAGTGTCTATGTGTAGATTTGGGTATTGCAATACTTATGACCAAAATGTAGATATATGATAGAATGCTACAAAAATTATATACAAGAATTTAACGATCTCTAATCCTAGTGGAATGCTAAAAGACTTACACACAATAATTTAAAGCTCTTGAACCCTACATAAATTAAGTTTAAAGGCTTAGGTGGCTTCAAATATTGTAATTGATATCTTATATTTGATGTGAATAAAATAAAAAATTAAACGCTTTGGAAGAAGAAAGTGAACAAATTTTGAAATGACTTCACATTTATTGTTTTTTTCTAATTCAAGGAAATATGGAAATGATAAAAGTGTAGAATTAAGATGTCCACCCATGGGTTAAGATTTATTTTATTCTAATAATTTTGTAATCCAATATAAATTTTAGCATTGTAAGTTCATTTTTATGAAAAATAAGTCAACTCATTCATGAAGATTAAGCTATGTATCAAACTGCTAGAAAATTAATTCTTGTGTTTTTAAAGTATGAATGATGTGCTTAAAATTTGTATAATTTTATAATGAGAAACACTTTGATATCTATTGTTATCTATTGTTATCATTATATTACATTTTTTTCAATTTTTATTATGGTAAGATGTACTATTTACTGTATTTCCAAGATCTTTTAGTGGGATAGATTAGTTTGTTATAATTTTCTTTTATGTGGGAATGCTTTTAATTTTATGAATCATACATGTCATGTCATGGCATAGATTTTTGTGTTATCTAAAAAAAGTATGGTTAATGTGGTAGATCTATATTAATGGGTTCCGGTTTCTATTGCATTATGTCAAATTTTGTATATTTTTGTTTCCCTTCTAATATTTAGAATTCAAACATTAGTAGAAAGCAACGTCAAAAATTTAATTGAAATGATAACACAAGACATCCATTTAAGACAACTATGATGTGATATAATTTTTTGATTAAAAGACATAGACACAAAACACAAAAATAACAACCAATTACAATTTGTTGGTGCACTTAATTCACAAAAAATAGATTTAACAATGAAGATTGATAAATTTGAAGATAATTAATATCTACATATGAATTGTGAGATTTTTTTTTGGATTATTAACATCTATCACATTTCCTATGATATTGTTATCTTCATGATATCATTTTGTTTTACGATAGACAATTTTTCCTATTTTAATTATTTGGCGTGCTCTATAATATTAAAAAATCATACCATTTAATGTATGTGTGTCACCAAAAAGTGTAGCCTTTGACACTTTTCACTCATTTGGACCTTTGCCTATAGATTTTGGACCTTTTTCAGCCTATTTTACCCCTTTCCAAGCCTTGTGCCAAAGTATTGTAAGGTGTTGTTAAAAAATTTCATGCTTTCCTAGGTTTGTCATCACTCAACCAACCCTTTATTATGCTATAATGAACCCTGAATACACATATAAGTCCTATCTTAGTGTGTTTTCATGAGACAATCCCGATAAACATAAATAATCACACTTTAATTCTTGAAAACTAATGAAAATTTCCCAGGTGGACTAGGTCACCACCTTGGGCGACCTAGTCCCATGTGGCATAAAAATTGAAATAAACTTAATATTCTTTCAGGATTCTATCTCTAAAACCCTAAGGTTGTCTTGTATGGTGTTATTTCGAGAAAATTAGGGCATAACTTTTATAAATAAGCCTAAAACCCTAATTTCTCATTAGAGGCAACATTCATTCACTCTCCTCTCAATCTCTCATCTCTCCTTCTCAAGCAAGCTAGGGTTTGAGTAGTCTAAGCTGACAAGACATCTCTCAAGAAGCATTCAAGGGATAAATCTCCATTGCTGCAATTCAAGATCAATCATCAAGGCAAGGTAAAATCTACCACTCTCCTTTTTCCATGCTCCATTACTTTATTTCATCTTATTGGCTTGATTACTCAAAAGGGGCTTGACCAAGGTAAGCCCCCATACCCTAACATCCAACATTTCTTTCTCTCTTTGTGTGTTTTGTAGGTCTTTTAGGTAGATTTGGCAAAGGACCAAGGTGGAAGATCATTCAACAACTTGTCCAAGCTCTCTAAGGTTTAAGAAACCTTAATTGAAACTTGGAAGACACTTATAGATCAAATTCTACATTTTTGGGACCAGACACCTGGAGGAGCGGGAAACACAAACCAAGGGCTTCAAAATCCATCTTCTGATCTTCAAAAATTCAGAAGAGGACTAGATCACAACTTTGGGTGACCTAGTCCCACTGAAGCTATTTTTAAGGGATCTTGGTAGATTTGGATGCCCTTTTGGCAGAAACCCACTTTGACAAAGTTTCTCGACAGAAGGACTAGGTCGCCCAGATTGGCTCAACTGTCCCTTTTGGATTTTGCATCAAATTCAGTGGCATTTCCAACCTCTAGAAATTTTTAGGTTTACACCCCTTCTATCTCATTCATTTCTATAATAGTTTGTTCATATTTCGTAGGTTATTTTGTACATACTTGCATATCGTTATGTGTTATCAAATATGGTTGCATTCTTTAGGTTTTACATTTATAATTAGTTTCTTGTATTTATTTCCAACATTTAGGGTACTCCACACACATAACATTAAGCCCCTAACTCCCCCTTTGAATGAACCTACCCAAAAAGAATATCATTAGGTGAAAGAGTGCCATTCCTAAACTAGGTGCTCCTAGGTGAAAAACCCTAGGAGCCTAATAAAGGGAATCCTCTTTCCCTTGTTTTCATTATTTTTGGTGGTTCATTTTGGTGAACCTTAGATTCTTGCACCCTTCTTTTTTGATTTAGAGTCCTTCTTCATCCTAGGTTTACATTGCATTGTATTTTGCATTGTTTAAATTGCATTCTAGGGTTTCATATTTTTGCATGCATGAAAGTGTACATACTTTGCATTCTTGCATCTCATATCAGTGTCATTCATCTAAAATATGCACCTACCTTTCTTCCTCTGGTCATCCAACATCATAACATCCAAACCCAGTTGAAAATTTATGGAAATTTTGCAAAAACCCTAACTAGGACTAATTTGCCATTCTAAGTGACCTAGTCCCTGTCCAGATTTTTCACTATCTGTCTTAGCACTAGAAACCTCATTTATGTGCTTCCTAGACCTCCTAGTACCATATATTATAAGTTTGGAAAGTTTCAGGAAGATAGGTTTTATCCTTCTAGCTCAAAATCATCATTTAAGGATGGTCATTCTTAGAATCATTTCATCCTTAAATCTGAAAAATGTTTACATTTCTTAAATTTTGCATCTCATTCATAAAATTAATTTTCACTTGTGCATATACAATGTTTATATTTATAAAAAATTGCATTAGTTTGTTAAAAGTGCTTTTCATTTTAGCATGTACATTATTTACATTCTTAAAGCTTAGCATTTATTGGATAAAAATGCTTTTTATTTTTGCATATACATTATTTATATTGTTGAAACATTGCATACAATGGTTACATGTAAGTTTCATTTTTATTCAAACAATGTTAGTAGCTTACATAACTAGACATGCTAAGAAAACTTTAATCTCCCCTCCCTATGAGCATGTTGTAATGGATGAAGGGACAAGTTTGGCCATTCCAAATAATCATATTAGTTCTTCTCCCAATATATCTCCCCTTGACGATGAAGATATTTGGTTAGAAGAACCTGTCAATGAGAGTTATGATAATCCTAGTTGCTTATCTCCTTTTACCTCTCTTAGTGGAAAAGACCTTACCCACCAAGACAACACAAACATAGATAATCATGACAATAGTATTTTCTTTTCTCCTCGTATTTCTCCTTGTTGTGAAGAAACTACTTTGTTGTTCAAAAACACAATTACTGAAGGTCATGACCATTTTAGTTGTCCCCCTTCACCTCAACACATCCTTATTGAGCATGACATCTCAATCATTGATCATTCCTCTTCTTGTGATGAAGTCACTTTAGAAGAACCAAACTTTGATTGCCAAGACCAATCGGTTTGTAGTTCTCCTAAAACCTTTCCTCCTAGGGAGGATATCATGCTAAACAAGAAGGATAACCATAACAATAATAATATTGTATCATTAGAAGAAAATTAAGAGACACCCTTGGCCTCTCCCTTGCTCAATTATGTTAATATTATTCAACCCCAACTTGTCCTTTATCCCCCTTCACCCAAACCTCAAATTCCAACCAAACCTGAATTCATCCTCTACCCACCTAATCATAATGTGTTGCAGCAACTGAGTCATAATACCATTGCTCATACACATTACACCCATAATAATCCATGACTGCAACAATCACCCTCAACTCCCTTACCTTTACCCAATCCTCCCATTCTTCTTGTTGCCCCTTGCCTAAATTCAATCCTTAGGGAGTATGACCTTGTTGATCAACTAAGGAATACTCCCGCCAAAATATCCTTATGGGATCTTATTCAAGTCTCCCCTCACTACCATAACATGATGCAAGCAACCTTACAACAAGTTCCTATCCCTTCTAATGAGAAATCACATGACATAGCAACTATTATTCACAAAATCAATGTTGATATTGTTTTTCACCAAAGTGAGCTCCCTCCTCTGGATGTACAAAAACAAAATGAAGCTTTCATGATAATCTCTCAATACAAAACAAAAGGGATAAAGAGAACTCTGGTAGATACTGGATCTACCCTTAATGTTTGTAGTGTGAGCCTTTTGGATAGGCTTGGCATAGATAGATCCCGAATCCAACCTGATTCTCTCTCTATCTGAGGATTTGATAACATAACTAAGCAACCACTTGGTGTGATCACTATACCTCTTACAATTGGAATGGCCACATTGGAAACAAAAATCCATGTTATGCCTCATGAGGTTTCATAAAATCTTCTCTTAGGCAGGTCGTGGATTCATATAATGAATGGAGTGCCTTCCACTCTTCATCGAAAGATGAAGTACAACTTTAACAACAAAGTGTACACACTCGATGTTGTTCCCAAACCTAACAGTTTCTTACACATTGAAAAATACAAAGAGAATCACTTCAACACCTTAACATCAACCACCCAAGTGTAAGCCACTCAACAACCACATAAAGAACAACATATTGAGCACATCACAAAGCTCTTAGATGATGATTGGGGTTCCTTAGACTTCACCCCTCCCTTACTAGGATATTCCAAGCTCATACACCAAGACTCTGAAAAGGGAAATGTAGTCTTGTCCACACAAGACTTGACCGATCCTTCCAACGCCTCCACCTCAACCCCTTCAACCAATGAAGTACACAATGAACCCTCACCTAATCCAAACAAGCTGAAAAAGATCTATGGAAAAGGTTATGAGCTCATGAAACAACTTGGCTGTAGTGGCAAAGGTTGTGGTGCTCACAAACAAGGTATCTATAACCCTATAGAGCCTATCAAGCAACCATCACATCATGGTCTTGGTTATTGTCCTTTAATCAAGACCACCAAGCCTTCCCTTCACACCAATACTATCCCAAATAATCCTTCTTAATTAACCTTAGAAAGTAATCCTTTGAAACCAACAAAGGACCCTTTGCTTAAAGCCCATGCCATCCCACAACCCACTCCTGATGTGAGTTTTACACACTCCTCTAAAGGAGTATACAAAATATCACAATCCATAATGCCTTGTGTAGGTATGAAATCCTATTCTAAGCATGGACTTTATTTTTTGCACACCAAAGGATCACCTTCTCCCCTCGATCAAGAGGGTATCTTGTTGAGACTCCTCCAAGATCACTTGATATCCCTTCCTCCTATAACTCAAAATAAATGTTCCACAAAACATTCCTTTTGTGCTTACCACCAAGTTCATGGTCATCACACTAATACATGTAAGGCCTTGAGTAACAAAATCCAACATCTTAATAAGTTTGGTGTTCTTCCTTATGTGGGGACACCTCATTCCTCTAATTGATACCAATTTTCACTCAAAATTGCATTTCACCAATCCTTTCAGCTCACTCTTGTCCTACACTAAGTGGGGGCAAGGGGCTAGTTAGGATTTTTCCCTCGTATGTCACTTGTCATTATCTCCTTTGACTAGTCATTAAATTTTCATGAAAATATAAGAGAAAGCTTGGGATATGGACAACTTGTCTTAAGTTGACTCACATGTGACATACCACCCTTCCTCATGGCGTAGCTTATAAAAAACATATGACTTGAAATAGGGCTTTCTGAACAAGCTCTCATGTCTTCCTCCTCATCTTCTAATTAAAAATGAATTACTTACAGAATGGTGTGTAGAAATTCCTTTAAAGTGGGGGCATACATAACCACTCATATTTCATTGTGTTATTCTCCTTTTTCTTGCAATTCCCTCTCTTGGAAACATTACGTACAATGTTACTCAGGTTGAGACATTTACATTTTCCCTCTTTTGCATGCAAGAAGAGGCTTTCCTCTCTTGGATAAAATATGAGTACATTTGCACTTTTCCTCTCTTGGCAACATTACGCATGATGTTCCTTAAAGATGAGACATTGCATGAACAAAAGAAAAATCCCTTTGAACAACATCATTTCCTTTTGTGGCACCTTATCAAAGTTATCATGAGGTATATCTCTGGTATGGTTTTAGCAAGAAGCCCAACAAGTGGCATGACTTTCCCCATAGCCACCTTTGTGTGTGTGAGTACATACCAACCGTGCGTATGTTTCTCACCTTTTGGGACAAATCACCTCATAGACAACCTGATGTTTTGTGGCCCCAGAGTGAGTACATCTTTTTCACCCTTTCCTTCTTCTCTTAATTCCAATCCTCGTTATTGCATGATCATGTATCTTGTTTTGATGTAATACATTCACCATTGAATGTGTTCTTTTGCATTGATGTTGACTTGGCTTAGAATCTCAAATCCTTGGGGGCTTGACCACCTCCTTCACCTTTCTTGTCCTTATTCTTTGTCATTCTTCACCATCTCCATCGGGCTACTTTATTGTGAGTTTGAAGCAGTTCATCCTCTCACTAAAGTGGAGGCTAAATGTGTCACCAAAAAGTGTAGCCTTTGACACTTTTCACTCATTTGGACCTTTGCCTATGGATTTTGGACCTTTTTCATCCTATTTTTACCCCTTTCCAAGCCTTGTGCCAAAGTGTTGTAAAATATTTTCATGCTTTCCTAGGCTTTTCATCACTCAACCAACCCTTTATTATGCTATAATGACCCCTTAATACACATATAAGTCCTATCTTAGTGTGTTATCATGAGACAATCTTGATAAACATAAATAATCACACTTTAATTCCTGACAACTGATGAAAATTTCTCAGGTGGACTAGGTCGCCACCTTGGGCGACCTAGTCCCATGTGGCATAAAAATTGAAATAAACTTAATATTCTTTCAGGATTTTGTCTCTAAAACCCTAAGGTCAGCCTGTATGGTGTTAGTTCAAGAAAATTAGGGCATAAATTGTATAAATAAGCCTAAAAACCCTAATTTCTCATTAGAAGCACCATTCACTCACTCTCCTCTCAATCTCTCATCTCTCCTTCTTCTCAAGCAAGATAGGGTTTGAGTAGTCTAAGCCAACAAGACATCTCTTAAGAAACATTCATGGGTTAAATATCCATTGTTGCAACTCAAGATGAATCATCAAGGCAAGGTAAAATCCATCACTCTACTTTTTCCATGCTTCATTACTTTATTTCATATTCTTGGTTTAATTACTCAAAAGGGGCTTGACCAAAGCAAGCCCCCATACCCTAGCATCCAACATTTCTTTCTCTCTTTCTATTTTTTGTAGGTCTTGTAGGTAGATTTGGAAAAGGACCAAGGTGGAAGATAATTTAACAACTTGTCCAATCTCTCTAATGTTGAAGAAACCTTAATTGAAGCTTGGAAGACACTTACTGATCAGATTCTGCATTTTCGGGACTAGACACTCGGAGGAGCATGAAACACAGACCAAGGGCTTCAAATTCCATCTTCTAATCTTTAGAAATTCAAAAGAGGACTAGGTCACCACTTTGGGTGGCCTAGTCCCACAAAAGCTATTTTTAGGGATCTTGGTAGACCTGGACACCCTTTTGGCAGAAACCCACTCTGGCAAAGCTTTTCGACAAAAGGACTAGGTCGCCCAGATTGGCACAACTATCCCTTTCAGATTCTACATCAAATTTAGCAGCATTTCTAGCCTCTACAAATTTCTAGGTGCACACCCTTTCTATCTCATTAATTTCTGTAATAGTTTATTCATATAAATCTTAGGTTATTTTGTACATACTTGCATATCATTATGTGTATTCAAACATAGTTGTATTCTTTAGGTTTTACATTTATAAATAGTTTCTTGTATTCATTTCTAGCATTTAGGCCACTCCACACACATCACATTAATCCCCTAACTCCCCCTTTGAATGAACCTACCAAAAAAGCATATCATTAGCTGAAAGAGTGTCATTCCTAAACCAAGTGCTCCTAGGTGAAAAACCCTAGGAGCCTAATAAAGCAAATCCTAAAAAATAGCATAGCTCTCGAGCCCCCCCTCTTTTTGATTAACTTTTTTTTTAGAATTTCAAAAATCCAAATAGTGAGAAATTAACTAACACCATGCATTTTATCCTTGTTCTTTCGGATAATTTTTTTAATGAATATATAATATTTTATGAATTTTTAAAGTGGACACATCTTGAAAAGCTGAAATTTGAGTGTGCTCCCCCCTTAATTTTTTGAGAACTAATTGAAAATTGATTTTTTTTTCATCATGTGTAGAATGGAGTCTAGTTTAAAAAAATGAAATTTGTTTCACATTTCAATGAACAATTAAAAATCTATTCTTAAACTAGCACATGTTGGTTTTTGACCAAAAACGAAGGCATCTACAATAGAAGTTATGGATCAAAACCTTAACTGAATCAAAATGAAAAAAAGAATTATATATTTAGATAGCTAAGAGAGAGGTTAATGCCATCACGAATTTTTTATAAACTTACATTGAAAGACATGCAAACGTGATGGTGAGCACAGACAAAAATATGAGAAAATTTGGTAAATCCTATTAATTCACTCGTCGAAAGCAGGTCATTTGGCAAGTGCCAAATTTGGCGTGCACCAAATGTGATGTTTCATTTAGCAATAGCCAAATTTAGCACTTACCAAATGAACCGCATTGAATAAAATCTAACTTTCCCCTCTCTTTGGTCGACCACTTTGATAATGCTAAGAGTGCATGATTTATGATCATAGATGGATAGTTCAGGTTTTACCTTTCATACGCTCTCTGCCTCCTTACCCTAACTAGATAACTCTCTATCCTTCTTTATTATCTCTCTCTCTCTCTCTCAGGTCTCACTCCCTCCCACACTACCTAGACTACTCCATCTCAATCCAATACCCTCTCTCAGGTCTTATTCCCTCACACCCTACCTAGATAAATCTCACTCCAACCCCCTTTCTCACACTCCCTCTCTCTCTCTCCCCCTCTAGTATTTTTGTCTCTCTCACTCCATATCCCTCTCTTGGGTCATTATCTTTCTCTCCCTATCTCTCTCTCAAGTCTCTCCCTCCTACCCCCTCTCCCTCTCTTAGGTATCTCACTCACTCCCTCTATCTCTCTCCAATTCCTCTCTCTCTCTCACACACACACAGACACTCCCTATCTCTCTCTCACTCCCTCTATCTCTTTCCCACTCTCTCTCTCCCTCTCTTAGGTCTCTCCCTCCCAACCCCCCTCTCTCTCTCTCTCAAGTCTCTCCCTCCCAACCAATCTCCCCCCTCTCTCTCTCACTCTCTCTCTCTCACCCCCTCTATCTCTCTCCCACTATGTCTCTCTCCCCCTCTCTCAAGTCTCTCCCTCCCACCTCCTCTTCTTCTCTCCCTCTCAAGTATCTCCCTCCTACCCCCTCTCCCTCTCTCTTTTTCAATTCTCCCAATCCTACCCCCTCTCCCTCTCACAATCACTCCCTCTATCTCTCTCCCACTCCCTCACTCTCTCACTCCCTCTATCTCTCTCCCTCTCCCTCTCTCTCAAGTATCTCCCTCCCACCACCTCTCCCTCTCTCTCAGGTCCCTCTCTCTCATTACCTCTATCTCTCTCCATATCCCTCTCTCTAAGGTCTCTCCCTCCCACCCCCCTCCATCCCTCTCTCTCTCAAGTCTCTCCCTCCAACCCCCTCTCCCTCTCTTAGGTATCTCTTTGTCTCGCTCACACACTCCTTCTATCTCTCTCCAACACAATCTCTTTGTCTCACTCCCTCTATCTCTCTCCCTCTCTCTCAGGTATCTCCCTCTCTCTTAGGTATCTCACCCCCACCTCCTCTCTCTCTCTATCTCTCTCTCACCCCCTCTATCTCAAGCACTCCCTTTCCCTCTCTCAAGTCACTCTCTCTCTCACTCCCTATATCTCTCTCCCATCCCTCTATCTCCCACTCCCTCTCTCTCCAACTCTCTCAGGCCTCTCCCTCCCACCCCCTCTCTCCCACTTTGTTTCCATCTCCCTCTCCCTCAGGTCTCTCCTTCCCACCCTCTCAACCTCTTCCTCTCTCTTAGGTTTCTCCCTCCCACCCCTCTCTCTCCCCCTCCCTCTCTCTCCCACTCCCTCTCTCTCTCACTCCCTCTCTCTCTCCCTATCTCTTAGGTATCTCCCTCCCCCCCCTCCCTCTCTCTTGTGTATCTTCCTCCCAGCCTCTCTCCCTCTCCCTCTCTCGCAAGTATCTCCCTCCCACACACTCTCCTCTCCCTCTCTCAGGTATCTCTCCCACTCTCTCACTAACTCCCTCTATCTCTCTCCCACTCCATCTCTCTCATTGCCTCTATATATCCATCTCCCTCTCTCTATCAATCTATCTATCTCTATCCCATACCTCTATCTCCCACTCCCCCTCTCTCCTCCCTCTCTCTCTCTCTCCCCCTCTCTTAGGTAGGAGGGAGAGACTTGAGAGAGAGAGAGGAAATGAGAGAGAGATAGAGAGAGTGAGAGAGAGAAAGAGGGTTGAGTGTTGAGTGTTTAAGGGTTGAGGCTATAGGGTTGAGGGATTAGGTTTGAGGGTAGAGGGTATTGGGTTGAGCGTAGAGGGTTTAAGGATTTAGGGTTTAAGGGTTGAGGGTTTAGGGTTGATTGTTTAAGGGTTTAAGGGTTGAGGGTATAGGTTTGAGGGATTAGGGTAGAGAGGGAGGAATGGATGGAGGGAGATATGGATGGAGAAGTGATATAGAGAGAAGGAGAGAAGAGGAGGGAGGGACATAAATAGATGATAGTTGAGGATCTAATGTTTAGGGTAGAGGGTTTAAGGGTTAAGGGTAGAGGGTAGAGGGTTAAGGGGAGGGGAGAGAAATAGAGTGAGTGAGTGAGTGAGAGAGACTTGAAAGTGGGAGAGGGGGTAGGATGGAGAGACTTGAGAGAGAGAGATGGTTGAGGGTTTAGAGTAGAGGGTAGAGGATAGAGGGTTATGGGTAGATGGTAGATGGTTTAAGGGTTGAGGGTAGAGGGTAGAGGGTTTAGGTTTTAGGGTTTAGGGTTTAAGGGTTGAGGCTAGAGGGTAGAGGGTTGAGGGTTTACGCGTTGAGAGATTAAGGGTTGAGGGTTGAGGGATTAGGGTAGAGAGTTTAGTTGGGTTTAAGGATTTAATGGTTGAGGGTATAAGGTTGATGGATTAGGGTTGAGGGTAGAGGGTATTGGTTTGAGGGTAGAGGGTAGAGGGTTTAAGGGCTTAGGGTTTACGAGTTGAGGGTTTAGGGTTTAGGGTTGAGGGTTTAGGTTGAGTGTTTAAGGGTTTAAGGGTTGAGGGTATAGAGTTGAGGGATCAAGGTAGAGAGGGAGGAATGGATGGAAAGAGAGATGGAGGGAGACATAAGATAGAGAGAGAGAGAGAGAGGGTTTAGGGTTTAAGAGTTAAGGGTATAGGGTTGAGGGTTGAGGGTTGAGGGTTTTAGGGTTTAAGGGTTGAGGGTATAGAGAGAGAGGGTTAAGGATAAAGGGTAGAGGTTTAAGGGTGGAGGGTAGAGGGTTAAGGGTAGGGGAGAGAGAGATAGAGGGAGTGAGGGAGAGAGACAAACCTGGGAGAGAGAGAAGAGGTAGGAGGGAGAGATGTCAGAGAGAGTGAGAGGGAGTGAGAGAGAGAGAGGGTTGAGGGTAGAGGAGGGTAGAGGTCTAGGGTTGAGAGAGAGAGAAAGATAGAGAGAGGGTTGAGGGTTTAGGGTTGAGGGTAGAGGGTAGATGGCTTAAGGGTTTAGGGTTTAGGGTTTAGGGCTTAAGGGTAGAGGGTTTAAGGGTTTAGGATTTAAGGGTTAAGGGTAGAGGGTTGAGGGTTGAGGATTTTAGGGTTTAAGGGTTGAGGATTGAGGGTAGAGGGTTTAAGGGTTTAGGGTTTAAGGTTTGAGTATTGAGGGTAGAGAGAGAGAGAGGGTATAGGGTATAGGGTAGAGGGTTAAGGGTAGGGGGAGAGACATACCTGAGAGAGAGAGAAAGGTTAGGAGGGAGAGATGTCAAAGAGAGTGAGAGGGAGTGAGCAAGAGAGGGGGAAGAGAGAGGGTAGAGGATAGAGGGTAGAGGGTATAGGGTTGAGAGAGAGAGGGTTGAGGGTATAGGGTAGACAATTTAAGGGTTTAGGGTTTAAGGGTTAAGGTTAGAGGGTTTAGGGTTTAAGGGTAGAGGTTTAAAGGGTTTAGGGTTTAAGGGTTAAGGGTAGAGGGTAGAGGGTTAAGGGTTGAGGGAAGAGGGTTTAAGGAATTAAGGGTTGAGGGTTGAGGGGAAAGAGAGAAAGGGTTAAGGGTAGAGGGGAGAGAGATAGAGGGAGTGAGAGGGGGTAGGAAGGAGAGACTTCAAAGAGAGTGAGAGGGAGAGAGAGGGTTGAGAGTAGAGGGTGTAGGGTTGAGAGAGAGAGAGAAAGAGAGAGAGAGAGGGTTGAGGGTTTAGTGTTGAGGGTAGAGGGTAGAGGGTAGACAATTTAAAGGTTAAGTGTAGAGGGTTTAGGGTTTATGATTTAAAGTTTAAGGGTAGAGGGTGTATGGATGAGAGAGAGAGAGGGTTGAGGGTTTAGGGTTGAGGGTTTAGGGTTGAGGGTGGAGGGTAGAGGGTTAAGGGTGGAGGGTAGATGGTTTAAGGGATAAGGTTAGAGGGTAGAGGGCTTAAGGGTTTAGGGTTAAAGAATTAAGGGTTAAGGGTAGAGGGTTTAGGGTTTAGGGTCTAAGGGTTAAGGGTTGAGGGTCTAAGGGTAGAGGGTAGAGGGTTTAGGGTCTAAGGGTTAAGGGATTAAGTGTTGAGGGATTAAGGGTTGAGGGTTGAGGGATTAGGGTAGAGAGTTTAGGGTAGAGAGTTTAGTTGGGTTTAAAAGGGTTTAAGGGTTGAGGGTAGAGGGTATTGGGTTGAGGGTTGATGGTTTAGGGTTTAGGGTTGAGGGTTTAAGGGTTTAAGGGTTGAGGGATTAGGGTAGAGAGTTTAGTTGGGTTTAAAGCTTTAAGGGTTGAGGGTATAGGGTTGAGGGATTAGGGTTTAGGGTAGAGGGTATTGGGTTAAGGGTAGAGGGTAGAGGGTATTGGGTTAAGGGTAGATGGTAGATGGTTTAAGGGTTTAGGGTTGAGGGTTTAGGTCTCCCATCCTTCTATCTCCCACTCCCTCTCTCAGGCAGTCCCCCCACCCTAATTGAATGAATCTCTCTCTCTCTTAGGTCTCGCTCCCTCCCACACTACCTAAACTAATCTATCTCATTCAAATCTACTCGCTCACACTCCCTCTTTGTCAAGTCTCACATACCTCCCACCCTACCTAGAAAAATATATTTCACTCCAACCCCCTCTCCCACACTCGCGCTCTCTATCTCTCTCTCTCTCCCTTTGTTATTTTTGTATCTCTTAGGTCTCATCCCTCCCAACCCCTCTCCCATTGTCAAGTCTTTCCCCCCACCCTAACTATATAAATCTCTATCCCTCTCGAGTCTCTTTATTAGGTCTCACTCCCTACCACACTACCTAGACTAATATCTCTCACTCATATCCCCCCTCTCTCTCTCTCTCTATCTCAAGTCTCACTTCCTTCCTCTCTATATTTGGAAAAAATTTCAAACAAACACATTTGGTGCTCACCAAATTTGGCGCTCTCCAAATTTGGCGCTCTCCAAATTTGGTGAGTGCCAAATGTTTTCTTACCTTGAAATGGTAAAATAGGGGTTGACCCTGTGATTTAGGCCCACATGCTTCTACATTTTTCTAGTTCAATGTTGTATCTGACTTAGAAACACCTTTTTCATGTAGTTGACTCCCTGTTGTACCAATCTATGCTTGATCCATCACCATTTTACCACCAATTTGCATGCTAGATAATGTAGAAGAAGACGTTTTGAATCTTCTATATCATTTTACATTATCTCAGGTAATATATTAATTTTGGTAATAATAAAATGTTTTTATTTAGTATATTTATTTATTTTTGACAATATAAACTAAATTCCTTTCATGATTTTATTAATCATAACAATTGGACATAGAATTCAACATTGAATTAGATGGAAGTTGCATAAAAGAGTTTATTTTTTACGAGTTTCAAGAAAAAAATGAAAAACATGACATAATTTAGATGAGTTCATGTTTAAAATTATATAAATGACATCAACTTAACAAAAATTTGCTTATGAATTATATGTGCATTGCTTATAGTAATCCATTTCTAGCATGGCTAGTGGAGTTCACTCTATTTCATTTTAGGTAGATATTTATATTGAGTTTTTTTGTTTTGTTTTGACAATTTATAGACCATTCATTTGATGATTTTATTAATCTTCATTGTTACATATAGTATTCGACATTAAATTAGATGGATCCTACATGTAAAAGTTTAATTTTTAGGAGCTTGAAGATAAAAAACGGAAAACATGACATAATAGATTCAAATTCATTATTAGTGATGGTTGTGGGAAAAAAATTATTTTCAACTAATTTGGAAAACCTAAGAGCTTTCATCAATGTTAATGCAATTTTCCATTGATTTTTTTGTGCCATAATTTTTTTTCCTTCATCATGTGCTTAGATAAATTCAAGTGACTTGACATAGTTGTTAATGCAAGTTTCCATTCATTTTTACCATTTACCTTTCTAAGAAATAAAATAAGCCCCATGAAATAATTAAAACACCTTTCCAATGATTTTTTCAAAAAATAAAAGACCTTTGAATTAAATAATTTATGATTATTCTTTGAGTATTGCCATTTTGCTAACTCAGAGGCATTTTCTCGCGGTGGCAACTTTTCGCTTGGGGAAAAAGTTGTCAAATGCAAGTAGTGTAAAGTTGCAAAGTGGTACAAATTTCATTTTGCAACTTGTGTAACCAAAAAAAATATTCCATTACATTTGATTGGGTATGTTTATGCTAAGAATGGTCCTCTTTCATACTCAAACACGCCGAATCTCTCTGAGCTACGTTCAACTGACAAAATCCTTTATGAGTCCAAAGTGCAAAATGGTTGCAGTCTTCAACAGGTTGTTACTCAAATACCGTGATGCTTAGAAAATTCTTTTCTAAGGATATGGGATTGCGTTGGGACCCTATACAATAACCTCTCTCAATTTTCACTATCTTGGAGGAATTTTCCCATGGTGGCGACTTTTCACTTGGGGAAAAAGTTGTCAAATGCAAGTAGTGTAAAGTTGCAAAGTGGTGCAACTTTCGTTCTACAACTTGAGTGACCAAATGAATTGCTCAAATGCATCTAGATGGGTATGTTTACATTAGGAATGGTCATGTTTTATACCCAAACATGTCAAATCACTTTGAGCTACGTTCAACTGGTAGAATCCCTTATGAGTCCAGAGTGCAAAATGGTTGCAATCTTTGATAGGTTGTTACTCAGATACCATGATGCTTATAAACTTATCATCTATGCCTATGAGATTGCGTTGGGCCCCTATACAATTAAATATGTTTTTTTTCTCTATATGGGAGGCATTTCCCTGTGGTGGTGACTTTTCAGTTGGGGAAAAAGTTATCAAATGCAAGCAGTGTAAAGTTGTAAAATGGTGCAACTTTCATTCTGCAACTCGTGTGACCAAAAAAAAAATTAAAAAATATCCATATGGGTACGTTTATGCTAGGAATGATCCTCTTTCACATCCAAATACGTTGAATCACTCTAAGCTATGTTCAATAGGTTGAATCCCTTAAGAGTCCAAAGTACAAAATGGATGCAATCTTTGACAGGTTGTTACTCAGACACCATAATGCTTATAAAATTATTGTCTAAGGATATGTGATAATGTTGTTCCCTTCTATAATAAAATCTCTTGTTTTTTGCTAACCCAGAGGTGTTTTCCCGTGGTGGTGACTTTTTACTTGGAGAAAAAGTTGTCAAATACAAGTATTGTGAAGTTGTAGAGTGGTGCAACTTTCATTCTACAACTCATGTGATGAAATGAACTATTCCAACACATCCAAGTGGGTAAATTTATGCTAGGAAAGGTCCTCTTTCACACCAAAACACTCTGAATCACTCTGAGTTGCGTTCAACTGGCAGAATCCCTTATGAGTCTAAAGGGAAAAATGATTGCAATCTTTGATAGGATGTTACACAAATACCATGAAACTTATAAAATTCTCATATAAGGACATGGAATTGTGTTGGTCCCCTCTAAAATAACCTCTCTCAATTTTTTCTAACTTGGATGTGTTTTCCCATGGTGCGAATTTTCACTTGGGGAAAATATTGTCAAATGCAAGTAGTGTAGAGTTGCAAAGTGGTGCAGATTTTGTTCTGCAACTTGTGTGACCAAAAAAATTGTTCTCACACATTTGGGTGGGTATGTTTACATTAGAAATGGTCCTCTTTCACACCCAAAAATGCAGAATCACTCTGAGCTACGTTCAGCTAGTAGAATCCCTTAAGAGTCCAAAGTGCAAAATGGTTGTAATCTTTGATGAGTTGTCACTTGGATATTGTGACATTTAGAAACTTTTTGTCTGAGCCTATGGTATTGTGTTGGGATCCTCTACAATAATTCTCTCAATTTTTGCTAGCTCGGAGGTGTTTTCTTGTGATGGCAACTTTTCACTTGAGAAAAAAATTTGTTGGAAAATGTGCCTCAGCTTATTGGCTTGGAGCTCTAACAAAGGCTTGACGAATTTATGCCCTTATCACTTTACTGCGGTGTTCTCTTTTGGTCAGCTTGAACCTTCAGTCACTAAGACTTAGTCTAATCAACGAGACTTTGAGGGTTGTCACAGCGATGAGCCGACAGGCGTGGAGTTGGCAGATTGTTTGCTAGCCTCGACTTTATCGATAGTGTAGTCATCTATCAGTGGAAGGACTGTCCGGTCGTGGACACTTGTCTGCGCCTCAGGAGTTCCTTAGGGAATCTAGTGGATTTCATTAGAGATTCCCTGAAGGAGCTCCAGCGGCTTCCACGTAAGCCAAGCAGTGTACATGAGTTGTGGACGCATGGCAACCTGTCAAAGTGGTGAGCGCAGCAAAGAGATGGTGGGCCCTGAGTTTCTTTATGTGAAGGTTTGTCTGACCGTGGAATCTTGTCTGTGCCTCGGGAGTTCCCTAAGGAATCTAGCAGATGCTGCTAGAGATTCCCTAAAGGAGCTCCAATGGCTTCCACATAGGCCAAGAAAAGTGTGCAAGCAGTGGAAATGTGGCAGCTTCGAAAGCTCGTTCCAAGCGAGCTCAGTCGAATCTTGGCGATACCCTCCTAGATGCCCCGAAAGCTCTTGAGAGGTGGACACGTGGCTTGTGGGACCCGATAGTTTTGGCGGTCCGTGTTTTGGCGATAGTGGATTATTTTTGGCCTGAAATGTGATGCAACTATTAGCAATGGTGAAGGGTTTATGGATCCTAATGATAGTTGACCAATCACTGCTCGGTCAAGCGACGAAACGAATAGCAGTGCGACATGTGGCAATTTCTCATCGGTTGTTTCTGCATTGTTGGTTCAAAACAACATTTATCGCTAGAAGTTGGATTGGTGAAAAGCGATTTATTTTTCAGTCTTATGTGATCAGATTTTGGCAGTTGGTAGAGCCTAAATTTATTGTTGGGCTGTCTCGATGAAGGTTTGCAGGTGAATCTGATCTGAGATTGATTTGGTGTGTTAGTGAAGAACTGTTTTTAATGAACCCTAACTGGTAGTTGGTAGAAGACTTGATATTGTCAATCTTGATAAGAAGTCGATAAGAATCTGAGAGAGATTAGAACAAGTAGAATACTAAGAAAAAGGTTGATTAGTTTTTTGGATTGATTGTATGCCAAAAGAGAATTGCAATAGTGAGTGCATGAAAAAATCAAGTGCCACTGTGAGCTAACTATTAGAGTGAGAGGACTATAACTTTGTATGTAATATTTTGCTTACTGTAATACAAAGTGTCTTTCTCTTGGTGTGGTGGGTTTTTTACTCAAAAGGGTTTTCCCACGTAAATCTGGTGTTATCTTTGAAATCATCTTATTTCTGTTACTCTTGTTACCCTGCATGTGTTCATCTTAAGTGTTTTAATGTTTTAAAACTGGTCTTTGCACGTCTCCTCTATGGTTTTAGCATTAGGAAAGTGTTTCCACACCTCTGATTTTCCTTTCAAGTGGTATCAAAGCCTGGCTAGTTGTGTTATCCTTGTTAGTAGGGCTGGTTTTTTGTGCTAATACTGTTCTAGTGGGAGTCTTGTAAAGTTACAAGTTAGTTTTTTCTAAGATGGTGAGTACATTAGGAAGAGTCAATATCGATAAATTCAATGGCGACAACTTTGAGTTGTGGAAAATCAAAGTGGAAGACCTGTTAGTGGATGAGACCTCTGGGTAGCAGTGTACTATGCCACAAGGTATGAAACAAGAAGAATGGGACCTTGCAGATAGAAAAGCGAGAGGTCTAATAAGACTTTGTCTGGCCGATTCTATACTCCTGAATGTCCATGAAGAGAATTCTACAACTTTGTTATGGAAGAAGCTTGGCGATATTTATCAAGGAAAGTCTATCGTAAATAAGTTATTCCTGAGGAAGAAGTTGTACTCCTTGAAGATGGAAGAAGGTGCATTTTTTGCAGACCATCTGAACTCATTTAATATGAGTGTTGCTCAATTGGCATCTATGGGTGTAAAGATAGAGGAGGAAGATCATTGCATGCTCCTATTATGTTCGTTACCTGACACTTGGGATCATTTGGTGATGGCTATTGAAGTACGATTTCTACTTTCAAGATGGAAGATGTGGTTGCTTTGTTGCTGTCTAAAGAGATGTAGAGGAATTCTTCTAAGATGGCCAAAGAGGCCTGTGCTATTCAAGGTAGATCAAAGGAGAAAGGCAAGAAGAAGGATGAGAAGTCCAAATCTAAATCTGTAGGGAGATCAAAGTCTCCTAGTAAAAAGTCCAAGTTGAAATGTTGGAATTGTGGGCAGCCTGGTCATATCCAAAAGGATTGTAAGAAGAAGAAGAAGAGTAATTGTTTAGAAAATGACTCTTCTTAGAGTGATGCAGATGCTTTCATTGCAACCTTGGCAACTCAGGTATCAGATGATGTCTAGCTAGTTGACTCGGGTGCATCCTTTCACATGATGTCTCATAAAGAATGGTTCACCAAATACAAGAAGTATGATGGTGGAAAGGTGTACCTGGCAAGTGATTCAACATTGGAGATTGTTGGCCGAGGTAGAGTCAAGATATAGTTTCCTGATGGTAGAATCAAAGGGATTGGTGGCGTACTACACATACTAGGTATGACTTGTAGCTTACTTTCTGTCAGTAAGCTAAATGATGCTAGTGTAGAAGTTTCTTTCTTGAGTAAAGGATGTAAGATGGCTAGAGGTGCAATGGTGCTAGCTAAGGGTGTACGTACTGGCACTCTGTACAAGCTGGATGCACGTCCTATTCAATGCAACAACACGTCTGTAAAGTCAAGCAAAGTTGTTCTTGTAGAGAAAGATGAAGATGCTTCTCTAGCTGCAAATGTGATGGAGGTGAAACTCCTAGCAGAGAAGACCATGATGTGGCATCATAGACTTGGTCACATAGGTGAGAAAGGTTTAAAAAACTTGAAAAATAAAAATCTTGTTGAAGGGCTTATAGATTGTAATCTTGAGTTTGATTTCTATGAACACTGCATTTATGGAAAGCAACTACGTGTTTCTTTTTCCTTGAGTTCTCATAAATCTTTTGGTGAACTGGACTATGTTCATTCTAATGTGTTTGGTCTAGTTATGTTCCTTCGTTATCAAAGTCTAGATATTATGTTTCTTTTATTGATGACTATTTGAGAAGAGCATTTATATACTTTCTTAAAAGTAAATAAGAAGTGTTCAGTCATTTTATAGAGATTAAAAACTTGGTAGAGAATCAGACTAGAAGGAAAATAAAATGTTTGAGGATGGATAATGGTGGTGAGTTTTGTTTTGCAAATTTCAATAGATACTGTAATACCATGGGATTAAAAGGCATAGAAATACACCTTATACTCCACAACAGAATGGAGTTGCTGAAAGGTTGAACAGGACGCTAATGGAAAAGGCAAGGAGTATGTTGAGCAGTGCTGGTATGGAGCATATGTTATGGGATGAGGTCCTAGCTATAACATGTTACCTGGTAAATCATTCTCCTTTCTCTACTCTTGTTGATAACAAACCTTTGGAAGCATGGTTTGGTAAGAAGCCCTCTCTCAGAAATGTTTGTGTCTTTGGCTGTGAGACATATGCATATGTGCCAAATGAGAAAAGATCTAAGTTGCAGAACAAAGCTATTAAATGTATCTTCATCGGCTATGGTGTTGGTGTGAAGGGATACAAGCTTTGGAATCTTGATACTGAGAAGGTTTTGTATAGCAGAACTGTAATATTTCATGAGCCGAAACCTTCTACAACTGATCCACATCTAGAGATAGATCAAAGAGAAAAGAAGAATGATGCAGTTGAGAGTCCCCAAACCCCAGAAAAGGGAGAATTGCATGGTGTACCTGAAATTAAGGAGAGCTCTAGCAACTCTGAGAGTTTCGAAGATGAAGAACTACAATCTCAGCCAGTGAGAAGGTCTACACGTCAAAAAAAACAACCTAACAGGTATGGTTTCTCCATTTTGGATTCAAAATGTTCCTATGCTTTAATTACTAGCACTGAGGAGCCTAGGATTATTAAAGAGGAAATTAATATGCCCGATGCAAATTCCTGGTTGGAAGCCATGAATAAAGAAATGGAATCATTGGAAAAGAATGAAACCTGAGATTTGGTACCTTTGCCTGAAGGAAGAAAGTCTGTTGGCTATAAATGGGTATTTAAGAAGAAGACTGGTCTTGAGGGAAGTGCTAAGAAGTATAAGGCAAGGTTGGTTGCAAACAGGTATTCCCAAGTAGAGGGAATTGATTATAGAGAAATATTTTCCCCTGTAGCTAAGCTGACATCTATCAGATTTCTGTTGTGACTTGCAGCCATGTATGACCTAGAGATCGAGCAGATGGATGTGAAAAAAACATTTCTCCATGGAGAGCTAGAAGAAGAAATTTACATGTCGCAGCCTGAGCACTTCGTTGAAAAAGGTAAAGAGAGCCTGGTCTGCAAATTAAAGAAATATTTGTATGGTTTGAAGCAGTCTCCTAGAATGTGGTACCAAAAGTTTGACACATTTGTGTTGTCTATGGGATTTGTGAGATCAAAATCTGATCATTGTGTGTATTATAGAACTGAAAATGATCGTGTACTTATTATTACCCTGTACGTGGACGATATGTTGTGCATAGGAAATAGTAAGTCTATGATTTTTGATCTTAAATCTCAGTTGTCTACAAAGTTTGAAATGAAAGATCTGGGTGCAACAAGGTATATTCTGGGGATGGAGATAACCAGGGATAGAAATGGAAGAAAGCTTTGGGTCAGCCAAAGTAAGTACATCAACACTGTTCTGGAGAGATTTGATCTAGTAATTACAAGTAGCTAGTTATTCCAGTCTTGCTAGGAATGAAGCTATCTATTGAAGATTGTCCAAAATTTGCTTTTGAGATGGAGGACATGACCAAGGTGCCTTATGCAAGTGTTTTTGGTAGTTTAATGTATGCGATGGTTTGTACAAGGCCAGACATTGCCCAAGCAGTGGGAGTACTCAACCAATTTATGGAAAATCCAGGAATGACGCATTGGGATGATGTAAAGAGAGTGTTTAGATATCTAAGAGGTACCTCAGAATGTGCTTTGTGTTACCATGCAAATTTGGTTGGATCACAGAGAACTCTCAACATTCGTGGATATGTGGACTCTGATTGGGCAAGGGACATTAACAACAGAAGATCCACCAATGGATATAATTTCATCTTAAATGGTGGTGCAATCAGTTGGATGAGCAAGCGACAGGCTATAGTCGCTTTGTCCATGATAGAGGCATAATACATGGCTGCGACTCACGCCCGTAAAGAAGTTGTTCGACTGAACTACTTATGTTCTAATATTGGTTTTAATGCAGGGCAGATCACTATTTTCTGTGATAGTCAGAGTGCCATTTGTTTGGTGAAAAATCCAACTTTCCATGCCAGGACGAAGCATATCGATGTGCAGTATCACTTCGTGAGAGATATGGTGGAGGATGGAAAGGTTTCTTTAGAGAAGGTGGATACTATGAAGAATGTTGCTGATGCTTTGAAAAAGCCAATGAGCACATAAAAGTTCAGATGGTGTGCAAGTTCGATGGGTCTTGGGGCCCATGATCATCAATAAATTCGAAGTCTAGAGAAAGCCTGTAAGTCTTTGTCAAGTGGGAGCTTGTTGAAAAATGTGCCTCAACTTATTGGCTTGGACCTCTAACAGAGGCTTGATGAATTTATGCCCTTATCTCTTTACCGTGGTGTTCTCTTTTGGTCGGCTTGACCCTTTGGTCACTGAGACTTAGTTTGATCAGCGAGACTTCGAGGGTTGTCGCAACGATGGGCTGATGGGCGTGGAGTTGGCAGATTGTTTGTTGGCCTTGACTTTATTGGCAATGTAGTCCTCTATCAACAAAAGGACTATTCGAACATGGACACTTGTCTGCACCTCGAGAGTTCCTTAGGGAATCTAGCGGATGTCGTTAGAGATTCCCCGAAGGAGCTCCAATGACTTCCATGTAAGCCAAGCGGTGTGCACGAGTGGTGGACGCATGGCAGCCTATCAAAATGGCAAAGACAACAAAGAGATGGTCGGCCCCGAGTTGATTTATGTGAAGGTTTGTCTGACTGTGGACACTTGTCTGTGCCTTGGGAGTTCCCTAGGGAATCTAGCAGATGCCGCTAGAGATTCCTCGAAGGAGCTCCAGTGACTTCCACATAGACCAAGCAGAGTGCGCGAGCGGTGGACATGTGGCAGCTTAAGAAGCTCGTTCTGGGCGAGCTCATGGGAATCTTGGTGATACCCTCTTGGATGCCCCAAAACCTCCTAAGTGGTGGATATGTGGCTTGTGGGACCCAATAGTTTTGGCGTTCGATGTTTTGGTGATAGAGGATTATTACTGGCTCGAAATGTGATGCAACTATTAGTGACGATGAAGGGTTTTCGGAGCCCGATGACAGTTGAC
Source organism: Sequoiadendron giganteum (assembly GCA_007115665.2). Lineage (NCBI taxonomy): Eukaryota > Viridiplantae > Streptophyta > Pinopsida > Cupressales > Cupressaceae > Sequoiadendron > Sequoiadendron giganteum. The sequence goes on along the minus strand of CM021102.1, from coordinate 288,181,181 downwards.
CGATCACTGCTCGGTCAAGTGGTAGAACAAATAGAAATGTGACACGTGGTCATTTCTCATCGATTGTTTCTACATCGTTGTTGCAAAACAACATTTATTGTCAGAAGCTGGATTGGTGAAAAGCGATTTATTTTGTAGTCTTATGTGATCATACTTTGGCTGTTGGCAGAACCCGAATTTATTGCAAGGGTGGCTCGATGCAGGTTTGTAGGTGGATCTGATCTGAGATCAATTTGGCATGTCAATGAAGAACTAGATTTAATGCACCCTATCTGGTAGTTGGTAGAAGACTTGATATTGTCGGTCTTGACAAGAAGTCGACAAGAATCTGAGAGAGATTAGAACAAGTAGAATATTGAGAAAAAGGTTGATGAGTTTTTTGGATTGATTGTATGCCAAAAGAGCATTATAATAGCGAGTGCATGAAAAAATCAAGTGCTACTGTGAGCTAACTATCAGAGTGAGAGGACTGTAACTTTTTATGTAATCTTTTGCTTACTATAATACAAAGTGTCTTTCTCTTGGTGTGGTGGGTTTTTTACTCGAAAGGGTTTTCCCACGTAAATCTGGTGTTATCTCTGAATTCATCTTATTTACGTTACTCTTGTTACCCTGCATGCATTCATCTTAAGTTTTTTAATGTTTTAAAACTGTTCTTTGCACATCTCCTCTATGGTTTTAGCGTTACGAAAGTATTTTCGTACCTCTACTTTTCCTTTCAAAATTGTCAAATACAAGTAGTGTAAAATTGCAAAGTGGTGCAACTTTCATTATGTAACTTGTGTGACCAAAAAAATTGTTCCAAAACATCTAGGTGGGTAGGTTTACACTAGTCATCATCCTCTTTTTTACCCAAACATGCCGAATCGCTCTGAGCTACGTTCAATTGACAAAATCCCTTAAGATTCCAAAGTGCAAAATGGCTGCAATCTTTGATAGACTATTACTCAAATACTGTGATTCTTAGAAACTTCTTGTTTGAGCCCATGGGATCATGTTGGGCCCCTCTATAATAATATCTCTCAATTTTTTCTATCTCAGAGGCATTTTCCTGTGGTGGTGACTTTTCAGTTGGGGAAAATTTTATCAAATGCAAGTGGTGTAAAGTTGTAAAGTGGTGCAACTTTCGTTTTGCAACTCGGGTGACCAAAAAAATTGTTCCAACACATCTAGATGTATATGTTTACACTATACATGGTCCTCTTTTGCATCCAAACATGTTGAATCACTCTGAGCTATGTTCATTCGGCAAAATACCTTAAGAGTCCAAAGTGAAAAATGACCACAATCTTCAACGGGCTATTACTCGGATATCAAGATGCTTAAAAACTTCTTGTCCATGCCTTTGGGATCAAGTTGGGCCCCTCTACAATAACATTTATTTTTTTTTGCTATCTTAGAGGTGTTTTCCCGTGGTGGTGACTTTTCACTTGGAGAAAAAGTTGTTATATACAAGCAGTATAAAGCTGCAAAATGGTGCAACTTTCATTCTGCAACTCATGTGACCAAACAAACTATTTGAACGTATTTGGATGGGTATGTTTACGCTAGGCATGGTCCTCTTTTGCACCCAAACATGTTGAATCAATCTAATCTACATTTAATTGGCTGAATCCCTTAAGAGTCTGAACTGTAGTTGTTGTCACCAAATAGTGCATCGTTGTTGAGATGCAAAACTCAACCTACTAGTCAAACATTGGATCCGAATATTCAATATCCATGACGTATGGTTTTTCCTGCTCTAGATTTATAAAACATGATGTGGAGGTAGTTATAGGACCATGTTTCCCAATGATTTGACATGTTATTTCACACATAGAAAATGTTAGGAGGTTTTTTAACTTATTTAAATGATGAATATGAGAGAAATGTGATAACTACTCATGGGTGATGCATCCAGAAATCAAGCTTATATTGTTGTTAATACACATCTAATATCTTCAGAATATCATTAAAACTAACATGTGCATTGATTTCATTTAATGAGATGTCAAGTGTTGTGATATTAGTAGATGCAAATAAATTTTGTTGGTTGGGGCAACAACTATCATGTGTTTTGATACACATTCATGCAAATTCATAGAGGTATATATATGCATGTGAGGTTTGAAACATCCACTTGTTCTATAGATGCAAATGCAATGATTTCTAAGCTTTAGAATCATAACCATTAGTTATTGGATGCCAACCTCAACCATGAATTAAAAGCAATACATTTTTCTGTGATATTTTTTTATGGGAAGGACCTCTTATAGTTCATTTGAAACCTTTTGGTGTTAAATTCCTTGCCACTAGACAACAATATAACTCAAGAAGCATGAAGCATACATGAAAATACATGAAATATACACATGAATCATGAAGAATACACATGAACACATGAATTATACATTGGAAGCATGAAGCATACATGTGAATAAACACAATATACATGAAGAATACATGTGAATAAGTGAAGCACAAGTAATTGAAGCATTGCAAATGATACAAACCACTAGGAATGGAGCTTATTGAGCAATCAATAGTAATTATTTAAGCATTATATGTAAACAAAACCCATGCCTACAACATTCAAGCATACAATTTACATAATATGCATGATAACATCATTCAAGAATGACAATAGCAAAATAATATTTTCTTTAATCAAAAAGCTATAAGGTTATACAATGATATATATTGATAAAAGTATATATAATATATCTAAAAAATCCATAGAGGATTACTAAAAAAGAGATAGATGGACATAAAATGTCACATATATATCGATAGTACAAAACATATGTTCCAAAATGCCACATAGGCATACAACAAATGACCCTAATACATAGTCATTTCCCTCTAGGGGAAGGAAAAAGATCCTGTGCTACCTTCAAAATTTGGTTGGATGGAGTTCTTGTTGGTTCTCTTGTATTTTGAACACACTCACTAGACCTCCTCTAGACTCCTCTAGAGCTGCACCTAATACAATAAAAAGTATAGATGTTAATACATAGAAATTGAATTATGGAATGACATATAACAAAATATAGTCACTTACCGCATACAAATAGTCATCATGCACATTTACAATATTACCACACCATGATTTGGAGTGACACCCACCTGTAGCAACCATCAAGATATAAATTAAACTACATGTGTACAAGTATGATGAAATTTTTCAATAATAGACCATAAAAGAGAAAATATAATGTCAAATTGACTAATCTGTTGCATACCTCTCTCAAAGGACCAAAAATGGCTATTGTTGCAGCAACTCCATGGTCCATCATTCCACCAACATCACCAAGGCTATCTAATGTCAACAACTAAAAATTAAACAACATATCTAATAGTCATATAAAGAAGTTCAAGTAGTCCCTTTATAGTTGTCATAAATGGGCAATAAATGAAAATGAAAAGAGCAACAATATGACTATCATAAATGAGTAGGAATTAAAAAAGTAAAAGTGAAAAAAAATCATAGATAAAAATCCAAAAAATTCATGCATCATGAGTGCAACAACTTTTGAAGGAAACTAGTCAAGAATGGTGATACTGATAAAAAAATTCAATACAAGGTAAAGTTCAATGACAGTTGAAAGAAATTGAAACACAATGTTAAGAAAACTTTGGGAAGTGATGGAATTCTATGCAATAGTACAATCCCTATTGGTGGTAGTGACCTTGCGTGAAAGAGGAAATGGTTGGCCTCAATTGAGAGTACAATATAGTGCTCATAGATCACAAAATGGTGAAAGTACTAAGTCCACTAGGATAGTCCAAACTCTTGTAAATGCCCAAGTTAAGTGCTCATTGAGATTCAAATTACATATGTTGATGAAATAATGTTAATGAGGGCATGTTGTCAACATAGTGATAGTGCCACAATGAAGTTCACATGAATGAAGTGAGAATCACATTGTTACTAGTAGATTTCAAAGGGATAATGGAACATATGATGAATTAGGACATGTATAGGGTTTTATTATAGCACATGAAGTTGGTTGTTGAGGTGTACAACAATAATGGAGAAGAAAAATTTGGTCAATAATGAGCAGAAGGAAAGGTTTCTTGTAATGGTACATGTGTATAGGATAAAACTTGGATGGAGGTGCTATAGCATAGAAGAGATAAATAGACAAGACCAAGAGGTGATAATGGAACATATGGTGAAATAATATAGGGTACAATGGGATGGGAGTCAAATACAATAATGGAACACATAATGGACTAGTAGAGATTAGTGGGATGGTCCAAGAGTGGATCATAGAACATAGGGTGAACTATTAGAGGTTAAGGGGATGGGATTAGTAGGGAATAAAGGAACATAAGGTGAATCAAGGGAAGATAACAAGACAAGACCAAGAGGGGATAATGGAACATACACTGAAATGAGAGGGTAATCAGGTGGGAATATGAGGGGTTAATGGAACATAGGATGGACTAGAATAGATTAATGGGATAGGCTAGGATGGGATAAAAAATATAGTGTAAACTATTAGAGGTTAATGGAATGGGATTAGGAAGAAATAAAGCAACATAGGGCGAATTAAATTTCAAAATATAATTTAATAAACAAAATTAAATGAACTTGTTGAATTTTACTTGAGTATCAATGTCATATGTATTATTCAGTAATTCATCTATCATAGCCATCACCTCTACAACTACTGTAGGTTGTGTAGTTGCATCATGAGCACTCTTATAATCATATGTGAAAACAATACCGTAAGCACCACAATGGTGGGGTGGAGCTCAGGGCCTACACATTTCCTCCACATCAGGCTCTACTAGAGGCCTCACACACTGTATAGTGATCTGGGTGAGCAAGCTAATTGACTCCAACGTGTCCACCTCTACATTGCCCTTAACACTGGAAGGAACAACAAAATGCTCCACCATGGGTTTAGCCAAGGGTATCAGTGCCAACTATGAATTACGTCGTGCAATAGGTCTATCATGTGTGGAGCCCCCAACTCTACCCTAAAATTCTAAGATGTCAAAATAATTTGGCATCTTATTAAGGACAAACTCACAATAGAGCTTCCTCAAAAATGATTATGGTACCTCATGGTTATTGCATGGAGGTTGGTCAAATATCATCCACCACCGCTCCCAAAATTTATTTTAAATTAATTCATGGTGGCACTAATGGATGGAGAACCTCCTGCATGCATGAGACAAAGGTGTGTTGGTTCTCAGGTTTGTAAATAGGGCACACAAGTTGGCTTTGCTAATTTTTGGTTTTTTCACATCTTCATATGACAAACCACTAGCATAAAATTGTCTCAACTCATGCCTCTTATTTGACTAAAAAATCATTTTCTCGCTCATTTCTCCTACATGAGATGCAATTGACTTCAATGATTTGAAAATCCCTCTCCTATAAGGGTGGGTTTCGACATGCTCAATTAATCTTCTAATTAATTGTTCAATGTCTCTTTTATTGTTTTCAATTGGTCTAGGCCTGCGAGTACACATTTTGACATAATTTTCTATAGTCCGTCATCTTGATTAAATAATGTTAATTATTTAATTAACCTTTTCAACACATATTTCCTCTATTAATTAAATACCCCTTTTTTAATTCATTAATTCATTATTAAATCTTTATTCAACTTGATTAATTAAATAAATCATCTTTATTTAATTATGTTGCGAACTAATTAATTTTAAACCCCTTTATCTATCAAATTAAATAATTTATTATTTAATTACCCCTTTATCATACTTTTCCAGCTATAATTAAATATCTTTATTTAATTATTCATTTAACCCCCTTTATCTATAATTAAATATTTATTATTTAATTATTTATATTATCCTTTCCAAAAGTCAATTAAATAAATTACTTTATTTATTTAATTAAAGTCTCATTTTCGAATGATTGAATTAAATTAACATTTAATTCCTATTTAATTAATTATGTCACATTCCTCTATCATTCAGTTATCTAATTCATTCACTCACCTTCTGACTTGAGATCTATTTTTATTTCTTCAGTTATCTCTATGTTTATCTATGCGAGAAGACTCTCCATTACAACTGGTCGATTAGCTAGTTCTAAACTCCTATTTTGCATTCGAATGCATTAAGTCTTCGAGTTCCAACTTTGGCTTTTGCATACAAAGTCTATTTCTTCTATTTTTGGAGATTAAGATCTGAACTTGTGTTCTAACTCACATTCTAATTTAGTCTCTATCTTCAGTCTTTTCTGAACTCGTGTTCTAACTCATGTTCTAACACACATTCTATCTAAGACATAACTCACATCGCATGGCATTCATCAATCTCGTCCGTCGATCTCTCTTTCAATCTAAGCCGATCGTTCGAAAACACAAAATCTATAAAATGGCCTGTCACAATCATTATTCCTCCTCTCGAAATCACATACTTTTGAGAAGAGATTCAACTTCGATATTTTTCTTAGACACTCGACAATACTATACTTGCATTCAAACACATAAATCTGAGGGCAAGAATTCTGAAAAGGCAAAATGGAGAAGAACAATCAAGATAATTCAAAGGGATGAACGCATATTCGGTGAGATCATTTTGATTTTATTAGTTTAGTTTATTTCCTCGTTCTTCGTTGTTAGATTTTAGATTTTAGATTAGGATTTAACTTTGTTTATCTAGTCACACTATGCAGAAAATCTAGGATGTTATAGTTCTTGTAGAGGAGGGTTTTCATGAGGGGGTGATTGTGAATTCTCAGTGTTTGGAGGTGGAGATTCATTCCTTGAGAATTAGTACAAAGTTTTATTAAAAAAAACTTATTTTAATCTACATTCTAAATCAAATTCAAAATAAAAATAATAAAAATACATACCTTTTCACAATCTTTGACCTCTTTGACATGTTGGCGGCATCCTTGTGAAAAATTGCAAGCTAAGAGTGCAAAAAATGGATTTGGCGAGCGCAAGTTGCAGAGTTGAAAACCTCCAAGCCAAGCCATGGGTGAACAAAAAACAAGGTTAGAAATGACTTTTTTTTTTGTCTTAATATAACTTTTCTATTTGGCGCATGCCAAAATTGGCATGCGCCAAATAACTTGATCATTTGGCATGTGACAAATAACTTGATCATTTGGTGTGCACCAAATGCTTTCTTTTAGTGTCTTTTTATTTTATTTTTTCAATTTGACATCAAAATTGTGTCACAATATTCTTATAATGGGAAACTTTCTAAATTTAAAATCATGATTTGCCTCTCCCTTAAATCACATGACCTTAAAATAACATTTTAAAAGAAATTTATAATAATAATAATTATGTAATTTTAAAAATGCAAATTAATTAATGTATAAATTAACATATTAATAATTTAATAAATTTAGTGTCTTATAAATTATTAACTCATATTTTAGTTATTTGAATATATGGATTCAATTAGTAATTATTAAATATATTTTTAATTTAGAAGGTAGAAATGAATATTAGAGGATATTTGAAGGTATTTATAATTGAGTAGATATTTTAAATAATATATTAATTTCAAATATTTTTCATAGGCATTTTTTTATAAGTTGTAATGTTGTCCACTCGTGTCTAAACTTGTCCAAGCTTTATATAAATACATTTATCAAAAGAGGTAGAATGGAGTTAATTTTTTAAGAAATTGTTTCAACAAAACTAGTTCCTATCAACAAACTCACAAATCCATATCAACAAAATATTTCGCTCAAAATAACTATTTATTAGCAATCAATTGATGAAAATTACTAATAAGTAATAAAGAAAAATCCAATTACTATCATGACATTTTCATCAATTGCAAGCAAACAAATAACCTAAAACTCAAAATATTCAATATTTTAATCAAATCAATAAATATAGAAGGAACAAACCAATAGTTGAAAGCTTTTTTCTAATCAATTATTTTATCACTTTAATGAGTTTTAAATTGAATTAAATTAAATTGAAAAATTATACCTCAACATGCAAAAGTTTGTCATTCAGACACAATCTTCACTACTCTTTGCACTACAGCTCCTCAAATTTTTATCCCCAACAATCTCAAATTTTCATTCAAACAATAATTTTTTTTCACTAATTCAGTATGTAGGAAACAATCAAGTCACTTTTCCTAAATCGTCACTTTAAAGTTATATTTCTCCTTAAAATCCTTTACCTATCAAAAACTTTTATATCTCATTGATCTTCAACATATTCAAATGACAAATTTTACCTATCCAAAAATTTGGAGATAAATTTATTCTCAACCAAAATAAATATTCTATAAATTTCTCTATGAAGGTATCCCTTGCTCCCTCTAAGGGTGCACATACTACTTAAATCCTATTTCATAAAGACATGAAGGAAGTTCTATAATTGTAAGAATATTTGAAGTAGTGGGTGTGGGATCCACTACTCTTTCAATAAATGGTTGTGAATTGCGTTTGAAAGTATGAAACACAAAAGCTTGGGCCATTCAACACCATTGAGACATGATGTGAGAGAGACTTTACAAAGGTGAATGTGGGGCATATTTCTCCATTTTTCCAAGAAATTCTTCCCTTGTAACATCCATGCCATTTCTTCTCTTAACAAGAATCTAATCAATCTGATTTGAAGGCTGGGCATGCTCTGTAACATCAGTTGGAAGAAAATGGAAACTCCAACTCCAAAATAACCTTGCTAAAGCAGCCTTACATAGAGGTGGTGGGAATTCATTTTAGGTGGTAGGAATTCATTTTTGGTAGAGGTATTCATATCTATATCATTTAATAGTTTCCATGAACAAAATTATAATTCTTTAAATTTATTATGAAAAATTGATTTTTTTATTTAAGATTCAAAGATTATAAGAAAGGCAGCTTTTGTGAAACTAAAATAATATCTATTTTTATGTTTATTTTAATTCTTTAGAAATTTGTATCACAAATTTTGATGGTTTTAGAGGATTAGATATGTTAATTTTTATTTTGAAGAGATGTTTGATCTTTATTAATGTTTTGTTAAAGATTTTGTTTTCATAATATTTTTTCCTCGAAGATTGGTTCTTTCTTTTATCTTGTTTTTAAAATTGAATAGGGAGTGGCCTCATCATAGAATAATAAATATGATGAGATCTGTAAAGCTTATCATTTTTTTTACCACACATAATTTCTTTTTCTTTTTTTGTTCCTTTTTGAAATTTTGAAATTGCATATGTATTATCCATTTCTTATTTTTCATTTAATTTAATTTTCTTTTAAATTTGATGAATTGCACTTGCATTTTCTATTTCTCATTTTTATTTTACTTTCATAAATCTATAAACCTATTTAAACCTTTCATAAATATCAATAATAAAATATTAAAATAAAAAAATTAAACGATTTTAAATTTCAATTTAAAAAATACATCTTATTTGAAAAAGAATATTAAAGGTATTGACTTTAATTCTTTTTTAAATGATTTGTTTTTTCCAATTCTTATGAAGTCTTGTGTTTAAGAGATAGACTTTGACACACATGTATGCCAAACCCTAATTGTTGAGAGCAATCTTTCATCAACCAAAAGAATGCATTTTAATTTTTAATTTTCCTAAGGTTTGGTAATTATTTATTTGGAAAATAAATTGTAATATTATGCCTAAATAAATATTAAATAATTATCTTTTATTATTTTGTTTCTCAAATTTTTGGAGTTGAGATAATTTAGGAGCTAATTTAAATGGCTACATACATATAAAACAATATAAGATACTATTAATTATCTTTTATTATTTTGTTGCAAATTTTGGGAGTGGAGATAATTTAGAAGGTAATTTAAATGGGATACATATAAAACAATATAAGATATTATTTTGAAAACCCATATTAGTGTCTATATGAATTTTTTAAGAACTCCTCAATGGATATATAAATTTTCAAATTCTTTAGTTTTGTTAAGTTTATCTTATTTCTTACAAAAAATAATATATGAGATTTTTTTTATTTTTTTTAAATTCTTTTAGAGGGATATGATTTGTATTATTTATAAAAATATTAATTTTAATCAAAGATTAAAAGTATAAATGTTAAATTTTCTTCCTTGTTTTGTATTTGGTTTAATGTCTTTGCTTATAAATATGAGATGATATTTGTATTGTTTGGAGCACCAATTTTCCCTTGAGTCAATATCCAACACTTCAAACCAAGTCCACCTTACTTCTAAACACCTATTTATATTCTTGAATATTTACCTATAGGTAATAGGAGACATTAGTGCACTATATTCCTATAATCTTGTATAAGACCATGTGTACTACTATCCTCTAAATTAAAATTTTATTTTCCAAGCCTCAAATATTCCCCTATTCATCTAAACTTGACTCCATTGGTTAGAAATAAGAAAAATGTTTATAAAAGAGAGATTTTCCTAGTTGAATCTATCAATACTCTAGAATATTCCTCATGATTCTAAAGGATGTGCATTCAAATATTGACCATAATGATATAAGTTGGGTTAAATAATTAGACCTAATCCTTGTTGAACATTTGAAATACTAAGAGGGGGTGAATCAAGATTCCTTGAAATTCATTAACTTAAAAGTGCATTCAAAGCATCTCATTAAACTTGTAGAAATGGAAATAAATAATTGAAGAATGCATCACAAAAAACAACACAAGAACAACAAATTTATGTGGAAAAACCTTGGAAGGGAATAACCACGGTGAGGATTAGCTCATAATATATCATAACTAGTTACATATTATAGGCGGCTTACTACTAGAAGGGATCACTACCTAAAGTACTCACTATCCAAAAAATAGGAGGGCTCACTTCCCAAAGAAGATCACTTCTTATAGAATTATAAAAGATATAAAAAAGAGTGGCTCACTACCATATTTTGAACTACTAACTATGCATCTACAATATACTAAATATATAGTTCTAGTTAGGCTCAATAAACTGACTTTACACACTTCATACTTCACCACTAACACCTTTCACACTTCACACTCTCACTCATCCACATCTACCTCATCATAACTTATACCATACTAAAAACATTGAATTGACCTATATATATGCATGTACATTTTTCAAACACTCATATCATCAATTAGGTCGGCCTAATTAGATGAAGCATGTCACACTAGAACCTATCAATTCAAAAATTCATCATGCATACCTTACAAAAGAAACCAAAATGTGTTCTTCACTAAAATAGGTCGGAATGACCTGTAATAACTCTAATGAATCTACTTCATACTCATCTTAATACCACATGACCCCAAAACCCTTAGTTTTGCATCACACGACAAAACTAGTGAAGCAACAACTGAATGAACCAACTGTTCATTCACAACTTGACACACGAACCACCAAACCACCTGAAACTTAGAGTGCACACTCATCTAAAATAATCAAGAGCTTCATAAAATCCACAAAGAATTATGATCATCCATGGTGGAATGCAAGGCATTCCAATATGAACTCTCCACTTGTAGCTATATCTCTACTTAGCCCCATATTTTATCATCAATATCTTCAATTGCAGAAGACTTGGAACCTTATAAATTTAGATATATACAACTTCAATATGTACCATTATTACCTCAAAACTACGTGACAAGATATTGTAGTGTAGAGAAATGTAGACCACAAAATTGATGCTTTGTTACATACTATTTTAATCAAACACTTAGCCAATTTCCATGCTTCAGACTATATTCATACTGATAAACCATCACTTCTACAATGGGTTTCCATCAATGATAACACCATATACCATCATGCTCATGTTGCCAATAATCTCTCCCTTTTTCATTGATGGCAACACACTTCTCCAAAACACTCCCCCTTTGACATCAAGGGAAAAGGGCACTAAAAAGATACTTCTCTTCTTCACTCCCCCTTTGACATCAAGAGAAAAGGGCACCAAAAAGATACTTCTCTTCTTCACTCCCCCTTACTAATATATTTACATAAAAAAAACCCCCCCTATCTATGTTATCCATCATCAAAAATGATAAAAATTGTACTACAACACTATCTACTAACCCCACATATAAAGATTGACTATACAATTCAAAAATGTACACCTTAATAGGATGAGGATAATATACTCTTATATGATACCTTCAATTTTGCAAGGTCTTCCTCCTAATACTTCTTTGAAACCTCCCAATCCTTCTTGGTGAAGGAAAGAATGTAGCACTAGTTTTCAAAATGAACATGGAGGTATTCTCCTTCTTCTAGAGAACTAGGCACAATTATCTTTTGCATAAAATTCTCTGCATTTGCCATAACATAAATCAAATATGTAAGCCTTTCACTTACCAGATTTTAGAGCTTACTATACTACATTACGATATTCATTTTTTCCTATAGTAAGAAGAATTGACCATGTAGATTTTCAATAATCACTTTGGTAGCTCCATCCCCATCATTCACTAGATCATATACACTTGAAGCTTGAGAATTTTATGACTCAATTGAGTCCATATGATCTTTTATGCTCCTAGTAGACAATGGTCACTTTAAATAGAATTGAAAAAATCATTTGGCTTCCTCCAAACACTTCTTAACATCCTCCAAGTTGTCTTGCAACTTGGTGTGTGTAGTAGCATAGTTATCTGAGGCATTGGCTAGCCTCTTATCATTCACCTTCTTTGTTGCTTCCCTTTCAATATTTTCTTCCAAACCAGTAGAGTAATCCTTAAAAGAGTCTAACAACAAATTCAATTGTTGAATACTTGACAAATAAATATCAATGGATACTCCAAGAAGGCTTTCTTGCAACACCTTGACCACTTCATCAACTAACTCTATTCTCTTTTGGTGAGTTTGAAGAATCTCCTTTCTTGTGAATGAATGAAATACATCACCAAGCTATAATCTATGTAGAGTGGAAATCATTTCCATATCCACTTGTCCTTGTTGCATAGAAATTTGTAACAATTCTGTAGACACCACTAGTTGGAACTGTAATTGCATGTTCAAAAGGCCTTTCAAAGAATATCTGGAGGGTCCAAAGGATTCACAACCTATTTTAGAGATTTATTCTACATGAGTGTCACTCTTCTCTTTCTCTCCACTGCCAGAGCACACTTCTGCAATCTTCTCAACATCTAAAGGAGGCACTTTTTTTTTTCTTTTTGTGCTTTAGTCTTCTCTGGGGCATCTTTCTTATCTTCTTTAATCTGCTTAGAAGTTATTTCCACATCTAGAGGGGTATTTTCTATCACCATATCTTATTTATCATGTTGCTCATGTTTTTCTATGATAGGATTATTGATTTCTAGGAGCGGCATGTCTTGCTACAATTGATCTTCAACATTCAGAGGACTGGTTTCCTTATTTGTAGGCACAAATTTATTCATCTCTACATGAATACTGATTGTTATCTCCTCTGGTTTCCTCTCCATCCTCTTGATTTCTTCTAAGTCCTTCCCCATTAGGGTATTTACCCTTTGTTTGGTTTAAAACTCTTTTTCTTGCAAGTGAACAAATCTTATTCTTTCTTCATGAGTAAGGGTTACTCCAATTTTCTCTAGGTCTTGTTTTCTTATCTTTTCTTCTTTCACCACAACTTTTTGTCTATTGGCACCAAGTGAATCTACAAGGCTCATTAAGAGTTGGTCATGAATATCACCTACATTCACATCAAAGGTCAATGTATATACATCTCTATTGCCTTTTCAATTGTAGCTTTGTCAATAGGAGTCGACTCTTCATATAGTAACTTGTTGTTTCCTTTAGTGCACCATGCACTACAATAGCATTGAATAATTCATCAAAATTCATAGGACTATACTCTTGAATTAGAGGGGTGTCCTCTTTCTTCTTTCCCTTTTCTATATCGATCTCTTTTTGAGAGACTTTTGACTTCATTTTTCAGACCGATTGATGTTCTCACTCTTCCTCTGCTTCTTCTTCACAACTAATATTATTTTCTCTTGTTTTATTTTTGTTCCTTCTTGTCTTAGGAGAATCCTATTGCTCATGGAGGTTGGATGTATCTTTCTTCTTAGAACCACCTGTAGAATTTATTGTGGAAGGCTTTGTTACAGTAGGTGGTGTGGAGACTGAGGTCCTGCCCAACCTTCTTGATTTTTATGGAGTAGTCTGTGGAGGAGCAGATGTGCCTTTATATTTCTTTATGGAATCCATAGGGGCACCAAACTCCTCCAAATCAACCTTCATATTTTTAACCTTTTCTTCAATGTCTTTCTTTTTCCTTTTCAAGTTTGCTTGACTTCTTTTCTCCTCATAAGTACCAAACCTTTCAATTGTTGGATCTCTGGGTTTTATCAACACAATCTCATCAGGACCAATGCATTTAGACTCATCTACCTCATAAGGTAGCCCTATAACCCAAATAGTTCTAGGTTCAATTTCTTCCATGTAGCAATAATCTCTGCTAACCATAAATGTCAATTTATTCTTATACATATCTACAACTTTATTAGGAATCATTTCTCTTTCTTGCATCAGAGATTGAAAAGGTTTAAAGAATCCCCACAACATTGAATCAAAACTCTTTACTAGAGAATCTCCTCAAGTGGTCTCTAATTTGAATAGATACCATAATATTATCTATCCATACAACATTCTTCACTCTGGGTAACTCATTGAGAAAGTAAAGCATTAAGCAAATGATAAGAGCACCATACTGAATAATGGGTATTTTGACTCCTTCATCTCCTATAAGTTTTCCAAAACCTATAATCTCAGGATCACACAAAGATCAAAATATTTTCCTTCTTTCACCATCTAATAATTCATGTGCATTGCAATGGCTAAGACAAAATTCTCTTTGTGAAAAATATCTTGTAACCAATCATCATTGAAGCATTTAACTACCATATCTTCAATTCCATCCATAATTAGGGAACACTTGTCAAAATTTTCTCCAATAAGGTTCATCACAACTTCACTCTTTACCACCTTTAATGTTGGGGTTGGTCTAGTGGAGGTTAAACTAGTAACAACCCTAATTGCTTCTTTGGTTATCATATGTGGCATGTCCAATCACATTAATTTATCATGAATTTTTCTCATAACATACTTCAACCACTCATCTTCAAAACAAAAATTAGGAAATCCTATCCACATGTCCAAATTTTTCTTTGTTAAAATGGAATACTCTAGTTTTAACTCAAAAATCATCTCTAGTTAGCACTTTTACCCTAAAATCTACCAATTTCATGTCATTATATTCATACAACTTCAAATAAATATAGATTTACACATCCTCTATGTGCAACACATCTAAAGGAACCCTAGAAAATGAACCTTCCTTATCTGATACCATTGACTTATATGGATGCTTCTTAAATTTAGCTCCCAGCCTCTCAAGAACATCAATAAATTGTGGAGTAAGCATTTTGAACTTTTCTTGAGCTAGGGTTTATAGAAAATTATAAATACCTTGTGAATTTTCTCGATAGGGTTTTGTTCAACACTTCAGAATCACCTCAAATCTCATTTGCACTACTCTCCTCTCTCCAAATGCTCAAACATAATACCCTTTAGAATGTGTAAAATAAAATATAAACACTTTTTCGTGACCTAAAGAATTCATTAATTGCACCAGTGAAAAATTAAGCCAAATACTATCAAACCTTCACTATATCACCATAGAGAATCCTAAACATTCCACAAATATCAGCATCAAGAGATTTATCACCAGAAATTTCACTAATATATCAAGCGAACCAACCTATACATGAACTATTATGTTGAAGACATCAACATCTCATCTTTGGTAGGGGTTTAGAAATTTTTTTGTTAAAACTCTCCTAAGCCAATACTTTCTATCTAGTTTCCAAAGGAGACATTTGCATTGGAATTTGGCACATATTCATTCTTCACATCATTATCTTCCTTTTTCTTCTAGATCTTGTAAATCTCCTTCTTTACCTCAACTAGATCAATCTTATTTTATGGACCATAAGGTTTCACATTCTTTCCTCCATAAAAATTAGCTATGTGTCCAGGTTTATTACATTTATAACATGTGACACTTTGTTGTAGAGAAAACATACTTCTTTCCATTTTAGATCTGCATCTAGAATCCTTATGCTCAAATCCATTGCATGTATAAGAGTAACCAAGGAATTATTGAGGCATTATACCATTATTATAACCATTCATCATCTGTCTTCTGCATTCACTAGTCTTATGACCAAATCTATTGCATGCATAGCTTTAACCAGAAAATGATTGAAAGTTTTGATTCATCCTAATTCTACATTCTACAACTCTATGTCCAAATTTGTTGCAGTAATAACATTGACCATTAAAAGATGGGTACCTTTGAGAAGTTGGTTGCTTGATAGGAGGTCTCTTAAAATCTTTCTTTTAGTTTTAGACATGTTTGATATTTCTCTTCTTATCTCCAGTTTTAGTTTGTTCATTATTCTCCTCTTCAACATTATTTGGTGTTTGATTTTCCTTTGAGATTTCTCCTTTTTTAAAACCTAATCCTTCTTTGTCCTTATAAGCCTTTTGACTAGCAAGCATATCATCAAGCAAGGTAGATCTATTCTTGAAGTTGTTCTCTTGACTATTTTCTTTCTCCAAATATTTTCTTAGAGACACAACTTCTTCTTCAAGCTTTGAGCATTATGCAAACTTATCTTTCAACTTGGCATTCAAGTAGTCTTCAACTATTTTTACTTCTTCAACTTGTACTTTTAGATTACTGATTATCTCATTTGATTGCTTAAGTTTCTCATTTGTCTCCTTGAGTTGATCTTTAAATTTATTGAATTGTTTCCTCAACTTCTTGATGCACTCATCTGCTTCCTTAAGAGTTTATTTCAAATATCTATTCTCACATTATGCTTTATCCAAGTCATCAAGAGAATATTTGAGTTCTCCTTCCATATCAACTTCGCAGTCTTCTTTAGTAAACTCTTCCATTATAATTTATTTTCGAGAAGGATAGAATACTTCCTAGTTGTCATGTGTTCAACCTCCAATATCTACCTCAATGATTAAGCCAAATTAAGGAACCTTTCTTTGACACCACTTGATGTTCACCAAAAATATTGAGAGGGGGCACACATCAATATTCCTTGAAATTCATTAACTTAAAAGTGCATTCAAAGAATCTCATTAAACTTTCAAAAATGGAAATAAATAATTGAATCATGTACCACAATAAACAACACAAGAATACTATATTTATGTGGATAACTCTTGAAATGGAAAAACCATAGTGAGGATTATCTCACAATGTATCTTAACCAATTACACCAAATTATAGGAGGCTCACCACCCAAAGGATTCACTGTCCAAAAAATAGGAAGGCTCACTACCCAAGGAATATCACTTCTTCTAGAATTATAAAATATATAGAAAAGAGTGGCTCACTACTAGGTTTTAAACTACTAACAATACATCTACAATATGTTGAAGAAAGAGTTCCAATTAGGCTTAGTAAATTGACTTTACACACCTCGTACATCACCACTAACACCTTTCACACTTCACACTCTCGCTCATCCACATCTACCTCATCATGCCACTTATACCATACTACACACACTGAATTGACCTTCTATATATATACATATATTTTGTACACTCATATCATCAATTAGGTCAACATAATTAGATGAAACATGTGACACCATAAGCTATCAGCTCAAAAATTCATCATGCATACCTTGTGGAAGAAACCAAAATGTTTTCTTCACTAAAATAGGTTGACATGACTTATAATTACTCCTATGAATCCACTTCATACTCAAATTAATACTGGATGACCCCAAAACCCTTATGTCGGCACCACAAAGCAAAAATGGTGAAGCAACAACTGAATGAACCAAAAGTTCATTCACAATTTGACATTTGAACCATCAAACCACCTAAAAATTGTAGTGAACACTCATTTAAAATCTTCAAGAACTTCCTGAAATTCACAAAGAATAATGATAATCCACAATGGAATGCAAATCATTCCAATATGAACTCTACACTTGTAACTATCTTTGCTTAGCTCGATAATCTTTCATCAATATCCTCAAATGCGGAAGACTTAGAACCATGAAAATTTGGATATACACAACTTCAATACATACCATTATTACCTCAGAACCATATGAAAAGATATTGCAGTGCAGAGCAATGTGGACCACAAAATTGGTGTTTTGTTACATACTATTTCAGTCAAACACAACCAATTTCCCAAAAACACTTGGACTGCTCCAGACTATATTCATACTGATGAAACCTCACTTCTATAATAGGTTACCATAAATGACAACACCATATACCATCATTATCATGTTTCCAACACGCCTTATAATCAAATCATGTTATTTAGATTAATTGTTAGTAGTGGGCACAATATCTTCTACTATTTAATCTCTACAAGGCTTGGGAGGGTAATCCCTTTTAGATCCTACAAGATAGTTAATGTGAAACATTAACACTATGCAAAAAATAAAGACAAACTTAAATTCCATATAATATATTTAATTATATCACTAACTCCCTTCCATGCTAGTGCTTGTGATTTTTCTACTATAGATCTTTTAGCTATATTTAATTTAACTACAAGTACACAAGTAAATGATTTTATAATAATCTTCCTATATTGATTATTTATACCATTAAAATAATATGTAGGTTTAAAAACTATAAATTACAATGAAAGAATAAATTCATTTCAAAAATTATTTGGGCAATTAATTTTTAAGGCTAGTATGTCCTTCCATAGGTGGTGGAGTCAAATCCTAAAGCAATTACATAATGAAAATGTAAATATATAGAACCCCAATTTCTTGATGTAAATTTTTATTATAATTAAAAGACTATAACTTCAAATCAAATAATAATTCTTGGGATAAACATCCTTAACTATCTTTTGCTAATAACAATATCATAAGTGGTGTAACTTTTTTACATCAACTATGGTAGAAGAATAATCAATCAATGCAAGAACATAAAAATATGAACTTAGATATGTGTCATATCTCCTAAAAATATTATGCCAATAATAGATATATACTACCATGTTTACCTTTTAAAATAAATTTACATCTTTAATGAGAAAAAAAATAGAATAGGGCATGCTACACTTTGTTGCAAAGATAATTTATGTAGCACCAAAAGATTGAACTCTTAATGCCTGATACAACGACCAGAGTTAATGAATCCATAGGAGGTGGTTAAGCCATGTCACAAAGTTGAGCACTGCACTGCACAACACAAGGAGACCAAGATTGTGCACCTTGCAACAATCCCCCCAACACAACTGAGGGGTTTGAACCCATGACCTAGGCTTTGATACCAATTATTGAAAAAATGGTCGTCATTGCACCAAAATATCGACATGTTAATGCATGATACAACTACTAGAGATAATGAATACATGAGAGGTTGTTAAGCCATGTCACAAACCTAAGCGTTGTGATGCACAACACAAGGAGACCAGGGGAGCACACCTTGCAACACACTTAACACCTTATATTGTGTTCTAGAAAAAATACCAAGAAACTAAAAAGGTAAAATATAAAAATATACAAGAAAAATAATATCTCCTTATAGTAAGAAGACACTTCCCATGTTACTTGATTTATTAACATTTTCTTGCGTACACATCACATCTTAGAAATGCAATGATATTCTTGTTACATTTTTTACAATTTTTTCCAAGAGTATTTTAAGAGCATCATAGGATAATTATTTGTCTATAGTCATGATGGGAAGTATTCCCCTTCAAATATATAAGGCTTCTTGTTAAAGAATAACTTCTGCTCTAATTAATGGATTCGACTAAAATAGTAAGATACATTGATAATTTGTTTCATTGTTATCTTTAAGATAAATATCGCATTAAGCCCCAACTAGATAGGGAAACAAACCCTCTTAGAAAATTGTAGTAATATAAAGCTTCATGATTTATTTTTATGGACTAACAAGTCTTCTGAGATCAAAAAATGTAAAAAATAATCATACAATTAAACAAAACCATTTTCTTGGGTGAGATCAACAATCTATTGCTATAGTTTTTATAGGTAAACATTTTTTCTAGAAATCAATATGCCCTTGGGCAAGTGCAGTTACATCAAGTCATTAGTTTGGATGATGGTTTGCACTCACTCAGTTTCAATGGTTAATCCATCAAGCCATGGTGCACCGATGCCATTGTGGTGTGTTTCTTTCAATATTTAGTGTCTTTACAATCTCTATGGATTGCTTACTTATATTCTCATTAACTATGTCAAAATTTTAAATAAGAGTTTTAGGTTTTTCTACATTTCCCACTTAGTTGTGGAAATCATTTTAATCATCCATATACGTATCTATGTAAAATATGAATTACAAATATAATATGTATTAAAATGAGTTCAAAAAAATGAAACCAATACATTTGTTATAATTTTAAAGAAACTTTCAACACAAATTTAGCTTCATTAAAATATTTAAGGAAATTGATTATCTTAATCTTCATTTTATGTTTTTTTTTCAAGTTCAAGACATAAATGGCTCATTACTTATCTTAGCAATTGTCATTTATGAACAATTTTTTTTTAGTTCAATAACATGACATTCATCCTTTTTAGAAACCTTTTTAGGATTGCTTTGTTTGATGTAGCTACGTGCCAAATTTTATTATTTTTTGTGTCAAATATATTTAACATGTCAAATGTTGGTTTTAATTTTCTTTGCTTGTAATTAAGATCATGGTGCAACTTTAATCATATTATTAAATGTTTGTCCAATTCTATGAACTATTCACTACTTTAAAAATAAAGTGATTTTAATTTTCCTATTAGTAGCCCAATAATTTTCATTCCATTTGATATGGTTGGATTGGATGGGGTCTAATTAATTATACTAGTGTAGTGTGCAAGCAATGGAATTTTGAAAGAGTACATGATTTTTGAATCAGGGGTAACTTATAATGAAAGAATACACAAATGATTTTGTGATATTGGCTAGTTGTGGGATGCCGAATGTAATTTCAAATGAATATGCATGCCAACTATTGGGGAAATGTCTAGAAAATTATCAACCTTTATGGTTTAAAGGATATGGAATTTGGCTTCACACCTACCAATTATCCTTTCTTAAATTTTTTTTAGGGCCTTTTATAGTCACTTTGTGCTCTATAATGGCTTGGATATAAAAAATTATTGGAACACATACTTATTATACTTTTCCTCACACTCTTGTGGTACATTAATTCATCGAATCATTAACATTTACAATAATAATGCCAATATCTCTAAGAAGAATCAAATTATAAAATAATAATATGACTTTGATAATTTTGATGCACAAAAACTTGAGTGTCTATATGGATTTGTGTATTGTACTACTTATAACCAAGATGTGGATGCATAATAGAGTGCTAAAAACTTTATATACAAGAATTTAACTATCTCTAATCCTAGTGAGATGTTAAAAGACTTGCATACAATAACTTAATGCTCTTAAACCCTACATAAATTAAGTTTAAACCTTTAAATTCATCTTACTTTAACTTAGGTGGCTTCTAATATTTTAATTGATATCTTATATTTGATGTGAATAAAATAAAAATTTAAACCAGAGGTAATTATGCTTTGGAAGAAGAAAGTGAGCAAATTGGAAATGACTTCACATTTATTCCCTTTTTCTAATTCTAAGGTAATATGGAAATGGTAAAGAGTGTAGAAATAATATTTCAAACTTAAGGAACACTAATTTAGTGGGTAAAGATTTATTTTATTCTAATCATTTTGTAAGTTCACTTTTATGAAAAATAAGTTAATTCATTCATGGAAACTAAGTTATCTGCACATTAAACTTTAATATAAAAACTGAGATTTGGGTATTAGAAAAAAAAAAAATTATATTTTTTTTAAGTACAAATGACGTGCCTAAAATTTATATAATTCTTTACTAAGAAACATTTAAATGTCTATTGTTATCATTATATTAATTTTTTTCAATTTTTATCATGGTAAGATGTACTATTTAGTGTATTTCCAAGATAGATTAGTTAGGTTTTTTTATATATATGTGATAATGCTTTTAATTTTATGATTCATACATATCATGGCATGCCATATATTTTTGTGTTATATAAAAATAGTATGGTTAATGTGGTAGATCTATATTAATGGGTTTTGGTTTCTATTACATTGTGTCAAATTTTGTATATTTTTGTTCCCTTTCTAATATTTCAAATTTAAAAATTAGTAGAAAGGAACATCAAAAAATTAATTGAAATGATAACACAAGGCATCCATTTAAGACAAGATGTGATGCCATTTTTTTATTAAAAGACATACACAACACACAAAAATGGCAACCAATTACAATTTGTTGGTGCACTATAATTCAACAAAAAAATGGATATAAAAATGAGGCTTGACTATTGGCATATGGCTTGTAAGTGCTATCATTGATGGCAACCTAAGTCATGCATCCAATCTACAATATAGTTTTGGTTTACACCGATAGAACAGGGTGAAGAAAAGGGCATCCGATTATATGC
This sequence comes from Sequoiadendron giganteum, assembly GCA_007115665.2. Taxonomy (NCBI): domain Eukaryota; kingdom Viridiplantae; phylum Streptophyta; class Pinopsida; order Cupressales; family Cupressaceae; genus Sequoiadendron; species Sequoiadendron giganteum. The sequence goes on along the minus strand of CM021102.1, from coordinate 288,158,777 downwards.
ATAAAAGTTGATCTGAATACCTCACAAAACTATTATTTTGAGTTGTGGATCTTAGAGTAAAGTTTTTTTATGCTTATTCATGAAGTATATTGATGCGCATTCACTAGTATGCGATCTAGGAGATTCGATGCACTAATCTGTTAGTTATCTATGCTAGAAGGCTGGCTTGGAAAATATAGTAATCGCGGATGTATAAGGAGTAATTAATTAAATTTTCTCATGCTCGATTATATTTGTTTAGGTCCTCTCTTGGTATTTACCAACTTTGGAGGATGCACATAAATAATTAGTGGTGGATTTGACCGACATTTGAGAAGAACTTAATGTTTTATAAAGTTGAGATATGAATGATCAAATCCTTGATAGCGGATATATATATGAGATCGGTTTTATCATTTTGAGGTATGAAGGTAGATAAGTGAGAAAGCATAAAGAATGTGTGGTGCAAAATTCAGCAGAGTAATAGTGTGAATTTTTCAATGTGTGATGTGAAGAGAAAAAAAAAGTAGAGTAGAGTAGAGTGAACTATAGAGTTAGAAAAAGGATCCAGAATTTAATCTATTAGCTTCATTGGAACTGTAACCTGGCATGATTAGATGCTACTATCTCAGTTCATCCTTCATATGGTTTTAATCTAAACTTTTGTAAGGCAGTGAGCCTTTCCTTTTGAGCAGTGAGCTCTAGGTAGTGTGCCTAAATGCAAGTGCATTCTCTTTTGTAAAACTTTATTTGAGTACTCAAATTGTGGATTAACCTCCACCGTGGTTTTTCCCCTAAAAAGGTTTCCATACAAAAATATTTGTGTCATGGTGTTATGAATGTTTACTTTTAATTCTTGCATCTTTCTTTTAATGTAATGACAACATGGTTTAAGATTTAGAATAATAAAGGTAAGATTTGTTGAACACTGATTCACCCCCCCTCTCAGTGTTCCCTTGAGTCCAACAATTGGTATCAGAGCTTATGGTTCCAAGAAATAAGTTTAGCAGCTTAAGGTGGATCTTGGAATGTGATGGACTCTGGTAGTCTTTAGAAACAACTTTTAGTGGCACTTGATGACCTTGATCAGTCTAAAGAAGTCCAAGAATTGAAAGAAAATCTTAGAGATGCTAAGACATTCATTCAATCATTGAAGGATCAGATTTTCAAATCCAAATAAAAGAGAAAGAATATTTGTGATCAGATCAAGCAATAAGAGAGTGAAAACATGGATGATGCTCACCTAAATCAAACCTTGAAGGAAATAACTAAAGAATGTGAAAATATTTCTAGAGAAAACGCTACCCTAAAGCATGAGATAAAATCTATGGTAATGAATCTGTCTAAAGAGATTGAAGAAAGGAAGAAGAATGAAGAGAATCTTGCTCATTTCTTAAAGGAGAAATATGATGAATGTAAAAGAATAAATGGAGAATTCACTCAGATGGAAAGTGAACTGCTAAAATTCAGAAATAATGAAGAAGAACTCAATAAGTAGATTCTTATCCTTAGAAATGAACTCACTACTGCAAATGAGTACAAAGAAAAGTTTAAGATCAATTCAGTGAAACTTGATGAGCTAACTCAAGGGAAAAAGAGTGGAAATGATAAGAGAGGTCTTGGATATGAAAAAGGAGAAAGTTCCAAACTTGGACAAAATAATTTCAAACAAGGAAACCTGATGAACAAAGGTGGAAGGTATCCGATAAGACAACCTAATGCTCAAAAATTTAATGGATAATGTTTTTCTTGTAATAAATTAGGCCATATGGCTACTCAGTGTAGAAGTAATATGAAATCAAGAGATTCATCATTTTCGTTCAGTGTTTCAAATGCAAAAATTTTGGTCATAAATCAAATGAATGCAAAAATATGTCAAACTACTCTGTCAATAGAAATAATGTTGAATGTTACACATGTGGAAGATTTGGATATATTTCTAATCAATGCAGATCAAGAAGAAATCAATGAAATGATTGGTCTAGACAAGGAATTACTGTGTGCTACAATTGCAATAAGTTTTGTCACATTACAAGATTCTGCAAAAACAAAAATGTGGATAGAAAATGTTTGGTATACAGAGGTAGAAATATACAAAAGGATGAAAAAGGAAAAGGAAAAGTAACTACATATGAGATAAGAGATGAGATGAAGAATACATGGGTAAGAAAGAATGATTCTGATACTAGAAATAGTTCTACACTGGAACCTGCTTTTGGTAATTCTTCCGGTAATTAATTTCAAGCCACTGGCCTAAGGGGATTTTTTCAAGAAAATATTTCCTCCCCTGTCTATGGATGGTACCGGGATGAAAAGAATGGTCAAGAAAGTGTATTGATGATGTACACATATTTTAAAGAAATTTCACAAGGAAATTTAGAGAATTCATAGGTCTACAAAAAAAAAAAATTGTCGTTGTCTGAGAAAATAGAACACACAAAAAAATTAGGGAAAATACATTTATTGCACATGTGCGAGGTATAAAATTCAAGTTGGAAGCATCATTCATCACTTTGCATCAAAGAAGAGAAGAAGGCAAGCACTTGCTAGAAGAATTTCAAACCGGAGAAGTTGATTCGTCATCAAAACTCGAAATCTATTAGGTATTTCAATTATTTTTCAAAATCTTCATATAATTTGGTGTGTGGTTGTTAAACCTAAGAGTGACAGGAAAATGGAACAAATCAAAAGGTCAATCATTCTAGATGAATACAACAGTGTGAAGATCATATCCATGAGGAATTTTTTATTACACAACAAATTGAAGCAATTGAATGAAGCCAAACATGGAAATTTGGATATTTGGAATGCGTTTTTGTACTTTGAGAACATAGAATTTGTTAAATTTATCTTGAGAAAATTGCATTATGATACTTTAACCTTGGAAAAACCCTACATCATCTCAAAAGAGGTAATTGAGAATTTGACTAGATTATGCAAAGTCAGATATATACCAAGGAAGAAATCCATCCAAAACAAGGAAGTTGAAACCCTAATTGGAATAATTGGAGATCAAAGGGCACTGATAATTGCAACAATCAAGAATCCTATTACAAAGTACATTGCGCATGGAATTTCATATAAAATCTTTTCCAGAAACCGAGAAGGAGAGACCTCGATTGCCGTTGTCTATATTTCTCACAAGATGATAATTGAAGGTCAAGATTTTGACCTGTGTGGGTTGATAAAGGATCAGCTAATGGAGAATGTGCAACTGACAAAAGAAATAGGCTACCCCTTCAGGTTCGGTACTTTGATCATATGCTTAGCAATGTATTTCTTGAATTGTTTGCCAAAAATGACAATATGGTATGGAATGCAAACGAATCAGTTTGTAGACAAATATACTCATATTCGAGGAGCTTGGATGATTGGGATCTAGAATTTGAAAAATTCTTTAAGAATTTGTTTGGAAAGTGTGGTTTAGTCAATATTTCCCTTCTGGTAAGAACAAATGAAGTTGGTTCCTCTTCCGGTGGCACGGATAAAATGTAGAAAAGAGAAAAAGAAGTTGTTGAATACAACCCTTCAGAATGCAAAGTTCCCAGAATTGAAGGAAAAGGTAAAGAAAAGGAGATTGTGGATATTCTAGACAAAGAATCTAATGAAGAAACTGAGGACCCACAAAAAATGAATCAGAACCAGAAAAAGATAGTGAGGAAGAAGATGATCTGACAAAAGAAAAGCTACAACAACTTATTTAGGAAGAAGGTGGAATGCAGAAGATCGCTAAGTTATGGTCTATTAGACCATCATATGATCAATATATGATTCTAAGTGTATGAAATTCTCATGTTGAGATTTGTAAGATCAAATGGAAAGTTTGCAAAACATTCTACTTGAGCAAATGATTGAATGTAGTAAAGAAACAATGAACTCTGAAGATAAAGACAAAGAAGAAGGTGAATTTATCTCTCAATTGAAGGAGTAGTTTAGAATATCAGTTACCAAACTGAAGAAGATAATGAATGAGTTGAGGTAGTGCATAAATTCAACTAACAACATCTGTTGGCCCCATGCTTTTAGTAATTACAAAGAGAAATTGAAACAGATTGAAATAGAGTTGAATGGCATTGGAAAAAGCTTTGACATGTTGTAGGATCAGGATGGCACCATCAAGAAAATAATTCAGGAGCTACAGTCTGAACACACCAAAATTCAATTCACCAAGAACACACTTGTGGACACCTTTTGGAAGGTGAAGCATCTAACCGAATGCAGATTGGAGCAGATGGTGGAGATATTAAAGAAAGGCGAGAAACTAGAAGAAGCAATTACAATTTTGGAATCTTTAATTGAAATTGTCAACAAAAAATCAAAGAACAATAGTTTGATCATTATCATTGGAATAACAACAGATGCTTGGAAGAAGTTCCTTCCAGAAATGAAGAAAAATCATAAGACAATTTTCTAAAGTAGCAGTCAATTGTTTTCAAATTTTTGAAGTTTTGGTCTAAGGAGGAGAATTGTCAGCATATATATTTTGAAGTTTTGGAGATTTTGAACACATGTTTTGTATTTTTTGCATATGGTTTCTATTATTTGGCATTGATGCCAAAGGGGGCGAGAATGCAATGAAAAATGCTTTATAAATCTCAGGGGGAGAGAGTGCAACTTGGCATCATACTTATAATGATTCTAAAACTTAGTCATTTTTCACCAAGTGTTCCCATCATTTCCAAAGGGGAAGGTTGTTGCCATATGGCTTGTATGTGTTTTCATTGATGGCAACCTACGTCATGCATCTGATCTACAGTATAGTTTTGGTTTACACCAACAGAACAGGGTGAAGAACAAGGCATTTGATTATATGCATAAAAGTTGATCTGAATACCTCACAAAACTATTATTTTGAGTTGTGGATCTCTGAGGAAAGTTTTTTTATGCTTATTCATGAATTATATTGATGTTCATTCACTAGTATGCGATCTAGGAGATCCGATGCACTAATTTGTTAGTTATCTATGTTAGAAGGCCGACTTGGCGAATATAGTAATCGTGGATGTATAAGGAGTAATTAATTAAATTTTCTCATGCTCAATTATGTTTTTTTAGGTCCTCTCTTGGTCTTTACCAAATTTGGAGGATGCACATAAATAATTAGTAGTGGATCTGGCCTACATTTGAGAAGAACTTAATGTTTTATAAAGCTGACATATGAATTGTCAAATCCTTGATAGTGGATATATATATGAGATCGGTTTTATCATTTTGAGGTATGGAGGTAGATAAGTGAGCGAGCATAACAAATGTGTGGTGTGAAATTCAGCAGAGTAATAGTGTGAATTTGTCTATGTGTGATGTGAAGAGAAAAAAAGAGTAGAGTAGAGTAGAGCTAACTATAGAGTCAAAAAAAGGATCCATAATTTAATCTATGAGCTTCATTGGAACTGTAACCTAGCATGATTAGATGCTACTATCTCAGTTCATCCTTCATATGGTTTTAATTTGAACTTTTGTAAGGCAGTGAGCCTTTCCTTTTGAGCAGTGAGCTCTAGGTAGTGTGCCTGAATGCAAGTGCATTCTCTTTTGTAAAACTTTATTTGAGTACTCAAATTATGGATTAACCTCCACCATTTTTTTCCCCTAACAAGGTTTCCACACACACTACAACAAAACAAGCAATTAGTGCCTAAAATAGCACCAGATTTAAGTACATTTGAGTTTATGAATTGGAAACTTGTGTTGATGCAAAACTCAATGCAAAATGGAATGCTCACTTCGGCGTCGGATTTAGTGCCAGATTTAGCACCAGATTTAGCATCAGATTTAATGTCGGATTTAGCGCTGGATTTAGCACTGGATTTTTTTGCTTCTAGTTTGGCTTCCGATTTTGCTTCTGGTTTTGCTTCTTGTGTTACTTCCAAGTTTTCTTCTAGTTTTTCTTTTGTTTTTGCTTCGAGGTTTGCTTCCAGTTTTACTTCCAATTTTGCTTCCATTTTTGCTTCCTCTTTTGTTTCTAGTTAATTGCTTTTTTTTTTCTTTCTAGAGAGCACCAAGTTTTGCTTCCAGGATCGCTTCTAGTTTGGCTTCCATTGTTGCTTCCTTTTTTGCTTCTAAAAATTCTTCTTGTTTTTCTTCCATTTATTAATTTAATATGTTTTATTTCAATTTAATTAGTTAAATATATCACACCTCTTAAATAAATCATATGATTATAGAGTAAGTAAATTAAATAATATGTTTTATTTCAATTTAATTAGTTAAATATATCACGCCTCTTAAATAACTCATATGATTATAGAGTAGGTAATTAAATTATTTAACTCATATGATTAAATAACAAGATAATTATTGTTACCTAATTTTGCTTCTAGCTAAATCAGGTAGACTTATGATTGTGTTTGCATTTAAACAATAAAAGGTGCATATCATTTTCAGCTAACTTTCATCCATGTGCATAAAAGAGAGTATCAAAAGACTACATTATTTGATTAAGGTAATTGCATACAATAGAAAAGAGAGTCAACATTTATTGCAAATATAGTCTTTATTGATAACCATAAGTGTATAGTGTCCCTCACAAGCCGAGGGACTGACTATTTTTATGCATATAAAGAAAAAACTATACATTTACAAATAAAAGGAAATACATATGTAAAGAAGGGGGGCCTGTCATTCTTTATGACAAATCCCAGCTGAGTTGCCTTGCATCAGCTTTAGTCCTCCTACCCATCCAGCCTCCAGTTTCACTTTCCCCTGCTACTTCGAGTTTCCCTGTATTTGTGAGAAGAAGTTGGTTAGAGCAATGAAGGATAACCAATCAGTACATAGGAAAACATCTGTAAACATATAATCTAATCCTTATAAACATTAAAATAGCTAGCATATCATAGATGTCCAAGAAAAAAAAAGAGTTATCAAACACATCTATCATATGCTCTATTTATCTAACATGTTTTCTCTTTGTGCAGATATAGGAAAAACAAAATGTATTGTCTTGTTTCAGCTGATTACAACATGTGGAGTAAAATGTGGCTCCCATGAGGGTTGAGCCCAGCATGTCGCCCTCATGTTTTAGGAGGGATAGGAAATTGAGAAACTTGATCAAATCAATGATAATCCTATTATTGATGCATTAAATCAATATGGAATCATACCAGTTGATCAACTTTCATTATCTAATTCAAAAGATGCAACAAAATAGTGTGAATTATCAAGAAATTTACTTTGCATCTTTCACAATGAATCAAACAATAGGCTGCTTGGAAATATTACTCTGTTGGATATGTATTTCAATCTTCTTAAGTTGGATCCAAAGTCCATTTTAATAATGATATGAGTTATATTTCATTGTTAACATTTTCAAGGAGCAAGTAAAGAAGGGAACAAGAACAAAGACAACAATCATTCAAAAATGAAACAATTTTTCTCTTCCCAAGAAAAGAATGATTTATGTGATAATATGGACACTAAAGCACATATCCATCAAGTTTAATTATAGATAATCATTATGGCCAAGTTACTCAATGAGGTCTTATTGGTTATCAAGAGCTATCATGAGTTACGTGGAGCAGCACAAGGTGGAAAATTGAATGCAAGGCCAAAGCCATCATGTCAGTATGTTGTCTCGAAGAGAAAAGCATGAGAAGGAAAGCACGTTGATGCAGATGAGTAACTAACATGCATTGGTAACCATCTTGCTACTAATACAATGAGTATTCACAAACAACTACAGTGCACACTCTGATAAACAACCAATGCATGATGGTTTGAGGAGATACCAATGGTTCTACAAATGAATGTAGGATAGTCATGAAGGGAAGCCTTTGAGAAAGATTTCTTGGTAATCATGTCAAGGGAAAACTTGGTAAAGTAACTCATCAAGCTAGTAATAGTGTGAAAAGATACATGTGAAGTATTGCAAAGTGATAGAACTACATGAAGCATAAAGTGATGCAAAAGTTGACAGTAATGATGCTGGAAAGAGATTATGGACATGGCAATAAATTTGTTTATTCAACGACAAGCTATCATCAATATAAGGTAATGCAGTGCCATTTCCACTTTTAAAGACTACATAAGATTAAAGTATGCAACAAGTGCATGTAACTCAAAAGGTTCATGAAAGCCTATATCAGTCATGCATAATGATGCTATGATTTAAATCAACAGATGACAAAGACAATGAAGATTTAAGTATTTATTTTCTCCAAGAAAGGAAATATAGAGCCTCGGCCTATGTGAAACAAACCCTCAAAAATAGAAAAATATCTAGAAATGAAGGAGCACTGTCATATTGCCTTTTAAGAAAATGCTTATGGAAATGAAAACTGGATGCAAGCATGGCCGCGACCATGATAAAAGGTATTTCTTCCATTGTTGTACATAAAATACTATCTTCTAAAGAAACTACAAGTTCCATAGAGGATTTTTCATTTTTATTACAAAAAGACCAGAGACCAAGCATACAAGAATGAAGCATGAAAACATAGAAAAATAGAGCATTTTTTCCATTGTGCTAAATGGAGAGAGCTCGAAATGAGCTTTGATTCACAGAAAATAAAAGAGAAAATTAAGGTATACATCGACATAGAGCATACCTGAGCTTGAGTTTGTTTGTTTTTATTGAATATGCAAGTTATTTTTTACCATATGAAGCTTTAGAAAACTCAATCATGTTGGCCAAGAGAAAGAAAATCTTCCACAAAAGAAATGAAGAGAATAATGCATCAAAAAAATTAGAGAGGCCGCGACCAAGAAGCCTCGAAACCCTTCGAAAATGGAGTGAAAATGCTATAGAATACTCAAGAAGCAGCTTACCATCCAATTGCAGGAGGATTTCAAACCCAAGCATGGAGGAATCAACTAAAAAATGCATGGAGAATGCTCAAACCCTAGTTCATCATGGCGGCCGAATACATAACTCTTTTCTTCCAAAGTTGCCAAGTAAAATGATGAGCAAATTTTGGGATAGGGGCTAGTTTTGACATTAGGGTTTCTCAAGTACCCTAATTTGAATGTGGTTTTTATCAAATTATTTTAGAATCAAATTTCTTGGTTAATACCCTTCATGCTCCTTTAGAAAGTGCGAGGTTTCAAACTCTAATGATGGCGGCATGTGCAAGGCAAGGGAGCTTGAAAAAGTCTAACTCATCATGGCGGCAAAAATATTGATGTGAAAAAAATAAAATTTGTTTAATCATTAAATCTTTTAATATTCAAACAAATTTAGAAAACAAAATACATATATTTTATAATAAAAAATTACTATTATCTATTAAATTTTTTAATTTGTATGTTCAATTAATAATTAAAAACTATTGATGTTATTTTATATAAAATAAAAATGAAAAATATCTTTAACAATTATTAATTTTAATTTTAAAATATATATTAAAAAATATTTCTTTAAATAAAACTAAAATGAATATGAATTAAATATATAATTTAATCATTAAACTATGATTTTAATTATTATAATTTAAAAAATTGTGTGATTGTGATTGTGATGTTACCTCTGCATTGTTGGATGATTGTGAGAGAGGTGTGGTAGCACAGTATACTGCAGGAGATTTCTTACTGCTTGGCGGTAGTGCAGTGTATGTCGCCATACCGCGAGAGGCTTCTGGCTATCTGGCGGTAGCATGGTATACCGCCACCCCGCAGAAGCCTTGTAGTAGCTGAGCGGTAGTGTGATTACCGCCATACTGTGGGAGTCTTCAACCTATAGAGCGGTAGTGTGGGGTATACACAAACTTGGTTGATAGCTGAGGTGTATGTCGAATAGTGGAGGACGTTGTTGACTTGGCTCTAAACTTGATGCTAAATCTAGCGCTAAAGTAGGCACTAAATCCGGTGCTAAATCCAGTGCTAAATCTGGCGCTAAATCCGGTGCTAAACTTGGCGCTAAACCCGGTGCTAAATACAACGCTGAATTCGATGCTAAATCTGGCACTAAAGTAGGCGCTAAATATGGCACTAAAGTAGGCACTAATTAGTGCCTAATTTAGTGCCTACTTGTCCTAATCGGTGCAAATAATGCCAAAAATGGTACCAACCTGATAAATAGTGCCGACTTTTTCAAAAAATTGGAGAAAAACATATTAAAATAGTGGGTGGAAGCAAAAATGGAGCAAAAAAGGGAGCTAATCACACGGATTTGTTGTAGTGGAGAAAATATTTGTGTCATGGTGTTATGAATGTTTCATTTGAATGCTTGCATCTTTCTTTTAATGTAATGACATAATGGTTTAAGTTTCAGAATAATAAAGGTAAGATTTGTTGAACATTGATTCACCCCCCCCCTCTCAATATTCCCTTAAGTCCAACATTGAAAAAATTGAGAATAATTAATATCTACATATGACTTGTGAGACTTTTTTTGGATTATTAACATCTATCACATTTCCTATAATATTGTTATCTTCACGTTATCATTTTATTTTGTGATAGACATTTTTTCTTATTTTAATTATTTGGTGTGCTTTATAATAAAAAAAATCATACCATTTAATGCATGCTAAGAATGGTTTGGTTCAAGTAATAAAAATTAATAAGTTCTAGTTATTAAAACCTATAAATTTTATTATAAGTGAGAATTAAGTAGCATATCAAGTGGGATATTAGAAGATTACTCTCAATTATGCAAGTTTCAAGCATGACATGGATAATAACTGCTAGAAAAAATCTAAGTATGCAACGTGTTTCTTAGCATCTCATTAACTAGGAAATCATATAATTTATATGTAAATGGGTCTTGTCATAAATGTTGAATGTGAGGGAGTTGGATGTTTTATGGATTTCTCAAAATTTAATTTGATTTACATTTTAGTTTTCACATTCAAAAAAATAATATTCCTTAAATTTTTTGTTCATTCTATGTAGTTTAATGTATGCCCACATTTTGTAGAAGGTAAACAAAAAGATTGAGACATTGGTGAAGATTTTTTTTAATAAAGATGATTTGTGAATATTGTGCTTTTAATAAAGAAAACTTCAAAAAAATGTTTATGAATTCTTTTTTATGTTTTATCATAGGAAACTTTCTAAATTTAAAATTATGATTTGTCATGTCTCTTAAATTACACGACCTTAGAATAGCATTTTATAAGAAATTTAAAATAATAATTATGTAATTTTAAAAATGCAAATTAATTAATGTATAAATTAACATATTAATAATTTAATAAATTTTATGTCTTATAAATTAATAATTCATATTTTAGTTATTTGAATATATGACTTCAATTAGTAATTATTAAACATATTTTTAATTTAGAAGGTAGAAATGAATATTAAAGGGTAGTTGAAGGTATTTATAATTCAATAGAGATATTTTAAATAATATATTAATTGCAAATATTTTTCATAGGTATTTTTTATAAGTTGCAATGTTCGCCACTCATTCCTAAACTTGCCCAAGCTTTATATAAATACATTTATCAAAAGAGATAGAATGGAGTTAATTTTTGTAAGAAATTACTTCAACAAAACTCAATTCTTATCAACAAACTCACAAATCCTTATCAACAAAATATTCCACTCAAAATATCTATTTATTAGCAATGAATTGATGAAAATTACTAATAAACAAGAAATAAAAATACAATCACTATCATGACATTTTTCATCAACTACAAGGAAACAAATAACCTAAAACTCAAAAAAAATAGTATTAATCAAATTATCATTGCTATAGTGTATGATGTCAATAAATATAGAAGGAACAAGTGAGCAATTGAAAGCTTTTTTCTAATCAATTATTTTATTTCTTTAATGAGCTCTAAATTGAATTAAATTAAATTGGAAAAGACACACCTCAAAATGCAAAAGTTTGTCATTCAGACACAATCTTCACTACTCTTTGCACTACCTCCATCTTCCTCTACTTTTCTATAGCTCCTCAAACTTTTATCCCCAACAATCTCAAATATCCACTCATACAATAGATTTTCTCTTCTAATTTAGTTTGTAGTAGACAATCAAATCACTTTTCCTATAACACCCCGCCACACAAACCCCAAAGGACAACTAACAACTAACAATTAACAATTAAAGAACATTTTTTTTTTTAAAGTAAAACTAATAAGAAAAGTAAATTAACATACAATGCCAATAAAGAATACTATACGTACACATCATCTACCTAGTCCTCTGGGGTAACATGAATGCATTACTTGTGAACATTCCTAACATTATCCAATCCCCATAATGATTATAAACTACTCACAAGATTTTATTTTAAAATCAAAGCATGAACTATAAGAACATCATATATGTAACCATAACATTAAATTTTCATCCAACCATGATCAATTAATAATATCAAAGATTACTTCCATCACTTACTTAACATAAATATACATCGTTCCAAGATTACATAATTATAAATATTTCCACAGATACAACACCACATAAGTGCATTAAATGTGAACCAAATATTACATACACCACTCCCATACATGGGGTAGATCAATACAAGTTATATCAAGCTCCCCTTATATCAATGAGAAGGATTCAACAATTACATAATGTGATACAACAAAAGGAATGTAATACATAGCATCAATATTGTCTCCAACTCTGGTAAGCTCTGGAACCACTGCAACTAGTATAACTCCTTGCATCACAAACTTCAACTAGGAACCCAATGGAGTGTATAGCATGTTCCACTTGACCATGTGGACCCTAAGGCCCACGCCTCGTGCTAGGAGATGACAAGGATCCATGACATAAAAATAGTCACACAAAGAATGCTAATAAGACTCCACAACAAAAACAAGAAGAACCACTAAGAAAAATCGCTTCCAGAGGCACACAAAGGCAAGGAAACACAACATGGATACTATAGGAAGAGTGTCATCACATGGCCCCAGCATGGGTTATCTTGGCTACCTCTCAATAGGCACCAACCCCCATCTATAGTTATCCTGGTTGCCTCTCACTAGGAACTGACCCCATAGGGTGACACATGCAGAACCACTTACCTTTCATGAGGACAAGGTAGTGAACATGATGACTGGGCCTTCTCAGCCCATCCTTAGCCTACGAAAGAACTATACGAATGGGTGAGGCATCTTACTTAACTTGTTTAATGTGAACCTACCCAAACCCACTAGTTAATTAATTAGGTTATCACTTATTAAGAGAACTCTTCCATGGGTTATCCAGGTTGCCCCTTTGTGCGCCGACCCCCATGAATTGCCACTCTCCCTACTAGCATCGAAACAACCCACATAACATCTAGGGTGTAACCACTCGCACAAAGCACCAAAATCACAAATCATATACACACACGAGGCATGCACCTTCTCGCACAAAGACCACATCATAAAGCATAACAATAGTGCAAGGCTAAAAATCTAATAACACAATACAAGTAATATTTCACCCATTTCAAGAACATTGATGACCATTTCAAAATAAAGAACAACTTATAAAAATCAGCATACAGATAATTCCCCTAGCCTCTGTAAATCTACTAACTGACTTGCACAAGGACTTCCATCTTAGCGTTAAATTCAAAATCATCATTTCCCCAAAATGATCACAATACATGAACCCATAATACCCACTTTTATAAGGCACCATTATCACTATGATTATGAAGTAAAATAAAAACATCATTTAACGAAATCTTCAAATTAATTTATTTAATTTAATTCTATAACTATCTAATTTCATAATTTATCTTCCTCCCTACTATTAATATTTCCAAATTCTAAATCTAATATAATCATTTACCAAAAGGCCACATATTTTATTTTACACTTAATTATACACAATTACTCTACACATCTAAATAACCCATATGTATATATTATACATATATTTATATATAGACATACATATATATATTTATACATATAAATATATACATATACATATATAGATATATATACTTATATCACAATATTAAAATTTTGTAATAGCAGATTTTCACAACTAATTGTTTACAATGAGCAAACATGTAAAAAGAAATACAAATATTCCAGGCAAAGAACCCAGTGGAATGGAGAAGGAAAGGGAACAACCAACAAAACTTAGAGTCTGCAATCATAACATTCACAACCAACAAAAGAAGGCACAACATTTGATATGAATGAAAAATAACCAGAAGGAGAAAGGATCAAACCCAATGAAGAGGTGGGGGAAAAATAAATAACCAGAGCTTAAGTATTCATGCGAGCCATGTTAAAGTAGAACCGTGGCTGATCTTATAAATTCAGGTGAGATAAAGGGATCAAATGCTAGTCCATGTTAAAGGTGCTAAAGGCACCTTACAAATGGTGACCGCATGATAGCCTCCCTCAAAACTTAAAGATAGGCACACATTAGAAACTAGTCTAATAGGTGTGGCAGCAAGCTAAAGGGTTAAAAATAATTGAAAAGAAAGAAACCATAATAAAAGAATATTGCGCTATGCACAAAGCATAATGGGAATTGGTTCAAATACTAATTTTAAGCCAAAAATAAAATGAAAGTAATTCTTCTTGAAGATCATTGAAAGGTTTAGTGGCATAGCTACTCAGATATATCCTTTTTTTTTTTCTTACACAACAATTATCTCCTCCATCGAAATAAATGAGTAATAGAAGAAACGATAGTAAAGATTCAAGATTAGGAGTAACCTACATAACCTTTTCTATTAATTTTCATGCAACATGTCATACTAAATGCCAAAACAGTCATAAACATGAGAAAACAACAGGGTGTGAAGATGGTGTATCGCACAATAAGGCTTGTTGATACGGCTTAAGGAACTTTCAAGTGATGCATTTGGTAGATCAAATTCGATGCAATATCAAGGGATAATGATTCTTAACAACCTCAGAAGGAAATACAATCAGCAAAGATCACCAATAATCCAGTATCAATTTAAACAAGCAACAAAGAGAGAAAACAATTACATTAACTGGCAAAACTAACAAAGAGCAAAGAACGAAGCCAACCTGGTGTCCTTTGCTTCAAAACAGAAGAGAAATTGTGGAGGATAAGATCAAATGTGGCGATAACCTCTTCCCACAAGCTTCAATCAACCTTCATAAAATCCCTTCTCTTCGAAAACTAAAAGAACAATATCAAGCATCTAATTTTCAGAATAATGTTGCAAACACAAAATTTCTTGTTTGAAAAACAAAATCAATAGCTCAATTTTTTTTCACAAATTCAATCAATATTAAAACAAAGATAGAGAGATTTTGATTTTTCAAAAACAAAATCAAGCAATAATCTCATAATAAGAAAATTTTCCAATTTGAAATTCAGTTTGGAGTCATGCATGTGCACGCACTCCACTTTTTCCATTTTAGAACTTGCTTTCACAAATAGTTCAAAAATCTATCCCAATTAATTATTATATTTTAAAATTATATATATTCTTTTCAAGTTTAATTTATTTTCTCACCAAAATAATAATAATAATATTTATCTTTATTTATTTTTAATTATTAAAACATTTAGTCACATCATTTAATTTAATAATTAGTAATCAAAATCTACATAGTACCTTTTCACAAACTTAATTTATTTAGTTATTATTCCAATTCTAAATTAATTTAAATTGCCTTATAATCAATTTAATTTAATTAAATTGATTAAACAAGGCTAGTCATAATATTTAATTTACCACATAATTACAAAATCAAATTACAATATAATAGCGACCAACAACGTGACACCATAATATAATCAATTAACGAGAGACAACTGGCAAAGAATACAAACTAGATATAGAGGGTTACAAGATGGGTACTCATCATTATCAAGGATGATGGCAAGGGGTAGGGGACCTTTTGTCAACTCCTTTTTCCACATCATTTCCATTGGGTTTTTAAGGAATGCTCAAACCTGAAAATAAAGGTGGAGTCGATGCCTGGTACCTGCAACCTGCATCAAACATACTATCAATCAATATACATATATATCAGACAACACATACATCATGAGAGGAAATCAAAGTGTAGTAGGGCACTCATGAACGAGTGATGCTACACCATCCCTCTCACCAAGACCTCAAAAAATAATCACATCATCGAGTAACAATAATTATATCAGAAACAACATCATATATCAATCACTAACTAGATGCACAACAAGCATAGTCATAAGCCACATGATACACGTAGTCAAATTAATCCAAACACACAACTAACTCCATATATTGAATGTAACATAAACATCAGTCCATAATGTCATGATCATCAAAGTCAAATAAGATATCATCCAAACCAATCTAGAATGGTGAAACAAGCATCTATAGAGTCTCAAAGTGCATAACATAATATAATAAGTATCAATCTAATGAAAGCAATCAGAAGAGGCACTACATCCCCCTAGAACCAGACTTACTCCTGGAAGCTTGCAAACAAATAAGGAAAATACTCTCTAATATGAGACGCATCCTCCCATGTAGCATAATTCTCATTGTTTGGATCCCATTGGACCCTCACCTGCTCAATGTCTCTTCACCTGAG
This sequence comes from Sequoiadendron giganteum, assembly GCA_007115665.2. NCBI lineage: Eukaryota > Viridiplantae > Streptophyta > Pinopsida > Cupressales > Cupressaceae > Sequoiadendron > Sequoiadendron giganteum. The sequence continues at coordinate 288,142,380 of CM021102.1, read as the reverse complement.
AGTGAGTCTCTTGTGCTAAAGAACAGCCACAGGCTCTAGTGCTAGCTACCCATCATCTACACATAAGTCATTCCAATCGAGAACATGAGATGTGTTTGGATAATAAGGCCTAAGTACAAAAACGTGGAACACATCATGTATGTGCGATAGATTGGGTAGAAAAGCAAGACGATAAACAACGGGACCAATCCTCTCCAAAACCTCAAACGTCCCCACAAAATGAGGTACGAGCTTAGAGCCTATCCCATAATGGATTGGAATCTTTCACGATTGCACTTGTAAGAATACCTGATCACCGAGTGAAAACTAACGGTCGACCCTATGTGCATCTACATATTTCTTTTGTCTGTCCTGCACCACCACCAAGTGCTCTCTAATGCAAGCAACCTATTGCTCCATATCCTAAAGAATCTTTGGTCCAAGAACTTTGTCCTTAAGGTGGTCCCAACTTAATGGAGTCTAGAAAGGACAACCATACAATGCCTAGAAAGGAGGCATACCAATCAAACTATGATACCTATTGTTGTATGCGAACTCCACCAAATGCAAGTAGTCCTCCCAATGAGACTTCTAATCCATAATGTACATACATAGCATGTCCTCAAGAACTTGGTTGACCCTCTTGGTTTGTCCATTATTCTTTGGATGGTATGCAAATCTAAAATTCAACTGGGTCCCTAAGGCACGTTGCAAGGATGTACATAGTGCAGAAGTGAACATCGGATCATGATTGAAAATTATTCTTCTCAGAATTCCATGCAGTCTAATTATATCCTCCATGAATATTTTGGCCATAGATGAAGCATTATAAGATGAATGAACAGGAGATAAGTTTTCCACCTTAGTCAATTGATCTGCAATAACAATGATGGCATCATGCTAATGAGAATATATAGGCAAACCAACTATGAAATCCACCATAATGATATCCCATTTCCATTCAGGAATGAGATGTGGCTATAAAAGACCTGTGGGATGTTGTTGTTCTACCTTAACTCTCTCACACTCCAAACACGTCACCACAAAGTCTGCAATATATCTCTTCATTCCAGCCTAGAAATACAGTGGGTGAAGGTCAACATACATCTTCTTAACACCTGGATGAGCAGAATAGGGTGCCCGATGATTTTTTGACATAATTAGGGTATGAAGACCCTCAGAAGGAGGTACATACATATGACCCATATTCCAAAAGATACCATCCAATTCAAGCGAACATCCTATAAAATTTCCCTCCAAATCTCTATTTGACTCAATTGTTGACTTCACCTCTTGATACCAATTATCTAAAGGAAGTGTTGCAAGAATCTGACTCCTCAAATCCACATCAAGAATCACTACAGATAACTCATGTCTCTGTTGACTTAGAGAATCTTCCACTATGTTTTCCTTCCCCTGGATATACTTAACCTCAAAATGATATTCACAAAGGAACTCCATCCATCTCCTCTACCTGACATTTAGGTTTGGCTGCGTAAATATATACTGTAAGCTGTGATGATCACTATGCAACTCAAATTGATGCCCCAATAGAAAGTTCCTCCATCTCACCAGAGCATGCACAATGGTGGTTAACTCTAAATTGTGTGTGGGGTAATTTATCTCGTGATCCTTGAGTTTGTGAGACTCATAGGCAATCACACAACCCTCCAAGGATGCATCCATACACACCACAAAATATTGAGTAGGATCAAGAATTGCTAGGATGGGTGCACTAGTCAACTTATCCTTAAGGGTCTGAAAAGTGAACTGGTACTGCTCTGACAAAATAAAATTCTTCTCTTTCCTTTGAAGAGAAGTGATGGGGTGTGAAATCCATGAAAATCCCTAAACAAATTGTCAGTAGTAACTAGCCAAGTCCATAAATCTGTGAATCTCAGGAACGTTCATGGGCATAGGCCAATCAATGATGGCTTGGATCTTTGAAGGATCCACGACAATACCTTCACCAAAAATAACATGACCCAAGTATTTCACCTCCATTTGAAAGAACTCACACTTCACCAAATTTGTATACAACTGATTGTCTCTCAGACACTGCAACACCTGTCTTAGATGCTCCTCATGCTCCTCCATATTTTTCGAGTAGATCAGGATATCATCAAGGAATATGAGAACAAATATATCTAGATAGGTACAGAAGAATCCATTTATCAAACACATGAAAACTAACAGTGACAAATGAAAAATAACGGTTCATTCGTTAACCTGAATGGCATAACAGTGAACTCATAATGTCTGTAGTGAGTACAAAATGTAGTCTTGTATATGTCAACCTCGGTGATATGCAATTGGTGGTATCCTGACTTAAGATCAATTTTCAAAAATACTTTAGATCCCTTTATCTAATCAAACAGATCATTAATTCTTGGTAAGGGATATTGGTTATTCACCCTCACCTTATTTAGATGTCTGTAATCAATGCACAAATGAAGGGAACTATCCTTCTTCTTCACAAATATCATTGTTTCTCCTCAAGGGGAAACACTAAGATGAATGAACCCTTTTTATAAAAAATTATCCAATTGTAGATAATGCTCTTGAATCTCTTGAGTCATCATCTGATATGGAGCCTGAGAAATAGGCCTAGCTCCAAGAATTAGGTCTATTCTAAAATCGATGTCACACTTAGGTGGCATCCCCAGAATCTCACTAGGAAAGACATCTATGAATTCCTTAAGGAGAGGATAATCATCAAGGGATATTTATCGATTGTCCCCTAGTTCCAAGTCACTATCAACACAACATACAATTGGAAACCTTGGTGCATACATCTCCTCAACTGCATAGCATAAATCATCCATAGGGAGATGTGTCTCTAGACACCAATAACCTCAACCTCATTGCCTGAATCATCCACACATCGCATAGACTTATGACGAAAATCTATCATTGCTTGGTGAGAACTCAACCAATCCATACCTAGAAAAACATCATAGGATCCAAGAGGTAAGATGTGGAGATCCACTGTAGTAACAAGTGATCCAAACTTCAAACTACAACCACGAACAAGGGAATCTACCACTACCTTCACTCCAGAGGCCAATTCAACCTACCACCAGTCTACAACGCTCTACTAAGGGGAAATAAATGAATCTAAAGCACTAGAATAAAAAAGAATAGAGATATAAATACCCTATAAAACACCTGCCTCCACTATGGTGCTCTGATGCTCGATCTAGAAATTGTCAACTACTACAAAAACTTAATGTGACCTACCCGCATCACCCACTGTTGGCTCTGAAACTACCAGCCTCTAACTAAAACCGGAAGTATTCCTCTACAGACAGTGTCTAGAAATATGGCCATGTTGGCCACAAGAGAAAAAACCTATTCCTCTACCAAAACCTCTGCCACTAGGGGGTGCACTTGACTGCTAAAAATTGCCTTGTTTGGCTGAAGTTTGAGTACTCTGTGCAGACTGATCAACATGGTCATTCTGAGCTCGCCACTAATTCTAATTATTTCTAGACTAAAATCTACCACTCTACTGAGACTAAGAATTATTATGTTTAGACTATGATTGCTTCTATTGCTAACTACTCTTAGCGAGCACATGATGGCTCCTAGATGAACCCGCTACCTGAGGCTGCCCACCTCGAGAGCCAAAACCAAATGAAGGTGCACTACCAATCTGAACACTTGTGTGGCCTCCTAAAGCCATGGAAAAATTATCCTCCACTAAATGTTCTTTCTCGATAGATACCTCCATGGTCTTTAGCTCGAAGACACAAACTCCTTCATTGATTCTGGCATTCAATCCCCTGACAAAGTGTTGTACTGGCATAGCCTCATCATCACTGATCCTGGCCTACAACTTAAGCTCATAAAATCTATGCTCATACTATTCCATTGGCATGGCCATCTATCTCATCTCATCGAACTCATCACCACGACGTTGTATCCAATGGTATGACAAGAAATAGGCTCTAAACCTCTCCATGAATAACTCCCAAGTCACGAAACCAATGTCTATGTGTAATTTTTGCTCTTCTAGTCGCCACCATGTGGAGGAAAAGCCTCAGAGGTGCATGATGGTGCAACTAGCATTAGTATTACTTCCATATGGGTGTATAGAAAAGCACCTATCTAGATCAATCAACCAAGTTTATGCCTCCAATCCTCCACCAAAACCATCAAATGTGGGAGGGTGTGCTCTCAAAAGGTCTCTAATGTCACCTATTACAATGGCATCCTGCTCCACTATTATATCTATCCTCTGAGGTGACCTCTCCCTTTCCTTGACCACCTGTTGATCCTCCCCCTACCTAGGGCTTACGAAACCAAGAACCTCCTCTAGCAATTGAAGTAGTTAAGCTCCCTCTGCACCCGATTGTCCTAGATTTTGATCGCCACTACCCTGCTAACTATCATGGGAACTCTCAGAAGGTGTACTCTAGTGGTTAATCCTATGACCAACACCATGGCCTCTACCTCGACCACAAAATCTACCCCTAGGAATTTTCCTACACAACAATTGAAGGGAGACACATAAGTTCAAGAGTTAAGCACAAGGTTAATGTAATGGACTCAATTGAACCTAGAGTACCTAGTGTTAGAACTTGGGCTCTAATATTTCCTACTAAAAAAATCTGAAACCATCACTTTAAAGTTATATTTCTCCTTGATCTCTAACATATTCAAATGAAAACCTTTACCTATCAATTTTTTTATATATCTCCTTGATCACCCTTTACCTATCAAAAACTTTGAAAATTTATTCTGAACCAAAATAAATATTCTATAAATTTCTCTATGAAGGTATCCCTTGCTCCCTCTAAGGGTGCACATACTACTTAAATCCTATTTCATAAAGACATGAAGTTCATTCTATAATTGTAAGAATATTTTAAGTAGTGGGTGTAGGATCCACTCCTCTTTCAATAAATGGTTGTGAATTGTGTTTGAAGTTATGCAACACAAAATCTTGGCCATTCATACGTGATGTGAGAGAGACTTTGCTAAGGTGAATGTGTGGGGCATATTTTTCTATGCCATTTCTAATCAATCTGATTTGAAGGCTAAGCATGCTCTCTAAAGCAATCTTACATAGAGGTGGTGGGAATTCATTGTAGGTAGATGTTTCATATCTATATAATTTAATATTTTTCATTAAAAAGTAATAATTATTTTAGCTTTAAATTAGATTTAAATATGAACATTAATGTTTCCTTAAGATTAAAATATTACAAGATAGTTAACTTTTGTGAAACTAAAACAATATTGTTTTGTTTCTTTAGAAATTTTTATCATAAATTTTGATTTTAGAAGATTAGATATGTTTGACCACTTTTTTATTTTTACTATCAAACAAGTACATTTCAGGTCTACAACTTGTTCTGTACGGCTGTCTATGACATATTCACTATTTTCTATCAACTTTTGTCTTGTAGAGGCTCTTCAACTTGGGATTCATTTTCAATAAAAAGATTTTCATTTTTATTTTGAAGAGATGTTTGATTTTTATTAACATTTTGTTAAAAGGTTTTGTTTTCATGATATTTAATATTTGAAAGATTGTATTTTTTGTTTATCTTGTTTTTAAAATTGAATAGGGAGTGGACTTGTCATAGAATTATAAATTTGTTGAGATTTATAGAACTTATTATTTTTTTACCACACATATTTTTTTATTTTATTTTTCCTTTTTAAATTTTTGAAATTGCATATGTATTATCCATTTCTTATTTTTCATTTAATTTAATTTTCTTTTAAATTTGATAAATTGCACTTGCATTTTTTATTTTTTATTTTTATTTTACTTGTATAATTCTATAAACCTATTTAAACCTTTCAAAAATAAAAAAATTAAATTAAAATTAAATGATTCTAAATTTCAATTTAAAAGATACATCTTATTTGAAAAAGAATATTAAAGTATTGGCTTTAAATTTTTTTAAAAGTTGATTTGTTTGAGATCTATAAAGCATATTATTTTTTTACCACACATATTTTCTATTTTTTTTTCCTTTTTAAATTTTTGAAATTGGATATGTATTATCCATTTCTTATTTTTCATTTAATTTAATTTTCTTTTAAATTTGATAAATTGCATTTGCATTTTTTTATTTTTTTTACTTGTATAATTATATAAACCTATTTAAACCTTTCATAAATATCAATAAAAATGTATTAAGACAAAAAAAAATGATTCTAAATTTCAATTTAAAAAATACATCTTATTTGAAAAAGAATATTAAAGGTATTGGCTTTAAATTAAAAAAAATTGATTTGTTTGTTGTAATTCATATGAAGTCTTGTGTTTAAGAGATAAACTTTAGTACACATGTATGTCAAACCCTCATTGTTTAGATTGTGGTAATCTTAGTTTTTTAAATATTTGTTTTGATTTTGTTTTATATTTAGTGGCCTCATTTTGAATTCAACCTATTTTAAAAAATTTGTGCTTATCATCCCAAATGTGCAGTCAAAACCCAAGATGAATTACCTAGTCCTTCTGTGATGCAGGATCATCTTGGGTTGTGATAGCAATCTTGCATCAACCAAAACAATGCATTTTAATTTTTTAATTTTCCTAAGGTTTGGTAATTATTTATTTTGAGGAATTGTAATTATCGGTTTATAATGAATTCTGCTATGGAGCAAGTGTGTGAGCAAGAAATTGTAGGTATTGTGGCTACTGGTGGAAATCACTGGGGTGATAATTCTTTAAAGGATCCTCCCCCACCTGGTGTGAATTGGTCGAATTCCCATGTCCTACAATGGGTGTTTCATGGCGGCATCTGGGTTGATGCGAAGATACGAGATCCACACAAAAGCTCCTTAGATTACATACCCCAATGGGTTTATCATGATGGGCAGTGGGTGGATATAGTCCCCCAGAAGAATGGAAAAATGAGCATCAAATGAGGGATGAATTCCAACCCAGATCAGCTTATTTCAAAAATTTCTCCAACCCTAAATCATGTGGGAGAAAGCCTCACCAATAAACCCAGAATCAACGAGGTTTTTCGGGAAGAACAAACCAACATAGGCCTCAGAGACCCTTTCAAAGACCATAGAGGTACCAAAGGCATAGATATCCAAGAACCCTTAACAGATCTAAGCAACCAAGTTTTGATATCTACAAGTATAAGAAATTAATAGTAGAAGACATAAGCCATTTACAATGCATATATGAAAATAGAGAAAAATATTTGAGGTCTACCCATTGCCAAAAGAGCTCTCTACCCTCAGGAGTTCCCTTCAATCCAAATAACATTGATAATGTTTTTCTATTGATCCACTCTACCACAGGGACATAAAACCAGAACCCTAATAGAGGAAAGGATCCAGAGAAGGGCTCTACTCTAGGCTTCTGGAAAGAAATGATTGAAAATGCATTAGAGAATGGGCCTGCTCAATCTTTGTAGAAATAAAAATCCCAAAGTGAGGTGAGCACAAGCCAATAGAGTGAGGAAGCACCGAAGGAAAACCATTTGACAGCCCAACACACGAAGCATTAGAGAAAAAAGAGATTTGAAGGTGACAAGGGTTTTCATGGGAATAGGAGGAGGTGAAAAAATCAAAACCCTCAACAAAGTAGAGTAAGGTCAAGCACAAGAAAGTATGGCGGTAGAAAGAAACCCCTCAAAAGGCGGATACCCTTCAGTCTACAGATCACAATGAAGCCATCAAGGTAACTTTCCCAGATCACATGATCCAACCACAAATCTTAGATCTCAGGGAAAAAGTGCTCATCTGTAAGTTCTGGAATCTCACCCTAGATCTAGAAACTCTAAAAAATATTATTTTCCAAGAATGGGAAGGGTCATTAAGGTTTTTTACTTGGATGAGGGTAAAGAAATTTTTATTGTTCTATTTTCAAATAAATCTTCGAAAGCTACAACATATAGAGTCAAATCATGGAACTATCAAGGGTTTGGGTTGTATATGCAGAATTGGTATCCTAATTTTAGGTCTGAAGATTTTGTGATTCACTTTGCCCCATGTTGGATTCAACTTCTTGCCATCCCCTTGGAATATACAAAATTAGAGTTGTTGGAAATCATGGCTAATCAGATAGGAATTTTTCAGAAACATTATTTCTTGTCATTTAACAACCCTGCTAAACCAGTAAGGATGCTTATATTACAAGATGTATCCAAAAAGCGCCAACACATATTGATATAAAATCCAAGTTTGGCTCCTGGCTTCAAGATATTCGGTGGGAATCGGTGCAAGATTCAATTTCTCAATGCAAGACATCTAGCCAATCTAACCAGAGTTGTTCTCCAATCAAATTAAGCAGAGGGAGAGGTATACCGCATTATCAGGAAACTCAAAATGTTAATAACCTATTTTTTTCAAAATTTATTAATGGGGACTAGCATAGCAGTCTCCATGATAGGGGTTAGAGGCAAACAAAAGTAGTAAAGAAAGGTCCCAAAATTAATGAAGTCATGCAAAGGCATAAAAGCAAGATAGTCAGGATTTTGTTTCAACAGGATTTTTGCATCAAAAAAGCCCCTCAAAAAATCATGCAATATTCTTTGAATGTCTCCCTTCTTTTTGAGTGGCTCTGGAAAAGGAAAACTACCCAAAGCCTAAATTTATACTCCCCTCAATTGCAAATAAATGAAGTCCAACTAGATGAAATAGTAAGGAAACTCATGTTCCAAGGGTCAACTTCACCTAACTGGTCTGGTCCATTGTTGAAATAGGATAGAAAGCTTCCACTACTAACATATGTTCGAGTTGAAGAAAATTTCTTAACTCTTTTCCCAAAGGAAAATAGAATTAATGAGGCAAAGCTAGAACTTCTAGCAAAAAGGATTCTGGTTTCAGTAGGTTCAGAAATTATAGAAGAAATAGTAGATCAAGTTCTAGAGGAAACATCTATTTGGGATTGGGGTAACAATGTTTCAAAAGGGGAAATAATTGGCACTAAACAAAAGGCTTAGAAGAATCAAGAATTTTCAAAGTATGATCCCATCTTATCTGACCTTCAGCCCTTGGGAATTTCTCAGGACCCAATGGTATTAAAAGAAGAAGGTGAGCTAAGTGATCCACAAAAATAGTATGAAAGTGAAATTGGAGCGGAAGTTATAAGGGAATCCTTAGAGTTTGACTATTCTCAACCTTTATCCATCTCCCAAAATCCTTACCAATCTCCTTTGAAGAAATCTTCGAGAAAGAGAGGTCGCAAATAAAAACTCACAAAGCTTCACTAGGAAATTGAAGCAGGGAGGCAGGCCACTCTTCTTGCCTCTATGGTACCTTCAACAAATAAACGTATGAGGAGAGCATGTTGCTCTCCTTGGGTCCAATGAAGATCCTTTCATGGAATGTCAGGGGCATTAATGCCCCTGACAAGAGAGCACACATCAATCGTCAAATTGACGGATGTGGGGCTGATATTGTCCTCCTTCAGGAAACTAAAACTTCAAAGGACATATACAAACTGACTATTCAAAAATGGAATATGTGGAACTCAGTGCATTCTCCTGCACAAGGGACTTCGGGGGGTCTTGCAACTCTATGGAATGTAAAACAAATCTCCATGTTTTTGACCAAAGCTGAAAGTAATTGGCAACTTTTGGAGGTATCTAAATTTGATGTCAAATTTTGGATCTTCAACATCTCTGGTCCAAATTCCACATTGGATAAGAAGCATCTTTGGGATCAATTATCTCAAGCAATTTTGGAGCTGGGGGATGCAAAGGTTATTTTGTCAGGTGACTTCAATGCCATATCATCACCACAAGACAAATTTGGAGGGATCATCCTCCTCCCAAAGTAATTTATGACTTTAATCAATTCATAACCTTGAATGCCTTAAGGGGAATTTTTCAAATGAAGGGTAAATTCACTTGGACCAACTAGAGAAAAGGTTTTTTGAAAATAATAGTCAGATTGGATAGATTTATTCTTTCTTCAAACTGGTTTAATTTGCTCCATAAGTTCACATATGAGATTCTTCCCTTCCCTGATTGTGATCATTATGCAATTTCTTTCTGTGTCGAACATTTCTTCCTCTTCAATAAAATCTTCCTTCAAGTTTGAAAGCATATGGTTCAGACATCCAAATTTTATAGATTTGATCCATCAATGGTGGATCTCTTCCCCTCTTGAGCTTGGAACAATGATGTTCCAGTTATGGAAAAACATTATGTATATCAAAAAACAACTTATTAATTGGAACAAGGAAACTTTTAAAAACATTTTTCACCAGAAAGAAATGATCCATAAAGAACTGAAAGAAGTGCATGAACAAATTATCCAAAGGGTCTAGATGAATCTCTATATGAAAAACAAAAAAAATTGCAAATAGACTAGGAGGAGCAATGTGCAAGAGAGGAAGCCTATTAGAGGCAAAAATATCAGGAACTATGGCTGTGAGAGGGAGATAGGAATACTAAGTATTTCCATGCATCTACACAGATAAAAAGGATTACAAAGGTCATTCAAGTAGTTAAGGGAACTCCTTCGCAAAATTGGCTTTCCAATGAGGAAGACATAAGGAAAGAGGGTGTTCGTTTATATTCTGACGTCTTATCTACCCCAAATGATAGATCTGATCAAAATGACTAGGATGAGGAGGAGATTCTTTACTCAATTCCATATCTTGTGTCAGTGGAAGATAATGAAGAGTTATTAAAGCCATTTACACTGAAGGAACTAAAAAAAGTAATATTCTCCCTGCCGCCAGATAAAGCCTCTGGGCCAAATGGGTTTACTGCTCTTTTTTTCTAGAAATGTTGGGATATAGTATGTTTTGATATCTTATGGGAAATTGAAGAATCAAGGAGAATTGGATCCCTGATCAAGTAGTATAATTTAACCAACATAGCTATTATTCCTAAAGTTAACAACCCCCTTTCATTTGTGGAATTCAGACCAATTTCTTTGTGTAACACAATTTATAAAATATTTTCCAAGTAAAAATATTTGAGATTACAACTAATTATCTTGTGAATAATTTCCCAAGAACAAGGGGGTTTTGTGCTAGGAAAAAAACATTTGAAGGGGCTATCGTGGCTCATGATATTTTTCACTCAATAGTTGCTAATAATGTTCCTTCAGTCATTATCAAGTTAGACATGATGAAAGCATATGACAAGGTTAATTGGAGTTTTTAAAAGAAAGTAATGTTGAAATTTAGTTTTTCTACGAAATGGTGTAGATGGATAAATTATTATCTTTCAGGAGCTACATTTTCAGTAATTCTTAATGGCTCCCCCTCAGGCTTCTTGAATTCTACACAAGGTGTGTGATAGGGGGACCCTCTTTCTCCATTTTTGTTTATCATTATTGTGGAATCATTGAGCAGATTCATCTCTAAAAAACATTCTCTTGGTTTATGGAAAGGGATTCAAATAGAAAACACAACTATATCAGTAACACACACCTTATTTGCAGATGAAACGATCTTATTCGGTAAACATCAGTGGAAGAAGTAAATCAAATCAAATCAAAGAAGTGATAAACAAATACTCCTCAACATTAGGTTAGAGGATAAATTCTTCAAAATCAAAAGTCCACATCCTTAATGTAAACGAGTCCAATGAGCAGAAGTTAAGAAACATCTTGGGATTTCAAAAAGTAGATGGGTATATGTAGGATCATGATGGGCCAAAAAGTGGCAATATGTAATGTATATGATGGCCTATGTGGCTGATGAATTTTTTTTTACCCAAATTTGATGAAACTAAAAAGGTTTTTAAAGGAGATTCTCAGATTTCCACCAATATAAATTATTCTTTACTTTGAATTTAATAAATTATTATTATTCATTTTTTATTTGAATTACAACTAAAGTTTTGATTGATAGGATGATTGAAAAACATCTATATCTTTCAAACAGTATCACATTCTATGCTTTACATATTATATGGGATTAAAAAAAAATTGTATTTCATGAAGTTTTGACCAAGTTAAGGTGGTCAGACATACAAGTTTTTATATTTTTAAAAATTTGTAATAAAAAATTCATAATTAATTATTTACTTACAAAAAAATTACAAAAACTAATGCATCACATTGGGACATCATTCCTCTACTTATATCTAAAATATTGTAAAAAAATATTATCATTTTATTGTGGTTAGGGTGGTCAGACAGACACCTACTTCTTATTTTTTCCCTGAAATTTAAGTACTACTACATTGAAATTTCAAATTTTCACCAAATAGATTTTTATTTTAAAAAAATAAACCTAGTAGTTTAGAAACTAGATTCAATTTGCTACAAATTTTATTCTTACATATTTTTTAAATAATATAGATAACTTATTCAAATTTTTACGTCAAGGTACCTAACTCTAATTTTTTGAATTTTTATTGCCAATTAAGGGCCTTTTTTTTCCATGATGATCTTGCACATACCCAAATATGCCTTGTTCTTACCTCGATTTTCCTTTCTTTTTTGGCCCCATCAAAGCATCAGATTGGTCCAAAATCATAGAAATAATTAAATCAAGGATATTTGTATGGAAGGCTCGATGGCTCTCCCTAGCGGGCATAATTTTATTAGTTAAAGTAGTTCTCTCATCAATTCCTAATTAATTTCTTGCAATTCTAAAGGCTCTGAAGTCAGTTATTTTTGAATTGGAGAAATTAATTAGAGGTTTCATTTGGAAAAAAAATATTGATGAGTAAAAGAAAGTTCCTCTAATAGCCCTTGAAGCTATGGCTAGGGAAAAATCTCAAGGAGGGGCAAGTGTTCACAATCTGTCAAGGCGCAACAAAGCCTTTGGCACAAAATTAGCTTGGAAAATGTATGTTAGTCCTCAGGCCAAGTGGTGTAAAATATTGCAAGCTAAGTATTTAGATGACATGGAGCCATCAAGAGTCTTCACGGTTGTTAATCCTCCAAAAGGATCAGCTATTTGGAACTTCTTAATTTCTTGCAGGAATTTAGTAGTTTCTTATCTATCATGGGAAGTAAATAATGGATAGTGTTAAATTCTAGAAGGAATCTTTGAATGGAAACCCTCCATTGGAAAAAAATTGAGTCCCTTCATCCAGTAATGGCATCCTTAAAGAATACATGGGGAGATTGACTAGTGGATTATGTTCAAAAGAATGATCCTCTCTCAGGCAAAGTGACTTGGAAAAACATTTCATATCCTTCTGTATCCAATCAGTAGTGCAGTGTTCTTCAAAACATATTAGATGCTATATTCGTATACCTCTTTTCGTATCATGAAAAATTGATTTGGGCTCCATCAAGGAATGGAAGCTATATGGTAAGGAAAGGTTGTAAGGTTCTCAATCAGGTCTCAGGTCTATACCCTAACCAAAGGGCTTACATATTTTGATGGGATAACAGTATCCTCCCCAAGGCAGGGAGTTTCACCTAGCTTTCCTTGAGGAAATGTATTTTAACTAGTGATCGACTAGCTAAATTAAAAATAGTTGATCCTTTCCTGTGTCCCTTGTGTAATGAGGAATATGAAAATGTCGATCATCTGCTCATTCGGTGTTCCTTTGCACACCAGTGTTGGAAGTTTACTTTTAATAAGCTAAAAAAATTCTCCCCCCTTCCAAATTCTCTATGGGACCTATTCCAAAGCTAGCCAACTCTCCATAAATCCTCATTCTTTGTGTGCATTTGGAGAATTGCGCCATCTCTAGTAGTCTAGAATATTTGGTGGGAAATAAATCTGAGAATTTTCAGGAAAGTATCTTCTTCTTATGAAGCTATAAATACTAAAATTGAAAATGCAATTTCTGAAGTAGTAAATGCATCTATTCAAGAATCCAAAGATATAAGGTCTTCTTTTATGAATTGGGATAACAATATTCTGCAGAACTAGAAGTTCATAAAATTACCCTTCCCAAGCAGTCATTTGAAATCAAACTAGGAAAAGGTTAATAGAAATCATGTAAAATGGAAGGCCCCCTAGGATGCCTTTATCAAATTGAACTTTGATGGTGCATCCAAAGGGAATCTAGGCCAATTAGGGGCAGGTATTAGCTTGCATAATTCACAGGGTAAGATTCTTGCATTATATTCAAAATATCTCCACAATGGTTCTAACAATATAGCTGAATCAAAGGCATTGTTAATTGGTTTGGAAATGGCATTGGATTTGGGCATCAAAAATATTCATATCGAAGGAGATTCACTCTTGATTGTTAATTCCAGTAAGGAAAGAAAAATTAAAAATTGGGGTCTTCGGTACATTCTTCAAAGAGTATGGGCTCTACTTGATAAATTTCCAAACTATATGGTCACACATACCTATAGGGAAGGAAACAAGTTAGTAGATTATCTAGCTAATTTGGGGAGTTTAAAGCAGGAAATTTTTATGTTATCCAATGTGACTTCACTTTCTGATTATCCGCACATAAAAGATCTTATCGATTGGGATACCCCTCATAATAACATTGGGGCTTCTTTTATTCCAAAAAATTGACATTATCAAAATTGGTTTGCCCTCCAATGTCTTGTTGATTTGGTGTGGGCTTTTAACTTGCTAAATTTGGTCTTGCCATGTAATTTCTTGACCTGGGTCATCATTGCTTAATATTCTGTAACGCAACGTTCATCCTCCCATTGGCACTTGTACAGAACCAATTGGTACATTTTGACAACGTCGTCTTCTTTGAGTGATGTGAAAATATTTGGGCCTCATGATGGGATAGGCTGATTATTATATGGCAAGTTATCATTCTAAGTTATTTTTCCACCCTTTTAGCAAATGATGGGGCTTACGTGTTGCTAAATTTTGTAGTACCAATATATGTGTGGCAGTACTCCACATTTATCTCTTGATGAACTATGGGGGATTTCACATGATTCGACACAACGCAAAGGATCTACATTCATTAATATATCCTTTCTTGCTTTAATTTTTCATCATGCTCTCCGAGAAACGTGCATTTTCATTATTGAACTTTTCTCGACTTTAAAATTGCATTTGATTTCACTCTCACATATCTGCTTGAAGTTTTTCTAGAAAGTATTGTCTGTGATTTTCTCTGAATTGGGTATTTTTTGATCTTTCTTTTGAGAATAAGGCAATCCATCCTTGGAACTTCAAAATTAAATACTCTATGCAGCCTTGGGAGTGGCCTTTCGAAAATAGCCTCTCTCAAGAGGATCCCAGCTTGTTATTCAAGATAGACTATTTGAGAGCAAAGGATTCAATTTAGACAGTGCTTGGTGTGGAGGTCACTCACCCAAGAGCTCGATGGATTTTATTCCCATCCTAGGCTTTGTCTATTTTCTTATCTAATGCGATGGACTTGCTTCAATCTTTGCAAGAATTAGAGATCATTGTTGAAAAATTTGTGAAACCCCAGTTTTTAGATAAAAATTATTTATTAGCTATGGTGTAAGCATATAATCTATTTTATGGGGAAGGGTATATCGATGGTCTATTTCCCCATGATTATCTGAAGTTGCATTCAGGGTCTGAAGAAATTTTCGAAGCCATAAGGTTGGCTCTTCAGTATAGAAATGACTATCTTCTTTTAAGAGCCTTAAAAAGGCACTGCAAAAAGGTGTGCGTGTCTATGGAAATTCACATTAAATAAAAATTCAATTCTATCTTACACATTTGTGATCATGTGCAACATCTGTCAATTATCTCTTTTGCAGGTTCAAAGGAAAAAGATCTTTACATTCCTAGGGCTCATGCTACAAATGAAGTGGAACCAAAGTTGCATCTCAAACTCGAATTGCAAGGGATCACATTGTTTCTGAGGACCATTTAGATATGGAATTGGTTCCCTTTCATGGGA
This sequence comes from Sequoiadendron giganteum, assembly GCA_007115665.2. NCBI lineage: Eukaryota > Viridiplantae > Streptophyta > Pinopsida > Cupressales > Cupressaceae > Sequoiadendron > Sequoiadendron giganteum. The sequence goes on along the minus strand of CM021102.1, from coordinate 288,126,688 downwards.
TTGACTTCTTTTCTAGAGAAGAAACTCACGGTGGCCAAACACAGGAAGGGAAATCAAAAGCACAGGATGAAAACTCTTTGTGGGTAGAATGCATGGAGGAGTAAATGGGCCAATGTGTTTGGTAAATTTTCCTTTTTGGTAATCCATAATGTTGTTTTTCGATGAAAAAATTCAGGAAACGCTTGGTTCATATTGCAGAGGTTGGTTGGAATCATTTTCCTCCCTTCTCATTTTTTGTTTCAATGCATCATGTGGGAAAAAAGGATAAGGTGGTGGTTTTGTAGCCAATTATTTTTGTAAAATTCTGACACGAGTTTATGTCTTGGGGTGAAATTGGAAAAATCCTTTGGACAATTTTTAGTATGTTGATGGGCCTTAGGCCAAATTTTTTAACGTTATGCGCTATAACTGTAGGTTTTCTTCGTGGTTCTTTCCTGCCGGTATGCCCCTCAAACCAGGATCTACAAAATTATATTTATATATCTATTTATATTATAGTGGCTTCGCCACTTTTGCTAAAAAAAAATAAAAATTATTTGGAGAATAAATTGTAATATTATGTCTAAAAAATTATTAAATAATTTCCTTTTATTATTTTGTTGCAAATTTTGAGAGTGGAGATAATTTAGGAGGTAATTTAAATGGAAAAAATCCAAAAAGGCAAACATGACGTGGATTTTTTGGAAGTTAACAAAATCCATCAAGGAGCATTTAATGATTTTTCTAATTTTTGGAGAAGCTTTTTTAGTTGCATGGGCTCAACCTTTTCAAAGGAGGAAAAAATTAGATTTTTTTGAGAAAGTAGTGCAAGTTTTTTATTTGGAAATTTTTGAGTTTGTCATGAAGAAAAAAAATTGAAGAAGAAGAAGAGTTAGGCATGGATTTTCTTAGAGAGTGTGGAGAAAACATTTTTTTGTAGGTTTGAGGAGGTTATTTCAACAAAAAAAGGTCCTTATAGACCATTTTTGAAGATTGATTCAATGAAAGATTGGAGATTGGAAGCTATAGGTTGAAAATTGAAGGTTGTAGTTGAAAGGAGGAAAGTTGTTGTTATTGTATTTCTTTATTTTCATATAAAATTAATATTGTAATTTGTTTTGAGTTATTGTACATCAGCCCTAGGGACTATAAAATCTGATATAATCAATTTTTTTGAAGTTATGTAATCTTTCCTGGATGTTTGAAACATAATACATTAATTCTAGTTTGTAGATTTTGCATTCAATCTTTGTTGTTTTAGGTGGTGTGTGCATATCTCCATTGATATTTTTGTTTGATTCATATTTGATAAAGAGGAGAGTCTTCCCTCTACATCAATGGTATCAAAGTGATATTTTCTAAGTGTGCAAGCATAACTGTCAATGTGAGGTAGTTTGTACCAAGACCTGTGGTGGTGGTGGTGTGTGTGATTTGCGTGTAAATAGATCATTGAACGTAAGGTATTTTACATGTGAAGAACTTGAGGATTTGAAGGTTTGTGTTGAGGCTTTGTGAGGACTTGAAAATGCCAAGGAAGAAAGGCAAGAAGTTTGTCATAGTTTTGTATGCAGGTGAATATGAAGGGGAAAATATTGCAAAAGTATGCTTTAAGGATAACATGAAGAAAGATGGTGAGATTGTAGCAGAGGATGAGAAGAAAGAAGAAAGTGTAGAAATACAAGAGGAAAATTATGTTGCAGCAATATGCTTGGGTGAGAGCATGGAAGAAAATGAGAAAAGTGAAGAGAAGTTTGTTGTAGTGCATTGGTTGAAGATGGAGGAGTTCCAGAAGTGGGCATTGAGGATATTTTTATGCGTAAAGTTGCAATAGTTGAGGATGTTGTAGTTAAAACAAAGTATGAAATGATGTACAAGGATCTAGTGTTTGATGAGGAACCTAATGAAGACCAATAGTTTCTTGAGGAACATATCACAAAGATAGAGAAGTTGTTCAATGCAACAACATAGATAGTAGCATTCAGCAATGAGGAAGAAGATGTGACAAAAGAAGTCATAGAGGTAAAATCTAATTTTAATGAGTTTTGTAATGTTAAATTTTTAAAGGATTTACATTGTGAGATGAGAAAGGTGTTAAAGAAGAGAAAGAATTGTGAAGATTCTGAATGGTATACATATGTATAATTTCATTTAGAGGCTATAAAGAAAGATGTAGGTGGAGCTTGGTGGAGGTGGTCGATTTATCGTGGGTTGAATCCCATGAATGAGAAGAGGAGAGTAGAGTGTATTTGGTGGAGGAGGACGGTACATGGTGGTTGTGAATCTATGAGAGGAGAGACAGGTGGTGAATAGATTTGTGGGAGGATGGTGCTTGTGCTAGTGAAATGCTGGAAAAAGATAAAGAAGAAATAATCCTCTGCAAATTTCACATGTAGTGCCCCTCCATTCTCACCGTGGATGTGCAGGTAGTTTGGCTTTGGAACTTGGAGATGAAGGTAAAATAATAGGGATATTTAAAGGTATGTGTTAATGAGTTTTTATGCACATTTTATGATTAGTATATGGTTTTATTTGATTATGAAGACTAACGCTAGCATGAGCACTGTGTGATTATCTTATCATGACTTTTATGTGATTATCTTGTGATTGTTCTTATCATGATTTCTATGTAACTGATTTTTATATGAAATAATTACTGGGTGATGTTCTTACTTATGTGTTTGGGTGAAAGGGACAATATCACATCACTCACTTGTGAGTACCCTGCAACACCGTGATTTCCTTTCACAGTGTGTGTATCTATATGGCTATGTACATGCACGATCATGTTGTGTGTTGCAGGTTGTATGTACTAGGCATCGACTCCACCTAAATTGGCAGGTCTGAGCATGCCTTAAACCCAATGGAATAGTTTATTGGAGTTAAAAATTGGTCCCCTACCCTAGCCATCATCCTCAAAGAGGATGAGTATTCAATCTGATACATTGTCAGTATTGTCAGTTGGTGTTGCTTGAGGTCTTGATTTTTTACCCTGGTTAGGGTTCAGATAATTGATTAGCATTTGGTTTATTTAATTTAAAATTGTCTGATAAATGCCTTTGGTTATTTATACATTAAAATAAATTACTAAGTATAAAGGCATACATTTTGATGAATAAATATAAATGAATGGTTTATATTAAAATAAATTATAATGTAATGTTGAAATTAATAAATAATAATAAAAGGGTAAATAAATAAAATATTATAAATTTGGGTTATAAGACTAATTATAATATGTAAATAATGGAAATAAATGATTTTACCCGTTTGTGTGAAATTGGACATCTATTATAATTATCAGTTTTAAATGAAATATCTTAATTGACTACATTTTCTTGAAAGTTTCTTAAGCCTTTTAATAAATCCAATTCGTGTAAATCCCGCATGGAAGGTTAATCCCGGCATCCACAATCTATAAGGTGCATAAATTCCTTATATTTAATGTTATGTAGAAATCAGGCTTGTGTAATTTAAATTTCAATTTGAATATGAATATCATTCCCTCTCATTATTTTTTGCTGAATGTTTATCATCAATCTATTTGAGTTTTGGGTTGAAGTAAATGCTAAGTATTCCCTTCTTGATTATAATGATTGTCTCATTCCTTTGTAACCGTGATAGTTTACTTGACGATGCTGATCCTCCCTCTCCTTCAAGCTAATATCAGTGTCTTGAAAACATATCAGTAAGAACATCATATCGTTGTTGTTTCACCGTGCCTTTAGCTCGCCACTATCAACCTTCTTGTTTCATGTGTCCCTTTGTTGCCTGCACAGCATGAGCTCGAGTCAGGCTTATGCATTTAAAATTTGGTAATTTATATTATGAGTTGATAAAATTACATTATGAATTATATTCACTATATTATGAGGAGGATAATTTCATACTAGGAGTCACATTCGATTATATATATGCATTGTATGATGGTAAATAGAAAAAGAATGTTTTAGTATTTTGATAGTAATAATAGGATATATATATATAAGTACATATACATATATATATCTATATTATGGTAATTAGTGAAATAATATGATAAATTATTTGATCAGTGAGAAATGTTATTTAAGAAAATATTTTAATTGGTTAATTTATTATTAAAATGATTAATTAATTATGTATAAAATTAAGTGAATTGATCAAGTTTATTAGATATACTTGTGAACGTCATTGTAACTTTAGGGTTAATTCTTGATTGTGGTTAAAGTAAATTCATTTACTTTGTGTGAATAGAAGTAGATTAATTAAAATAAATGTTTAGTTAAATAGTAGATTGGGGAAAGTAAATATTAAGTGAGGGTAGAATATTGGGATTAGGTTATTTAATTTATTTAATTTATTTTATTCAAGGTATATGTTAATGATTGAGTTTACTCTTTGTAGCTAATTAGTAAAAGAATGATTTAGTAGTTGATTACTAAAATTTCTATATGAATTAATCAATTGGAATATAATGCTATTAGCACCGTAATTAGGGTTGATTGACATCTGTAATGCCTTATCTAGAAAAGACAAATAAAATTTAACTAAAACGTTAGGATAATGAGATGTCTCATAAGGACATTGAAATTTATTTGATTCAAGTTATTTAAATTTAAGAAAATAGAAATAAAAATATCATTCAATTAAGTTATCGTTAAAACAAGTAACTAATCTGTCATAGATAGATGAATGTGGTGATTAATTAAATTGAATTGACTTACTTCATTTGTAGATAATTGAAAGTTAGGGTTTGTTAAAGGAGATAAATGAATCTACATTTACATAGTTTTGATTACTTAAAAGTTAAATGATAAAGTAATTAGGATATGTTGCGTTGGAAATAATGTGAAGATATGTCAATTAATTGTTATGTCCTTACGATAGGAAAATTGACTAGAATTATATATGTCTCTCATGACGATAATTTAAAAGTTAGTTTTGTGAGTATTATGATGATACAAATTATTGATTGAGTGATTTGTGGATTACTTAATAATAATATACATGTTGTGCAATTATATTTTAAATTATTAAATTGTTATGTTTCATTGCATGAGTTTGTGAATGTCTTCATGGTTATGTTTAATTGATTGTGTCTTGACTATTGGATTAAGTGTTTATGTTATTGTTAACGATGGATGTCTTCTATGCAAAATATATTCAATTTTATGTGCTTTTGGGAATTTGCTTAGTATGTTGGTTTCTAGAGGCCTAGGAGGGGGTATATTTGGTTCTAAGGATTGTTTAACCTCAAAGTGGTTTGGAAATATTGTTGGTCATGAGTGTTGTGTAAAATGTAAATCCTCGTGGTGTTTCCCTCCTATTTATGTATGAGTTCATCGGATTTTGTAATAATATTCTGTTGTAAGGGCGTGTTGGTGTTTTTATTTTCCTAGCTAGACTTTGAAATCCTCTAAGCGAAAGCCAATCTCTATGTTCAAGAATTACAAAGTTAGTGACCAACTGATAGGTAAAGTTGTTTAGGTCCTTACCCCTACTCTTTAGTCTTTGTGAGACCAAGGAGGGTGGTCATAGTTGTGTTCATGTGATATTTCCTACCTCAAGAACACTTCATTCAAATAAATTCCTACACAATGCAAAAGATACAATTCACTAAAGGCTTGGTAGACACTTGAGCAAATGATCATCTAATGCTAGGAATACAAGTATTATATGAGACTTGCATCTCAGAATAGGTTGACTTTTGATTTTATAATGTTCTAACTTTGAATCCATATGCAAGGGGTTGTTGCTTTGAGCTATTTAAAAGAACCCTAAATGAATCAACCAGTGTCTCATCATATTTGGGTAGGAGTCACATAAAATTTAACCCTAATATCAATGAAAAATTCTCAAAATGCCTTACATCATGAGATCTTCAATATTTAAAATAACACTCCTTACTTGATCCTTAACACATTATTACAAACCCACAATCCCTTTTCAAGCATTTGATTAACTCATTAAGTTAAAGGAAGAAAATGAATCATACATTCAAATATACCATTGAAGATAAATGAAAGAACCCTTGATAATTTCATTCATGATCTGTCATAACACACATAGGAGAGCAATTGCCTAAAAAAAAAATAGATTTCTTTTGATGTCAGTAATTACATAAGAGATTTTACAACTATTTCATGTCAGTAATTACTAGCTAAAACATCCTGAATTTTGCAGTGTATGCATTCAAAGTAAACTACCTAGACTTTAGGATTCAAAAATCTGACCCCCTAAAATGAGCCCTAAAATCTCCTTTATAGAATACGAGAGCAACCAACTTCAGGCTCATTCCATTACATTTACCATAATTTCATTTCAAAAAATGAAATGCCATTTCATTTCATAATTCCCATACTAAGAGATATCATCATTCGGTAAACAGGGAATCAAAAATAATTACAACCATTATAACCACTCAGTCATAGAAAAACACCACCAAGGATTTGTTATATTCGCCCACGTCGGATCAAAAGAAGACGTCACCAGCACCAAAACAAAATTGCATGACCCAGAAGATCGCACCATCAATGAGCACTCGAAACAACCCCACAACAATGATACAGGCGACTGCTTTGTGTCCTCACCTTAGTGAGAAACATGAGCACCACATTATCCTCATCAATACCATCACCAGAACTAGAAACAACACATGGTACCATCGCAACAATAGGGAACACCATGAGGACCTCTTCGTCCACACCGACCAGTTCAGTTAAGGCCGTGAAGTAGCTATGGTAATATGAATCAGTGTCAAAAATTTCACTACGAGAGCCACTAGAGAGCTCAATGGGTGACTCATACTACTTAAACCTCACCTCGACCATTGATTCTCCACCATGCTTGGTAGAACTCTTTTCCTCTTCATAGCCCATTACCTCCACCTATGAAACTTGACATTTGAGTCGAGGACTACTCCTAACAAGATTCAAGAAGGACCTTGTACCTTCCTCACTGGCCCCAAGAGCACCAAGAATGGAGCTTTTCTTACTCGGCTTTACCTCTTGTTGAGAATCTCTCACACTCCTCCGCAATGGTGAAATAGAAGCAATTGATTTTCTCATTTTGCACACAGACTCAAAGCTTCACAAGAACAACAAATACTTGATGAATTCATACTCGGAATTGCATTGATGCAAATAAAAAATTAGCAAGCGTTTATCAAGAAAATTGGTGCAGTAACCATTAATGCTCCAACTATAGTATAAGCAAGCAAGCAATGAGTAGCTGACGTCAATTTCACCATTCTTAGTTTTAAATTTTATGGAAAATGGTGTACAATCTATCATGATTGCTAAGAAAAAAACCATTCACACGCATGGAAATCAGGATGATATCCATCGAAAAGCTTGCACCATTAATAGGTATAACTTGCAGAGCTCAAGCGACCATCACATGACCATTTTCATGTTTTGAATGTGGTTCATTGATGCAACAAGGATTTGGCATGTTGAATGACTCAAATTGAGTCAAGTATCATTGAAAATCCTATGTCACCACATGGGAGGCCCATCAACAAATAACATAACTCCCAATTAGCAGACATGCTCATCACTTGCAGGCCCGAACCAACCACCCTATACCACCAAACGAAAACCCATGTCATCAGTCTACACACCGCACAATAGTTTCAAAATGATTATTTTAACTATGCACAGTTGGCAAGGAACAAGCAAAATTAGTCCTCATCAACCCTCATTATCAGATGATAGTCGTCGATTTGATAGCCTTTATGCATACAATTGATGATTCCAATGTGGGCCCCATCACCGTACATGACAGGTGGCAACATCTCGCATACCCCATGACACTTTGGTGAAGTTATCTGAAAACCCTATGAAGTCAGTGAGGAATGGTCAAGATTTAGATCATCGATCCAATGGTCCATAATCCTGCACATGCAACAACATTATTTATAACAAAGGGACTGACTAGGCATATGGGGGGGACCCCTAAGGAAAAAATGTTTAGACTAAAGTTTAAATCATTGGAAATGTCCCAACCCGACAATAGGCAAAACTTATATTGAATCTTAAGATCAAAAATACCGCCAGGCTAGGTAATAAGGGGCCGATAAATGTATGACCAAAAAGAGCTCAATTGATAGCTTAAATGAATGACAACCAAGAGCAATAGGTCAACGTAAAAATATAATGCAGGAGTTTATTTGGTGAGAACACTTTAAACAAGGGCATTAAAACCCTAAACCCCAACTTTGACCCCTAGGCACAAGGATGAAAAATAGATAGGCCATAGAACTAGCCAAAATTTTGCAACAAAATTTAAAAGTTCTATCAGTTGCTCTGACTAGGGATGTATGCCCCCTATGGGCATAACAAGAATCCAGATATTTGGGGATCAAACTAGACACTGAGTCAATTAAGGTAGTCCCAAAACTACTCCAATATGCTGCACTAGTACTCATTTTCAAACTCAACTTGGTAGCCCTAGGCCCCCAAACAAAGAAAAACCATAATTTTCCTCTATCAAAAACAAAGTTCTTTGTTGTCTGAAGTAAACCAAATTTGTAAATACTTCCCTTAAGTGTCCATATACCAATCAGGTTACCAATATGCCTCATAGTATCACTATGCTTCCCAATGTCACCACCCACTCTGTCAATCTGCAATCTGCATTTAGATACTAATTGTAATTCATAGTCATCATGACATTTTCCCTTGGCAAGTTTTTCATTGTCTTGAGTTGAGAAATAGAAACCTTCACAATCCATTTGACATTTAACATTCAAATCAATTTTCATCTTAAATTGAAAACTCATAAACAACTTGTGTGTCATGCAAATCACCCTCAAAAATATCAAAAACAAAAGATGTATATTCTAGAACATCTTCCTTATTGATGGTTTCAACATAAGCCTAGCTACTGACATCTGTGTTCAAGTATATTAGAACACATATTGATTTCATAGGGATGGGAATCAAAGGCCACATCTTCATCCAAGAAATTAGTAAATGCACTCATCTCAGGCTCCTCACAATACTCTACTTCATGTCTCACATCATCATTCAACTCCATGCAAAACACCTCGAGAACAGGCTCAAGAAACTCAACATCAATAAAGGCATTAGAAATACAACCATGTACACTGGAAACCTCATGTGAAACATCAACTGATGTATGTGTTAATTCAAAAGTGAAAATTTCAGTGCAAGCTGAAAAAATTTCACCAACAATAAAACTAACGCTTCCCCTCTTTGTCACATAAAGGTTCATCTTAGGGGATGAAAACATATCCATGTTTACATGAGGGACATCAAACAAGAAGTAATCATGCTCTGATATATATTCATCAACATGAGATTCACCATTAGCCTCATTTCTTAGTTGCTTTATACATGGATCAAGGGTCTCTGTAGTATCAACACAAAATGAAAATTCCTCAAATTGTTTCACACTAGCTATGTGTGATGATGTTAATCCTACATCCATCTGATTATTACAATGCACCACGTGATTCTTCATAAATGAATTCCTTCCTCCATCATCATACATAATATCATCCTCTTCATGCATAACAAGTGTTTCCATCTTTGCTTCATACAAATACTCATGAAGAGCAGGGGCATAAACACACTTATCAACATCTTGATCACCATATTCAGCATTATGTTCTAAATGAACATATTGATCATACACATATTTTTCTTCAAAATCTGCATCACTCAAACAATGAACATGCTCTATCGATAGTGAACCCGGATTAAATTTAATGTATTCACCACACACAATTTGCTCAATCACTTGTGGACAAGTGACATTATGAACTTCTACATCATTACATTATTCGAGTGAGGAATATGCTTCCATATCATCTTCAGAAAAGCAATCACAACCTATAGAGAAGCAATTATAACTATCAATCTCATCATGATTGTCATCATAAGGAAAATACTTGCTGCATAAACCATGTTCAAAATATTTAGAATGAACATTTGAGGTTGCACTTCTAGGATCATAATCACTAGTTTGTAATGAAATATCAACAATACATACATTGTAATTGCTTACCACATCATGATATGGAGTAACACTTTGTACCTCATTCACTTCTCCATCATCTGAGATATCACAAGAGAAGAATTCTTACCTATCTACTCTGTTACCATCCCATGTGTCATCATCCTCCTCACTGCTGCAAGGATTTGCACATGTGTAAATCATGTGCTAATTACAATGTTCATCTTCTGACATATTCTTTTTACTTACTTGCATTATTGTCTGATTTTCCTCAAGAGGACAACTGTTGTCTCCATTTTGAGAATCCGTATTTTGTGCATAGCCACACTTTGCTGATTCTACAATCTCTATCCAATTATGAACTTGGTCAAAGCTATGAGGCTTCAATTCCTTTGGAAAAGTACTCAACCCAGGTTCATAAGTCTCACAAAATAAATCAATGCACACAAAATCGTCAAGTCTAAAATCTACGGGGACTTCTATCAAAGCATCCAAAAATCTCAAAAATAACTTATATGGTGATTCTTCCTCTTGTCTCTTCATTTCATACAATTATTGTACAAAAGAGTTTTGAGCAACATTGCTCAAATTTTGTTGATGTTCATCTTGAAGCTCTCTATGATCTTCATACTATGATGATGGAGAAATCATAATAGCAAAAGAATTGTCATCTTGGAAATCATTTCCATTATCTAATCTTTGAATTCTATTTGCATGAGGTGTGTTTGGATAATCAACACTTGCATCCAGATACCCTTTCATCATTGAGTATTTCAAATTGTTCTCAATATCCATGGAATTCTGACATGCTTGATGTAATGTTGAAGGATCCTTATCTCTTAACAAGAAACTCATCTTCTTTTCAAATGCACCAAGATATACAACCAAACATCTAGTATCATTTGGTCTTATGTTCTCTAGAATTTCCTTGATTGCCTTTGTGAATCAGAGATTGAAAATAGGGACCAACTCATTTTCACTTATATGGATCTCCATTAAGTTTTTTCTCAACACACTTGGGCTTACCCTTTCACCAAATTTCTCAAGAAAATCCATCATCAACTGATTCCATGAAGCAATAGAACATGATGGTAAATATGAGAACCAATCCCTAGCATCATCCTTCAAGGATTGAACAAAGAGCTTCATGACAACATCCTCATGATTCACTTCATAATCCCCCATCACATCCATGAAGGTTTGTAGATGTTTAAAGGCTGACTAAATTTTGCCCTGTAAATTTGGGTAAATACTTCCTAACATTCTTAGGAATCAAATTAAGGAAACCCTTAATACCACTAAAAACCAACAACATATACCTTTCAATAACAAAATCCCTTTGAGGTCCTGGTGAAGATTGTTTTCCTTGCATACTTTTGCTTTCCATTTCATAGGGAAACCCTCTTGTATTCATATTCAATCATTATCAACTTCATACATGGTTTTCAACTACATCATTTATTAATTCAACCATGATTCTAAAACATTGATTGAATCCTTATGCCTTAAAGCTTTATCTGAGGCATAATTGAAAATAAACATACTTCTCAACTATTATAGATATTACATGTTATACATTTGAAGTATGAAAAGAAATACTATTGTTCCCTTTCTAAATGCAAATTCATCTAATAGGGAACCATTTATGATCTCAAGTCTAGAAAATTTCTCATAAAATTCTTTCAAACAAAATAATACTTGCTTTAGATTTATGAGACTACCTGGAAACTTTGTAGCAGCTATTAATCTTTCTTCCTGACTGCAAATTCTACAAATCTGTACATTTACACAATTCAACTAGTTCTTTAGACAAAGTCGCCACCTCCTTTCACAGAGGAATGATTTTCAAGAGTAAATCTTGTTCTGGGTCTTCTCCAATAACGGAGTCACACTCAAATCCTTTGAGATTCGACTGCTACCAATTCTTTCCAGGTAAAAAACCTCTAAACTTCTAAACATAAAATTTAGATTCCTCAAATACTTGAATCTGTGATACTACCATTTGTGCCTGGGATTACTTTTTCTTTAAATTTCTCAGAAGCTCTCCCCAACAGAGTTGCCATTTTGTTGGTGTTTTCATTTTCCCAGCTAGACTTTGAAACCCTCTAAGCGACATCCAATCTCTATGTTCAAGAATTACAAAGCTAATGGCCAACTAACATATAAAGCTATTTAGGTACTTACCCCTACTCTTTAGGCTCTGTGAGACCAAGGAGGGTGTTCCTATTTGTGTTCATGTGATATTTCCTGCCTCAAGAACACTTCATACAAATAAATTCCTACACAATGCAAAATATACAATTCACTAAAGGCTTGGAAGTTGCTTGAGAAAATGATCATATAATGCTAGGAATATAGGTATTATATGAGACTTACATCTTAGAATAGGTTGACTTTTGATTTTATAATGTTCTGACTTCGAATCCATGTGCAAGGGGTTGCTGCTTTGAGCTATTTAAAAGAACCCTAAACTAATTAACCAGTGCCTCATCATATTTGGTCACGAGTCACATAAAATTTAACCTTGACATCAATGAACAATTCTCGCAATGCCTTACATCATGAGATCTTCAATATTTTAAACAACACTCCTTGCTTGATCCTTAGCACATTATTATAAACCCACAATCCATTTTCAAGCATTTGATTAACTCATTAAGTTAAAGCAAGAAAATGAATCATACATTAAAATATACCATTGAAGATAAATGAAAGAACCCTTGATAATCTCATTCATGATTTTTCATAACACACATAGAAGAGAAATTTCCTTTAAAAAAAATAGATTTCTTTCGATGTCAGTAATTACATAAGAGATTTTATGACTATTTCATGTACATACCTTACCCAAAATAATTTATTAGCTAAAACATCCTGAATTCTACAATGTATGCATTCAATGTACACCACCTAGACTTCAGGATTCAAAAATCTGACCCCCTAAAATTAGCCCTGAAATCTCCTTTATAGAATAGGAGAGCAACCAGCTTCAGGCTCATTCCATTACATTTAGCAAAATTTCATTTCGAAAAATGAAATGTCATTTCATTTCAAAATTCCCATACTGAGAGATATCATCATTCAGTAAATAGGGAATCAAAAACAATTACAACCCTTGTAATCAGTCGGTCGCAGCAAAACACCACCAAGGCTTTGTTGTATTTTCCCACGTCAGATCAAAAGAAGACAACACCAACACCAAAACAAAACTGCATGACCCAGAAGACCGCACCATCAACGAGCACCCAGAACAACCCCATGGACATGATACAGGTGACTGCTCTGTGTCCTCACCTCAGTGAAAAGCGGGAGAACCACCTTATCCTCATCAATACTAGCACCAGAACAAGAAACAACACACAATACCACTACGGCAATAGGGGACACTGTGAGGACCTCTTCGTCCACATTGACCAGTTCAGTTAAGTCCATGAGGTAGCTATGGTGATCTGAATCAGTGCTAGAAATTTCACTATGAGAGCCACCAGAGAGCTCAATGGGTGACGCATACAACTTAAACCCCAACTCGGCCATTGATTCTCCACCACGCTCTACAGAACTCTTTTCCTCTTCATAGCCCATTACCTTCACCCATGAAAATTAACATTTGAGATGAGGATTGCTCCTAGCAAGAGTCGAGAGGGACCCTACACCTTATTCACAAGCCCCAAGAGCACCAGGAATGGAACTCTGCTTACTCGACTTTACCTCCTACTGAGAATCTCTTGCACTATTCCTCACACTCCTCTACAATGGTGAACCAAAAGCAATTGATTTTCTCATTTTGCACATAGACTCAAAGCTTCACAAGAACAACAATTACTTGATGAATTCAGATTCAGAATTGCAATGATGCAATGAATAATTAGCAAGTATTTATCAAGCAAACTGGTGCAGTAACCATTAATGCTCCAACTATATTATGAGCAAGCGAGCGATGAATAGCTGACATCAATTTCACCATTTTTATTTTCAAATTTTATGGGAAACAGCGTATAATATATCATGATTGCCAAGAAAAAAACTATTCACACACATGGAAATCAAGATGACATCCATCGAAAAGCTTGCATCATTAATAGGTATAACTTGCAGAGCTCAAGCAACCATCACATGGCCATTTTTATGTTTTGAATTTGGGTCATTGATACAACAAGGAGTTGGTGTGTTGAACGAATCAGATCGAGTCAAGTATCATTGAAAATCCCATGTCACCACATGGGAGGCCCGTCAACAAATAACATAACTCCCAATCAGCAGACATGCTCATCACTTGTGGGCTTAAACCACCCACCCTATACCACCAAACAAAAACACATGTCATTAGTCTGCACACCACGTAGCAGTTTAAAAATGATTATTTTAATTGTGCATGGTTGGTGAGGAATGGCCACAATTAATCATCATAAACCCTCATTATCATACGACAACTGTCAATTTGATAGCCTTTATGCATACCGCTAGCGATTCCAACCTGGGCCCCATCACCATACATGACAAGTGGCAACATATTGCATACCCCATGACACTTTGGTGATGTTATCAAAATACCTTGCATGGTCAGTGAGGAACAGTCAGGATTTAGATCATTGATCCAACGGTCCACAATCCTGCACATGCAACAACATTATTTATAAGAAAGAGATCGACTAGGCATACGGGGGGGCGACCCCTAAGGAAAAAATGTTTAGACTAAATTCTAAATCATTAGAAATATCCCAACCCAACATTAGGAAAAACTCATATTGTCTTAAGATCGAAAATACCGACAGGCCAGGTAATAAGGGGCTAGTATATGTATGACCAAAAAGGGCTCAATTGATAACTTAAACGATCGACAACCCAAAGCAATAGGTCAACGTAAAAATAGAATGTGAGGGTTTATTTGGTGAGAACACTTTAAACAAGGGAAATAAAAACCTAAACCCCAACTTTGACCCCTAGGCACAAGGATGAAAACCAGAGAAGCCATAGAACTAGCCAATATTTTGCAACAAAATTTAAAATTTCTATCAGGGCGCATATGTGTATTGAGTGAAATGCAAACCCTAAGTGTTGTACTACTTGTTCATGATGGTTGAATTATGGCTATGGGTCAAGACATGGGTTCATGTTTTCTTGACCGGTGGTTATGTTATTGTGATAAGTGTGCAAGATGGAAAATTCCATGCTCTATGTAGGATTTACTAGTTGCAAGTAGGGGAGTGGCTCTCAATTGGGGTCAAAACCCAAAGTGGTGTCAAGGATAACCCATTGTATATTTTCTTAATCCAATGATAACCTTAATAATGAATTAGGGGGATGGGTATAATTCACATTAAATAAGATAACGGCATGCCTCACTCATGGCTCAAGTGCTTGTTTAGGCTTGAGATGAGATGGGAAGACCTAGAATGGGAAGATCAATTGTTTTGTCCTCATGAAAGGTATGTTGATTCTTCATGAGTTTGTATGGGGGTCGGAGATCAAGAGAGGATACCAGGACAACCTAGGATGGGGGTCAGGGCCTAGGAAGATCTACTAGGACAACCCATATCAACCTATGTGATGACACTCCTCCCTATTGTAATCTAGCACTCCCTAGTTGTATTTCCTCATTCTATTGCATGAGTGCCTCTGAAAGTGAAGTAAGTTTTATAAGTGATGTTGGTGTTGTTAACAGTGTTGTGTTGGAGTCCATGTATAGCCCTTGATCATGTTATCCTATTGCTTTCCTAACTGTCTATTTGATGTGGGACCTTTTTTTATCTCCTAGCATGGTAGGTGGACCTCAAGGTTCCACATGGTCGGGAGGTTGGTGAATTTTCCTCCACTGGGTTTTCTTGTTGCATGTTTGTGTGTGTGGAGGTTGTTCATTGCTCTGTGGATTTCAGATTCTATTCCAGTTCGTGAAGGAAACCTTTCATGTATTTGTATTGGATTGTATATCAATTGTATCTCTCATTGTAATCAGATGTAATCTTCCCACATGTACTAGGGGAAGCATTGTTATAAATATTGTAACAATGTAGCAGTTATTGATGACCTCTTCTTGTAATAAATACTGTAAAGTAATGCATATTACATATTTTAGTTAGCTAGAAATGATTTGTAATGTTGTTTATCAAATGGGACCATCATGATATGGAAGTAAGTAATATAGAATCATTTAATGTGGTGTTTTAAAATGAACCTTGCATGTTTTATCATTCTTGTAACATTTATTTGTGATTAGTGCAGTTGAGGAGCCTTAGAGAACCTAGCTTTAGATTGGTATGTCATGTTATGTTATGCATTCTATTGTTGCTTTAAAAAAAAATCGTCCATTAATTTATCATAATTAGTGTTGTCCTCTAGGATTCCTTGGCAGGGGTGTTACATCACAAGTGATGGAGTTCATTATAGATTGCTTACAATTTAAAATATTGGTACTACCACTCAACTCTATTTTGTAAATCTAGAATCACAAAAATTTCCTACCTTGGGTGTCTAATGCAAGAGCATCTTGGGTTGTGAGAGGAACCTTTTTATCAACCAAAAGAATGCATTTTAATTTTTAATTTTCCTAAGGTTTGGTAATTATTTATTTGGAGAAAAAATTATAATATTATGCCTAAATAAATATGAAATAATTGTCTTTTATTATTTTGTTCCAAATTTTGGGAGTGGAGACAATTTAAATGGGAATAAAACCAAAAAGGCAAACATGGTGTGGATTTTTTGGATGTTAAAAAAATGCATCAAAGAGAATTTAATAATTTTTCTAATTGTTGGAGAAGCATTTTCAATTTCATTGGCATATCCTTTTCAAAGGAGGCAAAAATCTTTTTTTTTGTAGAAAGTAGTGCAAAAGTGTAAATTATTTGGCAATTTTTGAGTTTGTCATCAAGGTTTATTTTTTAAGAAGAAGAGTTAAGTGGGGCTTTTCTTGGAGAGAGTGGAGAAGGAATATTTTTGTAGGTTTGAGAAAGTTATTTCAGCAAAAAAAGGTCCTTAGATACCATTGATGAAGATTGATTCAGTGAAAGATTGAAGATTGGAGGTTGTAGTTTAAAGGAGGAAAGTTGGTATTGTATTTCTTTATTTCATATAAAAATTAGATTGTAATTTTTTTTGAGTTGTTGTAGATCAGTCCTAGGGACTATAATATCTAATATAATCATATTTTTTGAAGTTATGTAATCTTTCCTGCAAGTTTGAAACATAATACATTGGTTCTAGTT
This sequence comes from Sequoiadendron giganteum, assembly GCA_007115665.2. Classification (NCBI taxonomy): domain Eukaryota; kingdom Viridiplantae; phylum Streptophyta; class Pinopsida; order Cupressales; family Cupressaceae; genus Sequoiadendron; species Sequoiadendron giganteum. The sequence continues at coordinate 288,109,547 of CM021102.1, read as the reverse complement.
TGTAGATTTTGCATTAAATCTTTGTTGTTTCAAGTGGTGCATGCATATCTCCATTGAGATTGTTGTTTGATTTAAAATTTGATTAAGGGGAGAGTCTTCCCTCTACATCAAAAAGGATTTAAATGTTACAAAAACCTCCAATATCATGTTTAGTTTTGAAAAATGAATTTATTTTGAATATCTTGAGAGGTTAGAGAATGGTTTTTGGAACCTGACATGGTTATGAGAACCACTCAAAACCATAATAGTTTTTGAAGGAAAACTTAAAAGTGAAGTTTTATTCATCAAATATTTTGGATTTTTTAAAAATTTCGTCAGCACCTGACATGGTTCTCTAATCTATGTCAGGGCTCTACCTAGTTATGAGAACCTCTAAATTTCTTGACAACCCCTAAGTTGAAGATGAAGTTAAAAATTTGAAAGGCCATCGACATTTATTTTGGTTGTGCAACTAGCTTCGAAAGACAGATGGATTTTGGAACTTCATTCTACCATTGATGACATAATTGAAGGATAATTAAGGCAAAAAATGTCTCAAAGAGATGTCATCTCATGGAACACAATGATTACAAGATATGTGCATAATGGACTATAAGATAAGAAAAATGAAATGTTATAGGGAATGAAGACCCACAGACATATTACTATGTATTAGATGTTTGTTAATGTTTTAGAAACAATTTTCTAGACCCCGAAATGGTTCTTGAAATATTATCAAGGCCTGAAAAGTGAAACATAACCTTCTTTTAAAGGTAAAGGAAGCACACGGAAGTGTTGTCCTAACTAATAGTGAGATGACTTTATAACTTGTGAGATTGAGTGTGGTGGTGAAATACATAGCAGGTGCTCATTTGGAAGAAGGCACAAGCATAAGTATGGAGAATATTTAAAATAAAAGAGAATTGAAGAGATCACCTTGCCTCGTACCAAATTCCAACAAGATTCTTCAAGGAAGATCACATTGTGCATTCACTATCAACTTATGTAGCAAAAAAGTGTTGCTTGGTTACATGATTGATATCAAAGCTCAATTATGAATGAGGCACTGTTAGTTTTGGAGAGTGGCACTACCATCTCTCAACAAGGCATTGAGAGGAGGAAAATGATTATAACATGTTTAAATCCCATTTTGCACATGATGGTATAGAGAATTTTGACAGCCCTCATTGATGCAAATGATTTCGCTAATGCGAAAGAGAAAAGAATAGGTATATAATGATCACAATTTTTAGTAGGTATAGTTTAGAACTATGTCTTCATAAATGGTTAGATTTGATCACTTGGGAGAAGCTATAATTTTTTAATGGCACTGAAAAAGATGAACGCATGGGTGAGATAGATGCATTAGAAGATGATATCACCATGTGTTTAGGATAAATACAGTTTGAAAACTTTAGAAAAATCATTTTGAAATTCCAATAATTGATCATCATGTAGAAAGAAGAATTATCAGTCTTTTTGTTTTTGTTTGGTAAATTGCTACTAAGGGGAAGCATCGTAAGCTTTTGACTGGAGCTATGAACTAGTGAGGCCACATATGGGGGACCTCATCCCCAATATCCCACCACTACTACCCACCAAATGGTGTGGAATATGACTTTAAGCTTTCGTTCCATCAATGCGAGCTAAGGTGAGAAACAATGTCGTTGCTACCTTTGTTGACCTCCTGCGACCGCTATTTCCTTGCAGAAATCCCACTATCCTCTATGGAATTCGAATCTTAGAAAACCCAATTGCTACCCTTGCAACTTAACTATTGCACTGTGGGATCAACCCGAAGAATTGTCAATCTTGATGATTGATTAAAGGTTGGAATTGAAGGAGTGCCATCCAAAGATGGGGATTTTAGTTTAAAGAAAGGAAGTGTTGATGAAATTTTTTTACAATTAGCAACCTTATGGGAAATTTAGTTAATGGGGGGACCAATTGCACTAAACTAAGTAACCTTCGGGTTTTTAAAGAAGTTAGCTTCTTTTGTAATTTGGGGTTTGGAATGGGAAAAGGAAGCAGATATATAAAATAAATATCTAACTAAGGCGATGCACCAAGAAGTAGGTGTAGGCATGGTAAATCTATACTTTGGATGGGATTTAAGGGCCCGTTGAACAATCTACATGTCCCAAAATAATAGAAATCAAAGATGAAAAACTGAATAATTTATCAAATAACATAAAATAACTCCCATACACATTCACTAAAAAGAAGAGTCCAAGACATGGTCTAAATCAACAAAATTATATTGAAATTATAGAAGTTCTATAAATAAAATACCCAGTACAATAATGGCATAGTACAATGTTTTGTCAAATATCTAAGAAACAAAAAGGTTGAACAATGGCATAGTTTGTGAGTCTTATACAATAATTTAAAAATAATACAAAAGGTCTGGTGTCTTTTCACTATTTTTTTGTATGTTCTGAACTCATTTTCAGAAGGAAGAAGCAGTATTTATAGAAAATTATCTCGCCGCCTAAAATATAGTAACAAAAAAGATTCAAAGGCAAGAGCAATGATGCCCATTACAATGATTTCCCCTGGTTGTTGCAACAGAAAAGATTATGAGTCATAGAATGCAATCACCTTCGAGCCAGATGCATCCCCTACAAATGATGGTGGTGGTCCCAATGTAGAAGAAACAAACTCCCATGTAGACATGTGTCGCTCACCCACAAAGTCAGTTAGTATACGTGGCAATGTGGCAAGGCTTGTTGCTCATTCCTTCCTTCCCTTTAATGAAATCATCGTGGAGAAGAGACATGGAGGATTCTTCGTTACGTGCACTAACTATGGGGTTCGCCAAAATATGCATGCAAAATGATGCTACGTGGCACGCGGGAATAACTAAATAGAGAAGAGAAGGGAAGCAAGCCTCAAAGGCATGTGTAACTAACACATAGAAGCATGGCGAGGCTCGGTAGAAAATTGAAGGAGGAAATCCTTGCGAGGAGTGCAAGGTGAACACATGGCGACAACCGGTGAATCTTTTCAAAAAGAGGGCTGAAGATATTCAAATATATAGGGCACAGGTGAAATCCAAGCAAAAAAGTATTATCAACCCAAAGGGAGCTCGAGGGATTTTATATCCACAATGTTTGGTGACTACCAGGGGCGTTTCTCCTATGAAATAAGGAACTCAAAATTTATGGTTCTAAGAACAGAGTCCTATTCATTGGGTGATGGAATCAGAGCTTTGAGTGAGCAGTCTACAAAGGCAACCAATCAGCCTCGGATGATGTCGATATGGAGTGCAAATTCTGTTTCACTTCATGCAAATCGATCACTTCTTTGAATGATAGCTTCATGGATATCCCAGTCCTAGGCTCAAGTTGAAAGAGCACCCATGCAATCTGATGAGTGACACCCTCTATATCCTCAGCAGTAGGGGTTGACCAGAGTTCTTAAAAGTAGATATGTCCTCCTGCTTCTCCTCAATATTCATTGCAATCTACTCTAATGTGGCCATCGAATCATCAAAGAAATGGGGAGGATAGGTCTATCCTAGTCAGTTGGGAGAATTTTTCCTACATGCTATTCATATTTCAACCCAATGTAGTAGAGAAATCGCTAGCATGGAGGATGGTTGTGTGGCAACAAATGAACTATTTTTCTACCTTGGCAGCTGACTTCCGATCCTCGATCCCTACACTCACTAAGTTCTCGTTCGGAATTGCGTACAACTTATCTAGAAAATTTTCTACCTCGAGAACCTTCTCCGCAATGAATTGTGGGAATTTCTAAATCATTTTTCAAACCTCCCTGCTCAAACTTGACACTTCCACCATGAACTAAAGCGTCGACTGAAGAGTCAGGAAGAAGGCCTTGACCTTTTCCCAGTATGAAATATATAGTTGTTGGGCTACTAGAAGGAGGTCTGATTGGGTAGCAGGGGATTGGGAAGGATTCTTCAAAAGATCAATTTTTTGTATCCCTCGACCCTATGTCCTGTGTTAGTTCTGTAATTTTCTTGTCCATAGTGGAGAGTTGTTCCTGCAAGGTTCTCAACTCAGCAAGCCATTTTTCCTCAACGTGGCTTCTAGCTGCAAATTGCTTATCTAGGGAGAGCTTTACCTCCTGGATTTCCTTCTTGAATTGAGCTTATCGGCCCTTGAAGTCAATTTCCTTTTGTTGCATTATCTGCTCCAATTGAGCATGTTGATATTGAAACTCTTCATTCTTTTGTTGCATCTCCTCCTCTGTCTATGCCAACTAGTCCTGTAATTCTTGGTTTTTCTATTGCAAATTATCAAGTAGGTTGGGATCTTGTGATTGGAACTTTTCAAGTTCCTCTTGGAGCCTAGCCTATTTCACTTGTGCTTGTTGTGACGAGTGTGCAAATTCAGTGTCTCTTTTCATGTTCTTCATTAGTAGGACCTCTATCCTTTCCTTAACATTTTTTAGCTCATCTTGTTTCTTCTTCATTTGGTGATTAGACTTGAGAAATTCAGTGGTCACCACATGTTGGGTCTCCTCCATGAGCTCAAATTTATCTTATGACTGAGTTGTGTACAAATCGATTCCCATAGCATGGATGGTGTAATCTTCGGGTTACATATCTCCCCGAGGCTTGATGATGTTTTGATGCATGGTTGCAAAGTGCAATGACTGTTGAGCCTCATTGAAAAATGTTTGGACCTTTGGCTCTACCTTCCTTTTAGCATCCTTGTCCCTTTGCTTCTAGAGCCTCAAGGTCTATGCTTGTCTTGTTTTATCACCCTCTGACAAAAAAAAAATTGGCGATCTAATGAGCTCACCCACAAAGAGTTCACTAGGAGGATTAACAAAAGGGAACAAGAGAGTAGTGGTTCCGGCTGATTTCTTCTTTGGAAGAAAGAGTGTCAGTGGGGAGAATGGGGGAATATTCCAAGGTCCAGTCTATGACGTGGTGAGATGACTCATGGGAAGTGGTGGTGGTAGCAGAGGTACAATGTACTCTATTTATTGATAAATTTGGGTCGGAGTTGATGCAATGGATGCAAAAGGTGTAGCAATAGCGGTTGCAAACTACACTCTAACGAAAGGTGGAATAACCCACGGGGGAGTAAAAGTGAATTATCTTGCTTGGGAGAATTGGGAGAAACTTCCCACAACCATTGCAGTAGAAGTAGAGACAAAAAGGCTAACACTTGAGGTGGTGGGTGATGCAGAGACAATGGAAGAAACCAAAATTTATGAATCAAGAAGAGGGGAGAGAAAGATACCTAAGTTGCAGATGACTCTAATCCCTAGCTCATTGAAAATTCTTGTGAACCCTCTCCAAAAGGTGCATCTATGCACTGCCTTTTTTTTTGTGAGGAATTTTCCACCACTATGACCTCCGAAGGGTGTTGTTGGGCTTGAACTCTAGGTCTTTTCATACTCCATGTGTGTTTTGCTGAAGTTCCCGAATACAATACATTCACCCACAAATTTGAAGTAGTTGTGCTAGGCTACTTCCCTGCTTGTCTAGTTTGCTATGTTGGGGCCATCTTCACTTCCTTTTCCTTTTCCTTCTCCTTCCCCTTTCCTATATATTTTCTAGATTCCATCGGGTCAATCTCCACATCATCATGTGCGTTGGTATCACCATGCACTCTGTTCCACATAGTATCAATTTTTTCATTTGTGTCTACTTCTTAGAATAGGGCATTGAGGAACTTGATTTGTTGACAGTAAATCTAGAAATCTCTAATATTTTCCTCACTCCTACCCATTTCTTGACCAATTCATTGCAAAGGGTGGTACCGATTTGGAACTTCTCATTAAACTTCACCGAAGGGAAATAGAAATTGTGCCATGGCGGCCTCCTATCCTCTGTAGGAATGTGAACAAGGTCCAAAAATATATCATCTTGGTCTGATAAGGGATTTCACTCCATTTCCTAGTAAGGCTAGGGGCTAAGAGTTACCTGAACATTTATGCTTGCTAAGTCATTGTCAGGGTTATATTGCCATTTGTCACAAATCAATACTAGCCCCAGATGAGCCAACTTTGCCTCTAGCAGCTTATGTGTCTGCTTCTTTTCCATAACCATTATTTTGAAGCTTAGTGGGTAGAAAAAAATCCTTTCTTTTTGGCCTTCCCTGTGAAAAATGTATAGTCAATAACCAACACTTTCTAGAACATCTCAAGGGTGAACACCTAATCTACGATGCATGATGGGAGCTAAAATGGTTCCTCGGTAAAGCCACACATCTGAATGAATGTGAAATCCTCCCCAAGAAACTAGTCGCATTTAGGAGTGAAACTCTGCATCCACCCTATTTGGTCGGAAGAAAGTTGATAACGACCACCATCCTTGCTCAAGTCTTGCAAAATCAAAGTCAAGATTTAATATGAGAATGCATAATAGTCATAATTTATGGAGAGGACAGGAGTCCATATAGAAACTAGCCTTCTAACTCCCATTTCATGAAACATAGCTAACCTCATATGTTTTTAAAAGAAGTCAAGGTTTTGATGTAATAACATATGCGTAAGGAGCGAAGAAAACTTGAACTTATGCTATGTTTTATATTCCTTGATTTGGCTCATCATTTCTCAAATAATGATTTATGTGAAGGTATACTAGAATAATGAATGTTTCCTCCTAAATTGAAAACCTAGACCCAGTTCGAACTCTTGCACCCATTTTTCCTCATCCATGCAGCAAACAAAAGCCATCATAGAGAAGGCATCCTACATATCTGGTTTAAAAGCGATGTGTGTGACTGGAATTTTTGGTGGCTTTTCCCAATCTTCTTGAGATCTTTGGGATTCCTATTTGTAAAAATCCATAGATTTATCTCTGCCTCTCCAAAAGTTGTCCCCTTTTTCTAGAGTGGATGACTCCATCTTTTCTACTCTCTAGCCCTATTTTGGGATGCACAACATGTCTTTTATAGCCTCCTCACTGATTATAACTCTCAGCTCTCAACCTTCAATGGAATTGGTATATGGGTTGAAACATTGGATGCCCTCATCAACTAGCTCCAAGTAGTAATGCACAAAAGGGACCATATACTACGGGAGTCTATAGAACCATTGCTTGTATGCCAACTAACGTTCACTAGTGGCCACTTTCATTCTTTTGAAAGTTGCTTCCCTAAGACTTTTAGGGTTGTTTTTGAGGATGGGATCATAAATTTTATCCCATTCTTCCTTTATCTAGTGTTGGTCCCTATGATTTTTCTGCTTTTCCACGTCCCACATACAAATCCACTTTAGCTTCTCTAGTATTTTAGGTGAAGCATAAGAGCTATGATTGAAAATATTGGCCATGGGTGTCATACGCATGGTGTTAAAAAATATTTGGGTCACCTCACCTTGCACTTCCATTTGAGTATTTTGGGCCATTTCCTTCTGTTGTGAATTTTTATGATACAACAACATCCCTTCCTTGCTCTGCAAAATTACCCTTCTTTGAAACACACCAGTATTGGATGAGTGAAACCTAAAAAAAGAACAACAATACAAGGCTTTCAATGAATGAAAATTCAGATGGATTCATGTTCTTTGTTTGGGTTTGACTCATTCAAGAACAGTGCATCATTAAAAATTATTTCTCTAAACTTGGCTACTTTGATTCCTCTTGGATCACACTTGGGTTTTTCTCAGCAAGCTACACTCAAAACTCTTTGCACTCGATAGCATACTCAAGAATTTTTTCATGCTAGTTATTATTTCTCATGCAATACTTAGCTTTTTCTCAACACAAAGTGGTAGATAATGGTTGCCCCTTTGCATTAAATTTAGCATGTAGTACCAGCTCCCTTGCTCATGCGAAATGAATTTCTTGCTCTTTTGAAAATACAAGAATTTAGTAATCATGTCCTATAGCACGATTTTCTTGGGAATTTGAGCCAGTGATTGCAAGCATATAAACCTTTTGCATGATTGGAAATTAATATCCTAAAAAGAATGATTAAGCCAAATATGTAATGAGTACTTGAAAAAATTTGAGTTCTACCTCAAAGGTTGAAACATGCTTGCAGTGTAACACATCAACACCTAACTGTATGGGTGATCACTTGGGACTGCTACCAATTTTTGTTCATTAATTACTTCTCCTTAAACTCGCACACAAAAATTCATACATGGTAGACACAACTAGGTGGGAAATTTGAGTCAGCTCTTTGTTGGGTTTTCAAGTTAATACTCAATTAGCATCATGCTTATGGCATGCAGGTACCTCAAAGATTTCTATAAATAGACCCCAAGACAATAGCTTATTTTTACTCAGCAATTGGGAAGAATTAACACTTGGGTAGTTGGATAGAATTAGGCATCATGAATACTCCTATTAGGCTCAGTAGCAAGAAGTCTCAGATGACTTATTTAGGTGAAGTTTCTAACAAGTGTTTGAAATGAATGATGAAGAACAAGCATTCATTGGCTATCATAGCAATGAAATGTATACTAGGTAGGGACTATATAGAGTATGAAGACAAGTATAGGGTCAATACTAACATTTTCTCTCACTTTGTTGCATCCTTTCTTGATATACAAGTCCCTAAGTCGATGATTCTATGACTCACGCTGGAAATCTTCCCAAAGCAGTACCTTGGCGGTCTTGGAGATATTATGGAAAATGTGATGTATGGATTGGGTATTCCTATGGCAGACGACCTCCACAAACATATTGAAGAAGATGTTGTGGTGTCGTGGGTTCCATTTTTCAGTGGATTCTGTATTCTCACACATGAAGAGCATTGCCAGAGGCTCACTCATGTCTACCACTTCTTGCTATGTTGCTACAATGTGGTGTTTTTCTATGGTGTAGAGTGGTACACTGATTTCAGGGACCTGGTGTATTCTCCACTAGTGGTTGTTGTTGTTAATGCCCCTACTATTGTTCATGATGCTCATAATCCTCTTAATGATCCAGTTGATGAAGTTGTCCCAAACACTGCTCTTGATGATGCTCCTGCTACTGCTATTTAAGACTCAACACTTTTCATATGTTTTTGTATATATGCCTAGACAAGGATTTTACTGTATATATAAAACTACATATTATATAGATATAATTTTAAAAGTATGGGCGCAGAGCCATTTTGGAAGTGTAATATCAAAGCATATGATACTATCGAATGAATATATAGCTTTTACTAAATTCTGTTTCTTTTGCTTTATGCTATTCTGTATTATGGGTTCCCTTTTCTCTAATTCTTTGAGTACCTTTTCAATTTCACATATGGGTCTGTTTTTAATTTTCTACATATGGGTTGCTTTGGAAAGACTAGTCAAACAAAAGAACACAAAGGAAAATTTACAATAACTACATATTTACACAAGTAGAATGCTTAATAAAGCTTAATTGAACAATTTGAGGTGGATTCCATTAACCAGAATCCCCAATGCCTCTTTCTCCATATTTTCTAATTCGAATGAGTTGTGTTGCTTGCATTGAATTATTGTAAAAGGGCCTTCCCATAGACTATCAATTTTTCCATGTTGGCTAGGCTTTACAACCCTCTCATTAAACTTTAGCACTAGGTGATGAGTCTAGTTTATGATCTAATTATTGATAGAGTTGTTGTCCATTTCCTACAGTTTTCATAAGACTTTGATACTTGGGAGTTGATCTTTGTATAATATTTCCTTGAAACTATAGACTTTGGACATGAACTTATTTTCATAACTATCAAATGATATTGGCATGTTATATGATCTGACTGTGTTAATTTTTTATGTGATTAATGAATGTTGATTTAAGATGATTATGGATATACGGTTGTTGTGTGTACTAACATTTTCATGCATATAATTAGAGGCCTGCAATTTAGGAAGATTCTTTCAACTGGTCATGTGCCATATCAGTCAACAAGGTGGTCATTTAATGGAGGTAAGCCTCTTGGCAGCTGGAGATTCCTCATGAAAATCAAAGTGTAATTGCCTTGTAATGGTCTTAATTGTTGTTGAGAAAATATAGGCATTACTATTGTGCCAAACTCGTGTTAAGGAAAACATGCTTGATAGATTGTGTGCATGCGTAGCTGCCTCTACTCTTTTTTGTGTTTTCCTTAATGTGGCATCCTCCATGTTCATTGGAGTTCACTACCTTGCTAGGTGTTTAAATAAGGATTTGATGTTCCTTCTGAGCTCTCTGGTCGAAGAATGTTAATTTGATGATATACTAACACTCTTAATATTTTCAGTAATACAATCATGTTGCTCAATTGTACTCATGTTTTCCAATGAATGAAATAAAGTTATAAGTTTGTGCATCTGAGTTTACCTTAGTTTTAGGGAGTACTTATCCAAGGGGGCCCACTTGATGAGAATCTGGCACTGACTATTCCTACAACCACTAGAATTCCATTATGTGACTGTTCCTATAGCCAAAGTAGATAGAGTAGTTTCATGTTTGTTAGCTCAGATTTTCATTTTTGTCATGCATTTCAGTTTAGTCTAGTTATTGTTTTATGTTCAAAATTTATGTTATTTCCTTCCAATAAATTTACTTTCAGTATTGTGTCTTTTTTAGTTGTAGGATGAATGTGACTACTTTGGATTCCTAATGCACATATAGTGCTAACCCATTCCAAGTTTGCGTCTCTGGGTTGACAATTTAAATGCAACTTCATTATGATTGAGATTGATATTTAGTTTAGATGTCCAAGCTCTGAATCATAGCTATAAAAGCTTAGTTGTTAAATCATTATAGGAGGCTGACATTTTTGGCATCGTTGTCGGGGATGGTGTAAAACTAGGAAGTTCTTTGGATTCATTGATAGGTTTTCTTGCTATAGTATTTCTGGAAGTTGTTCTTAGTATACCCATCGTTTAGAAGAGTTATGACCCCCTATTCTTTTATCAATTCTTTGTGTGAGTTGACTGATAGGGATTTGATACCATATTCATAGAGAAAGGAGAAGAGATGCTTGTGGGAGATTCCTTCTTAACAATCCTGATATATTCCAGATAGTTGAGTATCAGAACCTGCCAAAAAATAAAGAAGAAGAAGAAGAAGAAGAAGATCCACACCTCTTTGCTAATACATTTCCAGATCTGACTAGTTCTAAATTTTCCTCTGAAGATCAAAATCTGATTGAAGACCCCTTTGCTTTGGAACTTCACAAGCAAGCATGGGTGATGCAAATGGAAACAAACCTAAGCAACCAACTTTTCCTTTCCCCATTGCTCATCATAATTAATTAGACAACCTCAAAAATATCCCTACTTCAGTCCTTCCTAAGTTCTATGGACTTGTTATAGAAGATCCTGACACATTCTTGTTTGAGTTTGATATACTCTTTAGGAGTTATGACAATACCACTGATGCCCATAGGCTTAAGCTATTCCCTACCACTTCTAAAGAAGATGCATTAAGATGGTTCATGAGCCCAGGCAGAGATACTATGGAGACTTGGGAGGACATGAAGACAAAGTTCCTCAAGAAATACAAAGAGTATTGTAGGGGAAGTGACATGAGAGGAGATGACATTTTTAGGATGCAAAAAAAGGAAGATGAGATCCTAGAGGATTACATTTCAAGGTTTTTGTTTTGCCTACAAAAATATCCATACCATACACTCAATGAAGAATTACAAGAGCTGATTTTCTTGAGAGGAAGTAATGACAGCTGAACATATGCCTTGGACCTAATGGGAGGAGGAGATATCACACAATTTCCTTGGGAGGATATCAAGAAAATATGTCGGAACTATTCTAGGGCAGCTTCAAAGAAGGGGAGAGATTACCAATATTCAATGGGTAAGTCATCTACCAATAGAGTTTCAAGGATGAAGATTACTCACTTATTGGAGGACTTCAAGAAAGACATCATAAACAATCTGGATACTTAGTTGGATTCACTTTAGGTCAAAAAGAAACAAGAGGATGTAGAGGCAATGTTGGCAGAATATTTCCCTCATTGCAGACAAAAGAAGAAGGACTGCAGATGCAAGATGATAGCTAATATTGAAAACAAGAAAATGAAACCCAAGTTCAAGCCAATCCAGGGTGAAGATGATCAAGTCTACAATTTTCCACAAAGGAGGCCATGGGCCCCAAGACACGGTATTCCACCAAATCCACTATCTTTTGATGGGCCATATTTCAATTCCTATTCATCTAGTAATTAATGGAAACCCCCATATCCATCCAATTATGGACGATATCCACCACAACCTTGGAGTAACCCTCCAAATGCTTGGCCCAATCACCAAAAATCTCCACCCTAGTGGTAGAAACCTTAGGGGAATTGGTAGAAGTTTGAAGGAAATTGGAAGCCACCTCTAGGAAACTGGCAACAAATATCTCAATGGAGGGGAGGACAACAATGACCAAACTAGGTAACCAATTACATGGAGCCACCTTCTCATTCCTAGAAACTTGCTATAATGCCTCCTCCTATTAATTCAAGTTCAAATGCACCTACACCTACTCAACTACCAGTCCAACCCACACCTAACCCAAATAATAAACCACAACAACAATCAGTATACTTGTTGATTTAAATCAATTCCCTTCATATGTTGTGAGTGTAAGTGGCATCCATTTGAATTTAGGAACTACTTTGTAAACTCCTTCCACATCCATTATCACTGAGCTTCATGTGGAAGAGGAGGAGCCTTTGAATGTCCCCATTCAACCTTATGCACCTAAAAATCATAAACCAGTCCCAACTAAGCATACTGAACCTGAACCGCCATTTCCCTAGAGGTTGGAAACTATGAAAGAAAAGGAGGACATAAATTTTGACATTCTAGATTAGTTGAAGCATACATGTGTCTAGATACCTCTATTTTAGGCTATAAAATATGTTCCCATATATGGCAAAGAAATCAAGGAAGCATGCATTAAGAAGCCAAGTAGGAAGAAGGAAGACCCTACTACAGTTCCACGTCATTTTCTTTCTATCCTTAATCATAGCCTACATTTATTAAGTTCATTTTATTGCTTTAATTGATTCTGTCATAATCTGAAGCCAAAAGGTAAAATTCAGATGACACCAGCATCAAAAATTTAGCAGAGTTGCAAGAAGGAGAAGTTTGGCATTTAGACAAGGATTGTAGGAAGAAAAACTTTGTAGAGTGATTGTTTGATTGCAGACAATGGGAGGTGTATTAATTCAAAATGAACCCATGGTTCATGATGTATTACTACAAGATGCACCTTGCTTGGCCAAGTTTAGAAACTGTGGATGGCTAGATTATTTCTTAAAGCTAAATGGTTTTGATGAAGATATTGCATTGGAAGTCACCTAGACATTGTCTAAAGGAAAGGCCACAATAAAGGGGTTGGAAGTCACAACTACAAAGGAAAGAATTTCAAAGGTTATAGGGTTGCCTACCGATGGTGAACATTACCCTACTACTAGGGATTCCAGGTCAGCTAGGGCCAAATTTTCAAAACCTAATGACCCTTCGTTGAGGATGGACAAACAAGGTGTGAAGTGGACTTCTCTACCCGATCTATGGAAGCAAGTTTTAATTAATGTTGTGAAGTGTATTACCTGCGAAGGCTGCTAGTCGAATTTACATTCCATGCATTTTAAACTCCTGAACCACATGAGGCACAAAAGGATAATTAATGTGCCCAATGTGCTAGATCACCTTCTTTCAATCTTGATGGTCGAGACCCAAAAAGGTAGGGACAATAACGTTTCCCACCATTGTCTGATCAAATTATTAGTTGAAAGTCTCTATATAATGTGTCTAATATTTCTTGGGATGAATTTTTGAATATTGATCAAATTAGACCAAAGAATTTGTGACCTAGGGTTTTTCCTCAACCTCATAGGGTTGGTAGGAGAATGAGCAATGTTGGGGCCGCTCCTGGTACCTCAAATTTTGACACAAGCCCTAGTGGAAACCCTCCTGCAATCAAACTAACTATTGAGATTAGTTCTTCTGAGGCAAAGCATTCTGATAAAGAGAGTTCCTCTCATGATTCTGATGATGATGTTACTCTTGGCACCCTAATGAGAACTAGGGTACAAAATAAGAAGGAATAATTAAATAAAGAAAAAGATAAAAATAAAATGGCAGAAAAAGAAGAACCAAGCTCCAAGAAATGAAAGGCTAACATTATTCTTCATGTAGCAAAAGAAAAGCATGAAGGCCCTCCCAGAAAATTAAGATCAGTTGGACCAACCTTCAGTGTACCTCTAGAGGAAAGCCCTAAACCTGGAAAAATGCCACGGGAGGATATAGAAGCTCCAATGGATCAGATAAATGTTGAGGAAAAGGAGATATTTGAGGAAGCAACAAATTTAACGTTGGAAGATATTGTTGATATTGCAAAACAAGTTGAAAACCAAGTGTGTGAGGAAAATCAGGAACTCCTATAGGAAGAGTTCCTGTAGCATGAGCAAGAACAAGAGCAAGAGTTCCTTCTACATGAGCAAGAACAAGAACAAGAAGCCCTGTAGTTGGTACTCTACCAAGAGCAAGCATAGGTGCCAGGAAAAATGATGGTAGGAGTACATAGGCCCTCTGATTTTTCAATGAACACGATAGTCTTGAAATTATGGAAAGAAGTACAAAGGAAGGAAGAAGAATGGAAATAAAAAAAACACAAGCTAAGGAAGGAAATTGAAAAGAGAGATGAGGAGATTGAGGATAAGAATGAAGAAATTGTTGTTTTAAAGAAGAATGTGGATGACATGAGAACTTTAGTACCATAGATATTAGAGTGAAGGGCTCCTCTGAGGGTCTATGTTTTGTATTTAAAGGAGAAGCATCTTTCTTTTAAGCTAGCGAGGATTGTTTCAGGTTTGAACCCCTGCATTGAGACCCCTACTAAAGTTTTCAATGCTTATTGGATTGCTCCTCCTGAGATGAAGAATTTTTTATTTGAATTTTATTTACATAATTAAGATGTGACCAAAGACCGCAATTGGAATCCATTGTTATATGTTGGAGATGTCTAGTTAAGGGCATCCATGTCGTGGATACATAACGAAGTAAGTTGGGGAAAACAATACAGGGCTTATAGGAAAATTGAATCCAACATTCCCTTGCCCATTAGGGCTGAATCTAGACATCTAGGGGACATTTTTTAGGATTGGCACAAAATTCTATACCAACCAAGCTATGGCAATAGGATCCTACCTGAGAGAGAGGCAATTTATAAAGAATATGAGGAGATGGGAAGAACCATGGGATAATTTGTAATGGGATACCTGTCACAGAGGTGGATCAGCCTAACTGATGATTTGAAGTAAGATGAGCCTCATTACATGCACAACTATCCTATAGCACTTAAGAGAGCTAATAGATACATGCAAATTGGAAGAACAAAAGGACAATTTTGGCTTCCACTGATTTTTCAGCCACCTATCCTACTATGGCTTGTGCCAAACTTTAGGTATTACAGATATAAAATAGCTAATGAGAGATAGAAATGGAGTAGGTTGGATAGACAACAAGGGTTCTATTGGGATCCTAATTCAGACACAACATAAACTAATGTAGGAAAACTTGTAATTTCCAATTTCAAGGCATTAACCAAACAAAATCACAACTCTTGTTCTACTCGAGGATTAGCAAGACATTAGGTTGGGGGGAATGATGAGTCTAGTTTATGGTGTAATTATTGGTAGAGTTTTCCATTTCATGCAGTTGTCATAAGACTTTGATACTTTGGAGTTGATCTTTTTATAATATTTCTTTAAAACTATAGACTTTGGACGTGAACTTATTTTCATAACTTTCAAATGATATTGACATGCTATATTAATTGACTGTGTTTATTTTGTATGTGATTAATGAATGTAGCTTTAAGATAATTATGGATATGAAATTTTTGTGTGTACTAATATTGTCATGCAGATAATTAGAGGCCTGCAATTCAAGAAGATTTTGGCAACTGGTCATGTGCCATATTGGTCAACAAGGTGGTCATTTAATGGAGGGAAGACTCTTGTTGGTTGGAGATTCCTCATGCAAATCAAATTGTAACCACATTGTAATGGTCTTAATTGTTAATAAGAAAATATAGGAATTTTTATTGTGCCAAACTCACATTTAGGCAAACATGCCTGACAGATTATGTGCATGTGTAGCCACCTTTGCTCCTTTCCATGTTTTCCCTAATGTGGCATCCTCCGCATCTGTTGGAGTTGACCACCTTGCTAGGTGTTTAAATAAGGCTTTGATGTTCCTTTTGATCTCTCTAGTTGAAGAATGTTAATTTGATGATGTACTCACACTCTTAAGCTTTTCAGTAATACATTCATGTTACTCAATTGTACTCATGTTTTCCAATGAATGAAATGAAGTTATAAGTTTGTGCATCTAATTTTACCTTAGTTTTAGGGAATACTTATCCAATGGGGTCCACTTGGTGATTATTCCATCTCGTACCTTAGTTTAATTTAGTTGTTATTTTTTGTTCAGCTATTAGTTAAGAATATGGCACCGACTGTTCCTGCAGCCACTAGAATTCCATTCTATGACTGTTCCTGTAGCCAAAGAAGACAAAGTAGTTCCCTGTTTGTTCACTCATATTTTCATTTTTGTCATGCATTTCAGTTTAGTCTAGTTATTGGTTGATGTTCAAAATTTATGTTATTTCCTTCCAAGTAATTTACTTTCAATATTGTGTCTTTCTTATCTGTAGGATGAATGTGACTACTTTGGATTCGTAGTGCACATACAATGTTGGCCCATTTCAAGTTTACGTCCCCGGGTTGACAATTTAAATGCAACTTCATGATGATTGAGATAGCTATTCAGGTTAGATGTCCAATCTCTAAATCACAACTGTAAAGTCTTATTTGTTAAATCATTATAGGAGGCTGACACTAGGTCTCTGCATTTGAGACCATGGATAGAGTTTTTCTTGTCAAACCACCTCTTAACCACCTATTGGTGGTTAGGCATGGTTGTTAGGGACTTTTATTCTTTTCCCTGTACTTCTAATAACTCAGCCAATTGGACCTCCATGGCTCCATTTTCCTCAACCTCTAGGGATTTGAGAAACTGTAGTGCAAGAATCTCCATGGAGATGGGAAATAGCGCTTCTTTCTCGTATACTAACTCATATGACAAAGTCTTGAGGACTTGCTTAGGAGGTATGTGATCTACCTAGAGTGATGCCTAGATATTTTTGTGCCACTCTCTTTGATGTTCTGACCCGATTATTTTAATGAGTCAAACCAAATTTTTATTAGTCAACTCAGTTAGGCCATTTCCTTGCAGGTAGTAGTTTGAAGACATTTTTAAGAATATTCCATGTGCAAGTGTGAATTGACATACCTTATAACCTAGGAAATCCTTGGCATTGTCGAAGATGATAGTCTTTGGTAGGCCAAATCTCGTTACCAGTTCCTTGAGGAAGTTCACAATATCTGGCTCTATTGCAATCTTTAAAGGCATGGCGTATTCTACCTGGTAAAGTAGTCTATAGCCATGAGGATCCATTTGTGTCCCGCACTGGAAGAGAGATTAATCATCCCAATAAAATCAAGGCCCCATTGCACAAAGGGTTCATAAACCACTATCGGGTTGAGAGGCATTACTGAGTTTTTTCTCCTTGGCGTGAAGAATTGGCATTCCTTGCATGCCTTAACCAAAGATTATGAGTCATTGAATAGTGTAGGCAAGAAATATCCGACACAAATAATTTTGATAGAAATGGTCCTTGTAGAGAAATTTCTGCCCATGGGATTGTTGTGGAAAGTGTGAAGAATTTTCCTCACCTATTTTGTGGTGACACACCACAATAGAAAACCATTGAAATTCCTTTTGAAGAGGACCCCTTTAATAATTGTGTATCCGCTATTTTTCAATCTAGAGAATCTTTTCTTCTGAGAAGGAAGGCCCATCGGATATTTTTCGGTATGCATGAACCTTACCCTTTCTGTTAGCCAACAACCTTTAGACTCAGGTTCATTTTTTAGAACAAGTTTGAGCTACTCTTCTTTAGCTACCATTTCTTCATCATGTACCAAATAATCGCACAGTCCTCTTCCTTAGACAGTATTTTTTTGGCTTGACCTCAATATCATATTTGGGGATCTTAGTGATCCAATTGGCCCTCTTTTCAGTGATTTCTCCCTCCATAATATACTCACGCACACTGGAATGCATGACATATACAATCACCTTGTTGCAAGATATGAGGTGTTAAAACTTCTTGAGTCCCTTAACAATGGTGAATGCTTTCCTTTTGAAGAATTTCTAGTTCATCTCATAATATTTTAAGGTCTAGGAATGAAATGATATCGAACTTTATCCCTTTCCTTCATCATCCTTTTGGGCCAAAATAGTAGCGATGTTGGATTTGCTACTGAATACATACATTATGAATTCCTTTGATAGGTTTGGATTTACCAGCATAGGAGCTGAAGAAATAGCATCCTTAATCTTCTCAAAGGCTTCTCTAGCTTCCTTTTTCCATTTGAACAAATGATCCCTTTTTAGCATTAGGGTGATAGGTCTAATTATTCTTGCAAAATCAGAAATGAATTTTCTCACAAATTTACCTTTCTTAGAAAGGACTGAACTCCCTTCTTATTGACTGGAAGGGGAAGCTCTCTGATTTCCTCTACCCACTCTAGATCGATTGTAATTCCATCTTTGGACACTACATGCCCCAATACTTTTCCTTGTGGAACTCCGAAAAATTATTTTTCGGGTTCAAGGATATTCCAAACACCTAGCATTTTTTAAAGACTATTTCAAGGTGATCAAAATGATCATCCTTATGCTTGGAGAATACTATAAGATCATCTAGGTAGATCAAGATTATTTTATTGATTAAATCAATGAAAGCGATATCCATTGCCTGTTGGAAGGTGGCTCTCGCATTTGAGCGGCCAAAGGGAAGTTTTGTATATGCAAACGTTCCCCACTTAGTAGTGAACTTGTTTTGTGTCATTCCTCCTCTTTTACCTAGACCTGGTTGTAACTGGAGAAGCTGTCCAGTAGAGAAAACATCTTCGACCCTACCATTGTTTGCAATATAGACTCCATGGAAGGCAAGGGGTAATGGTCCTTCAGGGATGCTCTATTAAAGTCCCAAAAAATTACACATAGAAGGATGTCTTCATTATTCTTTTAGACTGGAACCAGATTAGATACCCATGTACTATGCTTGATCGAGAAGATGATCCAAGATTGAATTATCTTTTTCATCTCTTGCACCATCAAGGCTTCAATCTTCAGATTTACTAGCCTCTACTTTTCGTGAACAGGTTTTTCTCCTTCCATCAGTTCTATAGTATGTTGAATTATTTCGAGATTGTATCCCTTGAGGTCATCATATGGCAAGGCCACTACTCCTTCATATTTCTTACAGAAAGGGATGATTATTTCTTTATCGTGCTACAAACTTCCTCTTTTCATTTCTTGCATCATCACAATAAAATAGGTTTTTGAGAGTGACCAATCCTTTTGGGAGTTTGTTGGACCTTAACTGAATATTTTTCCCTTCATATGCCTCAACAATTCTTGGTTGGAGTTTCTCAAAAAATTCTCCAATTGTTGGATGAATGAGGCAATGTGTTCATCACTTTCAAACACTTTCCATCTTTGACATTATTTGGGATTTTCGTTTGAACAATCACTCATGCAGAGTGTATGTTATGAATTAAGTTAGAAGAAAGATCAAATTGAGATCCAATTGCTACCATGCAGTCTGTATCTATATTTTTCTCTTTAGGCACTGTCTAGATATTGAAGGCTTTGAATCTTTCAATCAAGTCCAAGACTTTATGTCTATAGGATCTCATGCGGACATTTTTGGCTATGGAAATCCCTCGAACTCGATTGACCACTAGCTCAAAGTATCTGCACACCATTATTTGCTTAATTCCCATCCACTCTACAAGGGTTAGACCTTCCACTAGGCCTTCATATTCAGCTTCATTGTTCAAACAATCGAACTAGAATCAAAAGGACCAGAGTGTATTTTCATTGGATGTGGACGTCAAACATACCTTGGATCTTGTGCCAACTTTACATCTCGCTCCATCTAAATGCAACGTCCATATCTCTAAAGCTGGAAAATTCTCGGATTCTTTCATAACCTTCAGGATCACCTTATCTTCATCATAGATGAAATAAGTCCCCAATCTAGTGGCATGATAGTTACCAAAAGGATCATTGTCTATATATTCACTCAAGAGGACCTCTTCTTGACCGGTCCAGTCTCCAGTCACCTTCTCATCCTCTAGTAGCTCGGTTCAATATGTTTCCTCTTTGGTGAAAGAGGTATGAGTAGTCTCAAAGTTGATCATGGCTTCATCAACCACATGTTCCAAATGTAAAGATTCAGATATTATTTTTCATTTTAGCTCCATGCTTGGTCCTAAGGATCAAGTGTGACCAATCCAAAGAAAGATATTGACCTATCTTTGAAGTGAATTCATGGGATAAGAAAAGACTGAACATGGGGGGAATGTCTATGATCACGGTATCTTGTGGAATCGTGATTCTAGGGAAAGAGAATAGAGTCAAGGGGAGGTTCTTAATGACACCTATAATTTTAACCTTGTTCCCATCAAACTGCATTACCCCCCTTTTTAAAGGTTCATAGCTAAGTCCTAAGGCTTCAACTATCTGCTAGGGCATGACTGTGGTGCTAGCACCAGAGTCAATCATAGAATTGTGCAATAATTTCTTCCCCACAACAAGAGTTAGGAAAAAGGGCCTCAGTTTCATCTTATCTCTAACTTCAGTAGAGGCCTCCTCTGTACTATTTGTGAGAGCTTTGGTAGGATGTGATGGATCAACGACCTTTCCCTTGAGTGATTGCTCTGTTAGTTCAAAAACTGCATCTTCTTACAGGGCCTTCTGCAATAATTCCTTCTACTCCGGAATAGCTAAGATATCCCAAAGGGACACATTAGCAGAGGATTTTTCAATTGTTCCACCACATTGAATGGTGGTGGATTTGAAGGCTTCTATTCCTTAGCCCTAGTTATAACAATTTCTCTGCATAGTTGTGGTTGAGGAGCAATTATGGAAGGACTAGGAGGTTTGTTGGGAACACTTCTAGGATGCGAAGTGATCGGCTCACCCATGAATCTCCTCTTTGAGCGGGTGTTATAATTTGAATGTACTTGTGAGGTCTCCGATGTGGATGCCTTGTTTGAAAATATTGCCTCTTCTCCTTCCATCCATGAGAAGAGCACATGGTCAGGAGCTATGTCAGTTTCTTGTTCCGAGGAAATCCCTTGCATTTGAGTGGTAAGCACTGCACTTTCCATTTGTGGAGAGTCATATATGCATAACCTCCTGAACTTGATGCAAAACCTTGGCTATGTTGTTCTACCACCTTCTGCTACAAATTTCCATGTGGGTAATTCTAGGGCATATGTGCTTTATTGTAGGGGAAGTGCCAGGGGTTGACATCATCAATGAGATTATTTTTCCCCACTTCCAACTCTCTATTTGAACTTGGTGGGACATTAGGTAGTGGAGTAGGGACCGGAACCATCTGATTACTTGGTTGAGCTTGCAGGTTTATGCACGAGCCTCCTTGGAACTGATTTCCCTGGTAGGGAGGTCTGCCACCTTGGTAATTTTGGTAGGTTGGCTTCAAAGGCGCAGACTGGTTCCGCTTGATGGTAGTTATTTTGTTTGGGATATTCCATAACAACTCCTTGACATCATTCAATTCATCCCTTGAAGGATCAGGTGTAGAAGCATCATTTTTTTGTACGCTTAGATATACATGCATAGATTGAGGAGGAGTGAGCACACTAGTAGATGCTATTTCCTAATAATGATGTTGTACAACATCGCTATTAGGTTTAAGTCCCACTAGGCATGCTAGAAAAAGAATTGTTGATGCCAAAATTTGACAAGAAATAGCCTTATGGGAAACTCAGTTAATGGGGACTAATTGTGCTAAACTAAGTAACCTTCAGGTTTTTAAAGAAGCCAAATTCTTCTATAATTTGGGTTTTGGAATGGTAAAAGGAAGCAGATATATAAAATAAAGATCTAACTAAGGTGATGATCCAAAAAGTAGGTGTGGACACAATAAATCTATCTTTTGGATGGGATTTAAGGGCCCGTTTAACAATCTACATGTCTCAGAATAACAAAAAGCAAAGATGAAAACTTGAATAATTTATCAAATAACATAAAATAACTCTGATACGCATTCAATGAAAAGTAAATTCCAAGACATGGTCTAAATCAACAAAATTATATTGAAATTATAGAATTTTTGCAAATAAACTACCCAATACAATAATGAAACAGTATAATGTTTTGTCAAATAGATAAGAAATGTAAAGGATGAACAATGGCATAGTCTGTGAGTCTTATACAATAATCTAAAAATAATACAAAATGCCTGGTGTCTTTTTACTATTTTTTTGTATGTTCTGAACTTATTTTCGGAAGGAGGAAGCAGTATTTATAGAAAATGATCCCACCTCTTGAAAGCCAATAATAGAAATTATTCCAAGGCAAGAGCAATGATGTCCATCGCAATGATTTCCCTAGGTCATTGCAACAAAAAATATTTTGAGCCATAGAATGCAGTTGCCTTCGAGCTAGATGCATCCCTTGCAAATGATGGAGGTGGTCTCGATGTACAAGCAACAAAATCCCATGTATACATGTGTCACTCGCCCATGAAGTTAGTTAGGACATATGTAAATGTGGTAGGGCTTGTTACTCATTCCTTCCTTCCCTTCAAAGAAATCCCCATGAAGAAGACACGTGGAGGAGTCTTTGTTACCTGTACTGACTGCAGGGTCCACCAAAAGGTGCACACAAAACAATGTTGTGTGGCATGCGGGCATAGCTCGATAGAGAAGTGAAGGGAAGCAAGCCTCAAAGGTGCATTTAGATGACACGTGGAAGCGTGGTGGGGCTCGGTAGAAAAGCAGAGGAAATCCTTGCGTGGAGCGCATGGTGGACACGTGGTGATAGCAGGCGAAGCTCTTCAAAAAGGTGGTCAGAGATATTCAAATATATAAGGTGTGGGCGAAATCCAAGCAAAAAATAATTATCAACCCAAAGGAAGCTCGAGGGATTTTATATCCATAGGAAGCAGATATATACATCTAGATTGTCAGCTACAATTGGTAAATCAAAATACTCTAAGGAAAGAAATAGGAAAACACAACAAAGTGGTCACCAAAAGAAAGAGTTTCAAATAGAAATATAATATTTTTTATAAATTCTTAAATTATAATTATGGGAGTTATTTATTTTTATAATTTTATTTGTAAAAAATTTAAAAACACCCAAAGATTAAAGAGTTAGTTGTGGAAACTGAAAGGTTTCCCTTTCCTATTTATTATAAAACTTCAAAAAGAGATGGGTTCAGTTTTTGGGGTTGAGATTAGGGAATTTTTGAAGGGGAAGATTGAGTTTCTCATTTTGTACATAGGAAAGAGTCTACGAGCTCTTCTATTAAAGAAATAAATGGAGAGTAATATGCTTTTTCTTTGAATCAAACATGTTTCCTTTGGTGTGAGTTCTTTTGTGGGAAAACTCACAACTATTTCTATGATGTTTTGTCATATGATTAACTGTAGTTCTTTCCTTCATCTTATATGTGATAATTATACCTTTGAGGGATGAATCTATGTGTTCATCCTTCTTGTCTCTATTTTAACTTATTTACCTTTCCTTCTTTCTAGTTAAAAGCATGCCCATTAAAAATCTAAATTTTATCATACGAGGGAGTTGTACCTCTAAAATTCAAAAGAAGATTACTAACTCAAGAGCAATGGACCTCCAACTATTGGATCATTTTTTTATTCTCAACAAGACAACTCAAGGTCATTTTCAATGCAAACTACAATGAAAAATCTATTTACCAATAAATTTTTGGTGAGTCTACTCGGGAATCAACATGCTGGTGTGTTTTGTTCCTTAAAAATCTAAAGATACCTTCTTTAGTATGAAAATTGGCAAATTTTTCTAAACAAGAAACTCAAAAGAATGTTTTGGTACAAAGGAATCAAATTAGAAAGTTATGTTGATAGTTATGATGAAGATTAATCTTTATCTATTAAGTCATCCCAAAAAAATAGGTCTTTGATGAAAAGAAGAAAGTGGAATTCTTGAAGAGCTTCAATGGTGGCCTGTAATTGGTTTCTAATAAGGTACATGCTTCTCTACTTCAAAATTTGCAAAGGATTGAAGAAAAAGATAGAAAAGAGACTCATTTGCTTACTCGTGATCATTTCCTTGAATCATTGATGGATAACAACAATGATGGGAAAATAGTCCTCCTTTTGTCTTTATTCCTCAACAAAATCAAACTCTTAATGATCCTAAGCAATTTCAATTTTTGAAAAGCTTCTGCAGTTACATGCCACTCACTCTTGATAAAGTAGATCCTTCTCTACATAATAAATTACAATATATTAAATAAAAGGATCAAAGAGAGAATTTATTTCTTGCTAATGAACATGGTTCATCAGAACATGCATGTGCCAAGGAAGATGAAATTGTTATATGTGTTCCTAAGAATACATGTCAAGGAAATGATCAAGAGAAAGTGACATTGATAGAAAAAGAAGGTTGTATTAGAGCATCTCATCATCATTGTGAAGACCATAATAGCAAAGAGGAAATCCTTGATCAACTTGAAAACAAGGAGCTTAAGAAAGAGATATCAAATGATTTCTAGACTGTTATGCAGTCCAAGTTTGAAGAGAGTGGTGAAGAAAAGATACATCAAGATGAAAATCATAAAATAATCATTCCTAGTTGGTGTCTTGAGGCTTCATATGATGATTTTCTTTGTGTAGAAGATATTTTTATTCATTCATCACTAGTCATGCAAGAGGCGTATCCCTTACCTAGCCCCCTAATTTTTTCAATCTCCCAACCCCTATTCTTCTAGCTCACTTTAGCCCATTTTTAGAAAGCATGTTTATTATGAATTCCTCTAAAATAAATAAAATAATAGTTTTGATTATTTAGAATGAAATCAAAAATTTCATCAAGTAGCTAAAACTCTATAGTTTTATCTTGATCTTATTTTGCAAGATCTTGACTTTATTTTTCTTTTACTTCATTTTGAATAGGGTTTTCCTCAATTGTCTATTTGATTTTCAACCCTCCTTCTATGTTAGGAACATCATCCATTACTACCAACTCTCCACTAGGTTCTAATCAAAGATTTTTTTTCTAATCTGGCTTCAAATTTCATCCATGTCTATAATTGAAACTATTCCTTCCCCAACAACAAAGTCTTTATTTTTTCTTTCCTCACACTCAATCATCAAGTCATTGGAAATATCAAGTATATGAGAGTAATTCATACACTATGTATGCAATTTCTTGCACTATTGCAAGGGATTTGACACCTAGAAAATTTCAAAGTTTCTTAGCAAGAGATACCATGCACAAGAAATGTATTATCCACTATAGATTTTTCACACAAGAAAATTCTTCTCATCTCCTTATCACCCTCTTTTGTTCCAGGGTTTCAATCTTGCCGACAATTTCCTATGTTGTCGATTCCTTCCCTTCAAATTTATGCTCCTTGATTGAATTGCATGTTTTGTGAGTTGCAACTTATAATTTCTATTTTGAGGAGGAGTCAAGTTGGAAAGTTGACCTTATAGGTGCAATAGTGCATGAAGGAATTTTCTATTTCTATGTTGAGTTTGCATGGAATGTGATTTTTTGAGGTGTAATTATTATTTGGCAAGTGCAATTTTTTCATGTGTGGGTTTAGTGATAATTAGCAGTTGTAGTGTTGCATGTGGTGACATTGGAAACTTACCATTATGCATGTGTAGTGGTTTTGGCACTCTCCATGTTGCATCTTCAACCTTTGGCACTAGATTTAGAAATGTCTAATGTATGCATTGTAAACTCCTATATATTGAGCACTTGTATAAATTGGAGTTGAAGTTGTTGCTTTATTGAAGTACTGTTACGTTATTGGAATTACTCCAGAATTGAGAAGTATGAAGACTCCTACAAGAGCATAGCTCTGCAATTATATTATAACTTGTTTATTGTTGTTGAATAATATAATTGAGTTGTGTTTTGGAGTGTGTGGTTTTTCTCCCAAAAGTGTTTTCCCCATGTAAAATTTTGTGTTATGATTTGATTATTTATTTGTTTATGATACATATGAATCTGTAATAGTTAAAGGTGTTTGAGAATTTTTTGCAACTCTATCCTACTTAGATTAGTGTAGGAAGTTGCTTCTATGTACCTGGATTCCTTTCACATATGACATATAATACGAATTTATTCATAATTTTGGATGAAATTCAATGTAGTATAATGGTATTAGAAGGTAATCAATATCATAGAACCAAAAGAAAATTAAATATTGTAATTATAATTGAATATGTAAATATAAAATATATCAATGAAACATTACTAGTTCTAACACTTGAGAATAATTTAAATTCTCTATTAGGAAATTGTTAGAAAAAATTATCAAGTGAATTTTGATGAGGTTGAGTGCATGATACGAAATAAATTATATTAGTTGCAGACCATTCTTCTCTATTTATGGCTCATTTGAATGATCTGAGGCCTTCTCTAGGGGGCTCCTTGGCCGATATGTTGTAGAACTTGTTCAGTACCGTGTAGTTTTTGTTTAGACACACTTTGGTGGATCCACATGCTATGTCATTCTTTGAAATGTGGCCCTTAATGGTTTTGGTTTCATGTTGTTTATTTTTCTCAAAATTTTGTATAAGAATTGGTTTGTATTGATGTTAGTCACAGTTTTTTGTAAACGTTGTTTTGGTATTTTGTTGTATTTACCTTGGCAGTTTTATAGTTTTAGGCATGCGTCTTGAGTCATCTTCTGCATGTGCCCATTTTGTAATTATCTCTCATCAATTATCGATAGAAATATTTTATAATAGATCTGCAACTTTTACTCAAAAAAATCTATAAAAAATGCATTTATTTTCAAGAGAAAAGATGAAAGGTAATAGGATGTTTCATTTTAATTTCATCCATGAAAACCAAATATTAAAGATCAATGAAATGTAATATAGTAGACTTTTAGAATAGAGATATAGTCATCTTAGTTTTAGTGGGTTAATTTTCTTCAAGGGATTAAAAATGATTGAAGGTCTACCTTTTATTGAATATACAAAAGAAGTGTGTGAAACATGTTGGATAATAACATTGAAATAGTTTTCTAATCAGTAAATCTAAAGGAGCTAAACACCATTTTAAAATAATTCATATAAATTTGTATGGTCATATAAAAACACCTTCTTTGAATAAATCAAATTATTTTCTAACCTTAATTGATAATCACTTAAGAAAAATGGGTATAGTTTCTAGATACAAAATAAGAAGAGTTTCACACATTTGAATAATTCAAAAGACTAGTTGAAAACAAAGTGGAAAGTGCATTAAAGTGATAAGGTCATGTAATGGAGGAAAGTAAAAATCAAATTAATTTTTGTATTTATATAAAGATCATAGAATTAAGAGAGACTTAACTACTTCTTACACATTACAATAAAATGGAGTTGTTGAAAGAGAGATTATGACCATTGTTGAAATGGTAAGGATTATGATAAAAATAAGTTGGATAATTTCTTCTGTGTAGAACAAATATGAACAACAATTTATCTTATAATTATAATTCCTACAAAATTAGTTAAAGAAATGACTCTTGAACAAGTAGGTTTTAGAATTAAGCCAAGTGTTGATTATTCGAGGGTATTTTGATGCATTACTTATAAAAAAATACCAAAGGGAAAAAGGTTTAAGTTAGATGATAAATTCCTAAAATATAATTTTATTTTTTATGGATATGAAAATAAAGCATAAAAGTTGTATAATCCAATAAGTAAAATCATTGTGATCTAATTAGAGATGTGGTATTTAATGAAACAACAAAATATACTAAAGAAAATGAAACAAAGGGAAAAGATATAGTGATTAATTAAGTTTAAGAAGAAGAAGAAAAAGACAATGAACTTGGATCATGTAGTGCAAGAACAATAAAGTATCAAAAATATCACAAAAGAATACAAAAGAACCATTGATAAACTCTTATGCTGGATTTAAATTTTAATAAAATCACAACAAAACTATAAAGGAACAAACGATCTATGCATTTATGACTCAAATCATGGAGAATAATGAGCCACAAATGTTTGAAAAATATCAAATAGAAAAATAATGGGTTGAAGAAATGCATAGTGATATAGAAACAATTGAAAGGAATAACACGTGAGATTTGGATTAACTAACTCCTCGTAAGGAAATTATTATTACAAGGCGGGTGTATAAAATTAAGTATAAATGTAATGAAAGCATTGATAAGCATAAGGCTACATTGGTAGGGAAAGGGTGCACTTAACATAAAACTATTTATTATATTAAAACATTTTCACTTATAGCATAAATAGATACTATCAAATTAGTTTTTACTTTGGCTTCTCACTGGAGTTGGACATGGTATATCAAATAGACGTAAAGAGTGTACTTTTAATGAACATATTGATGAGGAAGTTTATGTTTTAAAACCTAGACATTTTGATATACCTTCTAAAAAATATTATGTACAAATTAAATAATTCCTTGTATGGTCTTAAGCATGAATGAAGAGCATGATATTCAAGGATCTAGACTCATACAATCAACAAAAATATTTTTAAAGGAGTTAGTTAGATCCAAATCATTATATTAAGATCTTAACTAATAATGTTTTTATCTTAGTTCTCTATGCAGACGATCTTATCTATATTGAGAACAAATCAATTTAATTTGTATAATTTAGAGTATCACAAAATAAATATGGAATATTCATGTCTTAGGAAGAAATATGATTTAAGTATGTTATAAAAATTTCAAATGAAGAGTTAAAAAATAATTGCAACACCCATTTAAGTTGGACTTAATTTTTCTAACTTGGATGTGTTAGATCCAATGGCCCTGAAATCTATATAAATAGTTGATTGGCAATTTTCTCAACTTAACTATTACTCAACTAGATATCACATATATGTAGTGAGCTTAGAATCTAGGTTTTTATCAAAACTTATACAAATTCATTAGAGTGAAAATAAGAGGATTCTTAGATATGTTGGATGGAAATTGAGTTATGGTATCAAATTTTAGTATACATAAGATAGTAGGTAGATTGGATAAATAGATTCAAATTCCTATAGATGACCAAAGCTCTACATTTGGCTACACTTTTAGTATTGATTATATCTAGTATTCTTTATAAGTCCATGAAATGCTTGATTGTATCAGTTTCTACAATAGAGGGCCTGATACAAGAAGTTGGGTTTACAAAAAACTCAAAAAATGGAAGTGTTTTTCTTGTTTTTTCAAAATTTGTCACACTTGAATTGAAAATTTGAAGCACTTACACATTGAATCTTAAATATATATATATATATATATATATATATATATATATATATATATATATATATATATATATATATATATATATATATATTGAATCTAGTTTCCAAATATGTAATTTATTCTAATACCCGGATGATACAAATTAATTTTTAATATGCATGCATAAAAACAACTTTTAAAAATTCTTTTTTTAAACCATACCATGCACATGTACGAACACTATAATTTGACCTAAAGTATGTTTTTAATTCCTTTCGGGGAAAGATATGTAACAACCTAAATATTGATGAGGATATTTTTTTGTAATTTATTTCTGAATATTTTTTTTATTACTTTTTTATTGACCCTAATTGTTGTTTTTAAAAATCAATGTGTATGAACAACATAATTTGACCTAAACTAATCATTTTTTGAATTTTTTAATTGTGTAGAGAATCATCTAAAGATTGATTTCATATATTTTTTTGTAAAAAAAATATCAGATTAAAATATATTAAAAAATAGAAAACATAATCAAATCTTAATATATATATATATATATATATATATTTGAAAACTAGACATCACAATCTATAATGGGTTTGAATTTCATAAGTTAATTCTAAAAAAAAGTTCATCAACTATATTGCCAAAGTTAGACATTTCTCTTGAATTTGACTTAGTTTTTAAGTTGTGGGTCAAAGGTTAAGGGTCAGGTTGCCAAACCTTTCCCGAGCCTAAAACCCAAGAAAAAAGTGGATTGGAATTTCTTTTTTTTTAGAAAAAGTACTCATTTAGGAATGAGATCTCGATCTAAGGCTCATATTCTCGTTCCTAAATGGGTACCTATTTCGTTCGACATTTTTTTTTGCTAAAACTTCCCCTCTTCGTGGACCCAACTTCTTGCACTTACCCATAGGCAGAGTAAAAATTTGTAACATTAGTAGCATGCCAAACAATGTGGTTGAGATGACTACTAGAAGATTTGCACCAAATATAGAATGGACCTACCTTGTATTGTGTCAAAAAGGGTGTTATAAAAATGATAAAGAATCCAATGTTCCATAAAAGGACCAAACGTATTGATATTCAATATCACTATATCAAAGAGTTGGTTAATAGGAATTGATTGAGATTTTGTATTGTAGTACAAAGGATTAGATAACAAATATCTTCATGGAGCCTCTAGATTGTAAAATGTTCAAATGCTCTGAGATCTACATCAACTTATTCCCAATGGTCATTATGGGGGAGACTGACAATAATAATTCTTGATAATAGTAATGCCCATTGGGATTATTAATGCAGTTTCCTTTCTTGACTTTGTTGTTTGTCTTCTTGTATGCAATAAGTAATGTAGTTGGGATATTGTGAATATGGTTGTGTGACACAATGATCACCTTTAATTTGAATATCCATATAATATATATCTCGCCTCTTCTTCATCAAGGCAATATAGGATTATGCATATTTATTTGTCTTGTGATCAATAGATCAACATTGTTTTTTTATTTTCCTTCATTTAATAGTTTCTTGAGGAATTTAACTATTTATTAAATTGTTATTTTTATTTATTTATTGGAACCATCAATCTTATTTTTTACTTTAGAATCAATATATTAGAAAGAGAAATCATCAAAATCTTTGAACGATGAAATCCTCAACCTTTGCATTGGAATCATTGAGTACACTAGCCCAAGATAAATTATGATCTATTATATGAAATCTCTTACCTTCAAGAAATTTATAAGAGAAAAGTCGATATGTTTATCTTGCTTCACATGTCATCTAATTCTCAAAATATAAATAGTACAACATTATAAGAAAAAAGTTGATAAATTTATCTTTTTTCACATTCCATCTAATTCTCAAAATGTGAATTGCACAACAATAATGAATTGGTTCTTTCATGAATCTAACTTTATTTTTATTAAAATGTTAATATAACCTCTTACAACAATAATGAATTATTTTTTCCATAAATCTAACTTTCTCTTATTAATATGTTAATATAACTTCTTATGATTTGAATCTCATAGACTTAAAAATTACTTTCATACAATGTATGAACATCTATTGAACCTACTTTAATAATTAGTGTGTGAAAATAATTATTTGCATTATTTATTTTCTTCTTATTGAGTTACCAAGTTTGATTGTTGCTTTTACCCACTATCCTTACATTGTCTCCTAATGTATATTGCAATACTTTTTTCTATATTTCGATAGAATACTAAGCTTTTGCCACCCTTCTTGGAAATATGACGTGTAAAGCTCTTTTGAATACATTGTTGCTTTGCATGGATGCGTTCCTTTTCTCATAGAATAATAATAGCTTTTAAATATGCCCTTGGCTTTAGAAAGTGTATGCCACACTTTTCTTTATGCAAAATATTGCGTATTTTTATTTTTTACTTTGGAAATGCGTGCGACACTTGTTTTTACCTAAAACTTTAGGAGGTTTAAACTCTAGATATGATGAAATTTATGAAGCATGGGAGAATGTATTTATTCTGTTCTTTCATAATTATTTTTTAGATTGGAAAACATAGATGCTCCTTTTCTTAAGAGTTAAGTGTTAGTTTTATATTTTACATTTTGTATTCTTATGAGTATAGATTGCAAATATGTTTATGGCATTAAATTTAATGTGTTTGTTGTATAAATTGAATTTATGAAAGTCAAAAGTTTACAATTTGAGATAATTATATCTTTCATAAATTTGAATTGATTACTATAATATATTTGTTGTAAAAATGAAGGTTATTCAGCCCAATTAATATGGTAGGTAACAAAGTTTGCTTCAATTATTAAGTAAATATACATTAAACATTGTTTATATTAAGGAAAAGAAAATAGGTTAGTCGATGTACTGAATTAAAGAAGGCATATTGTAGCCATGTTTGTTCTATAGCTATCATTTAAACAATAGGATTTACGGCTCAACAACCAAATCCATGGTACAAAGAAGTTAAAATAACTATAGATACAAGTCATGAAACCCTAAATTATAGCATATAAGTTGGGATTATAGGAATTGTTGTAATATGAAGGTAGAATCTATGTTCCTACTATAAAAAATGAATGAGAATTGGTATTTTAGGAAGAGCATAATACACCTTATGCGGGTCATCTTGGGGTGAAAAAAATGATGCAAATTTTAATACCCTTATATTTTTTGCCCAGAATGAAAAGCAATATAGGGGTGAAGCCACAATAGTGGTTTACAATTCAAGTGAGGAAGGAAAACTCACAAAAAATGAATACATGGCAAAAAACTTGATTTTAGGGGTTCGTAAGAACCTACTAGTTCGAGCGAACCCATAAGGGATTCGTTCGAACCAGGGTTCAAGCAAACTCATTTAATTCTTTCCCGCCCAAAAACCAACAAAATCCCTTATGAAAGGGTGGTTCGCTTGAACCCCCCTTATTCCTCATCCCCCCCCCTGAGACACAAAAAAAAACCTAAATTTTGGCACTTTGAAGCTCGGGTTGAGGATGAAAATGGAGGAATCTTCACAAACCCAACTAGAATCAAGTAGTCCTTAAAACAAGCTATCCAACCAATATAATTTTAATATGTTTTGGTTTTATTATGTATTTGTTTTTTTAGATTTATTAAACATAGATTTTTCATTGAAAATGAAGGTCTCTGTTTTGCACATGTGAAAAAATAGCAGATTATCAAAACAAAAAAAATTGAAAAACATGAGTGCACCAGATATTGAAGTCCTTGATCCAACAAAAAAAAATGAATTTTGATATATACAAAAAAAGTTACACGTTATATGGTCACGCTATGTCTGAATTGTAATTGGTTTGATTTCGAAACTTGATTAAAGAAAAAATATTCAATAAAAAACTATCTAACCAAGTGGAAGCACTAGATATTGGAGTTACAATTCTAAATTTGAAATAATTAGAATTTTATCCTTCATGGAAAAATTTATTTGTTATACAGTGTGCGTCACTTTTTAAAAATGTTGTTTTTTGAAAAAAACTAGTTTTCGTGGGAGATGGAAAAAGAAGTGCAATCTGATTCTAAAATTTTTGAAAAAAATATTTTTAGAATCTACACACAAAATGTGACGAGACTCTAGTTTGTATCATCTTCAAATTCCTCATGGTTTAGCCGCTATAGGTGCCCGAATGTGAAGATTTAGTTAAAAATAATAATTTCAGTCTCCTATTTGGCCAAAAATTGTAAACCACTATTGTGGGATCACCCATAGCTAAATTTGAAGTGTCAAAAAGTAAAATTTTAACATCTTGATCCTTTAGGATTATCCATATTATATACTTGATCACAAATGGAAATTCATTAGCATGGAATCTTCCTAATTTAAAGTATCACTACATGATCTAATCCTAGTATTACTTAAAAACCTACAAGAATGGTGCTTATTCATTCTTGGTTACTTTATTGATGATGCTCCAACCTTGACATGAAGATCTATATAGGAATTTTATTTAGACCATATTATTTATAGAGGTCATAATTTTTTCAATATATCATCCTAAAATATAGGGTTAAATTTAGTTTTAGTGGACTTAGGTATGAACTATATGGACCAACAACACAAGTTGTAAGAATACCTTCCTTAATTATATATTATCTAGTACATGCAAATGGTGCAAGGTGGTGAGGAGGAGTGAAAAAAGGCAGCAAACCTGGAAGGGAAGCAATGGGGAGACATCGAGGAATACAACTAATCAGGTGGAGGTGGGGTAAGGGAGAGCAGGATAGGAGAAAACACCCATATCCCATAGTGGGTCTTCACAAATGGTGAATGGGAAGATCAATGCCATCCAAGCTATCAAAGGCAAGAGATTCACAATCTGAGAAGCCAAAACCAGACCGGATGGAGATACCAAAGGGCTGGTAGAAGAAGGTTGATGGATCCAGGGCCAAATTCAAACAAATGGGATAGGAGCAAAGAAGGAGCAAACATTTGAGGCAATAGGAGAAGGTGGTTCTGGGAAAAAATAAGTTCTAGAGCAGAGACATCATCAAATTGGAGAAGTAAGGTGGAAAGGACTCTGAAGAGATCCAACATCCCATAGAAATGAAAGGGCAATGGAAACCCTAATGCGGCGAACAAGGAGAATCCAAGACCTTGGGGCGACCAAGATTTAGGAGGAAAAGAAAGGAGACAAGTAGACTAGAAGATAAACCCCAAGCAACCTTGGAACTAGACCAAAAGAGGAAAGGTAAGGAAGAGATTTCAAAGAAATTGGGGTTGGAGAGGTATAGAAGCCAATTTGAGGTTGTGGGGGAGAAAACTGTGCATGCTACCATCAGACCCAATAGAAGCAAGGGTTGCTAGATTAAAAGATAGAGCCCTATTCACAAAATGGTGTGGTCCAGGATACCCTAAAGAAGAGATCATGGATTGGTGGCAAGACAACTTCAGGGATCGGGTAAGTGTACACCAATTACCAAACTCCTTTTTTTCTCATTGAATGCATACACATAAATTTGAAGCAGGAAATTGTGTATGGAAAACCCCTATTTTTAAGAGGCTATAATTTTCACTATTTAAACTAGGAGCAAAATTTTGATCCATGGAACTATGTTATCAAGAAGACACCCACATGGATCAAACTAGTAGAACTTCCATCAAAATATTGGAATTTGGAAGTGCTGGTTAAGATAGGGGATGCCTTAGGGATGTGTTTGGGAGTCGATGAAGATTTTATTAATTGAAAAGAGGAGGCATACACTAATATCCTTGTGGAAATTTCGGAAGGAGTGGGAGTTTAAAAAAATTGGAGATCCTGACAAAGTTTGGAAGTTGGAAATAGAAGGTGGAAATATGTGAAGGTCCACACATTGGGAGATGCCTCTTTAGGAAATCCATAAGGGAAGGATGTTTCAGGGGGATGGCAGAAGCCAAGAACAAAGTATTGGAAAATAAAGAAGTAGGGAGAGAGATAAATCACAATGAGAACTCTCAAATTGGCACACCCCAAGGATGGATTGGTCTTGATCAGAAAGGAGATATATATGATCTAAAAATAGAAAACTAGATGGAAGTTGTTTGGGGATAAGGAAGGAGTGGTTCCCAATACCAGTGTATAACAAGAAGGTAGCAACACAAGCAGAAAAATAATTAAACAATAACTGGACCAAGCCAAGGACCTTCAAAAAGATATTAGCCTGCAACTAGAAGAGATTTCAAATGAAGTAAATAACACAAAGGAAGGAAAGAAAGAGGAGAGGGAAGTTGAAGTGCTAGAACAAGGGAAGGAGTCTTCAACTTTAAGAAGGGATGTCAAAGAGGAGAAAAAGGAGAAAGAGGAAAACAATATATAATTGGGGAATGCTTCACAAACTGAGGTGGAAGGAAGAAATCTAGAGCTAGAATCAGAGGACGATGAGGAAGGTGAATTGTTTGAACAAAGGATGTTGGAGCAATCATAGTTGAAAATAGAAAAACTGAATATCAAGAGGAAAGGGAAAAGGGGGCCAAGAACAAACAAGGCCAAGTTGGAAATAGCAGTTAATGCGACAAGGCAAAGGAAACTTAGATCTGGGAAGGAAAATCATTACCTGGAATGTCAAGGGCATCAATTCCCCTGAAAAAATGGTGCATGGTCAAGCACCAAATTGACCAATCAAAGGTCGACATAATACTAATGCAAGAGACTAAACGGAGAAAAGAAGAAGGTAACAGAAGGATAAAAAATCAGAAGCAATGGAAGGGATAATTCAAGGAATCAAAGGGTGCATCAGGGGGTTTTGGCACCATATGGAACCCAAAATCTGTAGTGGGATAGGTAGCAGTAGAGGAAAGCAACTGGTAGATGACAAGATTCAAGGGTGCGATGAGGAATGAGCAATTCTTTGTCATAAATGTATATGGACCAATATCCACAATTGAGAAAAGATAAGTTTGGAAGAGGATATCAAGTGAACTTGAAAACCATAGGAATGAGAGAGATAATAGAAGGATACTTTAATGCAACCTTGAATAATGAAGAAAAATAAGGGGGCATGGTTAGAATCGCCATCATCCATCATGATTTCCAAGAGTTTTATGGATAACAATCAATTGTTGGATCTTCAAGCCAGAAATGGAGTATTCACCTGGTCAAACATGAGGAAGGGCTTTACCAATATTGCTACAAGATTAGATAGATTTTTTATTTGGAGAGATTGGGGGAGTCAGTAGGCACTCATGAGGACCAAATTTTTTCATTCACAGGTTCAGATCACTTCCCTGTGTAGTTACTCCTCGGGTATGATGATCCTCCAAAAGGAATCCCATTCAAGTTTGAGAATATGTGGTTAAGGGATGAACAACTGTCAGAACTAGTAGAGAAGTGGTGGAATGCAATCAAATTTGAAGACCACTCAGATCTATTTAATATAAGTAAGAAGCTAGGATAGATCAAAACCAAACTGAAGGAATGGAATAAGGTACACTTCAAAAACATCTTTCAGGAGAAAGAAAGAGTGGAGTAGGAACTAAAGGCTATAACTAAACATGTAATCCAAAATGGGATGGAGGTAGGTGACTTTGAGAATGAGAAAGGCCTAAAAGAAGAGATAGGAGAGATTTTGAAAAGGGAAGAATGCTTTTGGCACCAAAAATCAAGAGAGACATGGCTAAAGGAAGAGGATAGGAACACAACATATTTCCATAAATCAACAATTGCCAACCGCACTAGGAATAGAATATCAAAAATTAGGAAAGAGAATGGGGAAATTGTACAATCCTCAAAGGAAGTAAATAAAGAGGTTGCCAAGTTCTTTGAACCAATCCTAAACAAGGAAAGCTCAAATAATAGGGCAATAAGAGAAAGACTACTAAGCACAATCTCAACCATCATAAGTGAAGAGAGGAATAGACATCTATACCAAAATATTAGTAAGGAAGAAGTCAAAGGAGAACCTTCCAGCAGAATCCAGACAAAGCTTTGAGACCAGATGGTTTCTCAATTGGATTCTTTCAAAAAAATTGGGATATCGTAGGGGACGACCTATCAGTGGTTGTAGAGGAGTCAAGAAGAAAGATGGTGATGTTGGGGTCACTAAACCACACCTTCCTGGCCTTAATTCCCAAGAAGAAAGATTCACAAGTCATGAGCGACTTTGGGCCAATTGCATTATGCAACATAGTGTACAAGGTAGTCACCAAAATCATAGCCAATAGACTCAAGAGTGTCCTAAATGAGGTTATATCAGAGGAACAAAGAGGATTTTCCCTAAGAAGATCAATAGTCGAAGGCATAATCATTGCCCCTGAAACCATTCACACAGCTAGAAAGACCAAGGAAGCATGTATGGTGTTGAAACTAGATATTCTAAAGGCATATGACATGGTTGATAGGAAATTTCTGCTAGAAGTATTGGGAAAGTTTGGATTTGATGGAACTAGACCAACTAGATAAAGAGCTACCAAATTCTTAGTACTGGTGAATGGAGCAGCATACAAATTTTTTGCATCATCAAGAGGTATAAGGAAAGGTGACCCCCTCTCACCTTTCCTATTTATAATCATGGAAAAAAAATTTAGGAAGAGGTATCCAAACCTTGAGGAGGGAAGGAAAATGGGCTAGAGTTCATGTAGAAAATAGTATGGAACCCACTACACACCAACAGTTTGCAAATGACACCATCTTGTTTGGGTTAACATGTAGGAAAGAAGCCAAGGTGATCAAGACCTTTCTAGATGATTACTATAAGGCATCCAGGAAAATCATAAATTGGGGGAAGTCTGAAGTCTTCTTCCTCAACTCCCAATTGAGTCTACAAAGAGACTTGGCAAAAATCTTGAGCTTGAAGGTGGAAAATTTTCCGAGGCATTTCTTGGGCATGCCTTTGTTTGCAAGGATACATAAAAAATGCTACTAGGAAAATTTGATAAATAGCTGCAAAACCAAATTGGGAACTTGGAAAGGGGAGTGGCTTTCATCAGCAAGAAGGCTCCTAATGGTTAAGTCAGTGTTATCAGCTATCCTAGTATACTCAATGTCATGATTGAAACTACCAAAAGTAGTAGAGGAGACCCTAAACCAAATTTTCTAGAAATTCTTTTGGAGTGGCATGTGGGGGTAGAATAAATTCCCTTTGGTAGCCTAAGATAAAATCTTCACTCCAAAGGAGGCAGGAGGAGTAGGATTAAAATAGCTAGCAATAATTAATCAAGCAATGCGAGAAAAATTGGTTTGAGACCTAAATGCAAGAGGAGAGTAGTAATCAATAAGGATCTTGAGAAGGAAGTACTTGGGCTCGAACAACCCCACCCGCATCCTCACTACAATTGCACCATCGAAAGGGTCTACAATTTGGAATTACATTTTAGAGTGTAGGGACATAGTCACTAAGAATGTCACATGGGAGATCATAGATGGGAGAAGTGCATCCTTTTGGAGTGATTCATGGTGTGGCAAGCCACCTATAGATAATACACTGAGAATGGTAGAAATCAAGGCAGAAATAACTCGAGTTTGGGATCGAAGTTTTGCAACTATGGGAAGGTAACACATAAAAATGGAGTAACTAGTTGAGAGTGGAATTCTCTTCAGAAACCCAATGCCCCACAAGCTCAGAAAGACACATTAATTGAAATGCTCAAAAATAGACACTTTAACCCCTCTAATGAGGGGGACTTCATTCAGTGGTGTGGATCGACCACACGTACTTATAAAGTAAATTTTGGTTAAAAAATCAAAGAGTTGGTCATTGCAAGGAAAGATTGGCCATATAAATTGATTTGGGGAAAAATTTGCCTCCCCAAAGTTGGGGTATTCTCATGGATGTAAATTCAAAAGTTAATTCTCACTAAGGATATGCTAGCAACATTTGGAATTCAAGGCCCGAGAAGATGTGATGTGCAAAAATAACCTCAAAACAGTGGATCACTTACTCCTGACATGCCCATACGTGAACACCTGTTGGAAATTTGTCAGGAATAAATTAAATTTGCAATTACCCATATCGTAAGATATTCAAACTTGGTTCAAGATGTGGCCATCCAATCACAAAAAATTGATATTTGAAGGGATATGATAGGTCACTCCATCCACAGGTATATGGGAGATTTGGAAGGAGCGAAAAAGAAGAATCTTTCAAGGTAAAGAAATGGAAGCGAAAAGGTTATGGGCCAAGATGGAGGGGGAAATCACATAATTCATCAATGAAGATTCTCATAAAAAGGCTATCAAGCAGATAATTTTCACCAATTGGGATGAAAAAATGGTGAAGCTATTCGGTAGATTGAAACCTCCGTTACTCAGTAGAAGTAGTGGGCCTGATTCACAAAAAGGAAAAAGAAACGAGGTAGTGTGGATTGCACCAAAGGAAGGCTAGGTCAAAATTAATTTCAATGGAGCCTCATGTGATAACCCAGGTCTGAGAGGGGGTTGGTTATATAGCTTGTGATGAATAGGGAAAAGTCTTAGTAGAGAAATCCATCGCTTTGGGGACGTGTACCAACAATGAAGCATAATTTAGTGCAACACTAATTGGACTACAACTAGGTCTAGAATTGGGTTGGAAATGCATCCATTTGGAGGGAGACTCTCTCATTAAAATCAATGCAATTCGTAGGAACAATGCACCAAATTGGAAAGTAAACCACCTATTGCATCCCATCAAACAATTGATAGAAAAATTTGAATCCTTCTAGGTAAGCCACATTTATCGAGAAGGAAACAACATGGCAGATGAGTTGGAAAAGCGAGCGAAAAAAGTGGCACATAATCAAAGGGAGGGAGAGACCAAAATATTCTCGAATGCTAGAATGTGAAAAAACAAGTAGGAAATCCACCTGCATCCTCACTACAATTGGACCACCAAAAGGGTCTGCAATTTGGAATTACATTTTGGAGTGCAAGGACATAGTCACTAAGCATGTCACATGGGAGATCATAGATGGTAGAATTGCATCCTTTTGGAGTGATTCATGGTGTGGAAAGCCACCTATAGATAATACACTAGGAATGGCAGAAATCAAGGCAAAAACAATTCGAGTCTAGGGATCAAAGTTCTACAACTATGGGAAGGTAACACATAAAAATGGAGTACAACTAGTTGGGATTGGATTTCTCTTTAGGAACTCAATGCACCACAAGCTCATAAAGACACATTTATTCAAATGCTCAAAAATAGTCACTTTAACGCCTCCAATGAGGGGGATGTCATTCAATGGTGTGGATTGACCACATGTACTTATAAAGTAAAGTTTGGGTACAAAATCAAAGAGTTGGCCATTGCAAGGCAATATTGGCCATGTAAATTGATTTGGGGAAAAATTTGCCTCCCCAAAGTAGGGGTATTCTCATGGCTAACAATTCAAAAGTGAATTCTCAATGAGGATAGGCTAGAAACATTTGTAATTCAAGGCTTGGGAAGATGTGTGATGTGCAAAATTAACCTTGAGATAGTGGATCACTTACTCTTGACATGCCCATATGCGAACGCCTATTGGAAATTTATTAGGAATAAATTAAATTTGCAATGCCCCATGCCAGTAGACATTGAGTCTTGGTTCAAGATATGGCCATCCAATCATAGAAAATCATTATTTGGAGGGATATTGTAGGTCACTCCATCCAAAGTCATATAGGAGATTTGGAAGGAGCGGAATAGAAGAATCTTTCAAGGTAAAGAAATGGAAGTGGAAATTTATGGGCCAAGATGGAGGGGGAAATCACAAAACTCGTCAATGAAGATGCTCATAGCAAGGCTATCAAGCAGAGAATTTTCACCAATTGGGATGACAAA
Source organism: Sequoiadendron giganteum (assembly GCA_007115665.2). NCBI lineage: Eukaryota > Viridiplantae > Streptophyta > Pinopsida > Cupressales > Cupressaceae > Sequoiadendron > Sequoiadendron giganteum. Next base: position 288,068,627 of record CM021102.1, on the reverse strand, counting down.
ATCATGAAGCTATTTGGTGGATTGAAACCTCCATTACTCAATGGAATTAGTGGGCCCAATTCATAAAAAGGAAAAAGAAAGGAGGTAGTGTGGATGGCACCAGAGGAAGGCTAGGTCAAAATTAATTTTGATGGAGCCTCTCATGATAACCCAGGTCTGAGGGGACTGGTTGTATATCTCGTGATGAACAAGGAAAAATATTAGTAGAGAAATCCATCGCTTTGGGGAGATGTACCAACAACGAAGTGGAATTTAGAGAAACTCTAATTGGACTACAACTGGGTCTAGAATTGGGTGTAAAATACATCCATCTGGAGGGAGACTCTATCATTACAATCAATGCAATTCATAGGAACAGTGCACCAAATTGGAAACTAAACCACCTACTATATCCCATCAAACAATTGACAGACAAATTCTAAGCCTTCTAGGTAAGCCACATATATTAGGAAGGGAAAAACATGGTAGATGAGTTGGCAAAGTGGGTGAAAAAAGTGACACGTAATCAAAGGGAGGGAGAGACCAAAATATTTTGGATGGTGGGACGTGAAAAAACAAGTAGGAAAAAAGAAATAGCTGATGATCGAGACAAATCGGTGGTGAAAAGGGTAGGTACCATAATAATGGCCAAATCCAGAGTGGGGAGGATGATAAGACAACAACCATCAATAGAAGGAAAGGCATAGGGCATGGTAACAAATTCCAAGGTAGGGGAAATGATGGGCAATGCACGATCTTAAACTGGCATTCAAATTTGTATCCCTTGGTCAAGTTGTGGATTTGAAGGAATGATTTAAATGTCACGAACACCAAGCTCGCCATTATGATGGGATAAGGCCATATTTTATTAAAAATCCAAAGGTGGTGGTTCCATAAGAAGAGATGAGGTTAAGTTGGGTTGGCGAGGTGAGTCAACAGTTAGCAAGAGAAGGAAAATAGATACCCCGTTGTTTTTTAACTTGACAAAATAACATAAATCCTTCCATAATGAAGTGACGGAAAAAAGACTGAAAGGGATATTAGTTTTACCCCACCCTGTGGTGCTCTAGGTGACAAAGAAAATTCTAGGGAAGGAATTTATGTAGCATACCATAGATTCAAGGAAAATATAGATATATCAACCATGTTCTTGGTGATGTTGTACATGGGAGTGCCAAAAATAAGGACCAAGAAATTGTGTCAGATGGTCTTGATTCATGCCATCCTAGGAGAGATTGATGAAGCCCTAGACAACGTGGATGGAAATTTGATGGTTTCAATGCCACAAAATTATTACATGTCACTAGGAAATGGAGCAAAGGTAAAGAAATTTCTAGTGGTCAGGTCTCTTAACCCAACAAGGCTGGAAAAGTTGTGGGATGAAAAGGAACAAAGCATAATGTTCCTGCATAGGGCGACCAAGATGATGAAAACCCCACCCAAAGGGTGGGTGCAAAAGTACATGGTAGAAGAAGGGTTGGCTAGTAAAGTGGTAGCGAACAACGATGAAGATTGGGAGCTTGGAATGGGCGAGAAATGGGTGGAAAATGATGTTAGAGACCTGGAATCCAAGGAAAGAATCCCTACACATCTCCTTTGTGATGTGGATCGCCCTATGATAGTAGAATACCTGGAATTCATGAAGGAAGAAACAAAGGATGAAGAGGATGAAGATGACTGAGCAAGAAAGGGCTCTGTAAAAATGTTTCTGGTATTTTCTTTTATCTGGTAGATTATGTCAAATAGAAAATCCATGGTATGAGTCAGTCCCGAGTTTGGTGTCTGGCCATTTTGTAAAACAAATGAAAGGATGGGGTAGGGCTATAAAGCCATTTTTCTACAAGGTTTGTGTCGTGTCTGGTGTATGGGTGAAAGTTGATGACTGTGGATACACAGAAAATCAAGAAATATATGTAATCTCTTTTCTAAAAGTAATCCAGAGTGTTGCCCCTTAGTAGTGATATACTGAGCAAAATAAAATTACCTTCCTTCGATGGATTTTTTCTTATAATAGTTTGTTAATGTGTCTTTAAGCATGCCATCTTTTTATTCTTTATGTGTTAGGAAGTGTCAAATAACTTTGAGTTGTGACTAGCAAGAGGAAATAATAGTAATTGGTGCTAAGATATTACATCAAATAAAAAAATAAGGGAAACTTATTGGGTGGAGACTTAAGAAGGCATTTGATAGAAAAATTAATATATAAATAAGAATTATATAGTAAGACAATATAAATTAGGTGATAAGGTGTTCTTCCAAGTAAATTTCATAAATAGTTATATAGCCTTTGGTAGTTTAGCCAGTTTGACTTAATGTTCTAAGGGTGCTTTTGAAATATTATAGGAAATGAACCTAGTAGCTTACATAGTATCAATTCTAATTATTATGCTTTTCTTATATAATATGTTTCTTATTTTCTTAAAGAACAACATGCACACATATATCTTATCCATATTTTGGATTTACATGTCTTAGAGGTGCATGACCTATGTATAATAATGGTAGAGTTAGTGAAGGTTTTGGAGGTTTGAAAGGTACAAATTTATAATTGTATGGCTAAAAATACATGGTACAAAAGTAAAAATAGCCAAAAGATAGTGTAACATGGAAAGATGTATAAATGAGAAATTTGTTTCCTTCTTTTAAGAATAAAATATAAATCTAAACTATTCAAAAATATTGGAAAAATAAAAAATAAATAATCTGAAATAATTGTAACAACAATACTAAGATACAATCCAAGACATGTCCCTAGAGGTGATATTGTAATAATTATTATGTGTCAGAATATGAATCTCATTGCTAAAATGGAACTTCGAGAATTTATGCACAATATATGAAATAAATTCTATTACTATGAATCATGGATAACCCAACAAAAATGAAAGTGACCTAAAGTGAGTATAATTGTAAGAAATAGTGTCCAAGATTTTAGTCCAACCTAAATAGAAAGAGTAACCATATTCATAGAATGAATGGACAAACAATCACATGTGTGCAACAAGATGCCTAAAAAATTGTACACATATCAATGCAGCTAGTTAACATATAATAATTCCTCACTCATCATATTCATCATACTCATGGGACCATCTAGCACAATATGAATGGTTTCCTAGTTTACCATTATGGGAATATAAAGGGGTCCATCATATATGTTAATGCGCACAATGGTAGAAGAAAATGAAATGGTGAGCTTGGGGACCTAGTCATTCTAAGGTAATCAATCATGTTAGAGAATGTGGAAGAAGAGGGCCAACTTTGTAGTATGGGTGAGAAAGGAGAGGATGGGAAAAGTAGGTTCCTTTCATTTTATAACATGCTCTATCAAATTTGAAATTTTAAAACTATCATTTTGGTTTAGTTTTAGGCTTGCAAAAGACTTGGAAACCCAACCCTTAGATTTGTACCTACTGTAAGTATAATTCCATGTTAATAGAAATAATCAAATTTGACTTTAGCAATATCACTGATGATTTTTTCTCACAAATTTTGGACAAAAGTAAAACATATTATTGATGATGATGTCTAGTTTTCAAATATGTAATTTTTAATATTAGATATATTTTTCTATTTATTAATTAGTAATCAAGGAAATTGATTCATAAACTTGAAATGATGTATATTATTTGTTATTTTTAAAAAAAAAAAAAATTGAAAAAGATTATGTTTGACCAATCTAGACATCATTGTATACACAATAAAAAATGTTATCATTAGTTTAGTTTAAATTATGTTGGTTGTACATGAGGGGTTTTTAAAATATAAATTAGGGCTTGTAAAAAATTAATCAAAAAATATTTTTGAAAAAATTAACAAAAAAAAAATTTTGAAAAATTAACATAAAATATTTTTGAAAAAATTAGCAAAAAAATATTTTTGAAAAAATTAATAAAAAATATCATAACCAAAATTCACCATAATACATATCTTTCCCCAAAATAAATTAGAAAATAAATTTATTTATGTAAAATTATGTTATTCATACACATGCGTGTTTTGGCTCAAAACATGGGACTTTAAAAATAATATTTTTGTGCATCCTATACAAAATCAACTTTTATCACCTTATACAAAACCAACATTTTATCACCTAGGTATTAGAATAAATTATATATTTAAAAACTAGAGAAAAAAATCTACATTTTAAATGTTTAGACCATTATATGTGTAAAAGCTTCAAATTTTTACTTCAACTATAAAAAAAAAAAAATTTAGGAAAAAGACCTCCACTTTATGACCAAAAAGTGGACCTAGGTTCTTGTAGTTTCCCTATCAAATATTTAAGCCATGTTGATAACCAATACACATAGACTAATTGTATAATAGAATTTGATATTAAAGTTAGTAGGTTGGATAGATATTACATATCAAATAACCTTATTTTGGTTTTTTTCTACATGTTGATTATTCCACTACCCTTTTTATCATTCTCATATTATTTTCTCAATTTATCTTTCTCAACACCATTCTACCTCATCTCAAATTTTGTTCAAATTAAACACATAACATTTAAAAGATCTAAGTTGTGTGGCTTCTCCTGTTGTTATATGGAACTCCATACCTGATCCACACAAAAATGAATCCTATATTGATTGTCGGTGTCACTCTCTCTCTAAATTTATTGATTTCCTTAATTATTTTAGTGAAAAATGGCTTTTTAATATCATAAAAAGAATAGAAAAATACCTTGAAGGGAAATTATAAAATGAAAGAAATAAACTTATCCTTGATCCTAGTAATATTATGATCCAATCATCTATATTTTCTACAAAAATGCAACAATGTAAACTTGACATCTATAGAGCACAAGGTGCCAAAATAAGAGCTATAATTCAATGGATCAAGGAAGCCAAATACATGATCAAAATACATTTTATTTATTTACATTGCAAACATAAGAGAGAAGGAGGGAGGGAGTCAAAAAATGTGTTCATTTATTGATTATTAGGGTTTTTTACACACAAATCCCATTGAGATACCTTACTCTCAAAATTTATATGAAATTTCTTCAAAGAAGACAATAATTATGTTAATCTTCAAGAAAATATTGAATTAATTATTAAAGATTGTATATTTCTAATCAAATTGATCTTGGTTATAATCTACTATTTTTCTACATGTGCAGAACAAGGATCTTGATTTTTTGTGAAAAACCTATGTTTAATCCAACTAAAAAAAAATACATAATAAAACTAAAACATATTAAAATTATATTCGATGGATAGCTCGTTCCAAGGACTACCATCATCTAGTTGGGTCTATGAAGTCTCCTCCATTTTCATCCTCAACCTGAGCTTCGAAAGGAAATTTTTTGTAGAGATTTGGTTGAAGAGGGGGAGAAAGGGGAAAAAGAGGGGTTCGATCAAACCCCCCTTCACCCTTTTGAGTGAAGGGGGGTTCACTCGAACCCCCCTTTCTTTGAAATTTCCCTTTGTTTACTTAAAAAAATGTGTCATAATATGGTTCAAGTGAATTAGGCATGGAAAAGGGGGTTTGCTCGAACTAGGGGTTTGAGGGAACCCTTTTTCAGGTTCATGCAAAGCCCTTAGTTTGTGTGAACCCTTTAGTTCATGTGAACCCTTTAAAACCTAATTTTTTGATTGTGGGAGTATTTTTGCAATTTTCCTTCCCTAAAAAAATTGTAAACCAATATTATGGGTTTATCCATGACACACTCCAAATAGGAAATCTAGGTCGCATTGTTGAAGAGCACAATATGCAATCTAGTAGAGATTATTGTACAACATGATCCAAAGACAAAGATATCTCCTTTGAAGACAAATAAGCCTCCTCCAAATGTTGTTCACAATTATCCACACTCATGTCAAACTATGGAGAATGATCAAGTAGAGAATGAACAAGAGGTTTAGAGTGTTCCTTCACAATAACTAAAGAAGGAGCATCTCCATCAAAGAGAAGATGAATACAATCAATAATGTCTCCCCAATTTGCAATATGAGACTCCACAAATAATTCTGAAATATTGTTGACATTTCATGCCACCCTTTGATGGCCCGTCATTGATAACCAATCTAAGAGATTGTACATGGGCCATCTTGCATGAATTCTCCTTGAAGGTTCCTAAATTTGGCTAAGTCCTAAGTTTTTGGACTTTCGGGTTTTCACTTACCTCTCTACTCGCATGCCTTCTCCATCACTCTCGCTCTTTCTTCTTTGACCTTCTATTTTCTACCGTGTTTCAATTTTTGGCCTTCAGCCTTATTATTTAACCCTTACCGCTCTCTCTTCGCAAGCCTTAAGCTCACCTTCCGACCCTTGAAACTCTAGTGAAGCCTTCATCATTTTACTTAAGTCTTCATTCTTTGGGCTTTCGGGTGTCGATCTTCACTCTTACCTTTTACTGCTTCATTTTGATAGCAGGTAACCCTTCCTACCGACCCCCAACCCTTGATTTTGCCTTCGGTCTTTGATAATCGAGTCTTCCTTCTTCTTCTTCCTCTTGAAGTCCCAATCAAGTTTTCCTTGAAATTTGACTAAGTGTCAAATTGTTTAACTTCAAAGTTCAACCTTCCCTCTTACTTTTTACCTTCTTTTTGGTAGGAGGTATCTCTTCACTATGAACCCCGACTGCTTCCTTTGGGTTTTAGCCTTTAGTCTTCCCCTTTACCCTTTTTGAATTTTACGATAAGGCATAAGCCTCCTCCCTAACATCTGAAGATTGAAAATAGTGACCTTTTCAGACTTCATGGTTCACTCTTGTTGCTTTCTTCCTTCTTGCTTCTTCTAAGCATGTAGTAAGTGGTGCACCCGAAGCCTGATCCTCGACAGTTTGATGCCAATGATGTGAAAACAATATGAAGCAATCCTGATGCATGATATCCAATGAAAGCTACTCTTTTTTAGAATTTTAGACCATTAAATGATGAAAAAAAATCTTTTTGGGCCTCATGGCCCGACCTTTTCATGAATTTGGCATTTTTTTGGGTGATGCCATTAATGCTCAAACCACTTCCTCAACTACCTATTTTGAATTTTGGGCTTCAAGGACAACATTAAATACATTCTCTAAATTTTGCAAGTGGATTTTGTGGCACCCATACTCATTTATTTTTGTTGCTTTATCCCTTCTGATAGATTTATGCTCATATCCCCAATTTTATGGGTGGATTTGGATGCACTTTCAAGAAAACATTCATTGTTGGGTATATCATGTAGGTTGTGTTTTCTCCAGGCTCTCTTTTTGGCATGGATTTCATGAGAAAATATTTCCTTGATTAGATCTCCTTGACTACCAACCCTAGTTGTGTTAGGGCTTGAGTTGCATTCATCGAAATTATGCTTTATCTATAAAAGCAACACTTGTATTATTTTTAAGGGTTCTTCTTTTGGGATCCTCTCATAGATTTTATTTTGCAAACATTGTATCTCTACATTCTACCATTGTAAAGTTTGGGTTATGCCTTGTATTAATGAAATCTAGCTATTGCTAGAGCTATTTCTTGCATGTTTGATTAAAACTTCATACCTTCATGTTTGAATGGTGTTTTAGTTGATTTGTTGATGTATTGAGCAATATTAAGCAAAGAAGGAATAATTTATATCTTTTTGTTTCACCTCTTTTTCCATTTCATGTTCTTTTTTTATCCCTTTTCCTTGTTAGTTGTTAGTATAGATTAGTGATAGGTTTTCATGTGTTGGGTTAGACCAACACATTTGCACTTATATTAGAAGAGGAATTCGGCCTTCTCTAGAGACTCAAACTCATTCACATAAGGTCCCACACCTTGAGGTTGTTTCCATTGTGTCATTAAAACACTGAAATCTTCTTCAGTAGGGTGCAATTTTATGTGATAACAAATACCTATCAAGAAGGAATTGTAAGTCACTATATCTAGAAGAAGATGAAGATCTTGTTGCATTGAATCACAAGAAGCAATATTTGTAACAATACAAGAATAATAAATTGCAATAGTAGATGGAGGAGATAGAATGCATGGCTCAAGAATGGGATCACATGTGAGAACACCCAAGCTCAATTAACCAAAATTCTCCTCAAAATCATAGTCCACACTAGAAGTGTGATCATCATCCAAAGGATAAAAGTCATCATTAGGAACAAAGTATGAAAAGGTGTATAGACAAGATGCATGATCAACCATCCCAATAGCAATAACCTCTTTTCTCTCCAAGTCTTTGATGATAACTAAATTCGGAGTGAATTATATTCCTCCCTACTCCACCATGAGTGATTTGATAGATAGAAAGGAGATTTTTAGTCAACTAAGGTACACAAGACATAATTGAAGGTTTCATCCCCAATATCAATTGATCCCCTCCCAATTATATTCACATAAGAATTATTTCCCATCAAAATAGGTGGCATTGCACAAGGCTCAAAAGAAGAGAACATAGACTATGAAGATTCCATATAATGAGAAGCTCTCAAATCTAGAAGCCATCTCCTTAATATATGACTTGTAAAAGCACAAAGAGCTTGAACTTTGTTCTTTCTTATCCCAATAGTATTACTCTTTTCCTTATCAAATTTTTTATGTTTAGAGGAATAATTTGAAGTAGAAATTCTAGAAAGTAAACTAATTTTGTTCTTCACAAGAAGATGTCTCAATTCATCAAGATCCTTCTTATAACAATAGTGTTCTTCATGTCCATCCTTCTTGCAATATGCACAAGTAGAACTCTCTTTCTTATATGATTCCCCTTTAGAGGAATTTTTATGCTCTTCTATGGAATTAAATGTGGATTATGTGTTCTTCTTAGGCTTTTAATTTTTCTTTTATTTTCCACTTGAATACTTCTCATCCTTTGCAATCAAGGCGTGGGATTTTGAAGACTCCAAAGAACCCATTTTAATAAACTTGTATTTCTCCCTAGTGAGTTGCATAGAAAAATCCTCAAAGGAAGGAATCTTCAGCTCACTCCCAATGGCATTCTTTGTAGCATAGAAAGTAGACACAAACATTGAATATTCAGGTCCTAGCTTTGAAAGAACACTTAACATCAATTTTGTATCTTATTTTTCAATTTTATAATCCTTCAATTATGTTTTTGGTGACTTGAGTTTGGTGATGAAGTCCTATATGTTGTCAAAATTACATGGATTGAGACATTAATTCATTCTCCAACAAATGTCCTTGAATTTCATTTTTTTTCCACATAAGTTTGACAATGTAATCCACATATCCATGGGTGTATCTAAGTGCTCAATGTGAAACAACTTAAGAGATCTACATACAAGCACAAATAGTCAATGAATTCTTCACAACTATTCAACCACTTTAATTATTTTTACTTTTATCATCTTTTGGTTCACCATCAAGCCCATGAACTATCCTATAGAATCTCTTGATTATTAGTAATTTATTCATTTCATATTTTCATTAGGATAGTTATAAGGTGTTAGAAGTGGAATTGAAGAGTGCTTCATGATGAAACAAGAAGGAAAGAATACAAATCAAGAGGAATGTAACCACAACCACAATAAGAATCCCCCATAAATTCACTTAATAAAAGAACCCCCTAGTAATATACGAGCTTTTCAATTAATGATTAGTGTGATTACAAATGCCACTTGCCAAAAACAATGAAGTGGTCTTGATTTTGGTACGTGCAAATGCCAAATTTGGCCACAAAATCAAAGTATTTTTTTTTTGAAAAAATGAGATCAATCTAATCACACCATTATAAAGTACACAAAAAATTATGCACTTTCAAGAAACTACACCCAAAAATGTTATCGTAGGGTGAAACGAAGCATCAAAAGTTCCCAAAATGAGAACGAATCAACAATACCTATGACAATATGAAATTTCTAGAAAATATAGAAACCAAAATAAAAACCATCTACACCACTATAAAGAGCACAAAATTCTACTCCAAGTAAAACAAATTCTTGCAAAAAGGAGGTCCTCAACCTGAGCTATGAGCATTTAAAAATTTCCCTCCAAAACCAATATGCAAATGGAGAGGGGAGGATTTAAAAAATATCTACTGACATCACTACTGATGCAATGATGACATCAATAGATGATGGGAAATATTTTTATAGCCTCTAGGATGTCATCAATCGTGATCAAGTCTAGAATATTCTTTAGAGGGCTAGAATATTGTTTCATTTTGCACTCCAAAATCTTTTTGTTAAAACACAAAATGTTTGTCGTCATTTATTTTATATCTCGTCAGTTATTTAAAGGTTCACTAGTTTATTTTAAATTCAAAGAGTGCCAATTGTGGTGGTCTTGGACCACCCACACCACGTAGATCTCTATAAGTACAGGGTACTGTGAGTACCCTACAACCTATAATACTTCTAAAAAAAATAACAAAATAATAAATATTAAATTATACCGACTATTTGACCAATTATGGCGACTATATGATCATACAAAAAACCTTATTGGGGAGATTTTTATCTGATGGCCCTAGGAAAAGTTAACCAATTTTCATAAATTGATAGTTGATCTTGGGGTTTTTGGGCCTTTTGGATGTGACAAAAGGGTCAAATTTGACCTAAAATGCTCCAAAATTGTAGCTACCTCCCAAATCTGGTAACCACTCTTTAGCTTCAAACCCTCATAGATTTGGCCTCATATATCGAATTTGGATGAAACAAAAGCAAAAATGACTTTCTCGAACATCCTAAACTCAATGGTGAGCTCATATTTGCACCAATAAGCTCCAAAATAAATCTAAAATACAAATCCACAAAGAGAAACCTCCCCAAAAGCTGGTATTTCTATCAACTTTTTTTATTCTCCAAATTATCATATGATGCAAGAGAAGAGCATACTCAACTTTTCAATATCTACCAATTTTCAACCAAGGATATTAGTATGGGCTAATTACACTTGATCCATGAAGAATCGAAGCATATTCATGCCAAGTTCCAATACTCAATCTTAAACAAGATCATTCAAATGAAAGCTAAACTAAACACTTACTAAAACAAATCATTCTAAACTAAGAAAGCTTTAAAATGTCTACTCTAATCCATCTGAAACTTATCCGGTTTTGGAATTGGTGTCATGTTGATGTGGAACAATGACCCTTTCCCAACCCCATGATTATTGAGCCTATTTCAATCGATTCTATGGAAGAGAATCAATGAAACCATTGTGATAAATGGATTAAAACTTGATTTAAGCTAAAATGAACATGATGTAAGCTATATTAACATGATTTTATGTTAAAAATGATCTAATTATGCAATTGCTAAGCTAATCTAAGCTAAAAGATGGAAACCATAATTTATAAACAAGCTAAGATGGATGCATGGAACCCATTAATGGATGTCTTAATCTATTTATGCAACTAAAATGAACTAAAACAAGTTAAAAGTGAGTAAAATATTTTTGTGGATGTAAGTTAATTCAACAACATAAGTTTTCAATTGAAAGATGGATGAGATTCAACAGCATAATTTTTCTCTAAAAAAGATGGATCCATTTGTCTCCAAATAGGGTTCTATTTATAGGAAATCAAATGAGAAATGGAGGGTTGAGATTGAAAATATTAATCAATGGTCAAGGATGGAAGGAATAAGGGGCATGGATCATGGATTCTCATCAACAGATGATAATGCAAGATGAAAATTAATCAAGGGCAGACATTTGTATCAAACACACACTTTTGACCTGCACACACAGGTCACAAGGTGACTTGCTCAAAGGGTTAAAAGATAACTTGCATTTGAAGCCAAGTGAGAATATCCCTTTCTTAAATGATTGCAGGAGAGAGAATATTCCTTTTTGGGATATTCTCATGGATGAGGATAAAGATATTTTTCAAATTAAAAGAAAGTTTTAATTATGAAAAAAGGGGGATAAGGAATATTCCCCTTTTGGAGGAAAATTACATTAATTGTTAATTAAACAAGGTTTATTCACACGATCAGGGGATTTTGGAGGAATAAAGTAATTAAATTAAATGATTTAATGAAAGGGAAAAAGGTGAAGTGATATTTAATTAAATAACTTAGGGTTATTTAATTAAATAAGATGACTTAGGGAATTAAATTAAATAGTATGATTTATTTAATTTAATAAGATGAAATATTAGCATGAAAGGGGGTGAATTAACCTGATTTAATAAATTAGGTTAATACAAAAAAATGACATAATTAATTAAATAGCTAGGATAATTTAATCAATTAAGTGAAAAGAGGATGGGTTTGAAAACAAAATGATGTTAGTTAGCCAATGTGATCTATCAAGACATTTTTATGTGTCTACATTTTTCCCCTCTTTGAAGCAATGTACTTGTTGCATTGGTTCAAAGACTGATGTTGATTTTAATGCTGATTTGGATGTTGATGATGATTTAAAAATGGATATCGATGATCTCTTTGAGATGTTGATAGCCAAGCTAAAGTTGATTGATCTAATTGATTGGTTGATACCATTGTTGATGATTCACAACAATGCAAGGATTGTGTTGAATAACACAAGGATTGATAGGGAACGATATATCCAAATGATGATTGATTTGATAATTTGATCAAGATTTGCTAGCAAGGCTAGGAACAAAATCCGTTAGATGATTTTATATCAATATGATTGAAAGATGGTTGGTTTCCCTCTCGAAATATGTATAAATAGTCATTGGCCATTGGTAGCCTCATGTATATATTGATGTATCACATATATTTGACACTTGGATAGAATTATTTGTAAAGATAGAAGAATAAGATGAATGGATTGACCATTGATTTTGAGATTAATTCAAAAATTCCAACAAGTCCATGATCTCTCAAAACTTTATTAGAGATGGTCATGAGACAATGCAAGATGTAAGATGAATGCAAGATGATGAGTTGTTCACATATCAGGATTGGGATTTTCTATCGCTCCTTATTGTTTGATATAACACATAGACATAATGCATCAAGGTATTGATAACCAGGACAACGTTGTATCTAGTGTAATGGAATTTAACTCTATAAAAAGATAGGATAGTTCTTGTTCACATCTCGACATACAAAAACCTCATTGGAATGTAAGTTAGAAGCTTAAAATATATTGGACCAAAGCATACACAATAGTCAATAACATACCCTAAACCACCTTCGTACACACAACCAAGCAAGTATGCGCCAAGATTATTTTACAAGAGTACCCACAAGGACATAAAACAAAATATCAAGATCAATGCCCCATTCCTTTCTCTCTAAATAATTTTGATAGACATCATCAAGAGGTCCTCAAAATGGGTCATTAAAATAAATCATAAGAAAATATCAGAGACAAACAATCAGTGCTATCTATATCTCTTGCCTTGTTTAATTTTAGCTAAGTTGATTTCTAATACTGATGCCCATTGTAGGAAGGATACATCCTAGGACATGTTGATCAGATGGTTGTTTGATGTTAGGATGATCATGCTAAGATTAGACGTTGATACAAACTTCACTGATGCATTTACCTATGATCTAGACTTTAGATTTTGACGCTTAATTTCTCACTTTACGACTTGCTATACTTGTTTTCTATTTGCCTCACCAAAGGTTGAAGGTGACGCTCAATTTATTATGGGTGAAAGCGAAATGAGATGGATGGTTTTGGATTTTCTGGAATATTTCAATGTTTTTGGTATTTTGAAGATTTTTTGAGGTTGTTTTTGGTCTTTTTGAATGTTTATGCGAATGTTTTGGTTTTCAGATTATTTGAGACTTTTTAGGGCTTTTAAATGTTTTCTATTGTTTTTGGATTTTCAATTTTCAAATTTTTTTGGTATTTTTTGATATTTGGATGTTTAAGGATATTCGAGAGTTCTAACCAAGAACCTAACTTAAAAGACCTATCCTAGGGGTCTTGGGGGTTGATCAAAGATAATCCTTGTCTACATTATACGTGTAGAGACCACGTAGTTCGATGGACTTCAATCACTTACAAGATGAAGATATGAACAAGTGATAGAAAAGTCAGTTTATTATGACAAACTCCTAAAGGAATAACCTAGGGTGTCTTGGGGGCACATCAATGATGGCCTTTCCAACGTTCAAGCTCAAAGCCTCATAGTTCAACGGGGGTACTGCTTTTGGATTTTTGATGTTCAACCTTTTTAGGGATTTTGATGCTTTCTAGATGTTTTGGATTTTTCGCACAATTTTGATGATTTGGATATGGATATGTGTGATGATATCAGTGATCTATTTGGGATTTTGTGGAAAACCAAGCTTAGGATTGATTGATTTGATTGATGAGTTGATGATGGTAACATTGTTGAAGATACACGACAATGCAAGGATAGTGTTAAGTAACATGAGGATTGGGAAGGATATCCTGAGATGATGATGGATTGATTGGATGAGATTGATCAAGATTTTGAAGACCAGTTTAGAACAAAGTCAATTGGAATGATTTGATGTAACGTTAAAGTGTAAGGTAGATTCAACTGATATTGATTGTTTGTCTTGATGTTCGAGAAGAGATAAAGCTTGATAAGGAACATCTTGTCTAAATTTTCCATGGGTTAGTGATTTGGAATTTTTTTTTTGGATTTTGACATTACAATTTTTTGAATGATTTTAGATTTTAGTTGAACAAGATTTTGATGTTTTTGGATTTTTTATGAATATTTTACAAATGTTTTTGGGATTTTCAATGATATTTTGAGGTAAACAATACCTAGATCATGATGTTGATGTTACATTATGAGATAAAAGACACAGGTCAAGAGTTATTTGAAAACAAGAGTGCAACAACCTGCCCCTAGTGTCTAGCAATGTTTTATAGATTAATGGACAAACCAAGATAGGTAATGTATATACGAAGAGTTTGATAGAGTTTTAGTATGCTAGATATGGGCTATGGGACTTCACGAGATAAAATGGTAAAGAGTCTATCAAAATTTTACCATGAGGAGAGTTGAAGTATATGCTAATCTTTGTCAAGATCAAGTTAAAGTGGAATATTTGGATGAATCTGTATTGAATGGATGGAGGGAACATTGGATTTATCATGACAAGGATGATATGCTTCTATCTGAGAAGGATCATATAGATGCTCAATTCTACTCATGACGCTTGTTTTCTATAAAATTCATCAAAGTACTTGCCCAAAGCGCCACCGCAATGGTTTTCACTGGAGGATGATTTTTTTCTTTACTTTTTTTTTAACTCTTTTTCCAATTTTTTTGGATTTTGATCATTTTTTATTTTTTTATTTTTTGAAGATTTTACCCTCATGTTGAACCACTTGGTGGAACTGATGTAGAGGCCACTATCATAACGTGCCAATGATATCCAACTTGAAGAAGTTGCTTTGCCAACATATGAGCACTTGAATGCAATTTTGAAGAACTTTGATCTACCTTGTGGATACTAGAATTAACCTTGTCTATGTGTGCACATTGTGATATGGTACCTTCAAAACCCTTATGATGAAGGGTAGTTGCCAATACACAGTTAATGTGAGAATTATATATTGTGAATGAATTGTATGGTGTCATGTATAAAGGAATATGATATGTATTGGTTGATGGTTTGGAACCTTTGACTCTCCAAACTTGGGAAGATGAGCGATGATGGGTGGGAATGGAGGTTTTTATGGAATTAGGACCAACCACTGGATATACTTTGTTCCTTGCTTAAGAAGCTTGCTTTTATATTTGAGGATGCTTATGATGGATACATTTCCCTTTTTTATTTTTCCCCATGGTTTCTTTGACTACTGGAGTTTTGGAGGGATGATTTTCTTTATTTTTCTTTGGTATCCATTTGTACTTGACATGTCCTTTTTTCTTTACTGCTTCACCTTTTTTTATGATATTTGCCTTGCTTTGATAGGAATTCTTATTTTTATGTTGGTCCCAATTTGTGTATGAGATGATGAGTGAATGCCAACTCAATATATGACTAGTTGTAGCATTGACAGTATTTTCATCATAAGGATCCTCCATGCCCCATATGTTGATGTTTGTTGTAGACAAGATTGCCCTTGGCATTGTGAAGGTATTATCAATACCTAATCATTTTCCCTAATAATGTATCCTCTGATCCATAGCCATTGAATATGAGTTGTCATGAACACATGATATTTCTATGGGTCACTGCTATTTAGGAATATGAATTGTTTGCTCTGGTTCTATGACATCACTATTTGTTGATGTTGCTTCAAAAGATGTTGATGCTGACTCAAAAGATGTTGATGTTGACTCAAAATATGTTGATGATGCACAAAAATGTTCAAGAATATGAACTATTTTCTCTAATTTTTTTTATGTTGGTGCTGATTCAAAAGATTTCGATGATGCAAAATCAGTGTAAGAATCAAGAATCTCGACCATTGTTTGTTCTTATGTAGGAATATCAAGAGTGGGAGACTTTTTTTCTAGATGAAGAACGTCTATATGTATGCTAGAAAGAAACATCTCAAGAGTGATATCGAGGACATATTTGGAGTTTAAAATGGTTTGGAAGATGTCCCTTAGCTCTTTGTGAAACTTTGGGGATAAGGGTTCTTGATCTTGACTCGATTTAGAGTAACTTTCGTTATCCTTAAGAACCTCCTCTTGACATGATCCTTCGGTGGATGATATATCATCGGTAAAAGACTCTTCACAACATTTTGTGGGTATGGGTGCAGTAAGGGATATTTATAGTTTGTTTAAAAATTCTTCAACATGCCCAATCATGAAATCATATGTGGGAGAGATATCACAATATGATATCCACTTGATGTCATTATGGTATAAAATAGTGCTAAACATTGTTGATGCGTTTGGACTTTGTTTTAAAATAGTATCTTTATGCATGTTTGATTCCTCATGTTGTGATAAATAAATATGTCCCATTGTGGTATCATGAGTATTATTTATATTTTTTGAGGTTGATTCCTTTCTTGAATCTTTTGCTATGGTATGGTCAGACATACGATTTGTGTAAATTTTCAGATTTTCATTCCTTAATTTTTGATCGACATGAATGTCTCCTTGTTTGATAAGATATTCTATTATATGTTTTATTCTAACACAATTGTGTGTGTTATGACCTTTGTATTGGTGAAATTCACAAAAAAGATCTTCTCTATAGCTGTGAGGTTTGACTTGTGGCTCTTAATAGTTTGAGAAATTTGGGAGTGAGATAAGATTAGACTGTATCAATCTCTTCAACACATCCTCCATAGGTTCCCCTAAGGAAGTGAATTGTTGTTTAGGATCATTATTTGTTCTTTGTATCCACATTGAGTGTTTGTAGCATTGATCATTGGTTGATTGTTTGAAGGTGACGTGTATGGTTGTTGTGTATTCATGGTTTGGGTGTTTGTTTGCCTAGGAGCAGTTAAGACCACCTTTGCATCAACAACACCATCACTAGTAACATTTTTGTTCTTGGCCCAATAATGGATTTTGTCGTTAAAACTAGTGGATGGGCGGTTGTCTCTATATGCTTGTGTGTTTCCTTGTGAGATTAGAGCTCTCTCGATGTTAAGAGCTCTAGGGATAAGCTCATTTTAAGTGGTAATGCATTGCATTTTTAATAGAAATATAGATCTAGATCTAGATTTTCTATGATGATTCTCATTTGTTGCTCATTGGGAAGTGGCCACTTTTTTTTACTAGCTCTTTGCCTCCGTCATTGCAAGAAATTGGCGAAAGATTCTCCCTTTTTTTTTTTGAGAGTATACAACTCTTCTAAGCTTACATCCATGTCAAGATTGAAGGAGAAGTAATATATGAATTTGTCAATGATTTCTTGGAAAGTTTTGATGCCTGGAGGTAACTATGAAAACCAATCCATGGCAGAACCTATTAAACTTTGTGGAAAGAGGCACATCAAATAGGATTCATTGTAGGTGACCTCCATGCACATGACATTAAACTCCTTGATGTGGTCCACTGGACTTCCTCTCCCTTTGTATTTATCAAATTTGGGGATTTCAAAACTAGGGGGAATGGTACCATTGCAATGTTTTGATTGAATGGATAGGGACATAGGTTTTGTGTATGAGGCTTCTTCATCTTTCCCATTCGTAAATCCTACATTTCTTGTGATGACGCTTTGAGTTGTGATGCTAGATCATCTTGCGGGTCTAGTGGAGGAACATATGTTGGGATGACGAATGGGTTGTACGTGGTATTCTTATATGATGATGTGTTGTATGGGGTGTATGATGGCATGGGATTCTATAAAGGTGATTGAGGTGTGGATGTATATGTTCCTAATGTGTTTAGGTTGATGATGTTGTGTTGATGGTTATAGTAGGAACTTTTTTTTTGTTGGACATACTTTTAAGCTAGTAAGGCTTGTTATTGTTGTTGTGCCACAAGGGCTTGTTGTTGGGCTTGATGGTATTGTGATATCAAGGATGCTTGATAGGATTTCTATTGTTGTTCTGCTACTTTTTGTGCAGCTAAGGCCGCTTGTTGTTTTTGTTGTTGCATGACTAAGGTAGCTTGTTGGGATTGTTTTTGTTGTTGCACTACTAAGGCGACTTCTTGTTGTTGTTGTTGTTGTTGTTGTTACGATGCTAAGACTGCTTTCTAGGCTTTATATTGTTGTTGAGCTACAAAGGCTTGTTGTTGGGCTTGATGTTGTTGTTATGATGCTAAGGCTTCTTGTTGAGCTTATTATTGTTGGATGACTTGTTGATAAGCCTATTGTGCTTGTTGTAAAGCTAAGGCATGCACCTGCAATGTAGGATCAAGTAGTTGTTGGGACATCTACTATTTGTTTTGGGTGTTGATGTTTTGAGTGGGTTGTGTATTCTTAATGAGAGGTTTTGGGTTCCCTTGGTTCAACATTCCTTGTAGCATAGTGGATTGAGGTGGAGGAATGTAGGTTTGAGGTCCCATTTGATTTTTCATGGTGAAGGGGGCTGTAGGGAAAGATGACAATGGTGCCATTAGATTTTATGATGGTAAGGGCACATTAGGACCTTGATTCCATTGATTGAAAGGATTCCCTTGACCGATACTTGGGGGATTTCCTTGTGCTTGGGATGCAGTCAATGTATTTCCTTGGTTGATGGGATTTGTAACCAAGGTGTTGTTTTGATTTGGGTCAATGATAGATGCATTTGATGTGGATGGTGGATTGAGTTAAGTATTTTGGGTAACCACTTATTTTGATGTGTCAATAGTGTTGTTTGAACCACTTTCTAAGGGTTTCCCTTATGTGAGGGTGTTATCTTTCCCTTGTTTTCCTACTTGAGGCACTTGGTTTACATTAACTTGTGTAGCATTAGGCATACTTGGGGTATTTGTGATGATGGATGAAGATGGTTGCACTCGAAATGTTGGGGTCATTGTGGCATCATGAAATAAATGGTTTGAAAAAGGTTGCCATCCAACTTGTGTTTTGGGGAAGGTTGGAGATTAATGGAATGGTTGTGTTCTAAATACCCACAGTTGTGTTTGTTCCTAGACATGAAGTTAGACCAAGGTTGGTTCTTAGCCAAGTTGCAAGACTAGATGTTAAGGTTTTACTTGGCACAATGGATGTAGTTGGTTGAATCATAGATTAGGTCAAGCCTTGTTTCAATGATTGTGTGATTAAAGATGGGGAAATCAGAGCCACATTTTCTAAGGCTTGATGTTCCATGATTTCTTCCCTAGTAAGTTCAAATAGATTTTTGGTGATGTCCTCTATCTCATATGGTCCTAATGGAGATGATGGTTGTTGTGGTAGGGTGACTTGACTTCTTGGATCAAATTCTTGAGGATTTGGATCACTAATGGTAAATGTGACTTTGGTTTTCTCCATGATTCTCTTGTGTTGTTATCTTGTTGTACCCATAGATTGTGGGTCAACGATGGGAGAGGTGTGTTGAGATTTATAATGTTTGAACTCTCTAGCTAACTCAAATCTAGGTAAAAGATATGCTCTAAGTCTTTTGGGAGAAATGATGATAATGAGAGATGAAAAGGGTGGATGATATGGAAAGTGATCTTTGCAAACATTTTCAGACAACACTTTTGACGTGAGTTTGATGTTTTGATGTTAGGATATGTTAGAACCCAAAATTCCATTTAAAATCCTAAGGGTTTTTCTCATATAAACCTCATTCTTTCCATTAAAACCTAAGTGATTTAATTCATTTATGTCTATTTTCACTATCTTTCTATAAAAAATCATTTTTTCCCCCATCCAAAATGCTAAAACATTTGTGCCGCTACCTTAAACCGTTTGAAATTTCTATCTTTCCATTTCATACCGCTATACCATGGACAACTATCAAAAAATATGTGGTTGTGTGGTGGAGGGTAAGCCTTGCGATCATCAAACAACCACCACTACACTGCGGTCAGTCGACATACATATCGTGGTAGTGCAATAAGCAATCAGCAGTGGCGAGGTAGGGAAGAGTGGTGGTCAGAGAACAGTCACTGTCACACCGCGTACGGTCAAAACATTGACCACGGTATCATGGTGGGCATTGAGGTAGCGATGAGGCAGTGGTTAGAAGGAGGCTCACCACGGTACCACAAGGGGTTCAAGTGGAGACCATAGTGACTACGGTAGTAGTGAAGGAAGCGACATAATGAAGGCACTGCGGTACCACTGGCAGTCAAAGCGGAGACCGCGATGGCACGGTGGATAGCAAAGATAACTGTTAGAGGTGGCTACTGCAGTACTGTGAGGAGGTAACGAGCAGCCCACAGTAACGCGGGTAACGGTGAGAGATAGCAATAAATCCTAATACTTCCATACCGCCGGTGGCAGAAACAAAGCATGCAATTGAGCAGTAAGGACATTGTAGACAGAGAAGGCCATGGAAAATTCAAACACTTTTGTACCATGGGGAGATGGAAGGTGAACCGCGGTGAGGCGGTAAAAATAGTAAAGGAGTGGATAAAGTGAAATATGAAGGCCGATAAAATATAAAGGGAAAAATCAAAAGCATGATTATTGTAAAAAGTATTTAATTTTCTGAAAGGTAACTTAATTAAATATTTTTATCTTTGTCATAGAATGTAAACGGTTTTACCAGAAAGTGAAGGGTCATGACTCTTCAAATTTTATTGTATAAATTTGTTGTAAAAATCAGTTGCAAAAGGGGTTAGAGAGGAGTAGTGAGATTTTTCCAGAAAATGGACTGGGGAATGCAAATAATGTACAGACCTTTTTGAAGCAGAATTAATAGACAAATTATTTTGAATTGGTGAAACCCATTCTGTGTTCATTTGTTGAGTTGTAATCATTTATATTTCTTATCCAGTTGTCTCCATCTTGAAGTCCTTTGATTATTTAAATCAATAAATTAATCATATGTTTGATTTATCAAGGTGCATTTTACCACTTTGTGTGATTTTTATTTGCTGGTGTCTGCATGTCAGAATTAAATCCCTTCAAGTAAGTCACAGTGATTTAGGATTTCGTTTGGATTATTGAACTAGAATTTGATAAGGAAACATTCCAGCACTATTTATGCAAGACATAAATAAATGAAATTAGATGCCAGTCATTAGAATTTCATTTTTCAAAATGCCTAACAACTTGAATTAAGATAGAAGGGGAAATACATTTAATCCCTGATAATTTTGACTCCATTGCCCATGTGGATAGAAGGCACTGATCTGCCACAACCTAGAGAATTAATTTCATATCACACAACTTTTTCAAAACCTTTCTTTTCTGCAGTAGGAGTAGGTATAGTAATAGTGATTTTTTCTATTCACTTCCATTTGCCATTGTGGGTAGATCGTTTCACCTAGAAATACATTTCAATCTGCATCATTCACATAGGTTCACCCACCTTGGTCTAGAATAACCTAAAGAGAAGAAGGTTCAATTGCATCAATTGGCCTTGTACTTTGGGCAAAAGTGTTGTGAGAGCTTGGCGAGCTCTCGTGGTTCACACCTGCATTTTTGAGACCCAATAAGATAAAAGATGATGAACTTTGGAATATTTAGGGTAGACTCATGACCTTCAAGATAAACTAGTTGAAAGATGATAACTAACTTAATCCAATGCATGGAAAAGGATACATTTCACATTAAAAGTAGCGGGCTTAAGTGGAATTAAGCCTCTACCTTAGGTTTTCTAAAGTGCAAGGGGGTAAAAGGGAATTTGTGTTAGGGGTGAAAATTCATGCTTATACATTTTTCCCCCACTTTAACAAGCATGAGTACTGATGAGTTCTTTGGTAAAGTAGAGTAGTAAGGAAGTAAAAAAGTAAGAAAAGCATACCTGAACCGACGAGAAAGCAGAGCACGGTGAGGAAAACTTGGAAGTATAGGAAAGAACTCCATAGTTTCGTGGAACTATAGAGCTGAAAAATGAAAGCACCTCACAGACTCATAATCCTACAAGGGAGGTATCCTTCAAGAACTCTCACATAAAAGAAACCAAGAAGAGCCCCTTACAAAACCGCAAACCTGCAAGGAAGCAATCCCCCGAGAACTCTCACATGAGGGAGACTGAGAAAAGGGGACTCTATAAAGTTAGAGAGGGCAACATGTTTACCCATAGATAGAACATATTAGGAAGTGGCCATGCAAGCCAATGAACGGACAGTCATGCAGACCACCGCTAAGTTGTAAGACTTTCAAAGGGGTCCCTCAAGAACCCTTCAAAAGGAAGGAGGGTCCACTAAAGGGACGCACTATTTGAAAAGTGAAGTCTAGTCGGGTTGCCCCCAAGCTAGACGTAAGGATGCAAAGTAGGCCTAGTCAGGCTACCCCTAGACTAGACATGAAGAAGTAAAACCAATCTATTCAGGTTGCCCCCGAGCTAGATGCAAGGATGTGAAATAGGCCTAGTCAGGCTACCCTAGATTAGACACAAAGTAAAACTGATCTAGTCAGGTTTCCCACAAGCTAGATGAAAGGATGTGAATCCGGTCTATTCGGGTTGCCCCCAGACTAGATGCCATAGAATTTGTTGAAAGCTTTTGAAAGGGGTCCCTTGGGAACCCAACTTGAAAAGGAGGGGTCCACTCAAGGGACACATTGTTCAGAATCTACCGTCTTCTTTCTCGAATAAATTCAACATCAAGGAATCCTTTAAAAATATGTTCACTTCATCAAGGAAGGAGATGCGCTCAAGCGAGGAAAAGACTAAGACCGTTGTTGCTGCAGAGGATGGTTTCCAAGTCCTTTCTTTACAAACCCATGATGAAGGAAACATGTTTCGTTAGGGTTTTAATTTGAGAATACAATTCTAATAAAAGAATGTTTTAAGGGTCTTGAGAAAAGATTCATTTAGCAATGAATGCATTTTCTAAAGATCATGAAATGTAGAAGCACCGTTGTCACACATGAAAGGGACAACTCAAGCAAAGAAGAGAGAAAGATAAAGAGAAAGGAATGGAAAAGAGAACACAAACAAAGAACACAGGGGGATTTGGTTTCATGAGGTCGGGTCTACCTTTATTTATATGTGTATGAAGTAACCATGGTAAGAGGCAAAAGATCATCAATCCCCAACCAGATCAGGAAGAATGCATGAAAGACAAAGTAAAATTAAAAAATTGGGTCCACATGGAAGGAGACCTAAATTCTCTTGATGCTTTGCATCGTCCCCAATTTACCAAAATCCAATCATAAACATGGAAGAATGAAGATACACATAGAGGAAGGTTTACAACACAAATACCACACCTATATCCAAGCACCAATAGGGGTGATGAGGGTCATCCAAGCACATATAGCATGATCACGGGGGAACATGTCACAACATACACACCTAATCTAAAGATCAAGAAGAAGGTCTCCCCCTAACACTAGTCAACCAAGAGGTCATCATCTTCCTACTCAAAATAATCATAGGGAGGTGGATGACAAGCTTGAAATGGTGTAATGTTAAGGGGAGGATCTTTTGATCCTCCCGCAACAAGGGCTAAGGTAGAGGGACAAATGAGGTCTACATCACTCAACTCTTGTGGGTCTAAGGTCAACGACTTTGTGAAGATCGCTGAAAAGGTCAGAACTTCATCCACCAAGTTAAACATACACTTAAAGGGAGTGCCATGTTTCACCTCGGTGGATGGAGGGGTTTGCACCTGAGGTTCACCACTAGGCTCACCGAGAGACTCTGGATTGGTGACAAACTCAAGGGAGGTCAGGACTTGTTCCATCACTAGGACAGAACAAGCCAGCGCGGGGCCACCTTTCGGAGGAGGGGGGCTCTTCTTACGTCCTCCATTTCTGGAGGGGTCATGCTCTACCTTCTTCTTCATCAGAGGAGGTGAACTCCCCATAGATGAAGCAAGGTGGATAGAAGAGGATAGAACCATAGTGGATACAATTGAAGTATTAACCATATTGGGATAGGCGAAACATCCAAAATGGAATTCAATAGAGGCAGCTCCATGAAAAGAGCGATAAACACCTGCACCCTTTCGGGTGCATGTGCGCTCACAGCGGGAGCCGAAAGAGATTCATAACTAGTTAGATCAAAGTCAAAAGGGGGGAAGGAAGACACAATAGGAGATTTCATCTTCTCCTCCTCCTTCTGTGAAGAGGTTTGCTCAGCCAGGAGAGCCTTTCATCGATGCTTATGCTCATGTGCAAGGTGGTTCCTATGACTCTTCGAACAAAAATCCAGAACTTGTGAAGGGATGGAAGGATTCTACTCAGCCCTGGGAGTTTCCTCCATGACTATTTCCAGTGGAAGGTAATATTCCTGAATGGGAGCTGAAGGGGAAGGTTCAAAAATGGTCAGAGGAATCGACTCTAGCACCTCGGCAATGGGCCTCTTCTCGTTCATTGTTTTGAGGACATGAACTGTAGGAGGTTGTGGAGGCCGAGATAAATATGACTCTCTATAGGGGGCTTTATGTCTTCCATACCAAATGAGCCTAGGCTCTGTGGGTAAGAAAGGAAGCTCAAATACAAGACGCTTGGCCTTTCACCAAGCGGGCACCATGGGATTCTCTCGCAAGCACAAGATAGAAGTAGATGGCACCATGGTAGGGTGAGAGGAAGCGTCAAGCTTAGTGATGGAAGGGGAAGAAGGAGGATCTTGGGACCACTCCTCTTCTACGTGCCTTGGCAGCGTCATTGTAATATTTTATGAAAGCTCTATGCAAAACAACATAAGGCGAAGGAGGGAACCTCACTTTCGACCTAGCACACTCTTTCTTATATTTTTGATATGTATGGTATAAGAGGTCTTTCCTAGGTAGGAGAGGACCAAGAGATGTAGGCCAAAATTAATCTAGGGTATAGCTGCCATGGGCAACCGATGGTCTATAACCGGTATCATGGACAACATGTACCGAACCTCCATGAACAAAATTTAGAAATTTATGCACAACCAAGGGAACTATGTTCATAGCTGCCAACTAGGGGATGCCTAGCTTCACTCTGAAGAGTTTAGACCCCGAGATGATGTCAAACTTAAGGCTCATAGATTAAGGTCCAACGAGGACCGATAGGAAAATTCTCCCTATAAAAGGTACACAAAGTCCATCATGTGTGTGGATGGTACTTTCAAGTGTGTCATATCCATCCTTACACAATAATTTAATCAGCATGATCTCCTCAGTTATGATATTCACTTGAGATGTTGGATCAACAAGAACACCTGCTATAGTATTCCCATTTATCCTCACAGGAATGTAAAGAGGAGATGGTTCCCTATTGAATCCCATTGGAAAGTCCTATGAAGTAAAGGTTATGCTAGTACCATTACTCACAGTCTACATAGAGGGAATAGGTTGGTTTAAGAAAGAGGTCATCACACACACCAAGTGGTACTTCTCTAAAGCCTCTTAAGGTTTACGAGATAGGATAGTGACCCAATTAAGGTTACGTTACACAATACCGTCAGAACTTTCCAACTAGGCCTACTAGGGGTCATAGGTTGGGTTGCAAGGAAGAAGCCTCACAACACTCACACCTACAACACTCCTAGAGCACAAGGAAAATGTCTTTTTGTATCACGAAATGGAACCAAAATGGTTCACGTCAAGTTCACCAAAACTGTAAGAGAGGGGTACCAACCACTGCAAGGCCCTAAGTCATGAAAGGCCAAGAGTGGAAAGGCTTCCCTAACTTACCTCAGTTTAAAGGATGGTTAGGATAGAAGGGATGAAAATGATGAAGACTATGTGTCCTTCGATCACTCTGCAATCCCAAGAGTTGAAGAGAGACTAGACAAGTCACTTTTTAAGGTTAACTCTACATCTTAGGTGGCTCTCTATCAGAGGATAGAAGCATGGTTCCAAGAAGATAGCGCATCACGCTAGTGTCTCATAGGTGCATTGGCGTCTGTACGGACAGAAAACTAGAGAGATGAGGTTAAACTCCAAAAGGTAAACTAACAGCCTAGTTTAGAAGTTTCTTGAACAACAAAATCAAGTTAAGAAAAAAAGGGGGAATGTTGGGGTTGTTTAGGGGCCTACCTCAGTCAAACCCCTATTTTGGTGTTTCCACCTCCATGGACAACCAAGTTTGCAATGATAGGAATAAAGATAAAGAAAGGAATACAAGCTACGTAAAACAAAAGACACTACAAAATAGTGCGTGCTTACTCAACCAAGATGATAGACAAGATGAGAGGAGCTTACCACCTTCGTCCAAAGCACTCAAAGCTTGTGGAGGAGAAAATGAGAGGAACTCAATCCTCTGTTGTAATGGTGTGTGTCATGCACTTGCACTATCGGAGTGATGGAGTGGTAGATTGCTACAATGGAGTGTGAAGTGTTGCTACAAAGCTTGTGGATGGATTTTCAAAGCATGGAGAGGTTATGTAAGCTTGTGAAGAAGATCAGCCAACTTGAAAATGGAAGAAGAGATGAAGAATATGAAGGAAGAGGATGAAAAATGGCCATATTTGGGTCGACCAACTGAAGAGGAGCGTTACTCTTTGAATTCCAATAAAAAAATGTAACATATTTGTAGTCTCCAACCAGAGGAATCTGCCAAGGACATAAGCGTGTCGTACAGACATCTGCACATCATGTGGGCATTCCCAACATAAACACTCCCACAAACACACAAAACAGGCACCAAGTGTGATGTGGACAACAAGCTTAAGTGGAATTAAGCCTCCACCTTAGGTTTTCTAAAGTGCAAAGGGGTAAAAGGGAATTTGTGTTAGGGGTGCAAACTCATGCTTATACAAACTTGTCTTGATTATGTTTTCAAACTAAATGTTTATGTCAAAAACATCATTACTTTCACAATATCCATTTTGTGGAAATCATGAGGTTAAAGCCATAATTTCCTATGTTGTCTTTGGAAAATATGGATTGAGATATAAGTCAAGATATTTATAAATCGCTAAGGATAGAAACCCTTAGGACAAGCAGTAATATCAAGGTGTATTCAAGAGGTATCCATATTTAAACCAAAGTGTTTGAAATTTTGAGGAAGATAGTGAATGTTTGTTTTTGTAATATTTCGGAACCAAGAAATGTATCAAAATGACACAATCATTTACAATCCTAGGTTCAAAATGGCTATACTTGTTGAATTCCCACTTGGATTTCACCAGACACTAAACAATGCAAATAGTTAGAGATTTGGCGACACTGGCTCCCCTCCATGACACACTTCTCGAGACCACCAAATCTCAAAATCCTTAAAATCCAAAGATCAAAAGGATTTTTTTGTTTCTACAATTAAATAGTAAGAATGTGAGATGGCTTCAGAACAATTGTTCTTGCACTAACAAGTATTAAGAATTTTTTTATTCTAAACAAAGGTTTATAGTAAGGGCTTCCAGTTTAGGGGGTACAATGATAAACTCCGTCAAGAGGTCTCCCAATCCTTATAACAAGGGCTTTATACATCATACAGATACTGGGGGAGAGCTATCATGTACCACATCCTATTGATCACAATTTTCATTGCAACCACACATTTATATCATGGTTTGGAAGAACTTGGCTTTAGTTCATTACCTCTTGGGTCGTTCCCTCCTTTTGAAGTAGGGAGGAAATCCCTCTAAAGATAAACAATAGCAAGGAAGTGCGTTCACAGTTCGATCATCTTTGCTTGCATGAACAAAGAGAGAACACATGCCACGTCTTTTTCTAACACTCATAAAGGGGGTTTAGTTTTAATCTAAATGAAATATGTAGATGATTTTCTAAAGTGTTAAAGAATTTTTTTGCTTCTCAAGGTCACCAAATGGTGCGAGACAATTGCATACGCATTCATTAACAATGTTGTAAATAAAAAAAAAGCAAACAGTTGTAAATTTTAACACCTTAAAGCAGTGATGAGTTTGTTTTAAGCACCAAATGAAATATGAAGTTTCCTTGTTCAATTTGAAGCCCAAAATAAAATGGTGAAATGAGGTTTCAATTTTAGTCAACTTTGAAAGTAAATTTTAAGCCCAATTGAAAGCTAGTTGTCCTAAGATTGTAAGTTTTAAAACCCAACAGAAATTTAGTGGTCCTAAAACATAAACCAAAGCACCATATGATGGGTTATAATTTCCCTACAAGTGTTAAGACATTGTTACAATAACTACAACTAAGAAAAATCAAAAATTAAAATTTTTATTTTTTTTTGGTTTTTTCTTTGTAGTAAATCACGTTTTCGAAGGCCTTCAAAGCGTAATTTGGGGTTGAAACTTGCGTTGATCCCTAAAAATTAACTGCCAAATATTTTTAGGGACTGAATTAGTCCTCTTAGAGAGCTTTCCAATGGTGCAAATGGATTCAAATTTCGAGCACCAAGTAGAAATTTATGACCCCAACAATTTGGGGTAAAAATTTTCCTAGTTTTTCTCCAAATCTGCAAAACCAAATAGTCTAAAAAGAAAAAATTAGAAGTCAGTGACATGTTAGCATTTACATAAAGTCAAAAAATTAAAGCATGTGCTGAAATTTGATCGCGATTTTTCTTACCATATATGGGCGTCATTGCACACGATAGCATCACAATTTCTCATTTAGGTGTTGCACTGGTGAAAATGGGCATGATAGCATCGGGATTTGGTCAGGCATCATTTCTCAGAGTAGTGTCACGTTTTGAAATTTGGGGGCATCACTCTAGTCAAGTTGGGCATCGTCATTTAAACTTTTCGATACCTCCAGATTAAAATGGCGTCTCTGGATTTAAATCAGTGTTGATGCATTAATTCAGTGTTGGTGTTTCAAATTGTGATGGCATCGCTATATGGCAATGCTCTTCAAAAAGCATCATTGTTTGTGATTTTGGCATCGTTGTAACTTGCAAAACAACAAACAAATAAAATTAAAGCTAAAATATTGTTAAGTTAGCAGTTTTCCCTCCTTCTAGCATCAGAATGTAGATCGAGGATATTAGTATGGATCAATTATGCTTGATCCATGATGAATTGAAGCATATTCACGCCACCAATACTCAATCTTACAAACATAATTATTCAAATTGAAGTTAAACTAAACACTTACTAAAACAAAGCATTCTAAACTAAGAAAGCATTAAAATGTCTACTCTAATCCATTTGAAACTTATCTTATTTTAGAATTGGTGTCGTGTTGATGTGGAACAATGACCATTTCCCAATCTCATGATTAGTGACCCTGTTTCAATCGATTCTATGGAAGAGAATCGATGAAACCATTATGATAAATGGATTAAAACTTGATTTAAGCTAAAATGAACATGATGTAAGCTATATTAACATGATTTTATGCTAAAAATGATCTAATTATGTAATTTCTAAGCTAATCTAAGCTGCTTCTAACCTAAAAGATGGAAACCCTAATTTATAAACAAGCTAAGATGGATGCATGGAAGCCATTAATGGATGTCTTAGGATATTTATGCAACTAAAATGAACTAAAACAAGTTAAAGTGAGTAAAATATGAGTGTGGGTGTAAGCTAATTCAACTATATAAGTTTGCAATTGAAAGATGGATGAGATTCAACAACATAAGTTTTCTTTGAAAAAGATGAATCCATTTGTCTCCAAATAGGGTTCTATTTATAGGAAAACAAATGCGAAATGGAGGGTTGAGATTGAAAATATTAATCAACGGTCAAGGATGGAAGGAAGAAGAGGCATGGATCATGGATTCTCATAAACAGATGGGAATGCAAGATGAAAATTAATCAAGGTCTCACATTTGTTTCAAAAAAATACACTTTTGACCTGCACACACAGGTCACAAGGTGACTTGCTCAAGGGGTTAAAAGATAACTTGCATTTAAAGCCAAGTGAGAATATCACTTTCTTAAATGATTGGAGAAGAGAGAATATTCCTTTTTGGGATATTCTCATGGATGAGGATAAAGATATTTTGCAAATTAAAAGAAAGCTCTAATTGTGAAAAAAGGGGAATAATGAATATTCCATGGGAATATTCCCCTTTTGGAGGAAAATTAGATTAATTGTTAATTAAACAAGGTTTAATCACACAATTAGGGGATTTTGGACGAATAAAGTGATTAAATTAAATGATTTAATGAAAGGGGGAAATGTGAAATGATATTTAATTAAATAACTTAGTGTTATTTAATTAAAT
The DNA here is from genome assembly GCA_007115665.2 of Sequoiadendron giganteum. Lineage (NCBI taxonomy): Eukaryota > Viridiplantae > Streptophyta > Pinopsida > Cupressales > Cupressaceae > Sequoiadendron > Sequoiadendron giganteum. The sequence goes on along the minus strand of CM021102.1, from coordinate 288,038,314 downwards.
AAGATGAATTAGGGAATTAAATTAAACAGTTTGATTTATTTAATTTAATAAGATGAAATGTTAGCATGAAAGGGGGTGAATTAACCTGATTTAATAAATTAGGTTAATAGACGAAAATGACATAATTAATTAAATAGCTAGGATAATTTAATAAATTAAGCAAAACAAGGATGGGTTTGAGGATGAAATGATGTTAGTTAGCAAATGTGATCCATCAAGACATTTTTAGGTGTCTACACCAATATCTCTCCAAAAATACCAACCAAAGGCACCCAACTGGCTCTGATACCATGTAAGAGTTAGCTATGGAGATAGCCACCAAGATCTAGAGGCCAAATGGAAATCACAAAGAGAGAAGATCAATATGAAAAGAATAAATTGTATTCATATCAACAATGTAAATAGAATTCAATATATAATGTATGAGAGACCCTTGGTTATATAGCCAAGGTGAGACATTGGATTAAAAAATATCATGACAAGTGTCTTAATCCTATGTCATGTGACAACTAACTCAGCAAATATTAGATGACCTAGGAAAAAGTATTAAATGGCATGATAAGATCACATGACACCTAAGACTTCTAGAAAGATTCCTATTACCTAAGTAAACTTAACATGTGAATAGGACCTACTAGGTGAACTAGCTAGGTAGGAAACCTTATTCACACCAACAAATATTTGGTTAGTCAGCTTATATTTTTTAATTCCTTTGACAAAATATTCTTGAGTTTTATCATCAAAATGATGTAATGATTAGGTTATAATCCTAAAATTTGTGCCCATATTCAAATTCTCTCAAAGATAGCAATGCTTATGTAGTGGTAAATAAATCTATATTTGATTCCTTTCTTATGCAATGACCATTAGACAAGGTTTCCCTTTATCCTCCTTCCTTTATGTTCTTATTGATGCATTTAGATACCTATTACAAAAATCCAATAAAATTCATCCTATTTAGGGTATTTCCATTCCTTTAATTTTTGTACTTATCAATTCCCATTTTATTGATGATAGCATAAGAATATAAAAAATAATTAAATAAAATTATCGTAGTTTGAACCCTTATTGATCTATTTTTGGATTGCATCTAACACATCAAAATATAGTTTTCTTAATGATTCAAATTGGTCTCACCCCACAATGGATACCCAAAGATAGGAAACAAAAAATTGGTAAAATCACTCATTATTTGTGTATCCCTTTTGGGTTGGGATTGTCTCTTATTGATATATAGAACTAGTATGTCTATCGATTAAAAATTAAGCTATCTAATTATGGAAATAAAAAATTCTTTAGCTAAAAACAAGTTAGGCTCTAAATAAAAAATTTTAAACTTCATCTGTAACAAAAAAAAATATTAACTATTTCAGGAAATTGTGAATTGGTTTTTCAATAGAATTAGAACAAGAACTTGTAGTGAATTATTTATTAAAAATATAGTGATTTTTCTCCAACCCGCTACACTCCCTCATTAATTAATTTGGGGGGAAATCGTACTAGGAAAAGTGACCAACAGAAAGAATGGTTTGGATCAAGGAATAAGTATAAAAAAAAATATAATGTTTGTGCAATATTTTGTGTCTCCTAATTTAGCTATTAAAGTGTGTACTCTAATAGTGTATAATTTTTTCAAGGATTGGTGTTGGTTATTTATCCACCCCTTCTCATTCTTCCCTTTGAAACAAGTTTATCTCCATCTTCTAGCCACTTTACATGTGATTCTCCATTTCAAGATAAAATGGAGGTGTATATTCAATCATGAACATTGGATTACACTCACAAATTTAAAAAATTGAAAGCTAGAAGCAATTTTTAAATACTTACATGGAAGATATTACACTACAAACTTGTAGTTGGATAGAGGATTAGACTCTTTCTTGTTCAACTAGTTAAATTCCCCTCTTGTCATAGTGATGAAATCATAAAACATTTATTTTGGGGTTAGATTATTTCTTTAAAATATTCATATGCAATGTTTAAAGATATATATACATCTTATTTGGTCATCACTTGAATTAGAAAAAATATTTACTTAGTTTTAAGATGATGAATAGTATTTTTTTTGATACTATGAGACATGTTACAATTTTACACATTTGGAGAAATAGATGTACAACTATATAATTTTTTAGTGAACTATATTGTAATATTTTATTCCAAATTGTCTCATTATATTCTCAATTATAATTTTTGTCAAACAATAATCAAAGAATAGCTTCCTAACTAGATCAAATCAACAATCTCCAAAAAAATAATTTCAAATAAAATAAAAGTATAAAACATCCTCAAGAGAAGGTTAGCATTGTTGGTGTAAATAGTGAATTTATCAAACTAGTTAGCTAATAACCTACCTAGGAGAGTCCTATTCAAATTTCATAAGTCTCCACTTAGAGACATCTAGAGTTTTGTCTCACCTCATGTCGTTGAGACATGTGTCCTCACTTTGTGAGACACCTCTTTCATATACAATTGCCACTCATAGAACACGTGTCAAGTGAGTTAATAGGTATTCCATCATTGGAGGGGTAGTCAATCATTGTGTTTTACTTTCCTACCTTCACCACCTTTCCTATATATGCAAGGTTTCTATGTGCATTTGAATCATCTCTTATATCAACTCTTTGATAATATAAATTAGGCTTATCATGTGCATTTATTTTGTGGAAGTTTCTTGGTTTTTTTATTTATAATCTTGGAAATCATAACATGGTATCAGATCCATGCTAGCAAAACCATTCCCAAAATCTTGTACCTAGCCTAGTTAAGAGTCATTTTTTATCTATGAGTTAATTTTGTCAAATTCTCTTTTCGTGCATGAATTATTCTCTCTAGTGTAATGTATTGTTTTGCATTGCATTTTCGTGCATTCATGGGTGCTACAAGGTTGAGTCACTTATGTATTGCTAAAGGTTTGATCAAAGGAAAAATTTCTTTGAATAAATTTAACATCTCATTACAAGCTAGTGTGTCATTGTCCATTTCCCATGTCCATAGCCAAATATTGAAAAGTTATGGGGTGGTGAATTCTCTTGTGGAGGTGACATGAAACCATAGAGAGGAGACCCACATATTATTGGTTTCCCACATATTGTAGGAAAATAATTTCACAATACATTCTAGGCACCCTCATCCCTCTGCGACAAGAAAAGTGCATGAAACAACCCATGATCTCTGTGTCCTTTTCATGTGGTGAGTTGTTGGTGAGGCATTGAAATCACGTCACAAATAGCAATAAAAGGAATGATTTCCTTTTGTTTGTAGACATGTTCCATGGTAGCTTGCAACAAGGTAGATTTTGGAGGTCATGAGTTATGACAAAGGTTGACCTAGGCATGAGTGTGATCATAGTGAAAGGAAGGCATGAGTAGATATGTTCCCACACAAGATGATCCTCCAAATGGTCTCTCACATGCCCCACGAACTCCCACATGTGGTTAAAAATTCCCTCACAACAACAATCATTCTAGTTGCACAACTATATAATTTACTTGCACATTAACTCCTTGCAAGATCACCCAAGCCAATAGGTCACATCCCTCCTTGGGCTTGCATACACATAGCCTCATAATGGATTTTGTGCCACTTACATTGGTCAATGTACCTTTCTTTTACAAGTAGTGATATTTGAATTGTCCTCTCCTCTTTGGCATGGAAGCACGTGACATATTTTATGGGATGATTATTTCCTTCAATGGACAACAACTTGATCTAGTTATCCACATGACCTCTCTCCATCGATCTCCCATGAATTTTTCAACTCCCACTTTAGAGGCGGTTTGGTTAAAGATTTGTTTAACATTAATATTGTATGATTAGCTTTGATGCTAATAAAAATTATTTTAATCATAGGAATTTATTCAACCACTAGTGGTTAGTTTTTAAAACATCAATATTTTATGTGAACCCCTAGTGGTTAGACTTAAAATTGTCAAGTCTTCTCAAGAGCTTGTAAAGGGGGAGTTTTTTTTTCATTTTGGTATAACTTTCAAACAAGAAGTCAAAAATTTGAATGTGAATAGTGAATGGAAAGACCATTTTGTTACAAATACTTTCGTGTTGAGATGATTTAAAAATTGTGTTAATTAACACATATTATATCTCCTCATTTAAAAAAGGCACACTTTAAGTTTCTAAGTGCAAATTAGGCAAATAAGATTATTGTAACTTTTGATTAGTTACTCAAATCAAGTATTGATTTTGTGAAAGTGGATATCACATTCCCATTTTATTGAAAATTATATCACTCAATTATAAAGTGTCATTATTTGTTCCATTGAAAAAACGTTATATGCTCTAAAACATATAAAGTTCCAATTCAAGAGAGGTCAAATATTGAATCAATGGTAGTTGTCTTGAGTTTTGCCTTTGAGAAATTTCATGAATCATGTTGTGAGAAATTCCACATTTCTATTAATTCATTTGATTCAACACGTATCATTTAGGAAGGGTGTTTTGAGTTGTGTCGTTGAGCACTTCCATGAGTTGTGTCTAGAATAATTCCACACTTCTTTCCACATTTTCAGTTGGGAGGATCTAATTACATTAAGAGGTGTATCTTGATTCATGCTTTTGAGCACTTTTGTATTTCTCTTAATTATTTTCTTCCTATACAAAAAAATTATATGGTCTCTATTTGGACAAAATTGTGGATTGATATTAAACATAAATTATCCTTGTAATTCTATTAAATTGAAAAACATAATTAGATCAATCCTTACGAATTTCATGTTGATTTCCTTAGTTTGTTCCTAAATTACAATCCAGGGATCATAGACTTGTGCAAGGTGTTGCGGCAATATACCTAAGGGCTGAAAATAGTGAATTAAGAGGGGATGGATGCGGCTAACACTTTGGAAAAGGTTTAATCTGGATTCTATTTTTTGTTGCAACATGAAGTTCACAGTGTGACAGGAAGTTCACAATGCAATAGGTATTTCACAATGTGATAGGAATTTCATAGAACGAAACAAAACAAAACATAATAGAATAGCTTTCAAAATCAATGCATGTAATTGAGTGATAAATAAACTACTAAAATACTTGAACCTCTTATTCTTTAGATAACAATTGCATCCAACAGTGAATTGATCACACCAATTGTAAAACTAGATTTAACAACGAATCAACCACATTAGCCAAGTATCAAAGCTTTCCAAACTTAAAAGGAAATTAAATCATAAAATGATCACACCTTGTAGAATACATTCAACATGAAACAAACCACACAACATATAAATTCTAACTAATTTAAACACAAAAGAACCTCACCAAGCATCCTGAGAGTGGGCCCCTCCTCTGGTTCACAAGGAGAGTGGAAAGAAATCGATTATGCTAACTCAATATCATGAACATCTTATTTAATTCATTCAATTTGTTATAGAAACAAAGTATATGTCTATTCTCTATTTTCTATATCCTTTACAATCTAAACCATAACATATTTATATATGTGATTCCTTAATGTTATGGCCTATAGCCAACACATCAAATATTATAGAGTAAGATTAAAAGAGGTTACGGTTTGTTATGGCCGATGGCCAACAAACCGAATATTAATAGTCTTTGGTTTGGTCATAGGCCACAAACCCAAAACAACATTGAAAACAGTTTCAGAATGTGTGAACCCCAATCCTATACTTGCACAAACACAAGAAGCCAACACATAATTATATCAATATGCAAGTTAAGACAAGGATTCCCATGAAATCCATCTACAATGCTCAATAATACGAAAAACTAAGAACAAACATAAAAGATAAATGAAATCCTAATTAAGCAATGCAAACACTTGATCCCATGGGGGAATTGGTGCCAATTATGTGTAGAAATTTTCCCTTTCCCAACTCATTTTTTGCAATGTTCATGAGTGATCCACTTTGATGAAGATTCAATCAAGCTCCATGATGAAAAATTTGCATAACCTAGCTAAGATCTTGATGAAATGGATGAAAGTATATATGCTTGAGGATGAAGTTGAGTATAGTAGGTTTACTCGACTTGTGGATGATAGAATGAGAGGAAGAGTCTCTCATTTATAGATTTCCTAATTGGAAAAGAGAGTGAAATTGAGCAATGTGGGATCATTCAACACCCAATGGCCAAGTGCCACTTGTCAAGATGTGAATGGTTAAATGTTGTGCACATTTTGATCAATGTGCATGGTAAATGCTATGAGATTCAAATTTGAAATTTGAATGTGACATGTTGGAGTAAGAAGGAAATGGAGTTAATGTCACTTGGCTCAATGCACGAGGACATGTAAGAGGAGTGAATGTTTTGTTGGAAGGACAAATCCACTTGGATTTGAATTCAAATTTGAAGGAATATTCCTCCCTTATTCCATGTTGAGAGAAATAAGCAATTTAATAAATCAAAGTAATTGATTTATTGTGCAAGTTGCAAAATCTAGAGGATTGGAGTGATTAGGATTAAATTAATCAAGGTTTGATCAATTTAATAGGAAATTAGATGATGTGAAAAATTTGATTCATATTTTATGATTTATTTAAATCAAAGTTGAGAGGAATAATGATTTAGACTTAATTAAATAAGAATTGATTTATTTAACTAAGGAGCGTGATGTTAGATTAAATCAAATAAAGATTAATTTATTTAATTTAAGGGGATGAATTTAGGGATTTAATTAAATAAAATGAATTATTTAATCAAATAGAGGCACGGGGTTAATTAAATCAAATTTATTAATTTAATTAACAGGAGAGAATGACTTAATTAGATAAATAATTATTTATTTAATTAAGGGATGAAAAGTGATGACAAGCTATGAAGGTGATTTAGGATGAAACGATAGTAATAAGGATCAAGTGTGTCGATCAATTTGTATATTTTTCATGTCTACATTTTTCCCCTCTTTGAAGTAATGCCTTGTTGTATTGGTTCAAAGAATAAACTGTTGTGATCAAAGTTCAAAATTCTCTCTATTTTTCAAATGCCCCACTACTGCCCCAGCGAGAAGGATTATGCTGGTATATTGCCCCCTCGAGAGATCGAGCGAAAATGTTTGATTTTCTGATCGAGATCATGATAAAATGTGAGAGGAGTGGTTCTATTGATTAAAGACAAAAGATAATTCTTTAGAAAGATCATATATTTGGTGTAGACAATTTTGATGATGTATAGATAGTCATCGGCCATGGGTAGCCTCGTGTATATTTTGATACAACACACCAATTTTAGATAGAAATGTTAGTAAAGATAGAAGAATAAGATTATCAAAGGAGGATCCACAAGCCTACACTATGATGATGATGATGATTTTCTTACCAGGAGTTGGGATTTTCGAAGGGCCAATTACTTTATGTTTGATAACACACGTAGGTATGATGCATCAAGGTATAAAGAACCAGGATGGCATTGTACCTAGTGTGATGGACTTTGACTCGATGATCAGATAGAAGTATTCTTGTTCACACTTAGCATGCAGAACTTTGTTCAGGATGTAGTTCAGATATTCTAAACATCTCAGGCCAAAACATAGAAAGGCAAGCCTTCCTATGTGGTCAACAAGATACCTAAAAAACCCTTCCTACAAACCAAACAAAGCATGCATGACTAAGTTATTTTACAAAAGTATTCCACAAGCACAATAGATAAAAAAGATAATGATTATTGCCCCATTCCTTTCTCTCTAAACCTATTTTTTGTTTAGGCATCATTGAGAGGTCCTTGGAATAAGCGCAAAATAAGATAAGTCACAAAGACCAAGAAAAAGTAAACAAACAAGCTAATGTTCTTCATACCGCTAGCCAAGGCTAAAATACTGTGAGATACTTGATGCTTATGTCCATCGTGGGAAGGATACATCCTAGGACATGTTGTGATCAGGGTTTTGATGAGGTTGATTGGATGATAAGCTATTGATACTCTGAGTTGATCAACTTGCTTACTAACTGACCTAGGCTTGAGACTTTGACGATTAGGGTGTTCACTTTGGAACCTATTAGAATTGCTTCCGACTAACCCACCAAAGGATGAAGGCGATGACTGATTTATTAGGAATGATACAATCACGGGTGAAAGCGAGATGAGATGGATGCACCATTTTCGGTTTTTCAAATGTTTTGAGGCTGTTTTGATTTTTTTGATTTTCCAATTTTTTGGATTTTTGAGATTTATGAGTGTTTTTGGATTTTTGTCTCGATGGCCGATCAAGGATGGCCTTGCCTATATTTAAGCTCAGAGATGACATAGTTTGAATGAAAATTGACTTGACTTCTGATGAGATAGATGGGCAAACAGATTGCCATTACGACAAATTCCTAAATAGATGGGAAAATGAATTGCCATTGCGACGGACGCCTAAAGGACTGACCTAGGGTGTCTTGGGGGATGATCATAGATTATCCTTACCTACATTCAAACTCAAAGATGACGTAGTTCAACAAGATGATTCCACCTTTTTATTTTGATATGATTTGGATGTTTTTGGATTTTTTGCATGATTTTGACAATTTGGATATGGATATGTGATGATATCAGTGCTTTGTTTTGGGATTTTGTTAAAAACCAAGCTAGGGTTGATTGATCAGATTGATGGATTGATGATGATAAAATTGTTGAGGATACACAACAATGCAAATATAGTGTCAAGCAACACAAGGATCGGGAGGATATCCCGAGATGATGATGGATTGGTTGGATTTGATTGATCAAGATTTTGAAGCTTGATTTGGTACAAAATCGTTTTGATGTGACATTGAAGTACACATTAGATGCAACTAATATTGATGTTCGATGAAAGATAAAGCTTGATAAGGAACATCTTCTTGTCAAAATATGTCATGGGCTAGTGATTTGGATCTTTGGCTCACAAATGCTTCACCAATTTGATTTTACATTTGCCAATGTTCAGATCATCACATAAGTTGGAGGATATAGATCAAGATTTGTTCCCGAAGCAAGATATAAATATCTTCCCCCAGTGTTTAGCAATGTATGGAATGCCATGGGTGGATTCTTGGATCAGCATATGAATGGGTAGATGGATATGGTAACCATGCAAAGGATGCAAAGGTTTATCTTGTAATAAGATGTTAAAATAGAGGATTCTCATTTGGATAATACTTCATGGTTCAGACAACGTTGGGTAGGATAGGTTAAATGAAAATTACCCATGTCAAGATGTTTACCATAAGAAAGTGTAAAGTGTGCACCAACCTTGGTCAAGATTGAGATAACTTGAAGTATGGATGCAAATGGATGAAAATGGATTGGATAAATGGTTCATGGATGAATGGATTTATTATGGATGGAGTGTTGGCTTTATTATGGATGTGATAAGATGCTTTCTTCTGAAATGGCACACGTAGATGCTCGATTCTACACATGACACCTATTTGCCAGGTTTTCATCATGGTATCTGTCCAAAGTGCCACTAAAGAGGTTTTCACTAGAGGACAATTTTTCTTTTTTCTTTTTTTTTTTACTGTTTTCAATCCTTTTTCTAATTTTTTTGGATTTTTATATATTTTTTATTTTTTTGTATTATTCTATGAAATATTTTTTCAATTTTTTTGGATTTCTATGCTAAAATATTTTAAGCTCATGTTGAACCACCTGGTGGTGTTGATGTAGATGCTTCTATTATAATGTGTCATCGATATCCTGCTTGAAGAAATTGCCTAGCCAAGATACGTGCACTTGAATGCAACTTTTGATATTCCTCATTTTATTTGTTGAAACCGGAGTTAACTTTGTCTTTGTGCACACATTGTGATAGATTGCCTTTTGAATCCTTATGATGAAGGGTCATTGCCAACACATGGTCAATTTGAGAATTGGATATTATGTGTGGAGGCATGGATGGTGGAGTGTGTTTAGGAATAAAAGATGGATTGGTTGATAGTTTGGAACCTTTGACTCTCCAAACTTGGGAAGATGAGCAATGATGGGTGGATATGGAAGTGTGTGTGGAATTAGGACCAACTTCTTGATATACTTTTTAGTTTTCTTGAGAAGCCTTTTTTTTCCTTTGAGGACATCTTTTATGGATACTTGCCCCTTTTTTATTTTGCCCCATAGTTTCTTTGACTAATGGAGTTTGATAGGGATCGTATTTCTTTGTATTTTTTGGTATCCACTTGTATTTGATTTCTCTGATATGCTTCTTAGCTTCTTTTTCTTTGATAACATTATTTGTGCTTTAATTCAAATATCCCTTTTGATGTTGGTCCCAATTCATGGATGGGGTGATGGGTGTGTTAAGATTCATGGTGTGGATAGTTGTAGTATTAGAATTGGTTTCATCATAAGGATCCTTCATGCCCCCTATGTTGAGGTTTTCTTGAGATGAAGTTTCCCCCAGTGTGGTGGTAGTAGCATCTTTGTTCTTTGATTCTCCCTATTTTGAGATGTCTTGTTCAAAATTCATTCTCTGACCAATCACCACTGGAGATGGCGTTATTTCAATTTGCTGCTTTATTGACTCTGGAATATCCTATTTTGTCTGACATGTTCCCTTGAGTGGATAATACTAGATATCTTCCTACATGATTTCCTCAGTCTGAATTTGGGATAGATCTGATCCTGATGTTGACAACTGAGTTTGACCGTAGGAATTAATAACCTGCCCTTTTTGTGTAATAATGTTAGGAGTAAAGGAATCCTATTCTAAATGAAAATCATATATGTGTCCATCCAAGGAAATCATCTCATGGGTAGATGGAGGAGTATGTGCTATGTGGATGTAATCATCTTGTATAGATAGGAGGGTGTCCATTATATCATTGTAGTAGCTCGAAGATACAAATTCCTGATCTCAAATGATTTTGGAATTGCTTTCGACATGCTTTGGATCAAGTTCTTGACATGGGTCAATTTCAAAGAATGGATTGCTTATAAAGGGTTCTTGGATATCTCCATTAGGCATAGGATGTTTCTCAAATGTCATGAGGTCAAAGGATGTCCATATGTTTTGGAAAGGATCATTGCTAGACCTTGGTGAAAGATGTTGATCATGCTTTGGAATAAATTCTTGAGATATGTCCTCTAACTCATTAGGTGATGTAGAGACATTTTCAACATGACCATTGGTCGAAGGATCTTGATCATTATTTTCAACGATTGTGGTGGGAATCTGTTGCAAGATTTTTTGAGGGAGTAATGCCTGCGTTTTTTTTTGAGCCAACAACAATTGTTGTTGGTCGTGTTGCTATTGCGCTAACAATGTTTGTTGTTGAGCTACTTGTTGTTGTGCCTGAAAATCTTGTAGGACTTTTTGATACACTTATTGATGGATTTCTTGCAATTGTGCTCGGTATTGTGCTCGCGCCTATTGAGTCTGGTGTTGGGCTTGAGCTTGAGCCTATGCTTGTTGGGTTGCTTGAGTTGCTTGTGCAGCTTGTGTGGCTTGTGCAGCTTGTTGGGCGACTAATTGTGCTTACGCTTGTTGAGCAACTAGTTGTGTAGCTTGTTGGTTTTGGAGCGCCTTTTGGTAGGTAGCTTTTCGAGCGACTTGCAACATGATGGAGAATGAATTTTCCATGTTGTGTTTTGGCAGTGGTGGCGGTGGATTGGGAATGGTGTTGACCATTGTGATGAGTGGAATGGTCACATTGATTGTCAAGGTTTGAGTGGTGAATGGTTTGATTGAGATGCTTGGTCCTTGAGACACTTGAGGGATAGTGGTTGTGTTGACCATTGGGGTTTCTTGGATGGTTTCCATTTGACTTATAAAGGGGGTGTTGCTCAAATTCGGTTGGTTGATGGTTGGTAAAGGGGAAAGGCTCATGCCTTGATTGTTTGGTTGATAGATTTGTAAGTTTTGACTTTGATTTAAATCTACCATTGGGAAAGGTGTTCCAAAATTTAGATTGGGCATGCTTACTTTTGTTGTACCATTGAGGTTTGGAGGAGATAATGATCCCATGTATGGATTGTTTAAATGCAACTTTTGAAAATCAATTGGTATTGTAAGACCCTGATAGTTTGCTTGACTTGGATTACTCATGATGTATGAATCAAGTTTATATTCCATGTTCCTCTTTTGTTTTGACCTAGTTGACCTCTGAGGGGTTTAGGACCAATGATGAGATTGAGGATGAAAGGGGTGAATGATATGGGTGTTTAAACTTTTAGGAACTTTGGACCAATGCTAGACTTTAGGACTTGTTTTGATTTTGATTGAGGATAGTTTGACTAAGTGTGTTAAGTCAAACAAGGTGATTTTGGATTGGATAATTTGACTAAGTTTTTCAAGTCAAACAAGGTGATAATGAACTTGTAAACCCTAGGAAGTTTTGTTATCCTACAGTAAACTCCTACATAAAAGGATAATTTGGCTAGGTGTGTTAAGCCAAACAAGGTGATGTTGAACTTGTAAATCTTAGGAACTTGTGTCATCCTAGAGGTAAATTAGCTCAAGAGGATTGATAATTTGATTAAGTGTGTTAATTCAAACAAGGTGATGTTGATTTTTCCTAAAAGTCTAGCATAAGTGATGTTTTCAAAGTTCCCAAGAGTTTGTTGGCGAAATGGAATTTTCATCTTGATGATTGAGAGATGGATGAGAGTGACTGATTTTGATCCTAAATGAACCTAAGAAGACTTGTTTACTAGACCAATATATTGAAGAACATGCTTTTCCCTAAGAGAATTTCAAACCAAAAGATCAATGTTCACATGGAAAACCATAAGACAAAATATTGCAAGCACATGTGGGGTTCAATTGGGGTTAATCTTGATTAATGACTTACTTTTTTACCACAAACACTTCTTGCTTATTTTTTCAAATTGAATGTTCAATCTCCTAATTTTCTTTCATCCCACAAAGTGCATTATATGGAAATCAAGGAAATCAAGGCAAAGGTTTCCTAGTGTTGACTTTGGGAGAAACAAATTGAGATGTCTGAATGTTTAGAAGCCTTCTAGAGATAGGAACCCCTAGGGACAAGCAGTAACATGTGGACACCTCCAAGGTATTTTTTCTTCCAAAGGGTTTGAAATTATGATGATTCGTTGAATTTTTGTTTTCCACTATTTTAGATCCAAGCAAAATGTTTTGATTCCAAGAATATGCACAACCCTAGGATGAAGAGATAATATTTGTTGGGTTCCCACTTGGATAAATCTAGTTGTGCATATTCAGTGTGGATGATTAGATACTTGACCACATAGACTCCCCTGTACAGTGCACTCACTTCTCGGTTCAACCAAACATCAGTACCCATGAAACTCCCATGGCATACTTTTCATCTCTACAACATAACCGCATGCATATGTGGGGCGAATTCAAAGGACATGACCTTTTGCACCAACAAAATAGTTAAGGATTTGGCCTTTGCTAAACAAGGGTTTTAATGCAAGAATTACATTCATAGGAGACTATCCAGTACGGCAAGAGACCATTGCTGCCCTTCTCATCAGAATAATCCTCATGATATTGGCCTTTGTTCCAATATCCACACTTATATCCTGGGTGGAAGTCATTTGGCTTTAGTGTGTTCTCGGTTGGGTCATTCCTTTGGGTGAGTACTTTTTCCCACAAGGCAGGCCTGCTAAGATAAACAAAAATGAGCAAACATATTTGTAATTCGATCAACATTTGTTTAGAAATAGAGGGAGAACACACGCAATAGGCTTACTCACACTCGCAAGATGTTTTGTTCAATTTTAAATCCAAAATGAAATGTGGAGGTAATTGTTTTGCTCAACTTGAGATCACCAAAAAGCCTTTTGATTCTCAAGATTGTCGTGAGGCATGAGAGAAGTGCATTCGTCCTTTCGATGGTATTATTTTGAGTAAATAATTTTTTTTTAAAATAACACTTGTTCATTTTAAGTCCAAAAAGCAAAAGTGAGTTCTTTTTATAGCACCAAATCAAATGTGGAATTTTCCTTGTTCAATTTATTAAATCCAAAAACCAACTCTAGTAAGTTTGTCCTAAAATTCTTTTTAAGCCTTTTGTTTAGAAACTTTGAAAGAAAATTTGTACTATTCTTTTTAGTGCCCAAAAAGAAATTTAGTGTTGCCTAAAGCATAAAAGATGACAAATTTCTTAGGAGAGATTGTGAACTCTCTAAGAGTGTTAAACAACACTAAAGTGTTTTAAAACACTTAGTATAAGATGAGAATAATGTCCTTATGTAACCCTCCATTTTTCTTTCCTCCTTGCCCCAACCTACAAAATGATCAAAAACAGAAAATACAAAGACAAAAAATAGGTTAATAACTCAAAAATCTGAAAACAAAATGGCATGTTAAAAAAAAATCAAATTTGAACTTTTCTCTATCATCCAACAGTGCAATCAGCAAATGCGGTGGAGTTTAGAAATACAACGGTGCAATATAGTGTCGCATGTGACTAAGAACGGTGCTCTGCAGCAAGACAAAGAGTGCAAATGCGACGCAATTTTTATCCTATGGTGCAATTTGGAGTTTGGAGATAGGCGACGTAGTTTGGAAATTTGAAATTTTTGAGCGGGAAAACAAACGCGGTGGAGTTTGGCGTGGTGCAATATAGCACCGCATGTCTGACAGCAATGCAATATGGCACCGTGGGATTGTGAGCGGTGCAATTTCCTGTAGGCACAAAAAATGTCAAAAAAAACTATGAAATTTTGGAAAAACGTGATGAATTTCTCCAACTCAACCCTCCTTCTATCGCCAAAATGTGAACCCCAATCCTAGACCTGCACAAACATGACAAACAAACACACAATTAGTAAGCTCATATGCAAGTTAGAACAAGGATTCCCCATGAAATCCATCTACAATGCTCAATAAAAGGAAAATGAAGAAAAAAACATAAAAGACAAAGGAAATCCTAATTAAGCAATGCAAACACTTGATCCCATGGGGGAGTTGGTGCCCATTATGTGTAGAAATTGGCCCTTTCCCAACTCCTTTGTAATCTTGATGATGGTTTAGTGATGGTTGTAGCTCTTTGATGAGATTTTGGCATAACCTAACTATGAAACCATAAATGTGATGAACACTTGCTATGAAGTAGACAAAATTAGCTCTCAATGTGAAGAGAGTAACTTTTCTCAAATTGTGGATGATGGAATGAAGGATAGCCTCTCCATTTATAGATTTCCAAATTGGAAAAGAGAGTGAAATTGAGCAATGTGGGATCATTCAACATCCAATGGCCAAGTGCCACTTGTCAAGATGTGAATGGTTGAAGGTTGTGCACATTTTGATCAAAGTGCCAATAAATGATATTAGGTGGAATTTAAAAATAGTGAAATGACATGTGAGAGGGAAAACAGAATGAAGTTAATACCACTTGGCCCAATGCACAAGGATATGTAAGAGGAGTGAATGCTTTGTTGGAAGGACAAATCCACTTGGATTTGAATTCAAATTTGAAGGAATATTTCTCCTTAATTCCATGTTGAGAGAAAATAGTCAATTTAATAAATCAAAGTAATTGATTTATTGTGCATGTTGCATTCTCTAGAGAATGTGACATAGATTAAGATTAAATTAATCAAAGATTAATTAATTTAATGAGGAATTAGGAGATGTGACAATTTAGACTTAAATTTATGAATTGATTTAAATTAAATTGAGAGGAAGGGTTTAATTAAATAAATGTTTTGATTTATTTAACTAAAGGGGATAATGTTAGATTAAATCAAATAAGGTTTAATTTATTCAATTTAATAAGAGGAATTTAGAGATTCAGTTTAAATAAAATGAATTATTTAAATGAACATAGATAGAGGATTAATTTAATCAACAAGGGAGAAAGACCTAATTAAATAAATAATGATTTATCTAATTAAGAGATGAAAAGTGTTGATAAGTTGAGAGTATGATTCAAGAAGAAGCGATATTAGTGATCAAGTGTGTCGGTATATTTTCCATGTCTACAAAATGTAATGCATAAATAGAAATGAGAAATTTCACAACACATCCAGCCCGTCCTTTTCCTCTCCTCATGTCCTATGATCTTAAAGGGTTATCTTCAACATGGTTAGCTCCTTCAACATGATTGGTTCCTATCGCAAATCATTCATATTGAATTATTATCTCAACAATTTGGCACTTTGGAAGCATTCTTTCATTCTTTAAAATATATTAAATATTTCTTCATTATCATAATAATTAATGCCAAGAAGACTTAGGAAAGGGAAATAAAATGAAGCAAAAATGGTATATGATTCGGATATATTTTTCTCCCATTATTTTCCACCCAACTTAAGGAGTTTTCATTTCCTCATGAAAACAAGTAGTACAAACCACTTTTTCCTATAGATAGTGGTTGAGTCATGCTAGTAGTTTCCTCCATCATGCTAACCTTTATTTTCTCCAGTCTTTGCTTAAACCCTTGAAGAGGAGTAGGAGACCCCAGCTACTTGACACAATCTTTTTTTCACTCTATTAATTTATTCCTTCTACAATGTGCTCAATGTGGCAAGCTCCTATAGTTGTGCCTTTAACTACTAATTCTCCTCCTAAAGTTTTGTAATTATTTGACACAATTGTCCAAATAGAATAAGTGGCTCACTAAACACTTCTTTTGGATTATTAGTATTAAAAACAACAATGGCCTTTGAGGCTTCTTCAGGTCCAATAATTCTCCCTCTTGATTACCACAAAGGAGGAAACTCTTTAGTGTATATATTTTTTGGAATGTGTTCTTAGTCATAAGGGCTCTCACCTCCTTCATTATATTCCTCCCTTATGTTATGATAATCATGGCTCAGGGTTTCAAAATTCTCATTTAGTTTATTCATATTCCTTTTCTTCATGTTTAGGGAAAGTTTCTCCCCCTTCCGCATATGCTTCCCCTATTTTATCCATGAGGTTTTCATCTCTAAACACTACTTTGTATCCAGTTTCTTTCCCCTCTTCAATTTTTTCCTCTACATTGTGCTTTTTTGGGCCTAATGCCTCATTGCCACATACATTTTTTGGTTTATACATTTCTAATTCTTCAAGGGCGGGACTTTCTGTTTGATCCTACGCAACTTGCTACCTCTTTTATGTCAGTTTTGACTACAGAGTTCTCTATCCATTTTTCCTTTTCCTTGACCAAGGTTTGTAGCTACAATTTCAACATCAATCATTGAGTGGGCTGCCTCTACTAGTTTATCCAACCAAGTTGAAGTGGGAGTTCTTCCTTTTTTCTACTTAGTTGGGAGTGTCCTATCATTCTTTTTTGGGTTTGTATCATCAACTATGGAGCTATTTTTCTTCTTTTTAGAGGATTCACCAACTAGGGTTTCCTCTATTTTCTTATTTTTAGAGGATTCATCAACTAGGGTTTCCTTTATTTTCTTCTTTTTAGAGGATTCACCAAATAGGGTTTCCTCTGTTGTCCTCATTTTAGAGCATCTTGAAGTTTCACCACTTTCTTTTTATTGGTTAGCAAAACATCCCATTCAATAGGAGGTTTTGTTGATTGAATCACATGCATTACAATTAGCTTAATTAATATGTGGTGAGCAAGTGATTTTTCATGTCCCTTACGAAATTGACTACATAACTATTGCAGAGAAAAATGAAAATAGTAGGGAATGTTAACCAGAACAACATTATGCAAATGCAACATGAGCTGAAAGTGATGGGAATAAATATACACGTGCCTTCCCTTGTAGGTGATATACTAAATCAGAAACTTGGCAACTTCATCCCATGGTGGTGGAAGAGATTTGTATTTAGTTTTGTGGCCTTGCACCCATTCAAAAAATTCCCCCTCTATAGAAATTGCTTTTTTTGGAGATTGAGGTTTATGGCATGAGAGGAAGTAGTAGGAAAGAATGAGTAACCAATTTTTGGAAGTCCAGTGATCATAGCAATTGTTTGTACTATTACTAGAAATTGTGATCCCCTCAAAGTGACTTTGCTCTTGTGAAAACCTGCGGAAAACTCCAAAGCAACTGTGTTGTCAAGACCACACAATTCCCTAAAATATGTTGTCCAGGAGGCCTTCCTAAAGATTTTGTATTCCTCCCCACTAGATAGGAGCTTCTTCATTGATCTAGATTCCCTTCTTTTATGATCTCCCCCCATGATTTCTAGTTGTGGTAGGAACTTCCCTTTTCAACTTACATAGTAACTACAATAGGGGAAAAAGATGAAAATGGAGATAGTTAACAAAGGCTATGAACAGATAGTTTATGGAAGGTAGAAAGTAATGTGAATAGATGAGTTGGCCAATGAAGGATAATAATAGAAAATATTATGATATTACATCGAATTACAAGATTAAAATTGGCCAGTAAGAAGTAATAATGAACATCATGGGATTAACTTCTCTATACCCCTTAACTTAAGGATGAACCATCTCGATCATGTCATGTCATTATTAATAAAAATGAATAATACTTAATAAGTTTTAAAAGAAGAAAAGAATACTCCCTGATACTAGCGACCACAAGATAAGTGGTGTTGATGTGACTGCTAGAGAGTTGAAGGCATGCAGACCGTAACATAGGATGACGTCACAAAGATAACAACTGAGTGGAGGAATCTCGTATCAGATTTGTAAAGATGTAGCATGAAAACCTATCATGAAGCTACATGATGGAGAAGTAGAAATGACCACAAAAGAGGTGATATGAGGCTGATGTAGAAGTGGCACCAGGCAGACACATGAAAAATAGAAATTAGAGTAAAGAAGGAATTTGATATAGTGATGCCAAGACTATTAGCTAGATAGGAAGAAAAGGCAAGTCATGCAACAAAGTAATAATGAAGAAATATATCAAGGAGCCTAAGAGGATGTTTGAGGAAGAAAGTGGGACCCACCAAGAGCTATCGTGGATACCATAGAAACAAGCGAAAGGCTAGGTATGTGACAGGAACAAAGAAGGTGATAGGAAGAAGGGAAAATACCCAAACTTGCACATGTCCCAAAGTCAGCCATAGAGTCCATGCCAACAAGGGAAAGACCCAAACTAGAAAAAAAACCCCTAGTAATTAGGTAAAGAGGCAAGTGATGCTAGAACAAAAGAAAACATGTATGCAGCGAAAGGAACTCCAAAAATAAGGTTCATGTCGCACCAAAGAATAGGTGGCGATAGGAAATATCGCTGAACACACTAGTCTTTTTCTCTTTTTTCTTTTTTATTTACTTTTGCACAATAATTTATTTTGAAGAGGTTATAGGAACAAGCTTGAGTTCCTTCACCATACTACAAACAAAATTTTCTTTAGAAAGATTTTGTTTGTATAGTTTCAAACGGTGTTTGTTAACAATGTGAGTCATATGCTCTAAGTCAACATTATATAATTCAACATTGTCATTATCAAATATGGTCTTGATCTCATAGGGACCGATCCAACGAGTGTGAAATTTCCCTTTGAATTCCTAGAACCAAGATTCATAGAGTAATTCCCAATCATCGAGTTGGAAAATTCGTTGATGAATGAAGCAATCATGCCATTGTGTGTGATGTTGTTGTGTCACCTCTATGTGAAAAAGGGCTTGTTGACGCATCTCATCCAAGGAATGGAGTTGAGTGATTCTTTCCTTATGGGCTTCGGTGAGACACATTCCTAGTTGAAGAGTAGTGCAAAGAGTCTTTACTTCAAATTCAATGGGCAAAACAACCTTTTTTCCATATAAAATTTCATATGGTGTAAAACCTCAAATATTGTTGTTAATGTTTTAGGACACACAACCACTGATTTTCTACAAGTTTCATTAAAGGAAACCTTAGAGGTCTCAATCAAAGGATAGAATGAGGGAAAAATATCTGCAATAAGGTGTCCAAGGATGTGATAAAATATTAAAGAGCGGTTCACCACCAAGCTAGGGCTTGGAAAGACAAGGAATGTAATTGATATGCAAAACTTGAATAAATGACCTAGAAATAAGTTCAAATCAACTAGAAAAGCACAGAGGTGCACCTGGAAACCAAAGAGACTTGAATGAACGTTTGAAATCTTGCAAATAATTCTTTTTTGTGCACACTAGGACTCATACGCCAGTATGATCGATTTAGTCCTAGTTTTGGGTTTTGGGCCAAAATCAAAATTTAAAACTGGTGAATCGGGATCTACAAAAAATGCCTGAAAATATGTATACTGGGACTCGTACGCCACAAGTGGTGATTTAATCCTAGTATTATGGTTTCTCTAAAACTCTAATATCCTCTAATGACTTCCTATAGCTTCTCCCTTGCCAAATCTTCGAGTCTGAATCACTGAATTTTGCTCTATAGGTGACCTTTCGTGATCTTGCAAGTAAGGTGAAAACTTTGACAAATTTGCAACCTTGAAAAAATTTCTTCAATCTTCCTCTTCAATGAATCTTCAACCTAGATCTTCAAATCACACATCAAAGAGAGGGAAAAAAAATAATTGCTAGTGGATAGGGGTTTTCCTTTGTCAAACCCCATTGTGGTAATCAAAACTTGAAATAAATCATAAAATCCTACATCACAAATGTTAGCTCAAAAACAAACATGATGCATGATGACTTTGACATGATACTTGATAATTGAATAATGCTCCAAAATTCTTGATAATCACTCTTGAATATTCTTTAATGCTAGAATTCTTGATCTCAAAAAGTGTTAGATGACTTGTAAACTTGCTAGAAGAAAGATGTGAAATAACCTTATATTTGAACAATAGGGAAAATAGGGGGTGGAAATGCCACTATTCTCCAATTGTCATTCAAGAATGTCCTAGGATCCTGAATTGGATTGACTACCAACCCAAAGAGTGGGTCAATTCTCAACAAGGAAGACCTAGGAGGGGGTTCTTCAAAATTTGAGGGGTTCACCACCAGGCAAAAGCTTGGAAAATACAATTTAACATTCAACTCACAAAACCTAGTAATGCAAGCTAAATCATGAGTACAAATGATTAAATTAAGAAACAAAAAGTTATGATTTGTGTACCTAGGAAGTCTGGAAATGTGACGGGGATTCTGGAAATACAAAAATACTGCCAAAATATATTAGGGAGAACTAAGATGCATTACGATTGTCTAAGTCACGTTGCTATTTTTTGAGGGAAATGTGGAATCTTCAAATTCTGAAATCGAATCTAAAATAATCTTTTAAAAATACCCTCAAGAGGACTAAGATGACCTAGGTTGCAACTTAGTCCCATCTAGAATTTATGAAATCTCTGAATGTGATCCCAAGGTCCAATGTCTACACTTCCTTCTTCTCAGATCTTAGGTCCCAAGACTTTCAGATTTGTCCTGTAGGTGAGTTTCCATGAAGATGAAAAATTTGCAATGCAACTTTTCAACTTTTCACTTTAAATGGTCTTCAATTCTTCAACCTAAATCTACAAACACAAACATGCAAGAGAGGAAAAAAAAATTGATTGTTAGTAAAATGGGGGTTTGCCTTGGTCAAACCCCTTGTTGGTAATTAAACCTTGAAATAAAATGAAATAAAGGAGGGAAATGATGAATGAACAAAGTTATATGTTGAAACTCACCAAAACCTTGTTATGAAATCTACAAACTTGTGTGAAATGGGAAGCTTGAATGTGGATCTTGAAATGCTTGAATGCTTGATAGATCTTGACTTGATTTGCTTGCTTGCTTGAATCAAAACCCTACATCACAAATGTTAGCTCAAAAACACACATGATGTAAGAATATCCTTCACGTGATGTTTGAATCTTGATGATGGCTCCAAATGCTTGATGAATTTCTCTTGAATGCTCTTGATCACATAAACTTGCCTTAGGAATGAATACTCAAGTTGCTAGGTGAGAAATGAGAGAAAGAACCTTATGTTTATACTTATCCATGCTTAATATCTTGAAATTACACCACAACAAGCCGACATATGAATTAATTAATTAAAGGAAGCTAAATCTTGCCAAGATTTGAAATTAAATCCTGAAAATAACTTGAGGCGAACTAAGATGCCCTAGGTGGCGTCTTAGTCCCGAGGCTTGAAACTCGAGGCACAGACTCGAAAAATGGGCCCATTTAAGGTTATTTTTAAATTAGGGTCCTAAGAACTTTGGGGGACAAAGACTCCCTAGGTGGCATCTTAGTCCCAACCCAAAAATCAAGGACACACAACTAGAATCATTAAATTATCATTTACCCTTTGGTGTTATCGAGATTAGCCATAAAAAGATATAACTTATTAGGCTTGTGGATGAAAAATAGGACCAATTATGACATAAATAGGAATAAATAAAGAAAATCAGGTCCAAACAAGTGTGAAAATGCAAAGGTATGCATTTTCCTACACTACAGTATTTATACTTGTTTATGCCAAATTTCCTAAAATTGCAACACTACAAGCCAACATCAAATCTAGGAGAATAAAATCTCACCAAGAATTTGAATTTAAATTAGGTCTAAGCTAAGAAGGACTCATATGCCAGTTGGGGTGTATGAGCCCCATTAGGCTAAGCTTAGGACACATTTTTCAAGAAATTCTTAGTTTAATGCCAAATTTTGATCTAGGCCCTGAAACTTAGGTGGGAACCATACACCCAAGGTGATGTATGAGTCCCAGATCACCAAATCTAGGCCACACAATCCAAAACCATTAATTTATGATTGATCACTTGATATATGTCAGGATTATCCTCAGAAAGATGCATTAATTAAGGCTTGTGGATGCAAAATGAGACCAAATAAGGCATAAAGAAGCCCAATTTTAGTAGGGAGGGCCCAAACAAGTTTGAAAATGTAAAGGGCTAAATTTTTCTACACCACATGGTGCTAAGCTAGTGGTTGTCTTCCAAGTCTTTCTATAGGCCCAAACTACCTTAGGAAATCTATCTGCCCAATCCTTCTTGTGTAGTGCCACAATTTTCATGAGGATATTCTCCAACTCTTGATTGTTCACCTCCACTTGCCTATTGGCTTGTGGATGGTACAAAGAAGATTTTATGTGTTTGATTTCATATTCCTGCACTAGAGTTGCAACCAAATCAGAGGTGAACTATAGTCCTTAGTCTATAACAATCTCTCTTGGTACACCATACCTAGTAAAAATCTCAAAGTATAAGAATTTAGTAACTTTTGTATCTCTAGCATGTTTTAAAGATACTTCTACCCATTTAGTTACATAATTAGTACAAACCAGAATATACTCTTTATCCATAGAAAGAGGATTAATTGGTCCTACAAAATCCAAACGTGATTTTTCAAAGGGTTCAATCGATAAATGTAGGTGTAAGGGAATTTCTTCAGAGCATGTAGGTCATCCCATACACTAACACTTATCACAATCTTGAACAAATATTTTACAATCCTTATGGATTTTTGGCCAATAATACCCTATAGTCAAAACTTTGTTAGCAGTTTGTTGTGTTGCAAAGTGTCCTCCACAAGGCTTAGAATGGCATGCGTGAAGTATGTCAAAGACATCATCCTCTGCTACACAATGATGCATAATGTTATTAATTCTAGTACGAAAGAGTAAACCATTAATCTAACTATATTGCCCACTAATTCTTATAAGCTTTCATCACTCTCTTAGAGAAAAGTGGGGTGGAAATCTGCATGTGACAAGATAATTAGCAATATTGGTAAACCATGGGATTTTTATGAAAATGGAAAAATGAAGTTCATTGGGAAAGTCATCATCCATGGGAATTGCTTCATTATTACACTGCAACCTAGATAGAAAATCAGCAACTACGTTTTCACGTCTTGGCTTGTCAAGAATAGTGATATCAAATTTCTACAACAAAAGAAACCATTGAATCACTCATCCTATAACAACTGGCTTATTCATTAAAAATATAATAGTAGAATGATCTATATGTACAAATACTTTATACCCAATTATATAATGGAAAAATTTGTTTATCAAATAGACTACAACCAAAAATTATTTTTTAGTTACAATGTAATTTACCTCTGTACCAATAAAATTCTTGTTGATATAATAAATGGAATAAAAGAGAGAATCTTCATTTTGTCCAAGTAATGCTCCCATGGAATTGTCTGAAGAATCAGTATGGATTTGGAACGACAATTCCCAATTGGGTCCTCATAAAATTGGTATAGTTATAAGCCGACCTTTGATTTCTTCAAAAAGTTGTTGGCACTCTTGCGTCCAAAAAAAATCAACATCTTTACCTAGCAAAAGAGAAAGAGGTGAGGCAATTTTATTGAAATTTTGAGTAAATCTTCTATAGTACCCAACATGACCCAAAAAACCATGAACATCTTTCTGAGAAGTTGGCACAAGTAATTCTTGAATTATCTTTACCTTTTTTATATCTACCTCAATTCCCTTTGTAGAAATATAATGTCCTAAGACAATACCTTCAGTGCCAATTAATTTAATGGTTTTCCTAAAATTAAGGGGTACCCCCAAACTTAATTTTTGGTTGTAAAATCATAAAATGTGTGGGGTATTCCCAAGACTCAATAGAAATGATAATGTCTTCAATCATACCTTCTAGTTTACAAGGGAACGATCTGCCATTTGCAAGACTGTTGGAGTAGGTCTTAGTCCTTGAAGGGCTAGTTTCTCCTTAGTCTCATTTTTCATTACATTTATGTCTTCTCCTAAATCCACAAGTGTATTTGGAATAACTATATCACCAATATGTACCTTTATCATTGGGCTCCCAGGATCTACATACTTAGGAACAAAAAACTTTCCCAACATCAAATCTGTAAGTTGTCCAATGACTTGGACTGTCTTGGGGTCTTGTCTATTTTATTGTTTTCTCCCACATAATTCTTTGGATGCTCTCGTATACACTGGAACATATCAAATGGCCTAAAAGAGAGGAATTTTAATTTTAAACCTGTGTAACTCATTCATAAAATCAAAATCCAATTAAGATGTTTCTTGTTGTTTTGGTTGTTCTTGAAACCTATCAGGAAATAGGGGCCTTGGTTGTTCTTCTTCTAGCTCTATTGGAGAATCCTCCACCTCTATGATAGTTGGCCCTTGAAGGTTATTTCTTGATCTTAATTGTACACCATCAATTTTCAATGTATTGACAGGATAGGTCAAGTATCCTACCACCTCATTGTCATAAGTCAATTGATCCACCTTATTATTCAGATTGGGTGATGGTTGTGCAGGCATAGGTGTTTCTTTCGATGGTTGGGTTGAGCTAGATGGTTGACTAGATGATGATGGAATAGGTGGTAAGAGTTGTTGGGATTGTTGATAGGGATTTATTGTTGAAGGTGATGGATATGGAGGAAATGATTGATATTGTGGGTATGATGATGGTGGCGCTCCTCATGCTTTCCATGCTTGTGGAGCATGTGGATATAGTTGTGTCCACTAGGGGTAGTATGGAGGTTGTTTCCAACCTCCAAACCATCCAAGTTGGTTTGAGAAAGGATTTTGTTGAGGAGGAAAAGGACTTGGAGGTGATGTATGATAATCAGTTGGGGGCATTCTTCATGGTTTCCAAGGTATCCTTTGGGCCATAAAGTAAATAGGCTCATCTGTATATTCTACTTTAGTCATGCCTAGAGGAAGAGGTTTTAGAATGGTGTCTCTACTAACATCTTACAAAGAAGAGATTTTTGTTTTGTTTTAGGGACACTCTTCACTATTATTCCTTTTACAACAAATAGGACAAAAGATAGAAAGGGCTTTTTCAGCCTCCTCCTGCTTCCTTCGTGTATACAAGGTATCAATCTACTTACCCATGTGACTCGGTAGGTTAGTCTTGAGGTCCTTAAGCAATGTACCTAGTTCTCATTTTATAACTCTTGATGTCCCTTCAAGAGAGACATACTTCTTGGTGCACCCCCTAACTGAATGAGTGGACCTTGAATAGCTCCCTCACACATCACAGATGTCATCAAACCTCAATTTAGAAATATCTCTTCCACCCATAATATTTAAAATATCTAAACATTCATCCATAATTCCCCTAAGAGAATTTTTGCATTGTCATTACATAACCATGTTTGTCTGTTTCTTTGTAGGCTAAATAGAAAACACTCCATATAATCTTCTAAGGTCTCTTCCTCATGTTGCATGATATGGAATATCTCATCTCGGGTTTCTTAGTCTTGTGCAGTATTCTTGGTATTTTTTTGAGAATTTTGTCTTCATGTTGTCCCAGCTATGGATGGTCTCACATACTAGTCCCATAAACCACCTCAGTGTTGCATCCTTTAGAGTAGCCAGAAATAGTTTTAGTTTCTATGTGTCATTATTATAATCATAACTGTGAAATAAAATGTCAAATTCAAAAAGGAACATATCGGGGTCTTCCATAGAAAGACCTTGAAAGATAGGTAGGTTTGAGTGTGGTATGTTCTTCATAGGGGCATCCTCTTTTGGATGTGCAATGAGAAAATCAAAGGTAGCATGGTTGTTGTTGGCCAATGCTCTCTCATTGTTGTTGTTGTTGTTGTTGTTGTTGTTGTCCATAGTTCAAAATTCCCAAGGGGTGTATAAATATGTGAATCACTTAAGCTCTCTTTGGGTCTTACCACTTTGGATCTCATAAGATTCTCGAAATATCTTAGCAACCTTTTTAAATGAATCTTCAAGCAAATCATTTTGGACACTATAAGGAGACTCAAAGGTGAACTCAATGATATATTTTTCAATATCGAGTTCAACTAGTTTATTTTTGGATGGTATGTTCACAATTAAAGGTTTTAATTTTTTTTGTGGTTCTTCTTGTTGTGAACTACTTCCTATATCCTTCTTAACAAATCTCCCTTTACTATCTCTACTACAATTCATGCATCTATATGATTTATAATAGAGAAAACCAAGGTTAATTACTTGGGTGAGGTCGACGGTCATGTAGAATTTTTCCTTAGCACACTAGTTCTAACTTAATCCACTAGACTAACATGCCTTTAACACCATTCCATGGAAACAACAACAAAAAATTTGGACAAAACTGTGGATTGATATTACAGATAAAATATCCTTGTAATTCTATTAAATTGGCAAATATAATTAGATCAATCCTCCAGAATTTTGTGTTGATTTCCTTTGTTTGTTCCTAAATGTCAATCCAGGGATCATGGACTTGTGAAAGGTGTTGGGACAGTATACTTAAGGGCTGAAAATAGTGAATTAAGTGGGGATGGATGTGGCTAAAACTTTGGAAAATATTTAATTTGGTTTCTATTTTTTGTTGTAACAGGAAGTTCATAGTGCGATAGGAAGTTCACAGTGCAACAAGATTTCACAATGCGACAAGAAGTTCACAGAACAAAACATAATAGAATAGAATAGATTTCTAAAGAAATGCATGTAATTGAATGATAAATAAACTACTAAAATACTTGAACCTTTTATTCTTCAGATAACAATTGCATCCAACAATTAATTGATCACACCAATTGCAAAACTAAATTTTGCAATGAATCAACCACATTAGCCAAGTATCAAAGCTTTTCGAACTTAAAAGGAAAATAAATCATAAACTAATCACACCTTGTAGAATACATTCAACGTGAAACAAACCGCAAAAAATATAGATTCTAACTAATTTAAACACAAAAGAACCTCATCGAGTATCCCAAGATTGGGCGCTTCCTCTGGTTCACAAGACAAGTGTAAATAAATTGATTACGCTAAGTCAATATCATGAACATCTGATTTAATTCATTCAGTTTGTTGTAGAAACAAAGTATATGTCTATTCTTTATTTTCTATATCCTCTACAGTCTAAACCATAACATATTTATATATTTGATTCCTTACTATTATGGCCTATAGTCAGCACATCAAATATTATAGAGGGTAAGTGAAAAAATATGGTTACCAAAAAGGGGGCTTAAGTGGCCACTTTTTTTTTTTAAATCAAGAAATACTGACCTTGGACGTGAAATTGAGGATAGTTACACTCAAAATTTTGAGATGGAACAAAAACAAGGATCGAATTCCTCTGAGTCTACTTTCTAAACTACTAATTTATTTTGAAAATGGTTAAGATTAAGGGGTTCAAAAGAGGAATGTACAGAAATTGATGTTGTTTTTGTCAAAAAAACATAACATAGCAACTCTTGTACGTCCCTAGCATGGTGAACAGTTTTTTAGTATTTTTATAATCGCTCCAATCAAAAATTAGCTAACAGTATGTAGTTGATACACGATTTTTCTGATAATTTTTTAATGAATATTTGATTTTTACTAATTTTCTAAGTGGACACTTCCTGAAAAATAGAATTTTGGCCATGCTACCCCTACAAATTTTGGAATGTAATTGAAATTTTTAAAGATAAAATAAAATTGTAGAATGGAGTCTAGTTTCTAAAAATGTAAGTTATTTTAAATTTTGATGAATGGTTAATTTATAACAAAAAAAAATACCAAACACTACTTTTTTTTTTAAAAGAGACACAAACAAAAGAAATTATAGATGAAAGGCTTAACATTGTTAGAAAGTGAAAAAAATTACATCATTGGATAGCTAAGAGACAACCTAACATTACCCAAGTGTTTGGTTTTTTTGACATTGAACCACGTGCAATCTTGATGGTGAGCACAACCCTAATTATGTGAAATATTATAGAATTTTCAAAAACATGTCTCTAGTCATTGGGAACGCCCTTCAAGCCTTTGGGTTCATATTCCAAGGTAAATACCAAGCACAAGGCTTGGGAATTCCCAAGCAAGATATAACACACGTGTGTTATAATGCACTCGCACTATATCTTAGTTTTGACATGGCTTTTTCATTTTGTGAATGCATTGACAAAACGCAAGCGCATTATAACATGCTCACATTTTGATCTACATCGAATTTATTTTTCTTCTCTTTTTTTTCTTTCTTCTCATTGTCTTTGAGGGAGACTATATACATGAAATAAAAATTTAAGTATAAGTTCACATTTACATATGGACGTTTACTTTCTTATACTTTAAGTTATATTTCATGTATATAGTTTCAAGATGTTTGAGAGTGGTTTCGGATCTCTAGGAGTTATAATGCAAATTCTAGTCTTTGGAATATCTCACAAATTCCAGACTTAGTCAAATTTTAATAATCAAGAGGTCAAGTTTTAGTAATCAACAAATTGTATTATTTCTCCCTATCTCACTTATTTTTATCATACACTCCTTATCTCTCCCTCTCTTCTTCCCTATCTACTCTCTATCTCCCAATCCCTCTCTCTATCTACCTCTACATCCATCAAACCTTACCACTCTCTCTCTACACCTCTCTATCTCACCTTTATCTCCCTCCCTCCCTCCCTCATTCCCTCTCTACTTCTCTCTATCTCTCCTCTCTCTCTACCTCTCCTTCCATCTCTACTTATATTTATCTCCTCTCTCCCTCTCTCTACCTACCTCTCCTTCCACCACTCTCTATTTCTCTCTATCTCACCTCTCTCTCCCTCACTACATCTCCCTCCCTCTCTACTTATCTATATATCCCCTCTCCCTCTCTACCTATCTCTTCATCTATCACAACCTACCACTCTCTCTCTATTACTCTCTATCTCACCTCCCACTCTCTCCATCCATACCTATCCCTCTCCTTCCCTCTCTACTCTCTATCTCCCTAATCCCTCTCTACCTACCTCTCCATCCATCACTCCCTAACACTCTCTCTACACCTCTCTATCTTGATTCTCTCCCTCCCTCCCTCATTCCCTCTCTACTCTCTATCTCCTA
>CM021102.1:287627606-288008724 GCA_007115665.2 Sequoiadendron giganteum | reverse complement strand
AGGGAGAGATTTGAGAGAGGGGGAGGGGGTGGGAGGGATAGAGATAAAAGAGAGGTAGAGATGGAGAGAGAGGGAGAGAGAGAGAGGGGTATTTTTGTAGTTAGGGTGGGAGTGAGAGACTTAAGAGAGAGAGAGGGGGTGGGAGAGGGAGACCTAAGAGAGAGAGAGAGAGAGAGATTTATCTAGTTAGGGTGGGAGGGAGAGACTTGAGACATGGAGAGGGGGTGGGAGGGATAGATAGGGAGTGGGAGAGAGATAGAGAGAGGGAGAGATATAGAGATGGAGAGAGAGAGAGAGAGTGAGGGGGTCTAAGGGAGAGACCAAAGAGAGTGTGTGTGTGTTCTCTAGTTAGCGTGGGAGGGAGAGGACTTGACAAAGGGGGGGTGGGAGAGAGAGACTTAAGAGAGAGAGGGGGTAGGAGGGAGAGACTTGAGAGAAGGGAAGGGGTTGGGAGGGATAGACTTGAGAGAGAGGGAAGTGGTGAGAGGGATAGACCTAAGATAGAGGGAGAGAGAGGGAGAGGTGGAGAGGGTGATAGAAGGAGGGAGAGAGACCTAAGAGAGAGAGTTCTCTAGTTAAGGTGGGAGGGAGAAACTTGAGAGAGAGAGAGAGAGAGAGATAAAGTTCTCTAGTTAGGGTGGGAGGGAGAGACTTGAGAGAGGGAGAGGGAGAGGGGGTGGCAGAGAGATACCTAAGGAATAGGGCTGAGAAGAAGAGAGAGAGAGATTCTCTAGTTAGGGTGGGAGGGAGAGACTTGAGAGAGGGAAAGGGGGTAGGAGGGAGAGACCTGGGAGAGAGGGGGGCATGTGAGGGATAGACCTTAGAGAGAGACATAGAGAGTGTATATGTGTTCTCTAGTTAGGGTGGGAGGGAGAGACTTGAGAAGAGGGCAAGAGGGTGGGAGGGAGAGATGAGAGAGAGAGAGTGTGTGTGTGTTCTCTCATTAGGGTGGGAGGGAGAGACCTAAGAGAGGGAAAGGGGACCTAGGAGGGAGAGACCTAAGAGAGAGAGAGGGAGTGAGAGATATACCTGATAGAGAGAGAGGGAGTGAGAGATATACCTGATAGAGAGAGAGGGAGTGAGAGATATACCTAAGAGAGAGAGGGGGTGGGAGGGATAGACCTAAGAGAGGGGGAGAGAGGGTTTTTTACCTAAAGCCTAAGCCATAAACCATAAATCCTAAACCCTAAATACTAAACCATAAACCATAAAGCCCAAACCAAAGAGAGAGAGATGGGGGATGGAGAAAGTGTATGAGAGAGAGAAACACAAAGGTAAGGAGGAAGGTTGAGATATTAAGAGAGGGAGAGAGGGAGGGAGAGTGAGGGAGAGAGAGGGAATGAGGGAGGGGGAGGTAGAGATGGAGTTAGAGAGAAGTATATAGGGAAGGAGATATAGAGAGGGGGAGGAGAGAGGGAGAGAGAGTGAGAGAAGTAGAGAGGGGAGGAGGGAGGGATAGAGTGAGAGACAAGTGTGATAAAGAGAAAGAGAGAGAGAGGAGGGAAGGAGGAAGGTGGAGAGATTGAGAGAGAGTAGGGAGGGTGAGAGATAGGCAAAGAGGAATAGGTTAAATAGAGATAAGTAGAGAGGGAAGGTGGTTGGGATGAAGGAAGAGAGAGAGAGAGAGGAGGGAGGGAGGGGGGAGAGAGAGGTGGAGAGGGATAGGTTAGATAGAGTGAAGTAGAGAGGGAAGGTGGGTGGGAGGAAGAAAGAGAGAGAGGGGAGATAGAGAAAATTAGAGAGGGAAGGAGGGAGGGATGGAGGGGGAGAGAGGTTAGATAGATACAAGTGTAGAGGGAAGGAGAGAGTGTGAGAGAGAGGTCTAGAGAATAAGGGATAAAACATGAGTGAGATAGAGAGAGAAGGATGATACAACTTGTTGATTACTAAAATTTGACCTCCTGATTACTGAAATTTGACTGTTTGAAATTTTTGAGATCTTCCAAAAACTAGAATTTGCATTATAACTCCTAGAGATCCAAAACCACTCTCAAACATCCTGAAACTATATACATGAAATATAACTTAAAGTATAAGAAATTATATAGTTTTCCTGAAAGATAACAAGAAGAAAGAGACAAGAAAAAGAGAAGAAAAAAATTTCAATGTAGACCAAAATGCGAGTGCGTTATAATGTGCTCGCGTTTTGGAAATGTTTTTTTGATTTCAAAAAATGCGCATTTTTTGAACTCAAAATGCATGTTTTTTTTTTTAAATTTAAACCATAATGTGAGCGCATTATAACGCACTCACATTATGGCTTGGTAATGACCGATCCTAGGCTCAGTTACCAAGCTATAATACGAGTGTGTTTTACTATAACGCGCTCACGTTTTCGCTATTTTGGGATGAAAAAGTAAATTGGCTACCCATCTTTTTGCACCCACCCTAGACTAAGATTAAAAGAGGCTACATTTTTTATGGTCGATGGCCAACAAACCAAATATTAATAGTCTTTGGTTTAGCTTCAAGCCACAAACCCAAAACAACATTGAAAATAGTTTCAAAATGTAATGCAGAAATAGAAATGAGTAGTTTCACAACACATCCAACCCATCATTTTCCTCTCCTCATGTCCTATGATCTTCAAGGGATATATTCAACATGGTTCATTCCTTCAACATAATTGCTTCCTATCGCAAATCATTCAGATTGGATTATTATTTCAATAATTTGGCACTTTGGAAGCATTATTTCATTCTTTGAAACATATTAAATATTTCTTCATTCTCATAATAATTAATGGTAGGAAGACTTAGGAGAGGGAAATAAAATGAACCAAAAAGGGCATAGGATTTGGACATGTTTTTCACCCATCAGTCTCACTCATACATATTATGAAACACCATCATTTAGAGATGAACAAAGTAGTCTATTGGCATGCATTATGATCTCATCACCTATTGCTACATCCAAATTTAGAGTTGATTCCTTGAGGACTTATAGTAATTTTGTGCACTAGGATATCATCTTTCACATTATAGATTTTTAAGACACCATTGAGGACATCAATCTTCTTTTTATGATAGTTCTTGCTACATCAGAGTTTAGAGGTGCTTCAGTAATAGCATCCAAAGATTCTTTATAGAAAGACTTCTCATCACTTATTTGGTACCTATTCTACATCAGTCTTCACATGGATAATTTGAGAAACATTTAGAGAAGTCATAATCACTTTATGGGGGCATACATAGTCTCTCTTCATTGTATCATCTCTTTTTGGAGAGGATTTTTGTTCCCATTAAGTTTTCTCCTTTACTCTGATTTATAAGAGATTGTATTGTACATGGGTACCTAACATAGCTAGTAGTCGAGACCCATCATTATCTTGCATACATTACTCCCTAAGCTATACTTATGGGGGGTTGTTGGTATAAATAGTGACTTTATCAAATTAGTTAGCTAATAACCTACCTAGGAGAGTCATATTCACATTTCTTATGTCTCTACTTAGGGACTTCTAGAGTTTTGTCTCACCTCATGTATTTGAGACATGTGTTCTCACTTTGTGAGACACCTCTTGCATATACACTTTCTACTCATATTGTGAGTTAACAAGTGTTTCATCATTGGAGGGATATTCAGTAATTGTATTTGACTTGCCTACCTTCAATTAGGCTTATTGTGTGCATGTATTTTGTGGAAGTTTCTTGGTTTCTTTCTTTATGATCTTAGAAATCATAACAAGAATTGAATTAGAAAGCTTCTTCATCTCTTGTAGGAACATGGTTGAAATAAAGTATTTTTTTATACTCATAATTCTCATACCTCAAGAATAATTGACAAGAGGAATGCATTTATATTTGGAGATTAATGTTGCTTAATTTTCTCTACAAAATTTATTTTTGAGTGTCAAAAATTTTGTTTCATGATTAGTAATGACTGGATTTTTGAGGAATAAATTAAAGGCCTCTGACAATGATTTGAGTGTTTAATATAAAAATCCAAGTTGAAAAGGTATGTTATAATGGTCAAGAACTAAGGCCATTTATAGGAGTTGGGTTCATTAGCAACAAAGGATAACATGCTAGTAAAAAAATAATGTTTGAGGCTTACATTTACATTGGATCCTTATACATTTTGTTCCCCAATAGCTTTTATGAGTACTGAGAAACTAGAACGTATTGTTTTGATAGATTAAAATGAATCATCATGGGAATGTCTTTGATTTTTCTATTATTCTATTTGGTAGTAGTGTTAGAACTTTGGGCTCATGGCTTAAATATTTTGTAGTTTCTTATGTTTAATATTGGTTTACCTTCAAAGAATGGGGACTCAATTACTACCCCATCACATGATTGTAATTTTATTTTCCTCTTGGGTATAAAATTGGGAAGATAAAATATCTCAAATTTTATTTTATAATATAACAATAGATTTATATTAGTGGTATTATTTAAGTTTAAATATTATAAAGTATATCTATAATTTAGAAAAAAAAATATTAAAAAAATGTATATTTATCAATATTAATTAGCATAAGACTCAAGCACATTAAGATCTCCATTGTTAATTTATAAATTAGTAGCTAACGATATGAATATTGTTGAAAGGGAACAAATAATATCTTTCAAAAAAATTAGTAGAATAACTCCAGCTTATTTATATCTAATTTTCAATTTATTTTAATAGCAATAAGTTCAATACTTATTTGAATCAAAGCACTTGGAATGACCATTCTCACCCTGGGAAGATTTCAATAATCTTAGCTCACATAGCTATGACACACTCCAAGAGGAAACAATTCTTATTTAGAACACATTTAAAACATGCACAATAGAAAAACCACTCAACAAGCTCTAACAAGGATAATTCCTAGTATACTATGTACCTCATGTTGGACACACTCTTGTGTCCCTTATTTGATTCCTAGAATGCATTAAAACTACCTTCTTCCTTGAATGATTTTTGTGCCCTTTCCAAGCTCACTACATTATATAACCTTTGAGGGGTGGTTTCCAAAACATCACACCCTTTTACAAAGGTTGTCTTTAATTATTATCTAATAATACAATTATTCCTCCCTTTTAAAAGAACTTTTATAAATACTTTTTATTAATCTCTTTTTAAGTATTGAAATGATGAAAATTGGTCTCTCCTTTCACCTCTAGGGTTTTGGACCTAAAAGGAAAGGGGAAATCTTCACACACTTCACTTAAGAACAAACCCTTGAGATCTCAATGCAAGGGAGAAAGATATATTTCAAGAGGGATTTCCTAAAGGTTGAATTAGATCTAATGAGGGGTTCACCACCAATTTTAGACTTGGAAAAGACAACATGATATGCAAAGTGAAATTCAAAACCCTAGTTCAATGCAATGACCTATGAAATGACTTATAAATGCAAACAATCAAAATAGAAAAGAAGAAGGACAAGTAATGTGTACTTGGGAACCTTGAGGTGACTGGAAACAACTCTCAAACACTGAAATTTTGACTTTTTATTCAACTAGGACTCATTTTCCAACCTGGGCGAATCGGTTCCAGATATGGGTTTTTATCCAGAAGTCTGTTTCAAGGAAAAGGGTATAAGAATCTACAAACAGATCTGGCAAATAGCTACAATAGTACTCATTCGCCACTCTTGGCGAATAAGTCTCCTTCAGCTTTTTAGAAATTAAAAGTTCTAATCTACACTTCAACACCTTCCCTTTCCTTCCAAATTGAGTTTCAAATTTGAATCTGCAAAAACACCTACAAAACATAATGTAAACTTGATTTGCTAATGGGGGTTTGCCTCAGTCAAACCCCTAGTTTGGTAATTAAACCTTGATAGAAATAATGAAATGTGCATGAAAACCCTAGCCTTAAGTGTGTCTAAGACTAAGAAATCTGAAACATGATGCAATCCTATTCTAATATGCAAGAATATGATGCAAGAATGGAAATATAAAGATGAATGACTCACTTGTAGTGATCTCTAATCACCCCAAATGAGCTCTAATGATGCTTGTACCTTCCTTAGGTTGAATGTAGAATGATGATAGAATATGGAATCACTTAGGAAACAAGTCTTTAGGCTTGGCTTGATGGCTAGTTACATCTCCCCAACCTAGAATCCATCATGATTCACCATAGACAACCATGATCAACCCTTAACAATGCTATATCTTGAATAAAAGTGAGCTTGAAGACCTACAAAAACACTTTAAGGCTGCTCCAAAGCTTCAACTTTGCTTGCTTTTAAAACTTGAATACTCTTGTGAAAGATTGCTTGAAGATTCTTGATGCTTGTCTCTTGAAAATGTTTTCTCAAAGTGATTAGAGATGATAAAAATGATTTAGAAACTTGCTTTTATAGGAATTAGCAACTAGTTGACCATTATTTAGATCTCAAAGGCTAACATCCACCAAAAATTTGAATTAAAATGGTGATTTTCCCACTCAAAATTAAAAAAGACCCCAAATGGGATTCATTCGCCACCCTTGGCGAATGGGTCCCACATAAGGGGACTCATTCACCCAAGGTGGTGAATGAGTCCCACCTTAGCTTTTTGAGGTGGGTTTTCAGGGTTTTTGGTGTTTTGAATGATTTTGTAGGATTTTTAGGTAAAATGAGCCTCAAGATCTGAAATAATGGGTCTTAGGGGCCTATAAATGATGATTTTAAAGGGTAATTAATGTAAGGATGCCAAAATGGGTCCAAATTAAGTGTGAAATTTCCTCACTTTCAAGAGTGTACAATTTTCTACACTACATTTAGCCCTCACTTTAGTGCCCATATGACTCTACGTGCATATGCAAGCTAAAGGAATCCAATAATAACCTCTATTTCATAAAACGATACACATATAAGTTCAATCATAATACGGGAGAATGAAGCCCCCACTATAGCTATCTGCAAAACCATAATGTTAGGAACCACATCCTACAACATGAATTTGTTAGGTGTCTAAAATCCTCTTATCTAACTTCTAGAAATCTAATTCGAGGGTATATGATGCTCCCCCTTGATTTTTCTTGCTTTACGAAGGTGGAATCAAGGTAGCAATCTAGCCAAGTCGAATAGGGTAATTCATATCATAGGGAATTTACAAGTACCATGCCATATAATGATAGATGGTTGATGATGTCGAGGGTAGAATCATGATTCCAACACAACAAACATCATCAAAAATGGAGCTATCTAGGACCCATTATGTCGATCTAAATGAAATGTACTTTTTAATCCTAATGTAGTAAAAACCCTAATTTTAACTTACATAAGAGCAAAAAGTGAAGCAAATTCGAACTATTTTATCATTTACCTTTTTGTAGCTTGAAAGTGATTGAAGAATAGTGAAAGATGCCTAGCAGATGAGATTATAGGCCTACGAGACTGGACATGTTGTGGGACCACGTGGCATGCAACGAGCATCAACATGAGGTGAGTTGATTTTTCTGCCTTATCTTTATCTTTACACAGTTATTTTATGATTTTTATGCATTTCTAGGTTAATTTGGGGCCTTGGAAAAAAGTTCACAAAGTGTCCCTTTTGTTCGTGAAGTGTCCCACTTTTTTGCAAAGTATCTCATTTCTTTGTGAAGTGTCCTAAAAGGGGTCTAAAGTGTCTAGGACCTCTAGGAAAGCACACTAGAACAACTTGAGTACACTTTTATGGTAGTTGATGTAAAAACTTAAGAGTTTAGACTACTTATAGGATGTATTTTTGTTGTTTTGTTAGGTTCCCACCCGCTCACACCAATGTCTAAGTGGCAGGAAGATGAACCTTCCCAAAGATTTAGCCCCCACTCTTTTAGTGGAGGATACAAAGCTATTACAGACTATAGGATTATACTAGTTGTACTTCATGCCCCCCATGAGGTACCATGATGCGATGTTGATGGCACTAGTAGAGCGATGGGATGTTGATACATGCACATTCCATCTACCAATAGGTGAGATGATGATCACATTGGAGGACGTGCACCACATACTCTGAGTTCCTATTCGAGGTGAGTGAGTATTTTTTCGAGTGGAGCGAACATTCCATGAGATGAAATATGACATGAAGTTATTCCTTGATGGACCAATGCATGATGAGAGAGTGAGGCCATGAATTGATTTGGAAATGCTATTATATTCATGAACCCCATTGGTTAGATGGATTATGATGCTAAGAGTGGAACTATTACTCATCCCTAATAGTTAGGGAGCACATTTGGAGGGAGGACTAGTACACCTAATACGAGGGATGGCAGAGCACAAGACAATATACACTTGGGGGCACAACATCCTAGCACACTTATATTATGATCTCAGTCAATTTGTCTTTTGGGAGGTGGACAGCATGGTACACTATACACTTCTATAGGTTTGGTGCCTTGAGCATATTACTTGTACCAGACCTATCGGCTTCCCGTGTCTGACAGCCTTTGAGTATCCTCAGGCCTTTAGCTATCCTCTACGACATTTTTGGCAATATGATGATTTTCACTTCTAGAGAGTCTAATTTGACCGACTAGAGGAGGATGAGATCCTTTGGAGACCCTATCAGCTTGTGTTTCAGTGGCCAGATCAAACTCGGTAGATAAGGAGATTATAGCTCGATAGGTTTTTGATTGATAAACACGATTACGTAGTGCATCCTTTCTATTATGATCATGTCATGTGACAATTTGGGTAGGTCCAGATAGCACCTAGGGCACAACCCTTCTTCAAGTGATTAGTGTGAAGTGCTCAGAGACCTAGTGATTCTATATGGTTCACTATGGAGGATGTTGTCTACAATGACTTCGGGTACTCGGATCATGATATGCCTCTAGTCTCTGACGCAAATGACGTCAGTGCCACATTTGACTATGAGGAGTGGTGGACAGTATCATGACCAACTCCCATATTTTTGATGGAGGAGCCAATAGGCGATGCAGGACCATTCCTAGATGAGGGAGATGAGGTAGAGGACATGACCGAGGAAACACGCTACAGGGCTATAGACATATTTGCAGATGTCATAGATGACGAGTACGATGAGACTACAGATCTAACTATGATGGACAAGACAAAGGAGATGAGGATGAGGATGAGGAGCAACCCATGAGCGAGAGTGGTGAGGTAGCAGATGAGGACCTATCAGGTCATGAGCAGGGAGATCCCTCTCCCATTTGTATGACTAGATCATGAGCAGTAGTTGCAGTAGGCACCAATACCTGCAATCATGGAGAGGCTAGCACATCTTCCATGCCCCCTGCACATGATGAGGCTAATTTTACATAGCCTACCAAAGAGATGGGTGATGATATTTTATTTACTTTTATTCTTTATGATTATGTTATAGATATCATGATGTCTACTGATTATATTTATTATTTCTATCTTGTAGGATCAGTGAGATATTTTTGGGATCTCTATCAATAGGTGGTTGTAGAGATAGTGCCCCCATCAGGTGATGAGGAGGCTACAAACTCAAACTATGCACCCCCACCCATCATGGATTAGGATCCAGAGTCGTTTAGGTCATACATCAAACTATGGGCAGCATATGAGAGTCTAAGGAGGCGCGTCCACCAAGCTGATGTTGCCCCAAAGGCTCAATCATCGTAGACCCCTGCAGAGTTTGAGAGACTAGAGTCTGAGGTAGCCATACTACAGGCAAAGAGAGATCAAATAGTAGGGGAGCATTGAGAGGCCCTAGGATAGATACGAGGCTTACAATTTTCTCTTAGTACATTCAATGGATTCTGATCACAATCGCACACCACCATCTCCCAACAAACTGCTACTAGATAGATGTGAGCACCAGGCCCCAAGGGATCTATAAGTCATAGACCTTAGTGGCATTATATATATTGATGGTCCATGTACACAAAACTTTGATATATATATAAGCATTCAATGTTTTATTACTTGTGTTTATGTGTTGAATGTTAAATGGCAATGTGACTAATTAAATAACCTTTTTATTTAATGAATGTATTCATGATTTAACATGCTTTATGTGATCCAATTAAAACTTATTTTAGTTTCTCTTAGATACAACATTGTGATTAAGTATGTTATGCTAAATTAAATACACCTATGATCTAATTAAAGAACATTAAATGCATATAAGGATCTAATCTAACACAACATACAAGAATAAACTTGAATAGTATGAAACCTAAAGTAATTACTTAAAATGAATTAAATAATCACTTTAGTATTCAGGACACGCAAATAACTACTTGTCAAGAATGAAGCAATGCGAGAGCACATATAATATTATCCAGTGACTCTAACACCACTGATTTATCATTCATATGATTCAAAAAGAATAGACATAATACTGGTGCAAATGCGCAACATTAATACGTTCTTTGAGAGATGTGCCATCAATTTATGTTAACATGTATGTACCAAACCAATAACTTTCATTAATTAAGTAAGGTCCTAACCAATTAGGACTGAATTTTCCTTTTTCAGTTGGGTTGGCATTAACATTTTGTTGATTTTCATATAAGGCTAAGTCACCTTTGTTGAATACCCGAGGGATGACATGATCATTATGACTACATTGTAATTGTTTAGCATAAGCTTGGAGATGATCTAGAGAATTAATGTGTTGTTCATCAAGCATCTCAAGCTGGTGCAATTGTTGTTCTTTATAAGTGTTGTCATCAACAAGTCCTTGAAAAGCAAACCTTAATGTGGGGATTTATAACTCCAAGGGCATAATCACCTCAGTACCATAAAAAAGTTTATAGAGTTTTGTTCCAGTGGAGATTTTGATGCTAGTACACTAAGCCCATAATGCATATGTCAGTTGTGTGTGTCAATCCTTGTTATGTTTGTTTATTTTCTTCCTTAGGATTTGTTTGAGAGTTTTATTAGTTGATTCGTCTTGACCATTAGATTGTGGGTAGTAAGGTGTTGAGAAATTCCTTCACGTCATTGTTCTTAAATGGTGCCCCATTATCTGAAAATAATGTGAAAGGAAGTCTGAAGCAAGCAATAATGTGTTCCAATATGAAATGACATATTACACAACAATTGTGGATCGAAGAGGAATAGCTTCTACCCATTTTGTAAAATAATGTCATTGTGATTATAAACGTATGTCCAACAGATGAAGGTGGTGATA
Source organism: Sequoiadendron giganteum (assembly GCA_007115665.2). Classification (NCBI taxonomy): domain Eukaryota; kingdom Viridiplantae; phylum Streptophyta; class Pinopsida; order Cupressales; family Cupressaceae; genus Sequoiadendron; species Sequoiadendron giganteum. The sequence continues at coordinate 287,997,685 of CM021102.1, read as the reverse complement.
TTTTTCCAATTAGATCCAATCCCCACACTAAGAATGGCCAAATAGGAATTTAGGTACGAAGCTCAAAAGTGGGAGCATGAATCAAATTTCTATGTTCCTGACATTTGTGACATCTCTTAACATTATGATATTGCTATCAGGATTCAACTGTGTAGTTTTCGAATCAAACTCATTGACCCATGATTCATGAGTAGAGGTTCACAAGAACCCATCTCTCATGATAATGAATGGTCCACTTAGCACTCATTGCATCTAGGTGAAGCATTGGTCCATCCTGGGAGGTCACCCATCCCAGTACTGCTCCAGCTCAAGCGCGCTTAACCACGGAGTTTCCCCCAAGGTTAAGCCCACTTAGCTTGCTACCCCATTTTCAAAACCTTCAGCAAGTGTTGTGCCTTATGAACGATTCATTATAGAGCCCCTTTAGCTCATCAATTGATAAGTAGGATCAACCTCCTACTTATCAATCTCTTAACATACTCAAAACAATATTTTTCCATATGTCTCCAATAATATTCCATGTGAATGAGTTTTTGCACTAAGGATCTCCCTCTAAAATGACCTCCATAGGCATCTGCATGAGCTTCTTCAAGTGCTATGGGGATTTTGAATTCCTTAAGACATCTAAATAGAATGTCGTTAAAGGATCTTCTATATAATACATCGGCGAGGATAATGTACTTGGTTGCAAGTTTTTGCAAGTGAGTTCGGATGTTATTTTTTGTTGGCTTAGGAACAATACCATATTTTAAATAACTAAATATTGTATCGTACCATTCACTCAAGTCTCCCTTGGTTGTTGCTAATACTTCTTCGATTTTACCCTTGATTGATGGTTTCATGATTGGTTGAACAATAAATGTGAAATACTTTGAAGGATCTTGTGGTGATATAAGAGAAGTTGTACTCACCATTACATATGCATGTCAATTATCCTTTTAGGGGATGTTGTCAATGGTAAATGATTCAAACTTCTCTAATAAATTCATTGTGAGATCCTTGTATTTTGATAATTTGTCATGCTTTGCTTGATATATCCCATTTATTTTCTTGATTAACAATTATGAATCACCAAATATCTTAATGTCTTTTGTGCCCATGATTAAAGCGGCACGTAACCCAATGAGCAATGCTTCATACTCAGCAATGTTGTTTGTACATAGAAAGTTTAACCGATACGACAATGGAATAGGCTTTCATATGGGTGGAATTATTATAACCCCAGTGTCGGAGCCTATTCTACACTTAGATCCATCAAAGTATAACTCCCATGTATTAATTTTTATTTTTAGCACATTATCATTAGGGAAAGAGGCATTGCTAGGTAATGCAAAAGGAGAAGGATTATCAACCAATTGGTCGGTCAAGGCCTGACCCTCAATTGATTTTTGTGAAACAAACTTAAGGTCAAACTCAGTCAACAACATCACCCATTTAGCTAAATGTCTTGATAAATCTATTTTATTGAAAAGATGTTTGAGAGGATCAAATTTTGTCATCTCACATATTTCCACATTCAATAAGTAATGTCGCGGTTTACTAGTAGCGAATACAAGAGCCAAACATTTGTTTTCTATTGTTGTGTATCATTTTTCATAATCGATCAAAGTTCGGCTAATGTAATAGACAGGATGTTCTTTACCGTCTTCGTCTTGTTGAGCCAATAATGTTGCAAGGGAATGGGTTGATGCGGCTATATAAAGTATGAATGGTTTATTTTGCATAGTGAGTTGTAAAACAAGTGGAGTTGCAAGGTACTTCTTCAAACTCTCAAAATCCTATTTACAATCCTCATTCCAATTAAATTGTGCATCCTTTTTGAGGATATGTGTAAATGGTAATGCTCGATCAGCTAAGGATGCAACAAAATGACGGATGGCTTGAGTTCTTCCTTGTAATGTGTGCAATTGATAGATGTTTTTAGGAGGTGGCATGTTGACTATAGCATCAATTTTCTTCATTTCCACCTCGATGCCTCTATGAGATACGATAAAACCTAGAAGTTTTCCACTATCTACACCAAAGAAACATTTTTTTGTATTCAATCTCATGTTGTATTTGTGCATCCACTCAAAGATTTTCCGAAGGACATTCACATTGTTTTTCTTGTTAATGATTTGGCTAGAATGTCATCATCATAGTCTTCCAAAATCTTATGTATGCAATCATGAAATATCAATGTCATTGCTCATTGATATGTTGCGCCTGCATTCTTCAATCCAAAAGGCATCATGACCCAAAAAAACATTCCCCAAATTGTTGTGAATGTTGTTTTATATTGATCTTGAGGGTTGATGAAGATTTGATTGTATCCAGAAAATCCATCCATGAATGACAACAAAGCATGTCTCGCAGTCGAGTCTACTATCATATCAATATTGGGAATGGGAAAATCATCTTTTAAAGATGCTTTATTCAGATCATGAAAATCTATACACATCCTAATATGATTGTTAGGTTTTGCAACTATGACAATATTTGAGATCCAATGATAATAATCTATAGGTCTTATGAAACCGAAATCAAGGAGTATTTCAAGTTCTCCTTTAACAAGCAAGGCTATCTTAGGGTTCATTTTTCGTATCTTTTGTCGAATGGGCTTAGCATTTTCAGCAAGGACTATGTTGTGTGTCACTATCTTAGCATCAATTCTTGGCATGTCTGAATATTTCCAAGAAAAAAGTTCACGAAATTCATGGAGTAACATTGTGTGATCCTCTTGTTCTTCATCATCAAGGCACTTTCCTATCTTAATGAATTTCTCCTTATAATTGATTTCCATTGGTATGTCAATTGTATCCCTAGAGGAAGTGCACTTGGCTTTGGAAATTCACGGTTGTATTCTTCTGTACTTATGTCCATCTCATTACTTTCATCTTTTGTATCTTTTTGCTTGGTGCTAATCATAGCACATGTGACCTTTTTCTTTTGAGGAGTAGTAGGTGACTTGTCATAAACTCCTAACATTTTCTTCAATGTGTCATCATCTTCAAAGTATTCCCATGATGGTTCAGAATCCATATCAAGCAATTCAGGATGCTTCAAAGTGAGGTTGATTTTTGGCTTGCGCATGATAGTGTTGATGTTTAACGATGGTCGATTTGTTTCTTTTGTAATCTTAGAGGGACAATACCCCAAACTAGTCTTTGTCTCTTGTGTGTTAGGCTCTATAGGAACTCGAATTCCTTATTCTTTCTTTCCGCATCCTTTACCATTGTAGCCCAATTGTTTCACAAGTTCATAACCTCTTCCATAAAGTCTTTCCATTTCTTTTGGGTTTGATGGTTGTTGATAATCTATCTCATCAAATTTTTTCGTGTACCTTGTATCTTCTTCAAGGGTGGATGAGGTATATACTTGTATATTTTCTTCTGAGTTCTAAGTTGACATGACCATTGGTTGCTTTTTCTTTTCATCTTCTTTTCTTGTGATTATGTACTCTCCCATAAACGAGGTTGTGAACTCCAAGGAACCCCAATCATCGTCTGACCATTTTGACATTGTTTCCATTTCTTGATTTTCTTCTTTCAAAGGTTCTATGTTAGATTTTGGAATCAATGTGCTCAGACAACTTGTTCCTTTTTTGAATTGCAAGCAACTTTCAGGCTCGGGGTCTATTTCAACATGGTATACCTTGTTGTCATAGACATACTTCATGATATGATGAAGGGTCGGAGGCACCACATGCATCTTATGAATCCATGGTCTTCCCAGAAGAAGATTGTATGAAAGGTCATGAGGCATAACATGAATAGGAGTTTGTCAGGTGGCCTTTCTAACTGTAATAGGTAAAGTAATCACAGCAAGCGGTTGCTTTCCAACATTTTCAAATCCTTGGACCGATAAAGAGTTAGGTTCCATCTTTGATTTTTCTCCATGCAATCTATCTAAGAGTTTCACACTGCACATGTTAAGGGTCGAGCCATTATCAACAAGAGTCCCTTTTATGCCTATTCTATTGAATTGGACTATTATCATGAAGGCATTATTTTTCTTTCTCAATTCCAAAGGAGGTAGCTCATGTTGGTAAAAGGTTATGTCTACATTAACTGTATTCATTCCTTGTATGAGAGTTGCTACATCATTTGTATTTGTACTGGGAGGAACCACTACTTGTTGTAAGGTTGTTTGCAACATAGTATGATAGTTAGGCGAATTTTGAATTAAGTTCCATAGGGATATCTTTGCAAGAGTATTATTGATTTGTTCAATGAGATTATACGCCTTCCCACTATGCGAAGTTAAACGAGGAGCACTGCACAAAATGGGATTAGGCAAAGGTAAGGGTGTCGAGGTTGGTTGTGGTTGTAGATTATTTCTAGTGTTGTATGTATGATCAATGGTATTATGACTCAATTGCTACAAGACATTATTCTTAGGTGGATAAAGAACAAACTCAAGCTTGTTTTTAGGTTTGTGCAAAGGTGGGTAAAGGATGAGTTGAGGTTGAATCACATTAACTTCTCTTGGTTTTAGTTTCTCATAACAAGCCTTAGTGGATGGAATTAGTGAGATGAAGTCCTCAAGGGCTTCATCTAACATGTCAAATTCATCACTACTAAAAGGCTTGAGGGCTAGGTGATCTTGGAAAGAGAGATTTGGCATAGTCAAATAACTATACTTTCTCCAAGTGGCTTGGGTGTTTTGGTCTTTACTTTTGGTTTTGCTTTCTGATCTATGTCTAATGTAATATAATCTAAACGTTGAAAATAAAAAATGCAAAAATCTAACTCTATCCACAATTTCAATGAATGTAAATGATATTATTTCTAATGATTGCAATATAGCATAAAGTAACTAAACTGAAATAGAAAAGTAGTAATAGCAAACAAAAGCTTGAAAACTAGAAATTTAACTCAATAAATAGTAGTTCAAAATTTGCACCGAGATTGATTTGCCCAAGGTGGCAAATGAGTCCTAGTAGAGATTTTTTAAAAAAAATTCAAATTTTTTAGGTTGATTTTTATGTTTCTTATGTTGTATGACCTAGATCTGAGATGCAAATGTAGATTTTGATTAATTTTCAGTGAAATTAAATGTAAAAATGCAAGCTAAATGAGCTTTCACTAATGCAAGATTTGAAACCCTAAAATGCAAATTAACCAATGCAAATCTTAATGCAATGTTAATACAAACTAAATCTAGGATGAAAATACACTCTAGATCAAAAATTTAGTGTTCTAAATGCAAGTTCACCAAAATGAAATGATGAAAATTGGTCTCTCCTTTCACCTCTAAGGTTTTGGACCTAAAAGGAAAGGGGTGATCTTCACACACTTCACTCAAGAACAAACCCTTGAGATCTGAATGTAAGGGAGAAAGAGATTTTGCAAGAGGGTTGTCCTAAAGGTTGAATGAGATCTAATGAGGGGTTCACCACCAAGTTTAGACTTGGAAAAGACAATGATATGCAAAGTGAAATGCAAAAACCTAGTTCAATGCAATGAACTATGAAATGACTTATAAATGCAAACAAACAAAATAAAAAAGAAGGACAAATAATGTGCACCTAGGAACCTTGAGGTGACTGGAAACAGCTCTGAAACACTAAAAAAAGTAACTTTTTAATCAACTACCAGGACTCATTCGCCAACCTGGGCGAATCAGTCCCAGATGTGGGTTTTTGTCTGGAAGTCTGTTTCAGGGAAAAGGGTATTAGAATCTACAAACAGCTATGGAAAACAGCTACAGTGGCACTCATTCACCACTCTTGGTGAATTAGTCCTATTCCGCTTTTTCAAAAATTGAAATTTTTGATCTACACTTCAACACCTGCACTTTCCTTCCAAATTGAGTTCCATATCTGAATCTATGAAAATAGCTACGAAACATAATATAAACTTGATTTGCTAATGGGGGGTTTGCCTCAGTCAAACCCCTAGTTTGGTAATTAAACCTTGATAGAAATAATGAAATGTGCATGAAAACCCTAGCCTTAAGTGTGTCTAAGACTAAGAAATCTAAAACATGATGCAATCCTATTCTAATATGCAAGAATATGATGCAAGAATGGAAATATAAAGATGAACAACTCACTTATAGTGATCTCTAATCACCCCAAATGAGCTCTAATGATGCTTGTACCTTCCTTAGGCTGAATGTAGAATGATGATGGAAGATGGAACCACTTAGGAAACAAGTCTTTAGGCTTGGCTTGATGGCTAGTTGTATCTCCCCAACCTAGAATCCATCATGATTCACCATAGACAACCATGATCAACCCTTAACAAAGCTAGATCTTGAATGAAAGTGAGCTTGAAGACCTACAAAAACACTTTAAGGCTGCTCCAAAGCTTCAACTTTGCTTACTTTTAAAACTTGAATACTCTTGTGAAAATTTGCTTAAAGATTCTTAATGCTTGTCTCTTGAAAATGCTTGCGCAAAGTGCTTAGAGATGATAAAAATGACTTAGAAACTTTCTTTTATAGGAATTGACACCTAATTGACCGTTATTTAGATCTCAAAAGCTGACATCCACCAAAATTTTGAATCAAAATGGTGAATTTCTCGCTCAAAATTAAAAAAGACTCCAAATGGGACTCATTCACCACTCTTGGCGAATGGGTCCCACCTAAGGGGGCTCATTTGCCCAAGGTGGCGAATGAGTCCCACCTTAGCTTTTTAAGGTGGGTTTTTGGGATTTTTCGGTGTTTTGAATGATTTTGTAGGATTTTTACGTAAAATGAGCCTTGAGATTTAAAATAATGGGTCTTAGGGGCCTATAAATGATGATTTTAAAGGTTAATTAATGCAAAGATGCCAAAATGGGTCCAAATTAAGAGTGAAATTGCCTCGCTTTCAAGAGCATACAATTTTCTACACTACAAGTACTATCCTTTATTTTTTGATCTCCTTTTAATAGTAAAGAATTATTTCATAACTTTATTTTTCACTTAAAAAAATTTAACAATTCTTATATTTAGTACTAAGGTCCATTGTTTCGTAACTATTCCTAAACAATTTTCTTCATCTTATTTTGTAATCTCATATTTATGGTATTGCCTTTTAAAACTTATGTTTTTATGTATTGATGTTGCTACCTTTATAACCTATGTAGCTATAATCTTCTCCACAATTGTACTACTATAGTTCTAAACTATTATTTTGAAGCCTTAATTACTACTCATTTTTTATTCATTGTTAAATTGTTTTATATCAATATAAATATAAAATAATATTTATATTATTATGTAGATTTCTCTTGGCTCCTTTCATGATTCTTATCTTGGAAGAGCCTTTTGTACATTATTTATTTTACTATTAATAGATGTTTTTTTCCAATAAAAAATCAATATAAATATATAAACTTTTACCATTACAATTATAATAAATTATTTATTTTAATTTCTATCTAATTAATATTAATCATGCCACAATATCATAATTTTTATAAGAAAAACTCTTTAATTAATTAATTCACATATTTTTTATTATACATTGTTTTTACCAAAACCTCTTTAATTAATTAATTATGTGGAAGGCATTCCCTTATTTGAGCTTCACGAGCTCAATTTTCCTATCGACGGTTGAAAAGCAACAAGACGCTCTTGTTGACAATGAAACAAATCTCAGCCGTCCATCATTTTTCGCCATTTTCGACTGTTTTTCATCATGTTCTGACTGTTTTTCCCTGTCGCTACCATTTTTCCGGCTGAATCTCAGTCGTTCATCATTTTTTGCCATTTTTTTGGTTGTTTGCCATAAATTTTCATTGCTTTCCCCGTCGCTTTTTCGTTGCTTTCCCTGCCACTCCTCCATCTCCAATTTGGCGAGCTGTAGCCTAAAAATAAGGCTTTGACAAGGGTTTTAGAGTATGTTTATTAAAATGAAAATTACGGCTTAGATCCTAATAATGAGCACATTTAGGTTTTCAAATAAAATGAAAATTACGCCAAGATCCTAATAATGAGGACATTTAGGTTTTAAAATTATGACATCCTTTACCATACGTAGTTATGTATAAATTAGCATAATTAATATATAATGTATATTTTATATTTATAAATAATATAATTATATTATTTATTATATATTTAAAAATTCCCGCATCTTTTATTCTACATAGTTAAGTATAAATTATAGTCCTAATAACGAGCACATTTAGGTTTTAATATTATGACATAAGTAATTAGTTTTATATAATAAATAATTTGGTTTATAATATATATTGTTATATTATATAACAATACAATAGTTAATACATAAATAATAAATATAATAATGACATAAATAATACATATTTATATAATAATATAATAGTTAATATATAAAATTTTAAAAATAAATATAATAATATTATTCTATAATTTAAAAAATTAATAATAATATTAAAATCATTTTCTAAATGACCTACCAATTGATCTCATTTACTATACAAATGTGTGCAAAAAATAAACCATTTTTTTCCTAATTGACCTTCCACACCTCTACCTGTACCCATTGCACAAGGTGTCATAGGTAGTTAGCCATAGGCTACATATAATGTGAGATTTGAGTTGTGAGAAAATAAGTTTCAATTACCATTTAATGGTAAAAGCCTCCAAAATAAATATCAGGTAAAAGCTTCCAAAATATCACTTATCACATAAAAGCCAGATAAATATTGATTTGACAACTGGATAGGAACATTATATTTCTATTTGCAATATTTTTTGTCAATTCGCTGACAACTTTCTTTTTTCATTTGTATTGCTTTATGTTTTAAATTTGTATACAAATATTTCATAATCAGATAATAGTTAATTTCTTTTAAAAAAAATCTAAATTTGTCTAATTTTATTTCAGTCAATTATTTAACACTTATTATTAATTGTTTAATATAACCACATACTCTCTAACATATTAACAATATATTACATATTAACAATAAATATAATATTTTATATTAAAAATGAATATAATTAACATGATTTTGATAACAATGAACGTTACCCAAAAATTGGGAGAGATGCACTTTTCAGCTCTACAATATTAAAATACCGAAACGACAATATCACACAACTGGGAGATGCCGTGTTTGTAGACAATGAATCAAAATTTATGATGGTAAAACCCAATACACACTCATAGTCATATATATATATGACCGTGTACTGAATATTTTTTTAAAAATAAAATATTTGTAAATAAATTTTCAGTAAATAAATAATTATTCAATAAATAAAAGAATTTGTAGATAAAAAAAGATAATCACATAATCTAATTTATAAATTTTATTGTACAGTGGAAATTTAATGTCTTCAAATAAAATAACTCTTAAATAAATAGAAATATTCTTAAATAATTTTAAAGTAAAATAAAATAAAATTCAAAATTGATATGATATTTTTTAGATAGATGTTTTTAAGATATGATTTAGTCATTTTGTATGGAGTATTCAATTTGATGATAATTGAGACATTTTTGTGTTTATAATTTGTTAATATAAAATAACAAATTTATATGTGTAGTTTAATAAAGGAAGATAATAATATATTTTTTAATTACTACATGTATAAAATAAATTCAGAAATGTAATTAAATTAGATTTAAATAACTTCAAGAAATTATATTTGTCTAATTATAACAATTAAACTAAAAATAACTTCTAATTTAAACATATATTTTATAAATTAAAAATATGTATATATCTATTGACTTTTTTAAATTATTATACAAATTTACATAATATAAATTATCATTACACTTAATAAATTTTTAAATAATATTATATTAATTTAACTTTTAAATATTAAAATTCGATAGTCACGTTTACCTATAACAAAATAAATAAATAAATTTCCTAAAGATCCAATGGTTTAAATAAATGTATTTATGATAACTAAATTTTCGATCCACACGTTCTTTTGATTGTAATTAGATTCGACTCCATGTGTTGAGAACGGCCAAAAAGTTTGAAGGATCAATTCCTATATTTAATATCCGATGAATCACTCCCTAAAGCTGACATTTGTATACAAATGCTAATTTTTATTTAGTTTTGGATATACGTTAAGAGAATAGTTTTGTATATTTGTATTTTTTATTTTCATCTTTTTATTGTAATTTTTATGTTTAGAAATTTATGTTTTTATTAAATTTATTGTTTGATTTTCTTAAGTCAATTTTATGGGTGTAGAATTAATTTCACATTCATATATTTTACTTTCAAATTTTAAAATCAAATTTAAATTTTGTCAATATTATTTTGATTTGATACACATTTTACATGATTTATTGTAGGATATTTCAATTGAACACTAAAAAAAATTTATATCTCATCACCATTCTAGTACATTTGCATGACCAATGTTTACTATTCTTGATCATTTGTACAATCATAGAGATAGTTCAAATAAAATAAAATGAATGCATAACCTAGATCAAGCTAAAGAGAGTTCAAATAAAATGAGTGCATAACAATCTTGTCAATGCAAAACTCTTATTTGTTGAATCACGAGGATTTAATATTGTATGAATGGTGGAGATTGATTGAGAGTGAGTGGAAAATCTTGATAGGCTAAAAATAGTAAAAAGGAATTATGTCGACTCTTGAATAGGGTGTTAAATGGGTGAGGCTAATTAGTTATTTTTATCTATTTTAGCTAATCGGTTGTGGATTGATTAAAAATAGGAGGGAATAGAGGAGTTATGATGAAATATGAGTAGAAAAATAGTTTTTTTATTATTTGTAGATAAATAAGTGAAAATAGATTCAATTGTTTATTTTAAAATAAATGAATGAGAATTAGTCTAACTAACTAAATAATGTGAAATATTTAATTAATTAGTGGTGGTGAATGAAAAGAGGAATTAACATGATAATGAGAAAATGTCAACACCCTAGTAATAGAATGTTAGTTGTGACATTAAAAGGTAGTGAAATTTAAGTGTTTATGATTCACCAACTTCCTTAAGATATTTATAAATAGCACTAGCCCATAACAATCAACAAGGAGCAAAATTTAAGTTGAACTAAAGAATAAAAGTAAGATTTACTTGGAGATCAAATTCATATGTCATATGTCAAATCTATATTCACTAAAGTGACCTATATTTGTGATGTAATACCCCTCTGTTTTGCCTTCTGATTGGACAGCGTGTCCTTGTGTGGGTTTGTTGTTGTGATGTGCTTCTGATTATTCAGATGTTATCTTTATTCCATGCTTTGGATTAGCATAGCGGTTATTTGAATTACAGATGATTATGCTTTGGATTATAATAGTATGTTAGAATTGCCAACTATTTGCAATGTATTGGTGAAGGGGACGGTATCGCATCACTCGCTTGTGAGCGCCCTGCGATCCCGTGATTACCTCTTCACGGTGTGTATTTTATGTTGTTTATACTATATGTTGTTGTTACTTGATTTGCAGGTTGATAGGTACAGGACATCGACTCCACCTAGTTTCACAGGTTGGAGCGTGTTCAATACCCAACGGTATTTGATTGGAAGATAGTAGCTAGGTTTCCGTGTCAGGTCGTCACCCTAGTCCTTGTATGTTGTCAGTTGTTTGTCAGGTTGTGTTGCTTTGGATATTGTGCCCTCTCTTCGTTATTTAATTGCAAGTTAGAAAAGGGGTAATCAAATGGGTTTCAGTATTTAAGTTGTTGAGTAATGTAATATGGAATTATGTGGAAATATAATTTATTTATTATTAATTTAATTTAATTAATAAATAATTTAATCGTTGATTAAATCTATTTATTAATTAATTAAATTTTTGATGTTGAAAGAAGTGAATTTATTTATGTTGAATTTGGAAATAAAGAAAATGCATGAAAGTCAAATTGAGAAATTTGAAATTGAAAAATTGAAAATTGAATTAAAAATCAAATTAGAAGTTTGAATTCAAAAATTAAAGAAATTAGATATTTTCTAATTTTCTATTTTGAAGAATTTATGGGGGGTTGTTGGATTTTTTTAGGGTTTTATCCTTATGTTTGGATTTTGGATCACAATTTTGAGAGGATGAAGTTTTTGAAAAATTGGAAATGGAGGAGAGGAAGAATGGTTTTCATTTTGTGGGTTTTGGCTTGGAGTTGTGAAATTCGGTGGAGCTGAAGTAGGAAGCTGAGCACCGCCTAGATCTCCTCACAAACTCAGGGAATCAGGTTCATGTTTTAGTAATTGGTTGTTTTGAGATTTTTTAAATTGTATATGTTTTGTTGTTGATTATCATGTTGGAAAATTCAAGAAAATAAAAATCTTCTTGGCTATAAATAAATATTTCAGTTTATTTTCCTCAATTTATTTCTTCCATGAGGTTGTTGGGATCATAATATATATATATATATATATATATATTTATTTATATATTTATAATGTGTTTTTTGTTTGAAAATTCATCCTTGGAGGGAGTTATGTTGTGGGTTTTCTTTTTTTTTAAATAAACCCCTTAAGAAGGGCGCGGATTTCTAAAAAAATCTGCAGGCTTGTGTTTGAGAAGGAAATAAAAAAATTATAATTTAAAAAATTAATTTCTTTTGTGTGGGGGGTTGGGGGCTCAACCCCTACCACACCTCCCATGGAGGCAAGTGGAGGGAGCCGTGCCCAGCGCGCTCCCCACACCCTGTCGCCACCTCCCCCGTCTGCAGCGCTCCCCACCTCCTCCGCTGCCACCGCCTTCCACTGCGACTGTTGTTAACACAGCCGCCGCTGCCGCCAATGGTGGTCGGCTGTGCTAAGCACAGCTGCACCACCAATGGTGGTGGCTGGCTGGTTAACCATTGTCACCTTGAGTGCAAACCGCGGCCGCCTGCCATTTTCGCCGCCCTGTGTGGGAATCTGCGTGGCCTGGGAAAGAAAGGCGCGATCGCCCAACCCTAATACCGGCGCACGACCCGAGGTCCGTGTGGGTTTTTTCTTCATTTGGGTTTATTTTATTCTAATATATATAAATAATATTTTATATATTATAAATTATAATATTAAAATATTAGAATAATATTTTATATTATATTTTATAATATTAAAATATTAGAATATATTGTTAATAAAATATGTATAATATCTTGGATATTATAGATTGTAATATTAAAATATTTATTTAAAAATATTTTAAATAATATTTTATATTATAATTTATAATATTAAAATATTATTATATGTGATGTTAAGGCTAATGGCTATTGTTGTGGTAAAAAAAAAATTAATTTATATAGGAAATTGGTGATTTATTTAAATAATGGCATGGTTTAATTGTAAAAATGAAAACATTGTAACTTTAGTCATGGTATTGACTTTATTTTAAAATAATATATAATTGGAAAGATCAAAAATTTGATTTATAAATATATGTTTAATTAGAGAAATTAAATGATTTTAAATGATTTATATTTGCAAGGACGTGTTTAAAATTGCAATTAATTGATGGTTCATCTTGCCAAGGAGATATTGTTATCTTAAAATGATTTATCTGAATTGAAAGGTAAATGTTAATTTATTGTTCAAGTAGGAAGTTAAATATTGAGTCTTAATTTAAAAGACGTGTTTTAATTCAGATTACTGAATGCAATAGAGTACTGAACGTTAATGAGGAATGGATTTAGAATATCCAAAGGTAGTTGGTTTCATGTGCCTTAAGTGAATATTCCCTTCGTACTCTTGTTTTGGGAAATGGGTTAAAGGTGTGTTTTGTTCGTAAGTCTTCCAAATGGGATTTTCAGTTATGTGGTCGTCGTTTGTGATGTCAACCTGTTGTGAATTCTCTTGGATAGTGCATGAGGATTGTGTCTATGTTAGTACCTGATTTTCACGAATGGGGACGTTTGTGCCTCCTGTGAAAGGAGTAGATTTTGTAATGTTTGCCTCCTTGTTAGGAGCGATCTTGTTATTATTGTTACCTCCAGTGTTTGGAGATGGTTTTATCTTTGTCACCTCCTGAGAAAGGAGTGGGCGTGTTATCTTGTTTGTTGCACCTTGGTTCCATTGATGCTTGGTTGGTGTGTGTGTGTTGTCGAGTAGAAGAGTGGCTTGTAATGGGGGCCAACACACGAAGTGGTGCCAAGGTAACTTGTTGTAAGTTAGTTAATCAAGTGATAACTAAAACAATACTTAGAAGCTTAGAACTAACTTCTCACTAATCAAGATAAGTATGCCTCACTCATGGACCCATGTGTTCGGTCAAGCTTGGGATGGGTGGGAAGGCCGGTAATGGCAAGGTCATCTATCTTGTATGTACAAAAGGTATTTGATTCCGCATTAGTAAGTATGAGGGCCGGGGATTGGTTGAGGCCACTATCCGACGATCTATCGTGGGTAACTCATGACGAGCTGTATGATGACACTCTGTCTAGGACAACAATTGGTTTATGTTTTCACTATAGTAAGTGTGAGGGCCAATGATCGGTTTGAGGCTACCATCCTGACGATCCGCAGTGGGTAACTCATGATGTGTTGTGAGAGGGCACTTTGTGTGACCATAGTTGGTACTTGTTTATTGTGGGTATGGTTTCCGTAACATACCTGATGTGACCATGGTTGGTGTTCGATTATTATTGTGTATGGTTATCTTAACATACTTGATCTACTTTATATCTGGAAGCAATGTAACCTTGTAGAGTTGTTCTTGTGTTGTACTTGCATGGCATCTGAGTTGTACATGTGTTGATCTTATGTTGTACTTGTGAGGTTCATGTGATTGGTTGTTTTAGTTTGGTTTAGTTATGTTAGCCTATGGCTAGAGGTAGATTATCTTGACTAGGATTCCTGGTTACTATCTCCTAGCACAGGGGGTGGGCCTTTGGGTTCCACTTGGTTGGGTGGCGTGCACCTAAATCCGTTGGGCTATCTTCATGTTCATGTGGATGAGACTTCCAGTTGGAGAGCTCATTGGTTTCAGTATCAGTTCTTGCTTTATTTCCTTTCAGTTGATCTTGTATAATTTTACCCCTCAGTTGTTATCGAGGTGGAGGTTGTAATTGTAATTATGTTATTGGACCTACCTCATTCAGGGAATGAGTGTTGTAATCTTATTGTAATGAATGGATTAATGCAATGGAAAGTTATCTTTATGCTTTGATGTAATTCATCTTATTGGAATGTATGTGATTAAATTATTAAGTAAATGATTGACATGGTTTAATTCATGTTTTTGTTGAGGTTCTATTTAACCTTTGTCTCGTAACCTTAGAGGTTGTTGGCATTAGTTAACGAACTTGCTTATTAATTATACTTTTTAAAAAAAAATATTCTATTTAAGTAGTTAAATGCAACTTCCTCTAGGGTTGCGTGGCGGGGCGTTACATGTGAAATTGACTAAATGCAAAGGAGATGGACTATTTTTATTAGAGGTAAAGTATATACAACATACATTTAGTTCCACTCTTTTAAGATAGTTAATTTTAGAGCCACATTAAAGTTATGCATCTTCATCATTCCTAAAACTAAGTATAATCATCTTTTTTTATATACAACAGGGGTATCCCCGCGACCCAGCCCAACGCCCCACTACCCAAGCCAACTCTGCATTTAATCTCTTACCCTAGTATTAATTATTCAACTATCATTCCTATAGTTGAAAGTAATCAATCTAGGTTGTCTTACACTTATTTGTATGCATTTTATTGGATTAAATTAGATTAATATTGGGGAAAGGTTATCTTCTTTCACATTTTGGTAAACTCCTCTTATTTTACACCCCCTATAATTTGACCTTTAAATTTTATTTGTATTTTTACTTAAGGTTAATACCTTCATTGTTGTATCTTTATATTAATTTTATTTAATATAGATATCTTAAGGAATTTAGCAACTTCTTTAATGTATTTCTAAATGCCACTAATCCTTAACAATCAATGAGAAGTAAAATTTTAGGTGAACTAAAGAACAAAAGTGTGAGTTTTACTTGGATATCAAAACCATGAGCCATAGATCTTAGATCCACATTAAAGTTGTTCATCTTCATTGTTCTTAAAATGGAGAATATTATGCATTTTATTAGATTAATTTAGATTAACATTAAGAAAAGGGATATTTACAAGCGTAGCAACCCAACAAGGATTCGAACCTTGGTGGCAACATCACCAAGCAAGTGTTTCAACCGTTGCGTTATACAAGTCATCCCCAAAAGGTTATTTTCTTTCTTATTTTTGGTGAATTCTTCTAATTTTACATCTCCTATAATTTGACATTAATATTATATTTTATTATTATTTAAAATTATTATATTCATTATGTTATATTTATATTATTTTTTAAAGTAATAGAAATATCTTAAATTTACAATAGGTATAAATTGTAATTTTTTTTTATTTTTTTATTAGACTGCAGAAATCGGGTAGCACGACTCCCTGTAAACTGCAGTGCTTTTTTAACGTGACCGACGTCGCTGGCACGACACGCCCTCCAGTACCACGGGGGTGGGGGAGACGGTATAAATTGTAATTTAATTTTTCGACCCCCTATAAACTGCAGTGCGCCTGGTAAAATTTTTTACGTGACCGGTGGCGCTGGCGCAACACGCCCTCCGGTACCACAGGGGTGGGGGAGACTAACCTCGTGACCAACCTCCTGCAACAGGGAAGATTTAGCCAACCGAGCTAGGGCCCCAACCCCAAATTGTAATTTAATTGATGAGGATAATAATATATTTTTTTATTACATCATCTATTAAAATTTAATTTTTTGAAAGCTCAATTAAATCAGATTTAATTTTAAAGTGACTTCAAGAAATTATATTTTTTTAATTATAACAATTAAATCAAAAACATTATTCTTTAATATAAAAACAAAAATTTATCTCTATTGACATTCTTTAAGTAATTATAAAAAATTGCCTAATATAAATTACCATTAAATCTAACAGATTTTAAATATTACTATATTAATTTGACTTTTAAATATTAAATATTAAAATTTTGATGGTAACGTTTAACTATAAGCATAATATATTTGCATGCGGTGGTTTAAACAAATGTATTTATAATGCCTAAATTTTCAATCCACGCGTTCTTTTGATTGTATTTTGGTTTGACTCCATGTGCGGATGACGGCCAAAAAGTTTGAAGGATCAATTCCTAAATTTAATATCCGATGAATCACCTCTCTAATGCTGAATTTTGTATACAAATGTTTAACTTTTATTTAGTTTTGGATTTATGTTAATTAAAAGTTAGTAGTATAATTTTTAAATTTAATTTTTTTAATTTAATTTTTATTCATATTTAATGATTCATTATCAGAAGGAGGAGAGTCAATTTTTTTGATGTGGAATTAATTTAGCATTTATATATTGTACTTTCAAAATTTAAAGATTTCTTTATAAATTTAATCCTCCAAATTTTAAAAATTCATCTCCATTTTATTCCCATCATGATTTGATTTAAGAATAGTTATTGTTATATATGTATGTGTATATTTTTTGCTTTTATTGTAGTTCTTATGTTTGGATTTTTTTTGTATTAGATTTATTGTTTGTTTTTTTAAGTCAATTTTATGGGTGTAAAATTAATCTCTCATTCATATATTTCACTTTTAAAATTTAAAGATTCATTTACAAATTTGTCTCAAAATTTTAAAAATTAAATTTAAATTTTGTCACTTTATCTCCATTTTATTCCCACCATGATTTGATTTGATACACATTTTGCATGAGTTGCTCTAGGAATCTTGTAATTGAAAACTAAAAAGAACTTACTAAAATAGTTAGTTATATATGTTAGTGTATATTTTTATTTTTATTGTAGTGCTTATGTTTGGATATTTATTTTTTGTATTAGATTTATTGTTTGGTTTTTAAGTCAATTTTATGGGTGTGGAATTAATCTAGCATTCATATATTTCACTTTCAAAATTTAAAGATTCATTTACAAATTTGACTCTCAAAATTTTAAAAATTAAACTTAAATTTTGTCAATTCATCTCCATTGTATTCCCACTATGATTTGATTAGATACACATTTTGCAAGTCATTGCAAGAATCTTTCAATTGAACACTAAAAAGAACCTATATCTACATCATCATTCTAATGTATTTGTATGGCCAAAGCTTACTATCCTTGACCATTTCAACTATAGAGATAATATTTCCAAGAGATTGAGTTAGGAAAAAATGATCCTAGTGTTTTGTATATATGCAAAATTTATAACAAAATGCAAAGAGATTAAACTAATGTTAAACCCTCTATTCTAAATGAAACATAACCTCAAATTGAGCTATAGAGAATTCAAATAAAATGAACACATGACAATCTTGCTAATGCAAAACTCTCTTTGTTGAGGTCAATTGCTTGAAATGCAATGAATGTGATTGCTAAAGGAGTCATTAAAGATTTTTGTGTCATGTGTACTTATTAATCCCTATAAAAAATTTATATGAAAGATTGAATTGAATTTATAATGTTCGATTGAAGATGTGAATGGTGAAGATTTAATATATATGCATTGTGGAGATTGATTGAAAGTGAGTGGAGAATCTTGATAGGCTAAAATCGGTCAAAAAGGGTGGTTTCTAAAATGTGTGAGGATAATTAGTTATTTTTATTTATTTAGCTAATTAGTTGTGAATGGACTAAAAATAGGAGGGAATAAAGGAGTTATGATGGAATATGAGTGGATAATTAGATTTTTATTATTGGTGGATAAATAAGCACCAAAATAAAATTAATTAATTATTTTAGAATAAATGAATGAAAATTAGTCTAATTGACTAAATAATGTAAATTATTTAATTAATTAGTGGGGTAAATGAAAAGAAGAATTAACATGATAATGAGAAAATGTCAACAAGGTATTAAGATGGAATGCTAGTTGCGACATTAGAAGGTAGTGAAATTTTAGTGTTTATAATTCAACTTTAATTTTTATTAAAATTGAATGATGAAAAAATTAAACACCTCGAGACATTTGGACATATTTTATATATAGGTTATATATTTGCTAGCGTGCATAACACATTGAATAAATTAATATATTTAGGGTTATGATTAGAGTTAGCATTTAGGATTAGGGTTTATATTATGGTTAGGGTTAGCATTAGGGTTAGGGTTTGGTTTAGATTTATTATTATGATTAGGGTTAGGGTTTAGTGCTAAGGTTGGGTTTATGGTCATAGTTAGTGTAAGATGGAATGCTAGTTGTGACATTAGAAGGTAGTGAAATTTCAGTGTTTATAATTCAACTATTTTCTTAAGGTTTTTCTAAATACCACTAGCCCTTAACAATCAAGGAAGAGGAAAATTTAAGGTGAACTAAAGAATAAAAGTGTGAAATTTACTTGGAGATCAAATCAATAGGTCACATGTCAAATCATTATTCATGCAAGTGACTTATATTTTTGAAATTGACTAAATGCAAAGTAGATGGACTATTTTGATTTAAGGAAAAGTGGAGAAAATAAAGATCTAGTTCCAATATTAAGATAGTCAAAATTTTCAATCACATCAAAGTTATTCATCTTCATCATTCCTAAAACTAAGTATAATCATTCCTACAATTGAAAGGAATTAATCTAGGTTAACTGACACGTATGTGTATGCATTGTATTAGATTAATTAAGATTAACATGGGGGAAAGGTTTTTTTTCACATTTCTAGTGAACTCTTATTTTATACCCCCTATAATTTGACCTTAAAATTGTATTTTCATTATTACTTGTTTAATGTCTTCATTGTTGCATATTAATATTATTTTTGTCTAAGTAATATAGATATCTTAAATAATTCAACACCTTTCTTAAGGTATTTTTAAATACCACTAGCCCTTAATAATAAGTAGCAAACTTTAAGGTGAACTAAAGATCAAAAGTGTGAGATTTACTTGGATATCAAATCTATAGGCCACATGCCAAATCTATACTCACAAAAGTGACCTATATTTGTAAAATTGACCAAAGACAAAGGAGAAGGAATATTTTGATTTAGAGACGAAGTATAGGCAACAAAGTAGAGTCAAGCCAAAATTATCTGTCTTCATTATTTATAAAACTAAATATAATCATCTCTTACATTTAAACTCCTAGTTTGACATTAAGTATTCGATTATCACTCTTATAGCTAAAAGTAATTACTTTAAGTTAACTTACTCTTATGTGTATACACTTTTATTGGATTAATTTAAATTAACATTAGAAAAAAATAATTTTCTTTCACATTTTGGATGACCTTTCTAATTTTATACCCCTTATAATTCACCTTAATCTTATACTTCCATTTATTTAAGGTCAATATCTTCATTATGTTATATTTATATTATTTTTATTTAAGTATTATAGATATCGTAAATACATCTAAAAAAGATATTAAAAATATATAATTTCTGAAATAAACAACAAATTTAATATAAACACTATGAAATTATTTATCTTTATCTTTTAGATAAATATATTTTAAAAAATTATATATTTTTTTTAACATTTAGATCACACTCAATGATATATCATCATAAAGAAGAAAGTGAAAGATTGAAATACAGACATAATTTTGTGAATAACATAAACCACAAATCCAAAAACAAATCTATATTATTCAATATAAACTATAAATAACTAATACCAACATTTAAAATATCTATATTGATTTAATATAAATATACACATTTCACTATTATAATATTATCCAAAAATTGGTAGAGATGCACTTTTTCAGCTGTACAATATTATAATATAATATCCATCGAAATCGCAACTAAAACGGAGACAAGCGAAAACTGAAACGGAGACAAGATAGCCGTTATTATTATAGACAGTTAGAAGCTCAATGTTTTGCCTCTTGTTTCGCTAACACAATCATTTTTGGAAATTGTATTATGTTTCTTCGATACCTGTAATGGGTACGCCGAAGAAGTGTGGAAGGTCAATTAGGATAAATTTTGGTCCATTTTTTTCATAATTGTAATTATATTTATATATATGATAATTTTGTTAAAAATATAATATAATAATTAGATAGTATAATCATATTATTTAGAATTTATTTTGTATTTTATTATTGTATAATATTAAAATCTAAATGTGTTCATTATGAGGATCTTGATCATTTTCATGTTAAAAATTCTTACAGATGATGTTGATCGTTATTTTCATTTTTAAAAAAATACTTAATTTTCATTGGATTTTTTTTTTAAATTTCCCAATCCAATGAATGTGAGAAGGAACTATTCATATGTAAGGAAAAAATAATTAAAAAATAAATATAAGACAAAGGTTGATTGTTGTTATAAGCAGTCGAGCGCTTACCTAACTATGCTCATTATTAGGGTCGGGCTTAAACATCACCCACTAACGTTTTAATTCCTAGGTGGCTCGTGGGCCCGTCCTTACTCTGTTCCGTTGGATTTTTTTTCGTTATGTTTTCTGTTGCGGTCATCTTTAACTCTCCCCAGTCACTTTCACCGCAGCGGTTATGTTTGAATCTGCATCAGTCACTATCACCGCAGCTGTTATGTTTGAATCTGCATCAGTCATTGCCACCGCAACTATTATGTTTGAATCTTCATCTCCCGCCCAATCCATTGAAACGACCAACGACATTCCCTCCTTTTTCAACTACATTCTGAACAACACTAGTTGAGCATAGTTCGCATCTCTGTTGCTCCTACTGCCAGACGTGTGGAAAATAATGGAGGATGCGCCAAGCTTGTAAATTGGGTGGTTGAGTCATATAACAATGTTTTTAGCTCATCTCCGACTAAAGTTGATGAAAAACTCAATGAAGCGACCATTAGCCTACTTAATGCTAATGATCTTTTAGTGAACATTATTGAAAATGGTGAAGACTACGGTAAGCTGCTCTCTTTAAAGAATCTCTTATTTTTATCAAGTTCTTGCTTCATTTGGATTAAGTGATTGTGTGGCTAAAACAATGTATCTAATTTACCTGAAATTTGGGTGCAGGTTTTCACTATACTATGTCAACCAGCTGTGGGTCGGAAGACTTTGGTGCAGAAACAAACCATGGAAAGGCTCATCCCCTGAACTTGTTTTGCAATGATACAAGCACATATGTATTTTGCGATGAACTTTATGGCACTGAAAAAGTTTATAGCATTATTTCAGAGCAGATTTATAGTGGAAACACTTCTATTGTGTATCTGTTTAATCTCTCTACACTAGTCTCGGGAGAAACTCGTTTGATTAGTAAAGATGCAACGACCTTGTCAGAGATGTAGTTGTTACTGTTTCATTTTTTAGGGTTGTAGAATTCACAACGAAGAACTAAATATTTAGGAATAAGTTCACACAATTAGAGTATTTGTGTGAAAAAATTATTTTCAATTATTATTAATGACTTTTTAAGTTCCTGGCTATAATAGAGAGACTAAATTGTTTTTGTAGAATCAGTTTTAGTATTAGTTTACATTGGTACTTGCCTCAGCTGAAACATTTGATAGAATTGTTAATGTTGTTCTAGTTTTATATTTGTGGAATCAGTTTTAGTCTTAGTTTACATTGGTACTTGCATCAATTGAAACATTTGATAGAGTTAATGTTCTATTTTTGTACATTTAAAAAAATTGTTAAACAAGTGTTGAAAAAATATCATTGGTTGCTCTTTTTTTGTTGGGTATGTCTCTGTTTCTTTACTTTATAAAGGGAGAAAATTTTGAGTTTTCTAAGAAATCAGGATATGTCTCTGTTCAATTACAAGGATAGCCAGAGGCAAAGGGAGTTCTTTGCTAACAAATATCTTAATTCTATGCGACTATTCTTGTTTAGAATGACGAAGTTGAATTGGGATTTCTTTCACATAACGATTGTTTTTTCGGTTCTATTAAAAATAATGGTATTGGAGTATGTTATGAACCATAATTTATCAAGAGTTGGGGATTCTATTTCACATAGTTATTTTCTATATCTTGGCTTCTCTAAAGTTTGATCCTTCTTGTTGATTCCAAATTGTTATTTTCGATTTGTGAACTTTTGCTTGGAGAGGATCAAAGCCTTGGGAAGGTGTCACTTTGAATATTTTTAGGTAGAATCTTAGCAATTAGTGTTAGAATTTGATTCTAAAAGGTGGCAAATTGGTTTTACTTAGCTATCAAGTTTGTAAGAATTGATTGTGTCTTTTAAGGTTGTATAAAACATGTAATTTTTTGAAGTAGGATATAATAAATAATTTTATTTGTGTATTTTTTTAATCTTTGTATTGTTACTATCTCTCTAAATTTTATCATGGTATTAGAGTTAGATTGATCATGACTCCATTTTCGAAGTTCTTAGGTAAATGAGAGCATCTTGAGAGTTGATTCTCTTAAGATAAGACACATAGTTTGTTGTAAAGTGGGTAGAATAGGATTGGGTAGATGGATTAGAAGCTCAAATGTGTTAAAGAAAAAGAAGAGAGATTCTCTTAGAAAATGACTACTTTTTGTTCTTGAAAGAAAAGTCCCCAAAGAAAAGGTGAAAGTGTCTATTTGAAGGGAGGGTAAAGATTTTTTTTGTTGCAAACAAACAAAAAAATAGGACTAAATTTTCTAAGTGTCAAAATATTGGAGTCTTTTATATTTTTGAAAGGATAATGTTTCTACAACCATGTGTTTTGCTTGGGAGAGACAAAAATGAGTTATTTTTGTTAATATTGACGATGCCAATGAACAAGTCATCTTATTATTTTAATGACCAATAGATGTGTTGGGATCATCAAAGCACATCTATATAAAGGTTGTCAAAGGAAATATAGGTTCCTTGACATGTCTCCAATTGAGTATTGGAGGAGGAGAGGTGTTTTAGGTCTAAAAGGGTATGGTGTGTCCATTGGATAATTTAGTGGATGCTCAACTGTAGGAATGAAAGAGAGAATTTATAATTTATATGAATATGCTAGATATCATACAGACTTCATTTCTTCAAGAAGGAAAAGTGTTGGGATTAATAAATAAATATGTAAGCATGTTGTTGGTAGTGTTAGTTTCAACTCTAGTAATTTGCTAGAGTATTCTTTTAAGAGGTGCCAAATTAATTTCATTTAGTTATCAAGTTTAGATTCAAGTTTGTAAGAATTGGTTGTACCTCTTGAGACTTTACAAGAATGTAATCTTTTGAAGTAGAATATAATTGATGGTTTCATTTGTATGTATCTTTTGTCTTTGTACTATTGTTATCTCTTCATTTTTTATCAACTTGTAGGTGTTTTGAAAATTAAGACTAGCCTAATAGTAATAAATGATTTTTTTTGTCAACTCCATACCATAGCTCAATCAATGTTTTACTTCCTAATTTTTAATTTGGGTATATTATTTTTATTTGTTGATATTTTAATTGGTTGTGACTTGATATTGTAATTTTTTTGTTTGCTTCATTCCATTTGGGCATTTATTTAATTGCATCATTCATTATTTTATTGTTCAAGATGGGAAGTTGAGTTTACCATACTTAAGTAATTTTGATTAGGTTTTGCAACATCGATTGGAGTAGGAACTCCCTCTTTGACCTCAAATTCATTTCAATAACGTACTAAATGATCAATACTTGCATCAAATAGGTTTACCTCATCAGGCGATTTATTGTGGTCTTTAATTTTATCCAACAGTCTTTGTTCTCTATGTAACTTCATGCTATCACTATGCAAAGGAATGATTACATAGGAAAGGTTCATCTCTATACTCCCACCAGTGGATGCTACCCATATTCTAGTTAACAACATACCTCGCCTAGGAGAGTGGTCCACTATTATAATGTCCATCAATAAATATTTGGACCTGTGTAAGTGGCCAATTAGAATTCTAAATTATTCACTACCTCAATGACATTCATCTCTATGGAATCCATAGCAAAAAAATTCTATAGGACTCTAACACTTGCAAACCAAGTTCATTCATTACCTAAAGTGGGATGACATTACTGGATGCACCAAATTCTAGCATATAATTATGGAACAACCATCCATTTACAATCAAAGTGGTATAAAAAGGATCAACACTCAATTGATAATAAAAGCTCCAAGCTATACCTCAATGGTCTCCTCCTTTTCTACATTTTCCTCTTGATTTGGAACACTAACTAGTTGTTCCAATGCAATAGTAGAGGTAAAAGAAAATATTTATGCCTTATGCTCTAAAATTTAAGAGCCTCACCTAGTGGTAAATAAATCCTTACCTAACTCAAGATATGTCTTACATCAATTTGAGTATATGTTGGAAAAGGTGCATCAAGTGCTAGAGTTCAATCATTTGCATTAGGAATGCAAAGCACCAACAGGTTGGAAGAGAGATAAATACCTTTACATTTCACCTATTTTCTATTTTCAACATCTCCAGCTATGTGCTTTAAGGATACCTCTTTATCACTCCTAGATTCCTTGGTATTGACAAATTTCTCCATATGAACAACAATGCCACCTATTTACATACTAAATGATTCTAGACCTTGGGCATGCAATTTTTTTCTTGTTTCCATCCTAGATTCTTCCCTTTTTCTACAACATTTTTGATTGGGATATTGTGTGTATCATCAACACTCACCTTCTACTTATCAACATCATTTTTTTGTGCTATCACATTTTCTTTACTAGCTCATTGCCCTTGTATACCTGGACATACCTATTTATCAATTGGTAACCACTTTGGACCTATATGATTCTTGTAATAAGGGTTTTGATGGTCTCATCCTCCTGTACCTCTTTTTTATGAGATCCTTTAAATGATAAAATTCATGAGCTAGAATTTCAAACTATAATTGATTAGCATTACCTTCATACTAGAAAACTTGGTCAAATTCCTCAAAATGATCTCAACATACTTCATCATTTTCTTGACCATGCACAAACTCATTGAATTGGTCAATATCATCTTGATAGTACTCAACATTGTATTCCTCATTCGAGGACTCTTTATCACTACTCACAGAAAGATTAGTTACATAATTCAAAGGATCATGAGGAAGGAAATAAGTCTCACACCATAATATCTCTTCTTGAAATTTCATATGCTCTCTCCTTAAAGGATCCAGTGTGTCCTTGTCTTGTTGCCTAAAGCTTACATGCTTGGGATCAAATCACCTATCCTATTTTTGTAGCCTTTTATACCAATAAATATTGTAGGGCCTATTGTGCAACCTCTTCCCTTCATTGAAATGTGTAATTATAACCTAAGGTGGTGACCCCTTCTCATTTCGAGAAAATTTATAGGAATTGTCTTTCATGGCACCATTACCTTATCCAATCTTTAAATCAATAGAATCACAATACAAAGAAAGATACATTAATTCATTTGGGTTGAGGTGCTAAGGTACCTTTCTCATGGTGAGGATCAAATTCCTATTGAATTCTATCACCATCTCGTTGATTATTTTCTTGACAGTGGTGAAATCATGGATGGTGAATTTTGGGTCAACCATATCCCCATATTGCAATATAAATACATTCACAAAATCCTCCTAGGAAGTTATACTATTGTTAGGGAGATTCTTGTACCACTCCTTTTCACTTTCTTTCAAGGAATGTACAAAAAAATTCATCATCACATCATCATCCTCTATGTTGTACTCATCAATTATATTTATAAAGTATCTCAAATTCTCTTCTCTTGTCACTACATTATTTCTTTGGTGGTGTTGGTCCAAAGTGACATACTATGTTTTTGAGATATGTTTTTGAAGACCCTAAAGGGTGCCTAGAAAGGTGAGGATTTTGTAGATTGAGGGCCTTCTCTAAAATATATTCCCAAATTTCATGATTTGAAGGGCTACAAGGAGAGTTGGAAGGATTTGAGGAAATATGCCAAGATAGGCTTTTGAGGAAAGGAAGAGTGTTTGAATCTCTTTGAATTGTGATTGAAATTAGTTTGCCTCCCTACTCTGCATCGGGGAGCTAAAAGGTATAGGAAATTAGACTATTTTGGTATCCCAATTTACCCAATCTAATCCCAATTGAAATTAGGGGAAACATTCTCAAATTCTAAAGAAATAATGTAGTGACAAGAGAAGAGAATTTGATATACTTTATAAATATAATTGATGAGTACAACATAGAGGATGATGATGTGATGATGAATTTTTTTGTACATTCCTTGAATGAAAGTGAAAAGGAGTGGTACAAGAATCTCCCTAACAATATTATAACTTCCTAGGAGGATTTTTTGAATGTATTTATATTTCAATATGGGGATATGGTTGACCCAAAATTCACCATCCATGATTTCACCACTGTCAAGAAAATAATCAACGAGATGGTGATAGACTTCAATAGGAATTTGATCCTCACCATGAGAAAGGTACCTTAGCACCTCAACCAAAATGAATTAATGTATTTTTCTTTGTATTGTGATTCTATTGATTTAAAGATTAGATAAGATAATGGTGCCATGAAAGACAATTCCTATAAATTTTCTCGAAATGAGAAGGGGTCACCACCCTAGGTTATAATTACACATTTCAATGAAGGGAAGAGGTTGCACAATAGGCCCTACAATATTTATTGGTATAAAAGGATAGAAAAAGAGGATAGGTGATTTGATCCCAAGCATGTAAGCTTTAGGCAACAAGACAAGGACACACTGGATCCTTTAAGGAGAGAGCATATGAAATTTCAAGAAGAGATCTTATGGTGTGAGACTTATTTCCTTCCTCATGATCCTTTGAATTATGTAACTAATCTTTCTGTGAGTAGTGATAAAGAGTCCTCGAATGAGGAATGCAATGTTGAGTACTATCAAGATGATATTGACCAATTCAATGAGTTTGTGCATGGTCAAGAAAATGATGAAGTATGTTGAGATCATTTTGAAGAATTTGACCAAGTCTTCTAGTATGAAGGTAATGCTAATCAATTATAGTTTGAAATTCTAGCTCATGAATTTTATCATTTAAAGGATCTCATAAAAAAGAGGTACAGGAGGATGAGACCATCAAAACCCTTATTACAAGAATCATATAGGTCCAAAGTGGTTACCAATTGATAAATAGGTATGTCCAGGTATACAAGGGCAATGAGCTAGTAAAGAAAATGTGATAGCACAAAAAAATGATGTTGATAAGTAGAAGGTGAGTGTTGATGATACACACAATATCCCAATCAAAAATGTTGTAGAAAAAGGGAAGAATCTAGGATGGAAACAAGAAAAAAATTGCATGCCCAAGGTCTAGAATCATTTAGTATGTAAATAGGCAGCATTGTTGTTCATATGGAGAAATTTGTCAATACCAAGGAATCTAGGAGTGATAAAGAGGTATCCTTAAAGCACATAGTTGGAGATGTTGAAAATAGAAAATAGGTGAAATGTAAAGGTATTTCTCTCTCTTCCAACCTGGTGGTGCTCTGCATTCCTAATGCAAATGATTGAATTCCAGCACTTGATGCACCTTTTCCAACATATACTCAAATTGATGTAAGACATATCTTGAGTTAGGTAAGGTTTTATTTACCACTAGGTGAGGCTCTTAAATTTTAGAGCATAGGGAATAAATATTTTCTTTTACCTCTACTATTGCATTGGAACAACTAGTTAGTGTTCCAAATCAAGAGGAAAATGTAGAAAAGGAGGAGACCATTGAGGTATAGCTTGGAGCTTTTATTATCAATTGAGTGTTGATCCTTTTTATACCACTTTGATTGTAAATGGATGGTTGTTCCATAATTATATGCTAGAATTTGGTGCATCCAGTAATGTCATCCCACTTTAGGTAATGAATGAACTTGGTTTGCAAGTGTTAGAGTCCTATATAATTTTTTTTCTATGGATTCCATAGAGATGAATGTTATTGAGGTAGTGAATAATTTAGAATTCTAATTGGCCACTTCCACAGGTCCAAATATTTATTCATGGACATTATAATAGTGGACCACTCTCCTAGGCGAGGTATGTTGTTAACTAGAATATGGGTAGCATCCACTGGTGGGAGTATAGAGATGAAACTTTCCTATGTAATCATTCCCTTGCATAGTGATAGCATGAAGTTACATAGAGAACAAAGACTGTTGGATAAAATTAAAGACCACAATAAATCGCCTGATGAGGTAAACCTATTTGATGCAAGTATTGATCATTTAGTACGTTATTGAAATAAATTTGAGGTTAAAGAGGGAGTTCCTACTCCAATCGATGTTGCAAAACCTAATCAAAATTACTTAAGTATGGTAAACTCAACTTCCCATCTTGAACAATAAAATAATGAATGATGCAATTAAATAAATGCCCAAATGGAATGAAGCAAACAAAAAAATTACAATATCAAGTCACAACCAATTAAAAGATCAACAAATAAAAATAATATACCCAAATTGAAAATTAGGAAGTAAAACATTGATTGAGCTATGGTATGGAGTTGACAAAAAAATCATTTATTACTATTAGGCTAGTCTTAATTTTCAAAACACCTACAAGTTGATAAAAAATGAAGAGATAACAATAGTACAAAGACAAAAGATACATACAAATGAAATTATCAATTATATTCTACTTCAAAAGATTACATGCTTGTAAAGTCTCAAGAGGTACAACCAATTCTTACAAACTTGAATCTAAACTTGATAACTAAATGAAATTAATTTTGCACCTCTTAAAAGAATACTCTAACATATTACTAGAGTTGAAACTAACACTACCAACAACATGCTTACATATTTATTTATTAATCCCAACACTTTTCCTTCTTGAAGAAATGAAGTCTATATGATATCTAGCATATTCATATAAATTATAAATTTTCTCTTTCATTCCTATAGTTGAGCATCCACTAAATTATCCAATGGACACACCATACCCTTTTAGACCTAAAACACCTCTCCTCCTCCAATACTCGAATGGAGACATGTCAAGGAACCTATATTTCCTTTGACAACCTTTATATAGATGTGCTTTGATGATCCCAACACATCTATTGGTCATTAAAATAATAAGATGATTTGTTCATTGGCATCGTCAATATTAACAAAAATAGCTCATTTTTGTCTCTCCCAAGCAAAACACATGGTTGTAGAAACATTATCCTTTCAAAAATATAAAAGACTCCAATATTTTGGCACTTAGAAAATTTAGTCCTATTTTTTTGTTTGTCTGCGACAAAAAAAATCTTTACCCTCCCTTCAAATAGACACTTTCACCTTTTCTTTGGGGACTTTTCTTTAAAGAACAAAAAGTAGTCATTTTCTAAGAGAATCTCTCTTCTTTTTCTTTAACACATTTGAGCTTCTAATACATCTACCCAATCCTATTCTACCCATTTTACAACAAACTATGTGTCTTATCTTAAGAGAATCAACTCTCAAGATGCTCTCATTTACCTAGGAACTCCGAAAATGGAGTCATGATCAATCTAACTCTAATACCATGATAAAATTTAGAGAGATAGTAACAATACAAAGATTAAAAAAATACACAAATAAAATTATTTATTATATCCTACTTCAAAAAATTACATGTTTTATACAACCTTAAAAGACAATCAATTCTTACAAACTTGAGAGCTAACTAAAACCAATTTGCCACCTTTTAGAATCAAATTCTAACACTAATTGTTAAGATTATACCTAAAAATATTCAAAGTGACACATTCCCAAGGCTTTGATCCTCTCCAAGCAAAAGTTCACAAATCAAAAATAAAAATTTGGAATCGACAAGAAGGATCAAACTTTAGAGAAGCCAAGATATAGAAAATAACTATGTGAAATAGAATCCCCAACTCTTGATAAATTGTGGTTCATAACATACTCCAATACCATTATTTTTAATAGAACCAAAAAAACAATCATTATGTGAAAGAAATCTCAATTCAACTTCGTCATTCTAAACAAGAATAGTCACATAGAATTAAGATATTTGTTAGAAAAGAAGTCCCTTTGCCTCTGGCTATCCTTGTAATTGAACAGAGACATATCCTGATTTCTTAGAAAACTCAAAATTTTCTCCCTTTATAAAGTAAAGAAACAGAGACACACCCAACAAAAAAAGAGCAACCAATGATATTTTTTCAACACTTGTTTAACAATTTTTTTAAATGTACAAAAATAGAACATTAACTCTATCAAATGTTTCAATTGATGCAAGTACCAATGTAAACTAAGACTAAAACTGATTCCACAAATATAAAACTAGAACAACATTAACAATTCTATCAAATGTTTCAGCTGAGGCAAGTACCAATGTAAACTAATACTAAAACTGATTCTACAAAAACAATTTAGTCTCTCCATTATAGCCAGGAACTTAAAAAGTCATTAATAATAATTGAAAATAATTTTTTCACACAAATACTCTAATTGTGTGAACTTATTCCTAAATATTTAGTTCTTTGTTGTGAATTCTACAACCCTAAAAAATGAAACAGTAACAACTACATCTCTGACAAGGTCATTGCATCTTTTCTAATCAAACGAGTTTCTCCCGAGACTAGTGTAGAGAGATTAACTAGATACATAATAGATGTGTTTCCACTATAAATCTGCTCTGAAATAATGCTATAAACTTTTTCAGTGCCATAAAGTTCATAGCAGAATACATATGTGCTTGTATCATTGCAAAACAAGTTCAACGGATTAGTCTTTCCATAGTTTGTTTCTACACCAAAGTCTCCCGATCCACAGTAGGTTGACATAGTATAGTTAAAACCTACACCCAAATTTCAGGTAAATTAGATACATTGTTTTAGCCACACAATCACTTAATCCAAATGAAGAAAGAACTTGATAAAAATAAGAGATTCTTTAAAGAGAGAAGCTTACCGTAGTCTTCACCATTTTCAATAATGTTCACTACAAGATCATTAGCATTAAGTAGGCTAATGGTCGCTTCATTGAGTTTTTCATCAACTTTAGTCGGAGATGAGTTGAAAACATTGTTATATGACTCAACCACCCAATTTACAAGCTTGGCGCATCCTCCATTATTTTCCACACGTCTGGTAGTAGGAGCAACAGAGATGCGAATTGTGCTCAACTAGTGTTGTTCAGAATGTAGTTGAAAAAGGAGGGAATGTCGTTGGTCCTTTCAATGGATTGGGCGAGAGATGAAGATTCAAACATAATAGTTGCGGTGACAATGAATGATGCAGATTCAAACATAATAGTTGCGGTGACAGTGACTGATGTAGATTCAAACATAACCGTTGTGGTGAAAGTGACTAGGGAGAGTTAAAGATGACCCCAACAGAAAAAAAAAAAGAAAAAAAATCCAACGAAATAGAGTAAGTACAGGCCCATGGGCCACCTAGGAAGTCAAACCTTAGTGTGTGATGTTTAAACTCGACCCATTATTAGTAACTTGGCCATAATTTTCATTTTAATAAATATACTTTTTTTTTGAAGAAATGTACTTCGCGGCGAACCCCCACACACACCCCCCAATAAGTCGAGGAATGGGTGCGAAGCCCCACACACACCCCCCAATAAGTTGAGGAATGGGCGCGAAGTAAACCGTCAATACCACTACAAGTGCCTAACCCTATGGATACAACAAGTGGGGCCCAACACGACAGAGGTGGTCAGACCAAGGGAGTAGACCTGAAGACCTCCCACATGAAGCATAACAGTGGTTACCACTTGAGCTAGCCCACCGAGCTAGTAATTGTATACATCTAAAAATGGTCATTGCAAAACCTGTTAATTAATTAAATATGAATTATTTAATTAATATTCTAAAAGTCATCTACATATAAATAAATTTACTTATTTATTTATATTGTTCATTTTTCTAATTCTTCTAGCTTAATTAAATAAATAAGTTTATTTAATTATTATTATCTTCCTCTTAATTAAATTAAATAAATTTCATAATTTATTTATATTAATTATCATGTTATTCTAAATTTGAATGTTTAAGTTCAAATAATGGAATATTCTTCTAACTCATCCTTCACTTCATATTTAAATATTTAATTTAACATCTTTTTCCTTCACCTCTCACATAATTAAATATTGTAAATATTTAATTACACATACCTTTTTCATCTCTCACATAATTAAATATTAATTATTTAATTATGGAAGCTTCTAAAATCCATGTCACATGTAATTAAATAAATTTATTTATTTAATTAGGAATTTATCCTTAACTTTCAACCAACTTTCATAAATGAAAAGACAAATGGCATGTTGTCTCCATTTTTGAAAGAGGATAGTTTTGTGGGTTGAAAACATTCTTCCATTATTCTCTCAACCTTCGATCTTTCTCTCAACCTCCAGAATCTCTCACCGTTCATCTTGACAGGTTCGAATTTGACTGTTGATGTTTGCCAACTAGATTCTTGCCTCCAAAAATCTATAAATATAGCCCTTTGGTGAGTTGAATTCATCCTAGATTTTGTGAATTTAGCGTAGTTATTATAGTTGCATTCAAATTAGCATTTCAAGTTCATAGAATTTTAGTTTCATATCATAACTTTAATCATTTAGCAATGGACATGCATGTTGCATAAACTCGTTCTCTAAGTTGTCATTCTGTCAAAGCTACTACATACATCAACTGAGAGCCAACAACTTACAATAGATCCTTGGAGATAGAGGACAATGTAATGCTTTTGAAGGAGATGTTGTTTAGAGTTTGTTTTACTTTTAATTAGCTCCCTTTGATTTAATGTTTCATTAGTGTGTTAGTTTAACTTATTATTTGTTCCACATATTCTCACACACATTTTTGGCGCTCACCACGGGGCCTTGCCCTGTTTTTAATCTATTTTATTGTAGATTTTCTGACAGGTGATGGACTGGAGCTGTGGTTTAGTGCATACGACCCTCGGTTTAACGAATACAAGTTGTGTTTTAGTGCATACGAGGATTTTTTTAGCGCATTTGCTCGTTCCTTTAACACATTTACTAACTGTTTTAGTGCATCCCTGTTTGTTCCTTTAGCACATTTGTTAAGTGTTTTAGTGCATTTACCAGTTCTTTTAGCGCATATAGAGAGTGTAAAAATAAATCTTGATTCTGACACCATCCACGGACAGAGATTTTTCTTTTCTGCATTAAGTAAAAATGAAGCAATCCTAGGATAGACAATTAAATCTAGAATTAATCAATCCTAGGATAGTCACCAAATATTATTTTATCTTGGTTAAAATGAATCCAATGCTTGTTGTGAAGCAACATCTTCACTTAATGTAGAAAATTGTCATTTGGATTTAAAACTAAACCATTTGTTTGTTGTGATTGATGGGTAATAGGTTTATGCTCTCTCCTTTACTGGGTGACCAAAACACCAGACTTACCTTTTTCATTTCTTGCATTTCATGTTTTATTAAATCCTTTAGAAGGCCTGTCGTAGTGGGAAAAAGTACTCACCCTATGGGAATGATCTAAGTGGGAACAACCAAAACCAAGTTTTTCGATCCACTCTAATCAAAAGTGAATTTTGGGGAAACCCATATTCAACGGAAGTGAGCAAGATAACCATCCCGAAAATCTTTGTTCTAAAGATTGGGAGGTCTCTTGAGGGAGTTTATCTATTGCCACACCAAATAGATACCTTTACTATGAACCATAGTGTAGAAAGCCAACCGTGTCAGTATCCAAACATCATAATAGTCACAGTGCAAGGGGAGGGAAGAATCTACCCCCAAGACACTCACCATATAATTTCCACAGATTGTTTGCTCAAGGGATCGAGAAATCTAACCTTGGGTACGCAACTGGAAAAGACAAAAACACGGGTGCCCTTTACGGAGTGACACGGTTGTGTGAGTCGACGCAATTTTAAGAAGTGGGTTGTGGTTGCTATGATGACTTTTTTGACAAATAAGAGTGAGTCTGTCTAGAGTGCTTATTTTGTTCAATACCCATGAAAATATCAAGAACATACACTCTTTGTTTAGATTTTTAGGATTTGCAAAGCAATTGTTTTCTACTCTATGTTGTGTTCTTCCAAATTTAAATTAGGTAAAGATCATCCAAAAAACATCAAACTATTGAAACATGTTTATCTCGATGCAATAATTGGATAGTTTTCCTAGTTTGTTTTAGCGCATATGTGCTTTGTTTCAGTGCATTTATGCTCTATTTTAGCACATTTGTGTTCTATTTCAGCGCATTTATGCTCTGTTTTAGCGCATCTATGTTTTGTTTCAGCATATTCATGCTCTGTTTTAGCGCATATGTGCTATGTTTTAGTGCATACCTGCAATAGTCCAACACATAGATTTGATATTTTAGCGCATCTGCTAACAATTTTAGCGCATTTGTGTTCCAAAATTGGGTAATTTTTTGACACTCGAAAAATCTGCCATTTAGTCTAGTCTTTTTCTATGCTCGGGATCTGGAAGTCTACAACTTTTGCTAAGTAGTCCCTAGAGAAGAAGATTAGGAAGCCAAAGAAGTCTCAGTTATAAAAAGCTATTGAAAAGGAGAAATTTTTTATACCAAAGTCAAAAATTTTTGCTTGAACACATAACTTTTATTCATCAATATCACGACTTTGTTAGAGGTTTCACTGATAATTTTGCCTTAGAACCATTATATTCATGAGCTTTCTTTCAAAGAAGAGCTCTTTCTCAAAGGCATAATCATAGTCAGCCTATTCAGTCCTCTTTTATCCCCCAACTAGAAATTTTGTACTCTACTCATCCCAATCAAGTTCTACAATAGAGAGCTTAGGAGCATTAGGCATTTATCAAAAATCCTTATTCTTACAAAACTACGATCAAACCTCACAAAGTACAACATCATCTTTATTTTTTATTTTTGGTTTAATTCCCACAATAGGATCATCATCCTTTCAACTGGGGAATCACGAGCTAAAGATTAGAAATTTCACAAGTCATATCAATAGAATCTTCATTCTATTATGACTTGGATATCCATTAAAATTGCATTATTTCATCTTTTGATCAAGGTTAGTAGAAATTGGGTAAAAGCTTATGCCTGTTGTCACAAGATCTCGAAAGCACATAGAAGAAGACGAAAGGGAAAGTGCATTAAGCAACATGGGTGATAAAAGAAATAGTGGTGATAAAGAAGAAAATCCTTTTCACAGACTTCGCACTGGGAATAATACGAATAATGATGAGATAACAGAAGAAATGCTTCAAGAAGCATAACAGGATCCTCAATTCCATACTCTCATGGATAGAGTTTTGGAACGAAACAAAGAAAGATATTTCCTTTCATTGGCCAATCAAGGAGCTAAGTTACCTATTGATTTTGACATGGAAGGGATTAGAGAGGATCCTGAGGCTCCCCTTAATGATTTTAGTGCTCTTACTTAACAGATAAGAGCATTACAAGGGAAAATAAAGGAAATACAAGGGGGTACAACAAAGAAATATGTTTTGGAGGATATCTGCCCATATCCATTTGACAGGAGTCTTAGCATGATTCCTTTTCCAAATCATTGTGAGATCCCAAAGTTTGATAGGTATAATAGGAAAACAGATCCCATTGATCATGTGAGGGATTTTTGAAATATGAGCTTAGAATTTGCTCATGAAGATACCTATCTAATGCGATTGTTTCCACGAAGTCTGGGTGGACAATCCATGGAGTGGCTTTCCAAGATCACTCCCCCCATCGGAGAATTTGAGGAGTTAATAAATAATTTCATATCATAGTACTCCTATAATATACAACACCAGATAACCATGCTTGATTTATGTAGAGTAAAACAAAAGATTGGGGAACCCTTCACCACATTCTTACAAAGGTGGAGAAGGTTTTTTGCAAGATATTCCTATCCTATTCCTGAAAAGGAAAAGATGGATATCTTTATCGACAGTTTGAATCAAGAGATGAGTTATAGGCTAAATCTCCATTGTCCTCAATCGTTTGAAAAATTGATTAAAAATGCAATTACCATTGAAGGTGCCTTGGTCAAGCGTGGAGTTTTCAAGCTTGATAAAGAAAGTCCAAATTCGTACAACAACAACAACAACAATAGCAACAATAATGACAAGTCACGATTTTGGACTCGAAATAAAAATGTTGTGAATGATGGGGTGGTAGATGCTAACAACATAAATGTGAAGCCTACCGTTCTTAATGTATCAGGTGTCCAACGTACCAATAATGCTGTAAATTCTAATAACCAAAGATATAATTCCAACCAAGGAAATGTGACCAATAATCACGGTAATAATCTTAGCAATAATCAAAATTCAAATGCGCCCAGATCTCAATTTTTTTTCAAATCGACGGATTTTTACTCCCTTGGGCCAGTCTTTGGAATCAATTCTTAAAGAACTTTTGAAACAAAACACTATTATATTGCCACCATAAAGAGATTATGAGCCTTGAGTTAAACCATCATCGTGGAATGACTCATACTATTGTGATTATCAAAGATGCAAGGGTCATAAGATAAGTAATTGCCAAGGGTTAAAGAATCTCATTCAAGATTTGATTGATAACTGTATCATAATAGTTGAGGGACATAATGCCAATGATGATCATCAGGCATTCAAGGATCCTCTCTCCAATTATCAAAAAGGGGAATCTTTGGGTGACAAAGGCAAGAATGTGAATCATGTCTACGACACCATCATCAATCATATTTACACCGACGATCAACAAGTCAATGCTATCAAGATCAGAGGAAAGAAAGAATATCGAGAGGTTAATGCTACAACAAGGGGACAGGACAAGATCATTGTAAAAGGAAGTTCATCTAAGTCGGCGATTCCCCCTCCAAGTCAATAAAATTTGGTCGATCAACTGCAAAAAACATCGGCCCAAATTTCTATCTTGGAGTTGCTCAAAATATCACTAGCACATAACTACATTCTGGAAAAGGCACTCATTGACACAACTGTGTCTCTTGATCTAGATATCAATAAATTTCAAGCCATGGTGGGACACTTTTCCACACCTACATGTTTATCCTTTGCTAAAAAGGATGACTCCTCCATGACCCATCCCCATAATTCATCGCTTTATCTAGAGGTCATGGTTCATAAAGCCCAAATCAGACGTGTTTTAATAGATGGGGGAGTCGGATTAAACATTTGTACTTTAAAATTGGTCCTTTCTTTGGGATATTCAGAGGAATCTATAGATCCATGAAGGAAAATTACAATCAAAGCATACAATGATGAGGAAAGAGCTTCCAAAGGCCTCATCATGCTACCAATTAGAGTGGGACCTGTTGTGAAGAATAATTTTTTCTAGGTTCTAGATCGATATTTATCCTATAACATACTCTTGGGTCGTCCATGGATCCATGACATGCAAGTAGTTTCATCTACTTATCATCAATGTTTAAAGTTTCCATATGATGGACAAGAAGTAACAATACCAACAGACCATATTAGCAGTTAGACTTGTTCTAACCTTAGAGCAACTCAGGTCACATTTGTACCGCATAATAGAGAGGCTTTGGCAATTTCTACTTCTAAACACAGTGAACAAGCAGGGGAAATGATAAAGAATTTTGGCACCAAGATAAAATTAAAAGATAATGGGGTGGGAGAATATTATTTGTCTCTCTAATCTACCTGTGTCCTGAAGATCCCATGGTTAACCATCAACATCCATACAATAGGCTACAACAGCTTCAGCATTAGGCACACAAGCTTTGGTTCCCATCACCAAGTTTGATGGAAGATTTATGAAGGTATATACTCAAGAAAGTGAAACAAAAGACAGGGCTATCCTTGATTGGCTCTATAAGGATGAAGATGAATCGGTCCAACATATCAAGTTACCCACTGAGAAATATGGAAAGGGTTATACAATAATGCAACAAATGGGTTATGAAGGAAATGGCCCTATAGGCAAGAGAAAAGAAGGTATTGTTGAACCTATCTAACTAAAATCAATGCACCCTAGAGATAAAACTAGGTTAGGATATGGTGAGGATGCAAAGGAAGAAACAGTACAAAGAAAAAACAATGAAGAGTTAGCTGAAAAAATTCTTAGAGTACAAGAAAACAATTTTGATGCTAACTCCAATGAATATGAATGGGACACCATTTTCGATGATAAATTTTGGAGGGACAAATAGGTGGATATTGTGCAAAAATATAAACCAACTCTCACACAAGGGGAAAGCTCAAGGCCTCCACTTGATTACGTCCTACAAAGCAACCATGACTCAAGTGATGATGATTTGATTCAAAATGATACAGATAATCGACATGAGGATACCATCATAGATCTTCCCCATAGTGAAAACGATAATAGTATCATGACCTTAACCGCTAGTGACCTTACCCAACTTGACGATCCATTTACCTTAGTCCATCTCGAACTCATTGATTGGGAAGAAATTGCACCAATTGATATCCCAACTTTTTCCAATGATGAAACCATCGTAAACTTTCTTTGTTCATCCAACTCATAAATGGGTTCCACCAATGAATCACAAGATCAAAGTTTCAGACGGGAAAGTACCAAGTTTCTCAGCTACAAAATTAACAATATAAAAGAAAGATCTAATGGTGAAAACCTAACAAAGGCAGTATTAGATCATGAAAAGAGAAAAATAAAAAGTGTATCCGATAGTGAAAACCTTTTAGAGGCACTAGAGGATGGGAAACTTGACACTCTTCTTGAACACTATCAGGAAAGGTCTTCTATTTTGATAGAACCAACGGAGGCACTCAATATAGGTACTATGAAACAACCCAAAATCTTGAAACTTACTACATCCCTGATAGAGGAGGAAATCCCAAGATTCACAGAATTCCTCGAGACTAATCAAATCAATTTTGCATGGTCATACGTAGATATGCCTGGATTAGATCCAAATCTCATCATGCATCATTTATCCATCAGGCCGAGGGAAAATCCTATGAAGCAGAAACTCAGAAAAATGCAGCCACATGTTGCATTACTGGTCAAAGAGGAGTTAAAGAAACTATTAGATGTAGGATTCATTTGGTCTATAGACTATGTGGAATGGATCTCCAATATTGTACCTATATCAAAGCAAGATGGACGAATCATAATTTGCACAAATTTCAAGGATTTAAACAAAGCATGCCCAAAAGATGATTTCCCTCTACCAAACATAGATATGATTGTAGATTGGACTATTGGACATGCTATGTATTCACTAATGGATGGATTTTCTGGATATAACCAGATGAATATTGTGCCTGAAGATGAAGATAAAACAATGTTCACATGTCCTTGGGGTACATATTGTTGGAATGTAATGTCGTTTGGACTAAAAAATGCAGGAGCTACATACCAACGAGCAATGACAACAATTTTTCATGACATGATTCACACATTCATGGAGGATTATTTAGATGATCTCTTATCCAAATCAAACACAAGGGAAGGAAATTTGGCTATCTTATCTAAAAAAATTGTCAGAATGGAAAGATTTAAAGTCAGACTTAATCCTAAGAAATGCATCTTTGGGGTGAAATCTGGAAAGCTGGTAGGTTATATTGTGTCAGAAAAGGGAATTGAGGTGGATCCAGCTAAGGTACAAGCAATCCTCAATATGCCACCGCCAAGGAACATTAGTCAATTACGCTCATTACAAGGATGTTTGCAATCCATCAAGAGATTCATTGCACAACTGGCAAATAAGAGTTTACCATTCACTCATCTCTTACATAAGGATGTTCCATTTAAATGGGAAGACAAGTGTGAAGTAGCATTTGATCAGATAAAGCATTATCTAATGAGTCCACCAGTGTTTATTCCACCAGTGCAAGGTGAAACACTCATATTGTATATTTCAGCCACAAAAGTGTCCTTGGGAGCATTATTGGCATAGGAAGACAAAATAGGAAAGGAGCGAACAATATATTACATTAGCAGAAAATTAACAAGCCATGAGCTAAATTACACTTTCATTGAAAATGCTTGTTTGGCAGTAGTGTTTACTTCTCAAAAGTTACAAAACTATATGCTAGCTCATACAATAAAACTTATGGCTAAGATTGATCCTTTAAAATATCTTCTAAGTAAGGTAACCCTAAATAGTAGATTGGCTAAATGGGTCATGATCCTAAGTGAGTTTGACATTCATTATGTGGATCTAAAGGCCATCGAAGGACAGGTCATAGAAGATCAATTGGTGGAGGCACCAATGCAAGCAGAACATCCAATACACATTGATTTTCTTGATGCTGATGTTTTCATAACAACCACTAAACAGTCATGGGCACTTTATTTTGATGGATCCTACACTCAACATGGCTCGGGGGCAGGTATTATTTTCATCACACCTCAAGGACATACAATTCCAAAATCTTATTGACTGATTTTTCCTTGTACAAATAACATAGTTGAGTATGAAGCATTGTTGATTGGAATGAGAATTGCATTAGATTAGAGAATCACGGAATTGGAAGTTTTTGTTGATTCACAACTTATCATAAATCAGATAAATGATGAATATCAAACTAAATATGACAAGTTAATTCCTTACAAAAACATGGTGGATGATTTCAAGAAATACTTTGTTGATATCAAGTTCACACAAATTCCATGTACTAATAATAAAGCTGCAGATGCCATGGCTACAATTGCATCACTACTCCAGTTATCAGAGAGTCAAGCATGATATGATTTCTTGGTGGAACAATTGTTTTCTCCCACCTATGATAATCCAGAAACCCAAATCATTTTTCACCTAACTGGTTATGATTCTCCCTTGTATGGCCAAATCTATGCTTATCTAAAAGATACCATTTTGCCCCTAGATTTGTCTAGGAATTAGAAAAGGAATTTCATACACCAATCTTCTCGTTACACCCTAATTAATAACATCTTGTACCAACATGGTCCTGATGGTACCATCCTTCGATGTCTCGAATGCAATGAATCGAAAAAGGCCTTACAGGAGGTTCATGGTGGTATTTGTGGGACTCATTCAAGTGGACTAACCTTGGCAAAGAAGCTTGTTAGAATGGGTTACTATTGGCCAAACATGGAAAAAGAATCATTTATCTTTGTGAAGAAACATTTAAAATGTCAGATTCATGGGAATCTCATTCATGCTCCTACTCACGAATTGCAACCCTTCACCACAACATGGCCTTTCGTTGAGTGGGGATTGGATATGGTTGGAAAGATACACCCATCATCACCAAATGGACACAAGTTCATTATCATGACCATTGAGTACTTTACTAAGTGGATTGAGGTTGTTCCTTTAACAACTGTTACTGACAAACAAATTTCATCCTTCATTTTGAACTATATCATATGTCGGTATGGTATTCCCAACTCTATTATCACAGATAATGGAAGACCTTTTAAAAATCAAAATGTTGATGAACTATGTGAAATATTTCACATCCAACATAGGTTCTCTACGCCTTATTATCCACAGGGAAATGTCCAAGCAAAGACTTCAAACAAAACAATTCTGAAGATTCTAAAGAAAATAGTGAATGATGTCGACCGTGATTGGCATGTGCAATTAAATCCAGCTTTGTGGGCATATAGAACCAGCATTCTCACGCCAACAAGTGCTACCCCATATGCTTTGGTTTACGAAGAAGAATCCATTTTTCCATTGGAAGTTGAGATTCCCTCACTTCAAGTATCATTGAAGGGGCTCATAAATGATGAGGATTACAGAGTATCAAGATTGCAAGAGCTGGAACTGCTTGACAAGTAGTGACAAAGTGCAACTAATCATTTAAAGGGGTGTCGATAAATTATGTCTCGCAGTTATAATCATAGAGTCAAACCATGAGCTTTTCAAGTGGTTGACTTAGTTCTTAAAGAAAACCCTCGTAATCAGCAAGATCGGGAAAAGAAAGGCAAGTTTGAGCTCAATTGGTTGGGTCCATTCATCATCATTGCAGCATATGGATTGGGGGCATATCATTTATCAATTCCAAAAGGGGACCTGCTTGAAGATCCAACCAACAACATACACCTGAAGAAGTTTTATGCTTGAAAAATATCAAAAACAGTATAAAAAGTCATGGAAAAATTCATAAAAATTGGAAAATGTCCTGAAGAAAACTGTCATCAGGGTGAAAACCTGGAAAATAGGCATCCTTTTGACATACAAAAAAAATCAAAAAGAGAAATAAAAAAAAAAGAAAAAAAATCGTTGTTTGATGAAAACTGGAAAACAGTCTCGGTGACAACAAAACAAATAGAAAATCAGAAAAATGCAATAAAAACAAATGGTGAAAACCTGGCAAACAGGCACTACTTGTGATTTAGTTGGTTCTCCCATCTATTAAGATACATTTTTCATTTTTCATATCTATTTTTCATTGGCATCACAAGCATGCCTAGCCATCATATCTACATCATGCACCCAACATCTCCTTGAAATGACAAGGATTTCATCATGGCTTGATGATTAGTGTTATCCTTAGCATTAGGTTGTGTCTTTTTTAGAGTCAAAGTGCGAGGTCATTGGGGGCAGTCAGCTCTTGAATCTTTTAGGCAGACAAAACGACAACATGTGTCAAGTATCGAAATATCAGAACAACAAACAAAATGTCCAATTAGACTATGTCCAAACAGCTGTCAAACATAAGAC
Organism: Sequoiadendron giganteum; assembly: GCA_007115665.2. Lineage (NCBI taxonomy): Eukaryota > Viridiplantae > Streptophyta > Pinopsida > Cupressales > Cupressaceae > Sequoiadendron > Sequoiadendron giganteum. The sequence goes on along the minus strand of CM021102.1, from coordinate 287,954,441 downwards.
TAAACAAATTGGATGATCTTAATCTGAGTTAAAAGGAATAAAAAACTTAAAGCATAAGTTGAATTGTTGTTTTGACATTTGATGACATCATATCTTTGGAGTGGTTCAATGATGTACTGAACTAGAATCACAAGGAAGGAATATGTTTTTTCTTTGATTGTTGTTTGTAAGCTAATCAATAGTATTGTGCAAGTTTATCAACAAAACATAGTGACATTTCAGGATTTGCATAAGAAGCTGGTTAACTTTTGTCTGTTTATGCAAACAATACTCTGGTCATCTTGGTTCAGTTATACCTCAATGCTTGTATTAACTTGTTATATCAAAAATCATGAAAGTTGTACTTAGGTCATCACCAGTGCTAACATCCCTGTTGATGCTTGTACTAAACTTTCAAAATATCAAAAAGCTCAATGATGAAAATTAAGCGTAGAATTGGTTTACAAAATGACAACGGTGAAATGGTTCATTTAGGCATTTTAGGATTGCATGATTCATTTAGATTACATTCATTTTTGTTTTTATGGTTGTATGAAAGATTTTTGGAGGTTGGAAATAATACATATTTCTTTTTAAGACATTGATTGAGTACACTTGGACATTTATTATATCTCATTTTCATTATCATTATCAACATTATCATTATTAGTACCATTCATTTTCATCATCATTATCATTATTTATATCACATTTTCATATTAGTATTGACTTTCATATCATTCTTTCATATCATTTTCAGCATCATTTATTCTTTCATATCATTATCATTTATTATTATTTTAAATCATTCATCTCATCATTGTTATGTCATTTTTTCACCTCATTTTCATATCATTTCATGTATCATCTTCATAATCAATTTACATCAAACATCATTTGCATAATTATACATTGAGAAAAAGGAAAGCGTGTCCATTGCATTCATTACATACATACTCCATACATCATGTAGAACCATCAAATCATTTACATTGCATCATCATATTAAACTCTAGGAAATCATTTCATTTGCAGGATCATCCGACCATAAATCATCATCATAATTCATATCATATATCATCATCCATAAACATGCATAATCATAAATGTCATAACCTATAGAAATAAAATGCATACATAACCATTCATCGTAAAATCATCAAGGACACATGCATATCAAAAATCGCCACTGCATATCATAAATCTCATCAAAAATAAATGTCCATGGGTACAAGGATATCAAATCTCTGAACAAGATATATAAGTACAATAAAAGGGGTGTTATTCAAAATCATCAAATCAGTTGTCTAATACAACAACAATCATCAAGCAACATCAAATCAATCTCGAATTTTCAAATTCAGCAAAAATTCATGGATGCGCTAAAACAGTCGTTCAATGCGTTAAATCAGTCAATGCGCTACTTTATCCATGGATGTGCTAAAATAGAAAACCAAAGTGCTAAACTATAAATGTGCTAATAAAGCATCAGATGCGCTCGGTCTCCACCTATGTGCTAATCCATCTATCCAATGCGCTATTCTTGTCTATGTGCTAAATTTATTATATATGCGCTAGTCTGTTCATCAATGCGCTATTTTGTATGCGCTAATTTAGCTAATCTATGAGCTAATCTACGGCTCGTGTGCGCTAAATGAAAATCCTATGCGCTAAAACAAAAATTTGAAAAATAAAAAAAGTGAAAAATTCATAAAAAATTTCACTAAAAATTAACAAGGATCATGCAATCTTACCAGAGGTTCGTAAGCTACTGGTCTTTGATGACGGCGGGTTCGCTCGAATCGATGGCGCTCGTAGTGGATCGACATCTCGAAATTCTCTTTCAGAGCTCTAAAAAATCACAAAAGGCTACTATTCAAATGACAATGACTTTTTACCTTTTCCACCTTTTAAGGGGGTAAATAAGGTAGGTTATTTTTAGTTTTTACCGTGCGAAGTGCTATTTCGAGAGATAAATCGACGAATTCCCTTCAAAATCATTTCAAATCTTCAAATCATCGTCAGTATCATCCAAATCACGCGATTTATCTCCTAAAGGGGCATATAGCATCATCAATCAATTTTTCAAAGTCAGGGGCAAATTTTCGAAATCGAAATTTTTCTTTGAAGCAATGAGTTAAACACATCACTTCAAAGAGGGGAAAAATGTATACATCTAAAAATGGTCATTGCAAAACCTGTTAATTAATTAAATATGAATTATTTAATTAATATTCTAAAAGTCATCTGCATATAAATAAATTTAATTATTTATTTATATCGTTCATTTTTCTAATTCTTCTAGCTTAATTAAATAAATAAGTTTATTTAATTATTATTATCTTCCTCTTAATTAAATTAAATAAATCTCATAATTTATTTATATTAAGTATCATGTTATTCTAAGTTTGAATGTTTAAGTTCAAATAATGGAATATTCTTCTAACTCATCCTTCATTTCATATTTAAATTAAATATCATAAATATTTAATTTAACATCTTTTTCCTTCACCTCTCACATAATTAAATATTGTAAATATTTAATTACACATACCTTTTTCATCTCTCACATAATTAAATATTAATTATTTAATTATGGAAGCTTCTAAAATCCATGTCACATGTAATTAAATAAATTTATTTATTTAATTAGGAATTTATCCTCAACTTTCAACCAAATTTCATAAATGAAAAGACAAATGGCATGTTGTCTCCATTTTTGAATGAGGATGGTTTTGTGGGTTGAAAACATTCTTCCATTATTCTCTCAACCTTCCATCTTTCTCTCAACCTCCAGAATCTCTCACCATTTATCTTGACAGGTTCGAATTTGACTGTTGATTTTTGCCAACTAGATTCTTGCCTCCAAAAATCTATAAATACAGCCTTTTGGTGAGTTGAATTCATCCTAGATTTTGTGAATTTAGTGCAGTTATTATAGTTGCATTCGAATTAACATTTCAAGTTTATAGCATTTTAGTTTCATATCATAACTTAAATCATTTAGCAATGGACATGCATGTTGCATAAAATCGTTCTCTAAGTTGTCATTCTGGCAAAGCTGTTGCATACACCAAGTGAGAGCCAACAACTTACAACAGATCCTTGGAGATAGAGGAGAATGGAACACTTTTGAAGGAGTTGATGTTCAGAGTTTGTTTTACTTTTAATTAGTTCCCTTTGATTTAATGTTTCATTGGTGTGTTAGCTTAACTTATTAGTTTTTCCACATATTCTCACACACAGTAATAAATATACTCTTAAGCCTCATTGAAACCTTATGTAGCTCGCAAACAAGAGAAGTGATAAGTCAATGCCAGTGATGAAGAGATTGGAGGAGTGGAACTAGCAGCGAGAGGGAAGATGGCAAAAAAAATATAATAGAATAAAATAAAGGAAGAGAACAACCCAAAAGAAAGGGCAGAAGAAATGATTGCTTGAGATTTGTTTAATCATCTTGCATTGATACGAATGCAAGATAGTCGTCGATGCATTTTTTTAATCTATTGCCATGCTTTTTATTTGATAGGAAACCCTAAGTGATAAAAGAACCCTAATCTACATCTTTTATCTCTAAAACCCTCACCGAAAACTTATTTTTAGGCTGTAGCTCACCAAATTGGAGGAGTGGAGGTTAATACCAGTGAGGAAAATCTTGGAGGAGCGGAAACCAATAGCGGCAGGCAAAAATTTGGAGGAACGGAAACCAATAACGACAGGAAAGCAAAAAATTGGATCAACGGTTGCTAATGGTTCCACTGTGAACCAAGGCCTATCTTGCATTTTCCACCATTCACAGGCAAAATGAGCTCTGAAAGTTCAAATAAGGAAACACCTTCGGCATAAAAATAAAATAATTTCAGGTTTCTTAATTTAATTAGGGAGGGGAAAACTATATATTTAGATATATTATTTATTAATTTTTTTATTTTTAATGTATAATTGAATTAAATTAAATTTTTAATAATTTAAGAATTAGATTCTTTTATAATAACAAAATTAAAAGTAAATATAATTTAATTGTATATTTTATTATTTAAATGTCAAGAACCCATCTCTCATGATAATGAATGACCCACTTGGCACTCATTGCATCTAGGTGATACTCATTGAGGTGAAGCATTGGGTTGTCCTGGGAGGTCACCCATCCCAGTATTGCTCCAACTCAAGTGCACTTAACCAAGGAGTTTTCCCCAAGGTTAAGCCCACTTAGCTTGCAAGCTCATTTGCAAAACCTTCAGCAAGTGTTGCAAGTTAAGTGGGCTTAACCTTGGGGAAAACTCCTTGGTTAAGTGTGCTTGAGTTGGAGCAATACTAGGATGGGTGAATTCTCGGGACGGCCCTGTGCTTCACCTCTGTGAGCATCACCTAGATGGAATGAGTGCTAAGTGGATCATTCATTATCATGAGCAATGGGTTCTTGTGAACCACTACTCATGAAACATGTGTCAACGAATTTGAATCGTAAAATTACACGGTTGAATCCTGATAGCAATATCATAATTTGAAATGCTATGGAAAATACCTCTGACTTATCAATAGATTGGCTATTATACTTTATCTTATATTCTTAATTTGACTAAAATACTTGAGGTATAAAAAGTAGATGTCATTAATTTTATTTTTCATAAAAATCAAGCCTCATAATCGTATAATTCCACATATTTAACTTATTATTTTATTTTATAAGAAATTGATTTTTAATTAGGTCCAAAATTAACTCAACAATGTCATAAACATTGCAATGAATGGAACTCTTTTTAGGTGGTGCGATTTTTTCAAATTTGGAGAAGGCGAGAATCCCTAGTTTTTAGGGTTGTGTTTATGGTGGTCAGTCTATTGTACACAGGGTGGTGTCAGATGGTTGTCTTGTTGATGGGATGCCTGGTGGATCCTCCTTTTTGGATCCCAAGACCTTGGATTTGGTCCCTTCAAAATATTTGAATATCAGAAACTATCTGGTTGAGGAGGGGGTCCTCAAGGAGTCCTTTGGTCTTGGGAAATCATCATCAAGTATGATGCTTGAGTTTTTTGTGGCTGATATGGTTGGTAGTATCAGCCACAAAAAAATCAGGCATCGTACTTGATGCTACATCAACTTGGTCTAGTTGTCGGATTAGCATGAAAATCCACAAAGTCTAGAGGTAAGGGTAGACCTACAACTCAATAAAATTGAGAGAAGGAGAGAAAAATGGATATTGTTGATAGTACTCAAAGAACTTTACTTGAGATGTGCTTGAAGAGAACCCCTTAGAAATCCTCATGAATATTCTCACAGAAGATTAGAGGGTTAAATAAACCTCACAAGCATGATCTCATTTACAATTTGGTAAGGGATCATAGACCTAATACTATTCTAGTTTAGAAGACTAAACTAGGGAGTGATAAGTTGGAAAAAATTAAGAACAAACTCTTCAAAGACTATGGTCTTCACAGTTTTAATCAAATGGTGCTTCTGGAGGTATTGCCACTTTTTGGAATCCTAAGGTTGTGCAAGGTGTTGCTCTTTTTGGAGATTCTAATCATATTGCAATTTCTTTTAAAAATGTGTGGGATGATTTTTCTTGGACTCTTTCTAATATTTATGCTCCTAATATCAAGTGTGCGAGGACATAGCTTTGGGACACTTGAATAGTTTTAAATCTTATTTTCATATTCAAAACTGGTTAATTATGGGAGATTTCAATACTCCTCTGAATGAGGTTGAGAAGAAGGGTGGTTCCCAAATTGTGGATGATAGCAGATTTGATCTTATGAACTTCATTAATGGTCATGCTTTGATTGATTTGGATCTTCAAGGGGCTTCCTACACTTGGTCTAATAGAATAGTTGGAGAGGCTCTCATTCAGGTTAAGCTCGATCATGATCTCCTCTCTCTACATTAGCTTCTCTCCTATTCTCGCTCCCTAACTATTCTTACTATGTTGGGCTCTTATCACTTCCCTGTCTCTCTATCATCGGACTTGTTGGGAAGAAGGAAAATTTTTCCTTTCAAATTTGAAAGAATGTGAATCAATCATCACGAACTTAGGGATAAAGTTCACTCTTGGTGGAATATCAAAGTTGATGGATCAACTATGTATAGGGTGGTGAAAAAGCTTTGTCATGTGAAATTAAATGTTCAAAAGTGGAAAAAGTCTTCTTTTGGGTAGATTTTTAATGATAAAGATCTAATTAAGGAAGAACTTCTTATTTTCCACAATAGTCTATTCAAATTTTAAACTTTTGGTTATGATCCTAGTGTTATTCAGTAAGATAATTTCCTACTATCTCGGCTACATAATATCATTGCAAGGGAGGAAGAGTTCTAGAAAAAGAGGTCGTGGGCTATTTGGTTGAAGAATGGAGACAAAAATGCTAGTTTATTCTATATATCTACCTTAAAAAATCATGCCTCAAATCACATCAATTATATTCGGTCTAATGGCTAGGTGCTAGAGAAGGAAGAGGATATCATGCAGGTTGCTTCATCCTTTTTTGTTGATTTTCTTTTTGATGATCAAGCTTTTGTCTGGATTGTCAAGAATCATTCTTGAATGTCATTCCTAATATTATCTTAGAGGATCTTAACAAAAAATAGTTTGTATCCCTTTTGTGGAGGAGATTAAATGGGTGGTCTTTTCTTTTGAAGGCAACAAAGCTCTTGGGTTGGATGGTTTCCCCATGTTCTTTTTCCATCTCTTCTATGATAGTGTAAATTGAAGGATGTCTCAGATGCCATTGAAGAGTTATTTTGGAGCAGAAATATTTTGAGGGAGTTAAATTATTCTAAATTATTGTTCTTTTCATCAAGAAGTCAGGGGCTACTTCTTCTGGTGAGTATCGCTCGATCAACCTTTGTAACTCTATTTATGATTTTTTTCTAAAGTGTTGGTTGTGAGGCTACAGATAGTCCTTCCCTAAATTATCTCTTTGCAATAAAATGGTTTTGTGGTAGGATGAAAATTCCTTGATTTTTTTCCCATTGTGCATGAGAACATTCACTCCTTGACTATTAACATGATGGCGAGCTTTCTTCTTAAATTGTATCTTATGAAAGCTTATGATAGGGTTAATTGGCGATCCCTTCTCAATATAAAAAAATTGGATTTGGTAATAAGTTGTTATAGCTGGCTTGGAAATTGATTTCCACTCCTAATTTTTTTGTTTTATTAAATGGTTCTCCTTCTTCTTCTTCAGTTGTTCAAGAGGTTTGAGGCAAGGTGATCCTATTTCACCATTTATCTTCATAATTGTGGTGGAAGCCCTTGGAATATTTATCCAAAACTCGGTCCATGATGGTTCTCTGATGGGTCCTAAGAAACTTGGTGGTTTGGGAATCAAAAAAATCAAGGAGTTTAACCTTGCATTGATTGTTAAACAACTCTTGAATCTTATCTCTAGGAGTAGTGAATGGTCTTAGATTTTTTGTAGAAAATATCTTCGTGGGATAGATCATTTTAGAGATCGTCTTGTGAGTGGTTTCTCTCTTCCTCCTAGTTCTACCCTTTGGAATTTCATGTTGAAGTCAAGATACATCATTTCAAAGGGGCTCCAATAGTATTTGTGGAATGGTCATAGAATCCTCTTTTGGGAGGATTTGTGGATTGGTTGTGGCCTCCTTAAAGATGAGCCTTGGGTGAACCCCTTTAGAGACCTTTGTATCCGTACTTTTGGGTAATATGTGGCCAATTATATCTCTGGTGGTACTTGGAAAAGTATTCATGATGTTCATTTGGGGTTTGATGTTCTCTGCAGGTCCTTATCCTCAGTTCATATTTGGATCTTCCCCTACTGATAAGGTGGTTTGGCAGTTCTCTTCAAGTGGAAAAATCTATATGGCTTCTACTTTTTCTAAGAAGTTTGATGTCTTTGGTCCCTCCCCCATTTGGGTGTCACAATGGTTTACTAAGTTAATCCCTAAAGTTAACTTGTTTTTTTGGTTATTTTTCCAAAATTAAGTTCTTACTATTGATAATCTTTGGACACAAGGATTTATGATGTCTAACAGGTGTTATCTTTGTGAGGAGGCCTCAGAGGATTCCTTCCATATTCTTGTTGGATATAGTTATGTGTTTTATGTTTGGGCTCATGTTATGTATCTTTGGAATTTATGTTGAGTTTTCCCCTCTTCTATTAGTGAGCTTTGGTCTCAATGGCCTACCCTATCATCTAATCCTTTTCTTTCCTTCCTTTGGTCCCTCATTATGCCTCATGTTGCCTAGGGAATTTCGCTAAAACAAAAAAAATAAAAAAAATTGTAATGTCTCTCTTCATCCTCTTAAGATTTCATTCAAGATTTGTTTTGTTATTAAAGAAAATTTCTTATTTGAGGTGTCTCATATTAATCATGTTGGTCCCAAATTCTTTGTTTCCGAGTATGATTTTCTTGTAGCTGAGCGATGGAACTTATCTTTTGATATCTCTCTCCCTTTGAGGAAGGTGAATTCTTCTAGGGATAATATTTATTGGCAAGCTCCACCTACTGAATGGATTAAAATCAATTTTGACGGAGCTTGAAAAGGAAAGCCGAGACCTACAAGTTGTGGGGGAGTATTGCATGATTCTAATGGTAGGTTTGTTTCTGTCGTGGCACTCCCTTTGGGAACCAAAAAAAACACTTTGTGGAAGCATCTACAGCCTATCATGGTCTAAAACTTGCTTAGTCTCAAGGATTCAAAAAGATTTGGTTGGAGGGAGACTTCGTGAATATCATTAATTTCCTTAACAAAGTTCACCCTCCTTGTTGGTCCATTGAAAATGTCACTCATGATTCTATATCTATCCTTAATTATTTTGAGGAGTTTTATAATTCCCATATTTTTGTGAAGGAAATGGGCTTGCGGATTGTTTTACAAGCATTGGTGTCTCCTCATAGCCTAGGAAATGGGACCTGAATGACCCCCTTCTCATTGAGGTTCAAATTATTATTAAGCATGATTTTCAATCGAAGCAAGATGGAAGGAATTTTGTGGCCTAGTGGTGGTCACTTGCTGAACTATAATGTTTTTATTATAATAAAAGATTACTCCCCTCAACTCGGCTCAACTCGGCTCAACTCCCATGAATGATTATGTATTTTTTGGAAAGGATTATCATTACAATTAATGATGACTTGTAGTATTTTTGTTGCTATTCACATAGATTTTGGGTGTAAATAGGAGCCTAATTCTTTGTTTCTAGTGAATTATTTTGTTCCTTGGTTTGCTTTGAACTTTGACTACCATGGGAGGGGATAGATGTAGAGTGGAACCAATGTCCTATGAAGCTAATAAAATCAATACGAAGATATGGAAGATCTTTTCTGAGGTTGGTGTAACCCAATACATTAAGAAGTTGCATGGCTTTGATTCTCATATTTCTCAAGTCTTTGTGAATGGGTGGAAGAACAGGGTTCTTAAAGTGTATGGCATGGAGTTCAATATTATGGAGGAGTGCATTGGTACTATAACAAGCCTACCAACTGATGGAAGGAAAATCTACAAAGATAGGAAGGCATCAAATACTATAATGAGAATCTTCTTCAAGAAGAATTAGAGGGAGAAATTTTTGAAAGTTGCTTGTTGTGGGTATGAAAGGAAGTCCATTAAACCTATATGGGTAGACATGGTTGTTGCTTTGATGAGGTGTTTTACACTGGGTGGTATATTTTCTACTATATATGGTTATCATTTCATTTTTTTAAACTAAGTTCAACACAAAAAGTTGGTTTATTTTCCTTACTACTTGTTGCTCTCTTTGGAAAATGGGATAAAAGAATATAAAAAGAGCCCTAATAACCCAATTTTATATGAAGGCTTGATTCTGATTTTAATGGAATATGCTAAATCCTTTTATGTCTTTGATGCACCCAAAAAAATGTCTAAACCTCATCCTAAGGAAGTTTCATCATGGTATGATACTAAAGGGGATTCAGAGGATGATAAATGGGTTGAGGAGGGTTTTGAGGATGTTTCGATGGAAGTCTATTCTGAACCCCCTAAGGAGTTTAACCTAAATCCTAGGAAAAGACCCAAGAAGGATCTTGAACCCTCTTGGTTTGGGGGTTCCTAGACTGACAATGAGGATGTTGAGTTACCTTCCCCTACTTCTAAGAGTGAGATTTTGAAATATTCTAAAGCCTTGGTTGTTGGTTTTGTTTTGGAGCACTTAGAAAAGAAGAGTCCTTATATTGACAATGAGGAGTGTAATGTGGTTAAAGGGGGGTGGTTTTTGTTAAGGATCATGATATTGAGCCTCCTTTGGCTCACAAAAGAAAGAAAACCAAGCCTGGTAATGACAGTGCTAAGGGTGTCAAAGGTATGGGGATTCGTTTGTGGCTAAGAATAATTTGAGAAATGGTAATGTGAAGGAGTCAAGTGAAGATACTATTGTTGGCAAGAACTCTAATAAGGTGGTGGAGATTAGTGAGGATAATTTTGTTGTTAGGAATAGGGATGAAGAAGTGGATTTTCTCAAGTCTTCTATGATAGTTGTGAAGGAGACTCTCATACCCAGAATAATAATTCCTAGAGATATTTATGGTAAATATAAGGGTAAAGTAGTTATGTAGGGTGATACTCAACAAGAGACTCAGGATGTGTCACCCAATAGTTTGTCTAATGATATTAACATCTTTAACTATAACAGAGAAGAAATCAACAATATCCTTAGCATGGCAAAAGATGGTATGATTTGTTTTTTTAGGATTTTAAATGGTTCTTTAGTGAGGTTAACCAAATCGATGTTAAGATGCATTCTTTGATTGATAATGCTAAGAACAATATCAAAAAAAAAGAGGATACTATTATTGATGATAAGATTAAAAAAATGCTTAGTATCCTTAGCGATGTCACTGATGATGTGATACACTTGAAAAAATGATCTTGAATCCAAAATTTATATCCTGGAGGAAAGGACTATTAAACGATATGATAATCTACACAAAGTGGTCAAATTTAGTCAAATTGTAATGACCTCCAAAAATAAACTTAATTAAATACTCAAATTACACATCATCACACACATAAAATGACACATTCCCAACATATAAAAATGGAGATAAGGAAAATTATATTAAATAAATAAAGTTGGAGTACATGTGTTGTTTACAAGGAAAAATATAAGGGAATATTTCCCTTACAATAGACCTAATGGCCAATAGAAATACTATATAATATATAGCAAGACTCTATAATATACTAAAACTTGAGCCTTCTTGACAGGATCCTTTCGAATTTTGAAACTCCTTCGACCACTTCAAGGGTGAGAACATTGGTGGAGCGTGTTTCTTCCCTACCATGAAGTGAATCACTTCCCAAGAATTATTCCTAAAAGAAGAATTCTCGACCCAACACGAGGAAAATTAACAATGCAACTTTGAATGGAAGTAATGGAATGTGTGAAGCAATTCATATCAACATATAATCACATCATGATTTTTCAACACAAGGATTACACCAAAAATATCATCATTCTTGGCACTTGTGCTCATACATAGTTAGTCATGAAGGCTACATACCAATTCATCTTCAACTATGCTTGGTCCATCATTTCTTAAAAGGTACAAGATAAATATTTGCAAGTACATGAGTGCTAATGTGATAACATATCTACATGCATGCAAACCATTCAATAATATTTTTGTAAGTGAATGTAGTGGATCCAATATAAGAACATATAATTATAAAGCATGAAAATAAATACATGATATTAAATAAAGAAGGTGTATCACATCTATGTATTTTATGTAATTATGTGTACACATTCCTATAAAATCTAGCACAACATTGTAGATTTAAGAATGCAACCAAGCATACATACCCACTTCAAGTATTAAGAGAATTTGCATCATTTTAGGTCTTGCCATTTAGATCTACCTGAAAGATACTAACTTGTAGTTCATGCATAAAGGATGTAATTAATATATTATTTCCTAAATCTATCCCTATAAATCTAGGCTATGCCACCTAGCAAAAAGGACTTTAATCAATTTCTCTAAAGGTGAAAACGTTCATTGGGTTTCCTAACAAGAGATACAGTATGTAAGAGATACAATATGCAAGAGATGCAATATGAAAGAGATAAAATATGCAAGGTGGAATCTAGTGTGTGCCTAACAACTACATGCATTTCTATCTACTTTTAGAGCATGCAAGATCTATGCTAGGAAATGGTAGAGAGTGATAGCATATAATTAGTCCATACAAACATTATGGGATACCAAGCTTGGTCAAGCACATGCTGCATAAGAAACTTAAAGTTAGATTTTAGAAAATAAAAAAAATCTACACTCTTTGTATATCCATTTTCGATACCCTTCCTGAAAGGAAACTTTCTACATAAACAAAGGGGTTGTCCCTCCCTTCTAGACCATCCACTAGCAACATATAAAAAATGTGCTATAGTTTATCTGGTATTTTAAATAAGTTTAGAATGCTTTCCAACACAATCTATATCTGTTAACTATATAAACTTGAGTCAACATACACCATGAAAATATTCTAATCAGCTTAGAACATCTAATAGGCTATACAAGTAAGCAACTATTTGCATGGGTTGTCATATACACATCATTAAACACATGTATTAACATTCCCTTTCTTTTATTCCTTTCGTGCAAATGGAAAAGAGCATACATAATTCAAATGAAGAATCTATGCATGTACACATATATGCCTTCTAATCAAAGTTTTTATATACATATACGTTCTTAAGATTAAGGAAAAATATATTCTACATGCAGGTTCCCATGTTCACAAAGATATCAACTTCATCAGATGCACAATTTGATCTTACAATAACCATTAAATTCAAATAATAATATAAACAACATCAATAACAACAGTCCTAGACTTTGGTATGAATCTAAATTCCAATTAAAATGTTACAAGGTCATTTACCTAAAACAAAAAGTAGTTGATTCTAGGAATAATCCAAGTTAAACAGGATCTATTCATTTCATTCATCAATCTAACTTACTTGGTGAAAACATAATGTTATTCTATATTCATTATGTTCTAAATAGATATATAGATTCGATGTAACCATGTCATTTAGTAATCAATCAAGAGTATAATAAGCTGGTTTAAATTTGATATCATCTCTTTTGGCTTACTGATAAAAGTATCATTCTATTTTTGTTAAGAGATTATCAAAAGTAACTATATGTCATTTAATTTTAATCATCACTTAAATTATTTATTTAATATCAAAACATCATATGATTATCATTCTATTCTACTCATTTTTTAAACACATATATATCACAGAAGGGGTCGATAAGCATGTTATAGTTAAAATGATAAACATGTTATTGATCATTAAGTGCCTTTAATATACCTGTTATCTTATTGTTTAATGGCAGTACCATCCATATACCAGAGGCACCATTTATCTAGAGAGTAAAAAGAGTATGATTATCATTCGAATCTACTAAGATTCAAATCACTTAAACGATAGTGTATATATATGTGTGTGAGAGGGGGAAAACATTAGATGCAAACAAGATCAAACATGCTTGAAATGAGAATCTAAGCTAAGATCAAAAACATTAATCTAAGATCTAATCCTACACATACAAAATGAAACTAAGCTATTTGAACATACATTAATAAATATATGATTACTAAATTGAATGTAAACAAAAAGCATAGTGTTACCATCTTGTATTGGAGTGTATTCACCTGATGTTGGATTTTTCTTATCACCGTGAAGCCTCCATAGTTCGTGTGAAAAATCTTCAAGAATGATTCCTTGATTGGTTGATCGAATAAATGGTGTTGAAGCTCTTAACAATGGTGGTTGTAAATGTCAATAGTACTTTGTTGTACAAATTATTTTGATTATCTGATCCTTATGTGAGGAAAGAGGTTTGTTATATAGAAAATGAGATTCAAAATGGACAATTAGGATCGTGTTGGAGAATATCTAGATCAATGGTCAAAATGTGTTGAGAGGATTTAGACATGAGAAGATTGTGAAAATTTGATTGCACAATTTGTGTGATTGAGAAATATATTGGCTAGTCAAGGATTAGATTGATCAGTCAGTATTTTAGATTGATCAGTCAAGATTTAGATGGATTAGTTAGGAAATTGATGGCTTAGTGAGGAAATTGATGGCTTAGTTAGAAAATTAGATTGATTAGTTAACAAATTAGATTGCTCAATTAGTAATTGTAATTTGCTCAATGAGAAAGTGGGTGAGGAGTTTGAATTAATTGATTTAATTAATTAATTCATTTTTGGAGTTGAACATGCAAATCAAGTTTGAATTTTGCAAACAAAGTTGCATTAGTTTGATTTGATTTGAATAGTTTGATTTTATTATTCAAATTTTATAGGGAAAGTGTCGTAATTAAATTATTATGATTTAATAATTTAATCAACTTAGGGGAATAAGGTGATTTAGTGATGTAATTAAATAATTGGCGTTATTTAATCAATCAAGACAAAATAAAGTGAGATTAGGACTTCATTAAATAAATGTAATTTATTTAACTGGTCGAAGTGATGAAATGTGAATTAATCAAATAATGTTGTTTTATTTAATTAATAGTAGAATTAGGGTTTTTAGGACTTTATTAAAAATAAAAAATTATTTAATTGTCAAAAATGGTGTATTATTCAATTAGCAATAGAATTAGGGTTGTCGATGTTGTTTGATGTTGTGTGATGGTGTGTGATGTTTCAGGACGTTGTGGGATGATTTTGAGACATTGTGGGATGATTTTGAGACGTTTCGGGATGATTGCGAGATGTTGCAGGTTGATTTTTGAGATGTTCTGAGACATTACGGGATGATTCTGAGATGTTGTGGTATGATTATGAGATATTTTGGGATGATTTTGAGATGTTTTGAGACATTACAATATGATTCTAAGATGTTATGGGATGATTCCAAGATGTTTTGAGGCATTACAAGATGATTTCAAGATGTTGCGGGATGATTCTGAGATGTTTTGGGATGTTACAAGATGATTATGAGATGTTATAAAATGATTATGAGATGTTCTGAGACATTACGAGATGATTCCAAGATGATTATGAGATGTTCTGAGACATTACGAGATGATTCCAAGATGTTCTGAGACATTACGAGACAATTATGAGATGTTTTGAGACATTACGGGATGTTGTGGGATGATGCAGAGATGTTTTGAGATATTACGAGATGATTTCAAGGTGTTTCGAGATGTTTCGGGATGATTCAGAGATGTTTTGAGACATTACGAGATGTTGAATTAATTAAACGATGTTAAATTACTTAATTAATAGATGAATATGAGTGCCAAAATGCTAGTTCACTAGTTAGGAAATTTTTAGGAGTCTATATTTTGCCCCTCTTTCATACAAAGTATTGGTTGCTTTGTTTCAATGAACATTGCCCCGATATGCCCCATGTGCAAGAGTTGCCCTAGTATACCCAGGTTTTGGATGTTGTTTGATGTTGTTTGATGGTGTGTGCTATTTAGGGATGTTGTGGAATGATTCTGAGATGTTGCAGGATGATTTTGAGACATTGCAAGATGATTCTGAGACGTTGCGAAATGATTCTGAGACATTGCGAGATAATTTCAAGATGTTTCAGGATGTTACAAGATGATTTTGAGATGTTGTGGGATGATTCCAAGATGTTTTGAGACATTATGGGATGATTTTGAGATATTACGAGATGATTTGGTATGATTCTGAGATGTTCTAAGACATCACAGGATGATTTCAAGATGTTGTGAGATGATTCTAAGATGTTCCAAGACATTACGAGATGTTGCGAGATGATTCTAAGATGTTTCAGGATGATTCTAAGATGTTCTGAGATGATTCCAAGATGTTCTGAGATATTACGAGATGATTCTGAGATATTTTGAAACATTACAGGATGTTGCAGGATGATGTAGATATATTCCAAGATATTATGAGGTGTTTCGAGATGTTCCAAGACATTACGAGATGTTGAATTAATTAAATGACATTAAATCACTTAATTAATAGATGCATATGAGTGCTAAAATGCTAGTTCACAAGCTAGGATATTTTTAGGTGTCTACATTTTGCCCCTTTTTGATATAAAGTATTGGTTGCTTTGTTTCAAAGAACATTTCCCCGGTATGCCCCAAGTGTAAGAGTTTCCCTAGTATGCCCCAAAAAGGATAGCATGGATGGTGCCACCTCAAGAAATTTGGTGAAAATTTTGGATAATAAACCAAATTTTTTGATAAGCTGATGTGATGCGTTAAGTTTAAGGACTGATAGAAAAATGTTGATAAGAAGAAAATGTTAATGAGAAGTGAAGAATAGTTGATCAATGTTGTTAGTGATTGATGAGTTGCTTTTTCTTTTCTTGGAGGCTTCACAGTTTGAACAATCATGTTTGATGTAGCAAATAGATACAACACACCAGGGTATTAATGACCAAGGTGACTTTGTATCCATTGCATGGACTTTGACTCTATAAACAAGGAGTACTCTTTCTCATACCAAACATACGGAAACCTTATAGAGTGTATGGGTGAGAAGCTTTAAAACATGTCAGACCAATAACACAAGAGGTATTAAGAACCTAACATGCCACTACTACACTAAATGCTTCAAAACAACTTCAACACATAGAACAAAGAAAGTATCCGTCGTGGTAGTATAACAAAAATATCCAACAAATAGAAAATTGAAATGATGCTCAATTGCCCTCATTCCTTCCTCTCTAAATCTTTATGGACATCCTCAAGAGATCCTGGGAATGATTCAATAATGTAAATTGACAAGATAAGACTTCAAAAAGATAAAAACAATGTTGTTGTATCACTTGCTCTATTTGTTATGGAACTACTATCTAGTGTTGATCATGTCTATCATAGGAACGGATCCTTTAAGACATATCTCAAGATTTTGATGGGAATTGTCAATAGATAGGAAGTTATACTTGGCTTTGTTTGTGTCTGCTTGCGTTCAAATCCTTGTGATTGTTTGCTTGAAAGTTATAGCTTTTGATGTTGCTTTGTTTGTTTGTCTATTTTGGAAAAGTGTGAGTGTGAATATCTATTTATTATGGATGAACCTTTATTGCGGATAGGTGATGGCCAAAATAGGTTTTTTTGTCTTTTTCAATTTTTTTTGTGCTTTTTGAGGTTTATTTGATGTTTTTGTTGTATTTTCAAGATATTTGAATGTTTTTTGTTTTTTCGATTATTGAGGAGCTATGGCGAGAATTCAGGGAGCCTCACATTGTGTGGATATTTTTCAAGAGTTTGGATGTCTTGTAGGCATCAGTTTCATGGCATGCACCTTATCGCTTCTCATTTTTGTCTTGTTACATTCTTGTATTGTGTGTACAAAGCTTCTTGAGTCAATAGTGAAGTTTTGGTGATTTCTAAGAATATGCATCATTTTCCTTGCATTTGCTTGGTTAGAACCTCACACATGACCTATAAAACCTCGCCCTTGACTTAAAACCTTTCTCTTGACATAAAACCTCACTTATGATTCATGCACTCACTCTAAAGGCTCACACTTGACTAAAAACCTTGCTTTTGCTTGCTCTGGAGTTGTTTCCTCTCCCTTGCTTAATAATCTTGCACTTTCTTTAAAGTATTGCATTTGAAAACCTCCCACTTTCTCTAAAAGCTCACACGTGCTCCTAAAATCTCACCCTTTCTCTTGAAACCTCTCTTTTGTTTTCTCTGTGATTGGTAATCAAGAATTTTTTTACCCTATCTTCAAACAACCATATCTTGGTCATACAAAAGTATTTTTCAATGCTCTTTTTTCTAAATGGGGTAGAATTTCATGATCTTTGCAATGGTATAGGTGGTTTTCAGATTTTATATAGTTAAATTTTCCATCGGTGTCATGATCTTACATTTGATTTTCTTTCATTTAAACCATGTTAGCATTTGCTTGTTATCATCCTAAATGTCATTTTTCATCGTGTTTTTTATCGTTTTGTGTTGCTTGACATGTTTAAAGTGAAACCCTAACATTACAGGTGGTCCTTAACTATTGTAGCCAAGGGAGAGACAACTTCGGGATCTGTTTGATCTGATTACAAATTTCATGGGTTTTGCTATTTTGTGAATGTTTTTGGATTTTGGAATTTTTTTTATTTGTTTGGATTTTGTATTTTTGCCTAAGTTAGAAGAAAGCCTGATAAAAACCTAATGGGACTGACCTAAGGCCTTGAGGTTTGATAATCCTTGCGTAAATTGTACACACAGAGACCATGTAGTTCGACCATTTGACTCAAATCATAAACTTGTTTTTGGGATAAATAATTCTTGGATTGATATTCCACTTCCGTGTCTAGAGGATATCTTGTGAGAAATCTACTTGAACTAGTTGTGGGGTTCAATAAAATGTTGATATCTTATAAATTTTGAGTGAACGAATAATCCAACAATGTTTTTTTTGTTTTTGATGTTTTTTAGATGTTTTTGATTTTTGATAATTTTTATTTTTATTTTATTTTTACCCTTTTTCATAGTGTGTAAGATGTTGAAAACTTGGATTGATACTTCACCTTGTTTTCTAGAGGATATGTTGCAAAAAAGCTTACTTGAACTAGCTATGGGGTTCAAGCAACTGTTGATATCTTCAAAATTTTGAGCAAAGGAATAATCCATGTTATTTTCATCTTTGACGGTTACCTTGGTAGTGTATTGGTGGTACACCTTCTTGTTGGGATGAACTATTTTGAAGGTTACCTTGATAGTGCATTGGTGGTGTAACTTGTTGATGGGATGAATTGTTTCAAAGGTTACCTTGGTAGTGCTAAGATATTTAAAACTTGGATTGATATTTCACTTTGTTTTTCTAGAGGATATGTTGTGGAAAATCTAGTTGTGAGGTTCAAGAAACTGTTGATATCTTAGAATTTGGAATGAAGGAATAATCTATGTTTATTGGTATCTTTGAAGGTTACCTTGGTAGTGCATTGGTGGTACACCTTTTTGTTGGGATGAACTGTTTTGAAGGTTACCTTGATAGTTCGTTGGTGGTATACCTTGTTGTTGGGATAAATTGTTTCGAAGGTTACCCTAGTGGTGCATTGGTGGTATACCTTGTTGGTGGAATGAATTGGGAAGGGTACCATGTGGCACACCTTGTTGTTCAGATAATGCCTAGATCACAATGTGAGCTAGAAGACATAGATCAAGATTTATTCAAAAGCAAGATGTAAGTACTTGCCCCTAGTGTCTAGTAATGATGGATTATCTTGTGATAGGTAAACATGTTTGGATAGGGTATGCCCTTTTGGACAATGCCTCATGGATCAGATAATGCTAGATAGGATAGAATTAATGATAGTGACCCATGTCAATATTTTTTTCATAAGGAAGTGTAAAGTGTTCACCAAATATTTGTCAAGATCAAGATAAGTTGGATTTGGATAAAAATGGATTGGATTCATTATGGATAAGTTGAGAGGCTTCCTCCTAAAATGGTGCACATAGATGATCAATTCTACACACGATGCCTATTTCCCAAGTTTTCACCATGGTACTTGTCCAAAGCACCACCATAGTGGTTTTCACTGGAGGAGGATTTTTTTCTTGATTTTTTCTCTTGATTTTTTTTTTTTTTTCATTGATTTTTGATATCACACAAGATGCATGTTTACCAGGTTTTCATCATGGTGATAATTTTTTTCCTCATGTTTGAACCACCTGGTGGTGCTGATGTAGACGTTTATGGTGCTAATATGGTTTTTGTTGTCGTCATGATGTGCCAATGATATCCTACTTGGAGGATTTTCTTTGCTAAGATACGGGCACTTGAATGTAACCCCTGATAATTATGATCTTCCTTGGCAATACTAGAGTTAACCTTACCTTGATACGTACATCATGATAGAGTGCTCTTAGAATCATTATGATAAAGAGTTGTTGCCATGACATGGTCAATGTGAGATTTGGATATCTTGGATGGCGAAATTGTTGAGGGATATGATATTCAGATGGATTGGTTGACGATTCGGAACCTTTAATTTTCCAAACTTGGGATGATGAGAAACGATGGGTGGATATGGAGATTTGATTGGGACCAACGTCTTGATATACCTTGTAGGTCACTCCTGAAGCTTGCTTTTATATTGTTGGACATTTTTGATGGATGAGCTTCCCTTTTTTATTTTTCCCCATAGTTTCTTTGACTAATGGAGTTTGATAGGGATGATTCTCTTTCTTTTTTTTGTATCCATTTAAAATTTTCTTGTCCATTTTTGTTTACTGATTCTTTTGCTTCAATGACTTGTTTCATTCCTGGGTATAGCTTTTTCTCTTGTTGTGATCCCAATGAGAGGGTGGAAATATACATGGATGATGATTCATGTCATGGCTAGTTGTAGCGGTGGTAGAAAATTCATCATAAGGACTCTTTGTGCTCTCTATGTTGATGCTTGCATTAGATAAAGTTGCCCCCAATATTATAGAGGTATCCCTAATATATTTAGATCTAAGACTTTGATGCTTAGGAGTACCAATAATCTATACTAGTTCTAGGATACCATGTTCATGTAAGCCTATTCCTTTGCCTTGATAATTCATTTGTTGAAAAATTTCATTTGCAAAAGGATATGTCTTACCTTGGAAACAAGATGTTAGTCCTTCTCTACTCTATTGTGGATCTTCAAATGTGATAACTTCTTCATTGATAGGATCCTTCAAATGTGGGATAACTTCCTAATTGATATCTTTGGCCCGATCCAGTGAAATATCATATTTTAATGCTTCTTCAAGAGGTGTTTCTGATTTACTATCCATGTAAAAGTCTTCCTCATGATTCATTTTTTATATGTCTTCATAGGATGTTTTTGATTCACAACTTATATATAAATCTTCTTTATGATCCATTTTTGATATGTCTCCACAGGATGTTTCTGATTCACAAATTATGTATAAGTCTTCTTCATGATCCATTCTTGATATGTCTCTAGCTTATGTTATGTCTTGATCTTGTGTGTAGATGTTAAGAGTAGGAGAATCTTGATCCTTAGTAGGGGATGGACCACCTCCTTGTCAGACACCGCCCAAGGATCAAGCACAATGCACACCTCCATGGGTGCAGATACCACCGCAAGCACCTACACCACCACGGGTAGAGATTCATGAGATCCCAGCACAGGGTGATCAGCCTAGAGATGAGGACACAGAGGTCCCAAATCAGCAGCCACCAAGGTAGCCAGACCACAAGGATGCACTGATCCAGCAGCTGCAGGGTCAGGTTCAAGTATTGATGGCAAAGAGAGATCGGGCCAAACAAGAGAGAGACCAAGCCAAGTCTAAGAGAGACCAGGAGATTGGTCGACGGCGACAGTTGGAGAGCATAGCTTCATCATCATAAAGTCGAATAGTTTCCTTGAGGGCATACCGAGAGGTGGTGAGGGAGGCTAAGTACTATCGACAACATTATAGGCAGGCAATGCCACTAGCTAGTTGGGTACCGGACTTCTCACAGTAGACAGGGATGAGGCCCCCCGAGGACCATGGTGAGAGGCAGGAAGGAGAGGGTAGCAGCCAGCAGGGCTAGCCCTTGATCATAGGTAGTTATCCATTTTTTATCCATGGGCTTTGATTATTGCCCCTATTGTATCATGTACTTTGATGTATACACTTGATCTGATCCTTTGTACCATGACAATTGTATATTTTTGAGATGATATATATGACATGGTCCTATTTATGAGATGATTTATGATGTATGATGTATGAATGCATTCTAATTTCCTATGTGCTATGAGATGTTATGAAATTCTTTTTATTTTATGTTCATGCAATATGATGTATGTTTCTACATGATGTGATGATGATTATGGATGCATTTATTTTTGTATTTTTTTATGCATTTTGGTGACAATTGTATAGATGCACTGTATGCAAATTATTATGTATTGATGATGGATGGTAATGATTTCTATTATGCCCTTAATTATTCATACAATATCTGTAATGCGATGATTTCTTAAGATACTTGGAATAAAAAATTTATATTATTCCTCATACCTTAAGATGATGTGATGTGGTATGATCTATATGATATGTATTTATGTTGATGGTTTTGTGGATGTAGGGTGGATGCATTAGTGATGTTCTGATTAACTGTCATGGTACCATGTTAGTATGGAAAGAAAATAGAAGAAAAGAGATCCAACAAGTCATTAAATTTTGATGATTTGCTTACCATGAGTCAAGATTTTCAAAGGGCCAATTACTTTATGTTTGATAACACATATAAGTACAATGCATCAAGGTATAAAGAACAAGGATGGCATTGTACCTAATGTGATGGAATTTGAATCAACAATCAGATAGGAGTATTCCTGTTCACACTTAGTATACGAAACCTCATTCAAGATGTAGTTTAGACATTCTAAACATCTCATACCAAAACATAGAAAAGAAAGCCTTCCTATGTGGTCAACAAGACACCTAAAACATCCTCCCTAGAAACCAAAAAAAGTACGCATGAAATAAGTTTTTTTACAAGAGTATCCAACAAGCATAGTAGATAAAAAAAGATAATGATTGTTGCCCCATTCCTTTCTCTCTAAACCTATTTTGTTTAGGCATCATCAAGAGGTCCTTGGAATGAGCGCAAAATAGGATAAGTCACAAAGACCAGATAAAGTAAACAAACAAGCTAATGTTCTTCCTACTGCTAGCCAAGGCTAAACTAAGGTGATACCTGATGTTGATGTCCATCATGGGAAGGATGCCTCCTAGGACATGTTTTGATTAGGGTTTTGATGAGATTGATTGGATGATAACCTATTGATACTCTGAGTTGATGAACTTGCTTGCTTACTGACCTAGACTTGAGACTTTGACGATTAGGCGTTCACTTTTGAACCCACTAGACTTGCTTATGACTGCCTTACCAAAGGTTGAAGGTGAAAATTGATTTATTAGGAATGGTGATTATTTTGAGTGAAAGCGAGATGAGACGGGTGCACCATTTTGGGTTTTTTCAGATATTTGGATGTTTTTGAAATGTTTTGAGGCTATTTTTTAGAATTTTGAGATGTATTACAAATGTTTTTGGATTTTTGAGATTTTGATCAAGAGACTGACTTAAAGACCTATCCTAGGGGTCTCGAGAGCTCATCAATAGATTAGCCTTGCCTATGTTATACATGCAGAAACCACGTAGTTTGACTGATGATAGACTTGATTGATGAAAAGATAGATGGGCAAACGGATTGCCATTGTGACAGACACTTAAAGGACTAACCTAAAATGTCTTAGGGGATGATCAAAGATCAACCTTTTCTACATTCAAGCTCAGAGATGATGTAGTTTGGTCAGATGAATCTATTTTTTATTTTTTAGATTTTTGACATGTTTTGGATTTTGATATGATTTGGATGTTTTTTATTTTTGATGTTTTTGATTTTTTTGATGGATTTTTTTATTTTTATTTTTTATTTGTTGCCACCAAGATGCCTATTTTCTAGGTTTTCATCTGGGTGACCATTTTTTCAAGACATTTTTTTATTTTATTTTGTACTTTTTGGTTCTATACCTTGCAAGTTTTTAGGCATAAAACTTTTTGAGATGACCGTTGTTCATGAGCTCCTCCATGGGTTTGCCTTCTGGTGTTGATAATTGGTAGGCTCCTAATTTATAGTTTGTCATGATGATGAACGGTCCCAACCAGTTGGGCTCAAATTTTCCTTTGCTTTATGGGTTTGGCATGTTCTTCTGGTTCTCCTTTAGCACAAGTTCACCGACTTGGAAGCTGCGTCTCCTAATCTTCTTGTTGTAGCTTTGCTTTAGCCAGTTTTGATACACCTATAGATGGTTTAGAGCATCCATGCGCCATTCATCTAATAACTCTAGGTCATTTAACTTTGAAACTTGATATTCCTCATCTGTAATGAGGTTTTCCAGTGATATCCTTAATGATGGGAGCTTGATCTTGATTGGGAGGATGGCTTCTGATCCGTAGACCAGGGAGAATGGGGTGGCACCTGTTGGCATGCGAATGCTAGTGTGGTAGGCCCATAAGGCGGGATTTAGTTGTAGAAGCCAATCACGATCAAAGTCATTGACTATTTAAGGATTTTCAAGATAGCTTTATTAGTGGCTTTTGCTTGGCCATTTCCTTGCGGGTAATTCAGAGTGGAAAAGTAATGTTGGATATTGAATTTGTGGCAAAGGTCACGCACATCCTGATTCTTGAAAGGTGTCAGATTATGAGAGATAATAGCTTGGGGGACACCATATCGGCAAATGAGATAGTTCAGGATTAACTTTGATATCTGATTTCCAGTTATGTAGGTCATTGGGATGGCTTTAACCCACTTTGTAAATTACTTTGTGGCGGTGATGATGAATTTATGGCCATTGGACGAGGTGGGTGTGATTTTGCTGATGAGATTGAGCCACCGCTATGAAAAGGGCCAAGGTGTAACAATAGGATGAAGCTCTTGAGTTGGCATGTGAATAAGGTCTCCATGTTGTTGGCACTGTAAACACTTTCTAACAATGTTGTGTGCCTCTCTTTCCATTGTTGGTCAGTAGTACCCGGTCCTCAGCAGTTTCTTAGCCAAAGTTATACGACTTGAGTGTGAATCAAAAATTCCATTGTGGACCTTAGTCAGAGTAGTCAGGGCTTCCTTAGGATTTAAGCAATGCAATAGGGTTCCTTCAATGCTCCTTCAATAGAGAGTTTCTCCTAGGATGACAAAATGTCAGGACCTTTTGACAAAGGATTGTTTAAGGTTTGGGGTTATGTCAGCTAGGAGGACTCCTATTCTCAAGTAGGTGTAGATGTCGTGATACCAAGGATCACCGAGACCAACGATTTTGCACACGAATTCAAACTTTGGTACCTCGAATGCTGGTATGAGAAGCTGCTCTACCAAAAACTCTTGTTTTGGAACATTGTTTGGGATTTCCAAGAGCGATCCAATTGTGGCCATAGCATATGTTTCTCTATTGTTTTCTCTAGGTAGCTATTCAAATGTGACATCAATGAATAATTCTTTGAGGCTCCACTAATTTCTCGTATGGAGTTATCTTGTCATCCTTTGTTTGGTACTCACCATTGACTTGGTTGATGATGAGTTGTGAATCTCCATAGACTTTGACAGCCATAATCTACCATTGTACTGCAATCCTTAAGCCTATGACAAGAGTTTCATACTCTGCTATGTTATTCGTGCATGGAAAAGATAGTTTGTAGGATTTGGGTATGCAGTCTCCCTGGGGAGTGATGAAGAAGATTCCAGTGCCTAACCCATGTTGTGTGTATGACCCATCGAAATACATCTTCTAATGATTTTCTCTACTTATGTTGAAAATTGACTCGTCCAAAAATTTTGAGATGAGTGGGTTGTCAGCATAAATTGGAGCTTCTACCAGTTGGTCTGCAATCGCTTGTCCTTTGATGGCCTTGCACTCTACATATTCTATGTCATGTTATGTCAATATCATGACCCACTTGGTTGTTCGTCCTGTGAGAGTGGCCTTAGAGAGCAGATACTTTAGTGGATCTATCTTTGCAATCAGCTTGATCTGATGAGCCAACATGTAGTGTCTGAACTTTTGGGCTACAAACACAACTGCTAGGCAAGATTTTTCTATTGGCGTGTAGTTGATCTCATGCCCTACCATTGTCCTACTGATGTAGTATATTTCTCTCTCTTCTATTTTCATCTTGTTGAGCTAGGAGTGCACCAAGAGCTGCGGCTATGGTTGATATGTATAGAATCAGTGGTTTTCTTGGAATTGGTGGCATTAACACTGGTGGCATAAGTGGATATTCTTTGATTTTACTAAACACCTGGTCACACTTTTCATCCCACTTGTATGCTACTCCCTTGTGGAGTAGATGAGAATATGGGATCTATTTATCTGCCAACTGTGTTATGAATCTATGATTGGATTGGAGCCTTCCTTGTAGGCCTCTCAACTGCTTTAGTGTTCTAGGGGCTTCCATTTTGAGGATCGCCTTGACCTTGGCAAGATCTACCTTGATTCCTCTCATTGATACTATATACCCTAGGAGCTTTCCAAATTGCACTCTAAAGACACACTTCTTGGGGTTAATTCTAACCTTGTATTTTTCTAGTCTATCAAAAATGGCACTCAGAGCTGCTATGTGGTCCTACCTTTTCCTTGACTTGGCCAATATATCATCCACATAATCTTCCATAGTCTTGTGAATCATGTCATGAAAAATTAGTGTCATGGCCCTTTGATATGTTGCTCCCGCATTTTTATCCCAAATGGCATCATGTTCCAGCAGTAGGTGCCCCATGGACATGTAAGCGTTGTCTTGTGCTAGTCCTTTTTTGCTATCATAATCTGGTTGTACCCTAAGAATCCATCCATCAGTGATAGCATCTCATGTCTAGCCATCATATCCACTATCATATCAATGTTGGGTAGTGGAAAGTCATCCTTAGGACACACTTTGTTTAGGTCTCTAAAATCAGTGCAGATACGGATGCCCCCATTCAGCTTTGAAATAGGTACTAGGTTGGACACCCATTCAAGATAGTCACTCGGGCATATGAATCTCGCGTCCAAGAGCTTCCGCAATTCCACTTTGACTAACAAGGCTATTTGGGGGTGCATCTTTCTCAACTTTTATCTCACTCACTTTGCCTCTAGGTAGACAACTAAATGGTGAACCATGACTTCTAGATCGAGACCCGGCATGTCAGCGTAGGTGCATGCAAATTTCACCTTTCTTTCTCTTAGGAATGCTGCTAAGAGTTCTTGTTCTTCTAATAGAAGTGACTCAACGTAGAAAGTGATGTGTGGTAGCTCTTTCGTGCCCAAGTTGGTAGGATTGCACTGTTATGCTAAGACTGTTGATTTTGCTTGATGAAGCGTAGTAGGGGGGAGATTGAATCCTTCATCCTCTGGTTTCTCAGATAGGTTTTCACCATTGGATGTGTCCTTTATGTTTACTATTTTATGATTAGAGAGTGCCATAGTGTGGTTTTCACTCAATAACCCTGAGTTTATTATCATTCTTTTGCTTTTTTGACTGAAGGACTCAATCATTTCCCCGTAATATGCTTTTGTGTCTAGTGTGATGTCAAATCTCACCTTATGATCTCCACCTAATACTGTATCCCGCAATCCCAAGAATTATGAGAGTGCCTCATCATTTTCGAATGTGTCTAGAACCAGTGGTCCTCGTTGGTCATAATCGATGAGTTGTTGGTAGACGAGGTTTATCTTATCGGGTTGGTGGTCTGACTCAAAAGATGATGTGTTAATCATAAGTAAGAAGGAGTCTTCAAATAGCATGGGAAGGCTTGTTATGGTTTCTTCATTATCACTACCACTACAGATGTCAGTGATATCAAAGGTGAAGTTATCTAATGGTAGACCAGTTGATACGGGTAGTTGAAGGGCGGTTGCTGATAAATGAGGGGGAGTCCTGACTACTCTAATAAGGGTACCCCTACCACGTATGATTATACTCAGAGGGGTACATCCAAGGCCAAGATTCCTCATTCATCTTTCTACAATGATGGGCTCTAGTCGTCCATCGTTGTTCCTTCCAAGGCTTTCATTTCTATTGTAGCCCATTCCAAGCATCATTTGCAGTCCTCTGCTAGCTTCATCCATGGGTAGGGTGGGTGCGGACCTTTCGTCTTGGTATAGTGAGCTTGAAATGTCTCTTTCATCCACATTATCCTAACTTAGATCCCCCAATAGCGGAATCTGGAAGGGTCTTCCCTAAAAGTGTGGGCAGGTGTTTCAACTGGTTGAGGTCATCCATGTGACCTAGGAGATTGAGGTAACTCTTCTACAAAAAAATCATTTTTCTCATTCTGTATTCCCCACATCCATTGTCTTGGATCATAAGCTTGATGTTTGATATGTCAAGGATGGAGGGTGTCCCTGTCGCTGAAGTGGAGGTGAGGTTAGATGAATCTATATAGGGAGTGGAGGGGCTTCATCGTTCTTTGGCACTTGGGGAACTTTATAGAACTTAGCTTCCAAGTTTTTACAATAGGCGAATGGCTTAGGATCACCATGTATTGTGACCTCCTCATTTTGGTATGAAAATTTCATGCATTCATGTAATGTTGAGGCGACCACCTTCATTCCATGGATCCATGGGCATCCTAGGAGGATGTTGTAGGGAAAATCAAGGTTGAGGACTTGACATGTGGTTTCCATAGTAGTTGGCCCTACTTGGATTGGGATCTTGATAGTGCCTTGAGACACTCTTTCCTGGTCATCATATGCTCTGATAGTAATGCCTTTGTCTTTCTCAATGAAGTCTTCTGAGATTCCCAAGTTCTTTATAAGTTTAAGCAAACAAATATTGAGGCACGCGCCTCCATCCACCAAGACCATTTTGACCTTTTTCTTGTGAACCAGGACTTGAAGGTGAAGTGCATGGTTGTGAGATGGTTGGGTGGGGAATTATTGATTAGAAAAGGTGAGGAGATTTGGGGTGACGATGTTACCAGCCATAGCCTGGAATTGTTTTGTATCAAGGTTAGTAGAGATAGTGGACGCAACTAATGCTTCATTAAGGATTTTCCTGTAGGTGGCAGAAATTTTCAGTAACTCCATGATAGAGATCTGAGTGGGGTTCTTTTTAGTTGATCAATGACATTATAATCATAGGGAATGACTTTCTGATTTGAGATGGGGGTCTTAGATGGATGCAATGCCCTTGCAATAGTAACCTTCTTGCCACGTGTAGTGTCTCCACAATCAACGTTGGATCCTTTGACATTAATGATAGTGACCATTTCATCTATGCATGTGACGATGCCTTCGTCTATAAGGTTTTCACTGGCATACTTTTCTTTCCCGTTATTGTTCCCTAGGTTATTTCCTTGATTGTTTCCTTGATTATTTCCCTGATTGTGATTAGGCATTGAGTTCGTGTATATTTTGAGGTCTTGATTGCCAGTGGGTTGCTCGACATTTATGATTTTATCCTCAATGAGATCTTGGATGATGTTTTTCAATCTAATGCAATTTGTGGTTGTATGCCCTTTGATTTTATGAAAATCGTAAAGGAGATTTTCGTTGTACCATGGTGGTTTTGTCATGGGTTCTACATATTGCTCAGAAGTGGATATTTTGATAAGGTTCTCTTTAACCAGCTTCTTCATTATAGGTTCAATTGGCTCCCCAAGGGTCGTGAACTTCCTCTTGGGGGGATACTTGTTTCGGGGAGGTGGTCCTCCTTGATTGTTCAGATTATTGATTTGATTGTTTGGAGGCGGTGGATGTTGTGCTACAGTATTGGGTTGCACATTGTTGTAGTTGTGATTCTATGGTTGATGATGGGTTTGGATATTTTTCTTGGGAGCATTGATGACAACCTTAGCATCAACTACCCCGTCATTTGTGACATTTTTGTTCTTTGACCATATGCGAGTTTTATCGTTATAACTACTGGATGAGTGGTTATCTTGATGTGAAGGAAATGTAGATGTTCCCCATCACGTAGTGAGGGCCCTTTCGATGTTGAACGCCTTTGGGATCAATTGATCGTATGTTGTGATGCATTGCAATTTTAGATAGAATGCCATGTTTTCGTCTAGATTGGCTTTGATAGTGCAAACTTGTTATTCCTCTAGCATGGTCCACTTGCTCCGGTTAGCCTTAGATCACCATCATTGCAAGAAGGAGGTGTATAGATCTCCTTTTTCTTGTTTGAGTGCTGATAGTTCCTCCAGACTAACATCCGTACCCATGTTGAATGCATAGTTTTTGAGGAATGCGTCGACAATTCCCTAGAATGTTTTGATGCATGTGGGTAGACAAGAGAACCATTCCATTGTGAGACCAGTCAGACTCCAAGGAAATAGTCACATTAGATAGTTTCATCATATGCAACTTCCATGTAATGTACTTGAAATTCCTTGATGTGATTTTTCAGGGTTTCCCATCCCATTATATTTATCGAATTTGGGGATTTCAAATCCCTTTGGGAATGGTACCATTGTAAGACTCTCGTCAAAAGGATAGGGGCACAAATTGCATGGCGTCCTGGTTGTTTTTCCTAACTGAAGGTCCAACACTTTCTGTGAGAGAATTTTGACCTATGTTGCAACATCGTTTTGCGGATCAGGAGGTGGGATGAATGTGTTTTGAGGCATTTGTTGTGTTTGATTGATGGGTGGGGTATTGATGGGGGTTTGCTACAAGCTTTGTTGTGCCTTTAAGGCCTACTGAAATGCTTGTATTTGTACCAACAATGCTTGTTGTTGGTCCTATTATTGTTGTCCAAACAAAGCTTGTTGTTGGTCCTATTGTTGTTGTTCCCACAAAGCTTGTTGTTGGTCTAGTTGTTGTTGCGCCAACAAAACTTGTTGTTTGGCTTGTTGGTATGCATGTTGATAGATTTCTTGTAGTTGTGTGTGGTATTATACTTGTGCCTACTAGTGTTGGGCTTGAGCTTGAGCCTGTGCTTGTTGGGCTACTTGTGTCGCTTACACAGCTTGTGCAGCTTGTGCGACTTGTTGGGTGGCTAATTGTGCTTGTGCTTGTTGAGCAGCCAGTTGTGCATCTTTTTGTTTTTGTGGAAGTACCCTTTGATGGGTGTCTTGTTGAACTTCTTGAATTCTGGTGATGAATGAGTTCATCATGTTGAATTTTGGTGGTACCGATGGCGGATTGGGGATGGCGTTGACCGTTGTGATGATCAGAATGATCGTGTTGGCGATCGAGGTTTGAGTTGTGGATGGTGTGATCAAGATGCTTGGTCCTTGGGAAACCATGGTTTGAGATATTTGAGGAATGGTGGATGTGTTGACCGTTGGGGTAGCTTGAGTGGTTGCCATCTGTTGTTGCAATACTGATGGAAAAATGAGGGGGTTTGATGTGATGCTTAGATTTCTTTGGTTTGGTAGATTGGTGGCGAGTAGGGGGGGAAGACCCAACCCAAAAGGTGATATGGCTGTCAGTGGTAATAGAGGGAATGGTGGTGTGTTCCCTTGGAAAATTGATGATGTGGAAGGACCAATGACTCCCCCTGTCCTGAATAACCTACCCTCTCCTTGCGAAATCATGGGGAGAGAATTTTGTATATCTAGTGGATAGATTAGCGTTGCATGAAATGAGGATGAGTCCGCATGATTATGGAAAGTAAGTGGAACATACGAGTGTAATGAATTCACCAGGACATAGTGATCTAGTGTGATGTTTTTTATTTATTTCTCTGTTGTTTACAAGGTGATGCTTTTGGATTTCGTGAAGCATGGCGCTTCCCTTGTTAGCAACTGGAGGGGTGGAAGAGATTGATGATATGATTTGGGGAATATCTTGAGTGATGTTTGGGATCGATATTGGGGGTATGCTCACAAGAGTTCTTTCCATATTGGTACTCATGTCAAATTTGGAAGAGAGTTTGGCCCCTTCTTTCGTCAACATACGTATATATAGAGAGGGATTAAGTTTCAACATGGTATTGATGATTCTATGATTCTCAGGATTCTGAACCATTTCAACTAATTCCTCTTGCATCATTCCCAAGTTGTTGTCGATGTGGTCCTCTACATGACCCTCCTCTTGAGGGTTTTGTGATGGTAGAGAGGAGTTGTTTGGAGGATTGCTTGATCCTACTAGATTCTTCTTGAGAACCGTTTGACTTAGGTCACTTGAAGTTGATGTTCCCTTAGTGATTTCCATGTTCTTGTATTGAGATCTTGTTTGAACCATAAAATAGAGATCTCTTGATCTTAATTTTAGGCACAAAAGAGAAGAGTCGGGATAGGCTAAGGATCAAAATTGATGATGGGGATGAGATAAATGGAAGACGGATGATGCAAATGAATGAAAAT
The DNA here is from genome assembly GCA_007115665.2 of Sequoiadendron giganteum. Taxonomy (NCBI): domain Eukaryota; kingdom Viridiplantae; phylum Streptophyta; class Pinopsida; order Cupressales; family Cupressaceae; genus Sequoiadendron; species Sequoiadendron giganteum. The sequence goes on along the minus strand of CM021102.1, from coordinate 287,922,731 downwards.
CTTGAAGAAATTTGGGGGAGATGCTAAATTTCTTAGGGCTTGAATTGATTTGATTTGTGATTAAGGATAGTTTGACTAGGTGTGTTAAGCCAAACAAGATGATAATGAACTTTTTAACCCTAGGAAGTTATGTTATCCTAGAGAAAACTCATACAAGAGGGTGATTTGAGTAAGTGTGTTAAGCCAAATGAAGTGATTATGAACTTGTAAACCTTAGAAATTTGTGTTATCCTAGAGGTTATTTTGCTCAAGAGGGTTGATATTTTGACTAAGTGTATTAAGTCAAACAAGGTGATGATGATTTTGCCTATAAGTTTAGCATGAATGATGTTTCAAAGTTTTCAAGAGTTTGTTTGTGAAATGGGATTTGACTTTGATTGTTGAGAGATGGGTGAGAGTGATGATTTTGATCCTAGACTTGACCTAGGTAAAACTCCTTACAGGACCTCGGTTTTGAAGAACATGCCATACTTCCTAAGTAAGAAAAGAAAACCTTTAAAAAAGATTGGGATGTTGCTGACAATAAAACTCATACAAGTTAGGGTTGTTCTTTGAAGCTTTCTTGTAGAAGTTGTAAACCAATCTTTCTCTTACTTCGAGAAGTTCTTCAAGACGCTCCACACAAGCTTTTGGGTTGATCTTTTTGAGCATTAGTTTTTGGATTTTGATTTTGCAAGGAATCATTTGAGAGAACACATGCGTGAGGTCCAATTGTATTTATCTTTGCTTAATGAGTTATTTTTACCAAAAACAATTTCTCGATTATGATTTCAAACTAAATGTCTATGGCTTAATTCCTTTCATTCCACAAGGTCCATTATCTGAAAATAAAGGTATCAACGGCATAGTTTCCTAGGTTGTCTTTAGTATGGGCAAATTATGACATAGATCCAAACGTTTAGAAACCTCTAAGGATAAAATCCCTAGGGAAAGCAACAACACTTGGATTTGGTCAAAGGTATTTTTCCTTCCTAAAGGGTTTGAAATTTGAAGCTAATTTGTGAATGATCATTTTCAATCTGTTTTGAAACCCAAGCAAAGTGTTTTAACTGACACAAAAATTGCATAATCCTAGGATGAAGGGACAATATTTGTTTTGGATTCCCACTTGGATTTTGCTCCAGCTATGCATATTCAGTGTGGTTGACTAAATGCTTGACCACACTGGCTCCCCTCCACGGCACACACTTCTCGGGTTAGCAAAGCATCAGTATCCATGAATCTCCCATGGCATAATTTTCATCTTTAAAATAGAACCGCATGTATATGTGGGGTGGCTTCAAAGGACATGACCTTTTGCACCAACAAATAGAAAAATATTTTTTGCTTCTAAACAAAAGTTTGTAGTAAGGGCATCCAATTTAGGGGGTGCAATGATAAACTCCTTGTGAGAGCTCCCATCCCTTAGAACAAGGGATTTACGCATCACATGGATACTAGGGGAGATTTATCATGCACCGCTTCCCATTTTCCATGGCTTTCACTGTGAACACAAATTTATATAGCGGTTTGGAAGAGTTTGGCTTTAACCCATTACCACTTGAGTCGTTCCCTTGGGGTGAGTACTTTTTCCCACCAAGTCAGGCCCTCTAAATTAAACAAAAGCAAGTGAACATATCCATAGTTCGATCAATATTTGTTGATAAAAAAAGAGAGAACACACGCCATATGTTCCACTCACACTCGCAAGATGTTTTGTTCAATTTTAATCCCAAAATGAAATGTGGAGGCAATTACTTTACTCAACTTAAGATCACCAAAAGGGATTTTGATTCTAAAGATCATCATGAGGTGTGAGAGAAGTGCATACGCCTTTTCAATGGTATTACTTTGAGTAAGCAATTACAAAACAAAAATAACACTTTTTCATTTTAAGTCCACAAAGCAAAAGTGAATTCTTTTTACAACACCAAATAAAATGTGGGATTTTCCTTGTTCAATTATTAATCCTTAAACCAAATCTATTAAGTTGTTCTAAAGTTCTATTAAAACCCTTTGTTTGCAAAATTTGAAAGAAAAATTGTATTGTTCTTTTTAAAACCCAAAAGGAAATTTAGTGTTCCCTAAAGCATCAGAGATAACAAATTCTTTAAGAGAGATTGAGAATTCTCTAAGAGTGTTGAACAACACTAAAGTGTTTAAAAACACTTGGTATAAGATGATAATGATTTCATAATGCAACCTTCCACTTTTTTTTCCTCCTTGCCCTAACCTACAAAATGATTAAAACCAGAAGATACAGAGACAACAGATAGGTTAATAGCTCAAAAAGCTGAAAACAAAAAGGCACATGTCAAAAAACATTAAATTTGAACTTTATTACCGTCACCCAATGACACAGTTAGCAAATGTGGTGGAGTTTAGAAACTCTAGTGGCACAATATAGCACCGCTGATTACTAAGAGTGATGCTCTATAGTAGGACAAAGAGCGCAATGGCGGCACTATTTGGAGTTTAAGAACCTGCGATGCAGTTTGGAAATTTGAATTTTGTGGGCGGGAAGACTCCAGCAGCAGAGTTTGGAGTTTGGAGCAGTGCAATATAGCACCGCTTGACTGATAGTGGTGCAGTTTTGCACTGTTGGACTGTGAACGGTGCAATTTGCTATAGGCACAAAAAAACTCAAAAAACCATGGATTTTTGGAAAAACATGATGAATTTCTCCAAATCAGCCCTCCTTCTAGCGTGAAAATGTGAGCCCGAATCCTAGACCTACACAAACATGACAAACAAGCACATTATAAGATTGAAATGCAAGTTAAGACAAGGATTCCCCATGAAATCCATCTACAATGCTCAATAATATGAAAATGAAGAACAAAACATAAAAGATAAATGAAATCCTAATTAAGCAATGCAAACACTTGATCCCATGGGGGAATTGGTGCCAATTATGTGTACAAATTGGTCATTTCCCAACTCCTTAGTAAGCTCTTTGATGATTTGGTGATGGTCGAAGATCCTTAATGATATTTTGGCATAATCTAGCTATGAAACCATAAAATGATGAGCACTTGATATGAAATGGATAAAATTAGCTCTCAATGTGAGGAGAGCAACTTTGCATTCAAATTGTGGATGATGAATGAGAGGAAGAGTCTCTCATTTATAGATTTCAAATTTGGAAGAATAAATGAGATTTGAGCAATGTGGGATCATTCAACATCCAATGGTCAATGCCATTTGTCAAGATGTGAATGGGTGAAGGTTGTGCACATTTTGATCAAAGTGCCAATAAATGTTATTAGGTGGAATTTCAAATTTAAGAAATGACATGTGAGAGGGAAAAAATAATGAAATAAATGCCACTTGGTTCAACGCACAATGACATGTAAGAGGATTGAATGCTTTGTTGGAAGGACAAATCCACTTGGATTTGAATTCAAATTTGAGGGAATATTCCTTTTTTATTCCATGTTGAGAGAAAATAGGCAATTTAATAAATCAAAGTAATTGATTTATTGTGCAAGTTCCATTCTCTAGAGAATGTGACACAGATTAAGATTAAATTAATCAAAGGTTAATTAATTTATTGAGGAATTAGGAGATGTGACAATTTAGACTTAAATTTATGCATTGATTTAAATCAAATTTAGAGGAAAGGTTTAATTAAATAAATGTTTTGATTTATTTAACTAAAGGGGATAATGTTAGATTAAATCAAATAAGGTTTAATTTATTCAATTTAATAAGAAGACTTTAGAGACTTAATTTAAATAAAATGAATTATTTAAATGAACAAAAATAGAGGATTAGATTAAATTGATTAATTTAATCAATAGAGGAGAAAGACTTAATTAAATAAATAATGATTTATTTAATTAAGGGATGAATGGTGATGATAAGTTGAGTGTATGATTCAGGATGAAACAATGTTAGTAATCAGGATCAAGTGTGTCGGTCAATTTTCTATGTCTACAGACATCTGCCAAGTCATTATAGTATTTTGATGATAGGGATTCTTGATGTTGACTTTGTGTGGTATCATCTTTGATATGATTTGGATCACATTCTTGACATGGATCGATTTCAAAATGTGAACCCCAATCCTAGACCTGCACAAACACAAGAAACAAACACATTAGTAAGCTCATATGCAAGTTAGAACTAAGATTCCCCATGAAATCCATTTATAATGCTCAATAATAGGAAAAGTGAAAAACAAACATGAAAGATAAATGAAATCCTAATTAAGCAATGCAAACTCTTGATCTCATGGGGAATTAGTGCCAATTGTGTGTAGAAATTGGCCTTTTCCCAACTCCTTTGTTGCAATGTTGATAATTTGATGAGTGATCCACTTTGATGAAGACTCAATCAAGCTCCATAATCAAAAATCTGCATAACCTAGCTAAGAACTTGATGAAATTGATGAAAAAAAAAAGTGTTTGAGGATGAAGTTTAGTATAGTAAGTTTACTCAAATTGTGGATGATAGAATGAGAGGAAGGGTCTCTCATTTATAGATTTCCAAATTGGAAGAGAGTGAAATTGAGAAATGTGGGATCATTCAACATCGTATGGCCAAGTGTCACTTGTCAAGATGTAAATAGTTGAAGGTTGTGCATATTTTAGTCAATGTGCATGATAAATGCTATGAGACTCAAATTTTAAATTTGAATGTGACATGTTGGAGGGAGAAGGAAATAGAGTTAATGTCACTTGGCTCAAGGCCAAGGACATGTAAGAGGCCATAAATACTTTGTTGGAAGTACCCATCCCCTTTTGGAGGGATTTTTGAATTGGAAGAATATTCCACAAAAAATGTCTTTTTGAATGGAAATTGATGAATTAATAAATCAAATAAATTGATTTATTGTGCAAGTTGCAAGATCTAGAGGACTGGAGTGATTAGGATTAGCATTAATCATTATTTGATTAATTAAGAGGGGGATTAGCTGATTTGACCATTTTGACTTAGATTTTAGGATTTAAATAAATCAAATTTGAGAGAATAATGATTTAAGATTTAGTTAAATAAATATTCATTTATTTAATTAAAGGAGGATGATGTTGGATTTAAACCAAATAAAGATTTATTTAATTTAAATGAGATGAATTTAGGGATTAATTAAATAAAATGATTTATTTAATTAAAAGGGGGACTACAAATTAATTAAATAAAATTGATTTATTTAATTAAGAGATGAAGAGTGATGAATTTAATCAAATAAAGATTACTCGATTAAATGACTAGCAAAGGAAATGATTCAGAATGAAATGGTGTTAGTAAATCAGGATCCAGTGTGTCGGATCGAATTGTATATTTTCCATGTCTACACAAAGAAATGTTCACTTGTAAAGTATCCTTAGATCTCCTCCAAATGTGGGAATATGGGTGATAGCTCTTGGCTTAGATTTTCTACATTGGGTATAAGTGTGGGATTAACAGTCTCTTGATCATCAATATGTACTTCCATGATGTTGGATGATGTCAATATATCTTGGACTAGATCATTTCTAGACTTGGGTGATTGATTTTGATCATGCTTGGGAATAAATTCTTGATGTATGTCCTCTTGCTCACTAGATGATGTAGAAACATTGTCAATGTGATCAATGATAGATAGATCTTTCTTATTGTTTTCAACCTTTGAGTTTGAGTCATTTTCCATGTTTTCATTGGTGGATGAACCTTGAATGTCATTTTTAATAACTATTTCTCCTTGATCAATAAGGTCTTGGATGATATTTTGGAGTGTTGTGCATTTGTTCGTTCTATGACCCTTGATTTTGTGGAGCTCACATTGTTCATACTAGTTATACCAAGGGAGTTTAAAGTTTGGTTCACCATAAGTTGGACTTTCATTGATTTTTATAAGTTACTGTTGTACTAGTTCATGCATGATTACCTCTAAAGTATCTCCCAAAGGGGTGAATTTTCTTCCTAGTTGGTAACCTTTCCTTTGTGGATTTTCTTGATTGTTTTGCTCTTGATTTTATGAAACTCCTTGATATTGTGTTTGAGGTAAAATTTTATATTGCACTTGAGGTACACCTTGGTTTTTCAAAACTTCTTGATACTGTGATTGAGGTACATTTTGATATTACACTTGAGGTACACCTTGGTGTTGCAGAACTTCTTGATACTGCTGATATTGGAAGTGTTGATGTCGATATTGAGGTGTTTGTGGAATGTTGTCCATTTGTTGTGGATATGTAATGTTTTGACTTTGTACATGGCATTGGTGATAAGTTGGATTTCAATTTTGTTAAATTTCCTTGAGATCTCTCTCTATTTTATTTAGGGTAATTTGATGTTTTGGACTTATTCCTTGATGGTGATTTTGAAACCCTTGATGTTATTTCCCTACTTGATGTTGTGACCCTTGATAAGAGTGATTTGGGTAATATATTGACATGTTTTTGGGATGTTTTTATACTCAATACCCTATCATAAGGTCACTTGGTTTATACCCTATGGGCCACCTTCTTTATTCATGGTGATTGTTGATGGGATATTGGTGTTGTTCTTGCTTGCTTCCATTTTATTCCTATGTTGTGATCTTGTAGTTGTCATAAACAATTTCCAAGCTTTTTGTGACTATTTTTCATAACTCCTAGTCTTTGGAAAAGACTTGGCCTACTGGTGCAAAGAGAATAGAAAAATCCTAACCGATTTTGACGGGTGTGATATCTTCTTGAGATGCAACCCTTGGAGAAATTTTTTGTAGGGCTGTTCTTTGAAAGTCGAAGTATAGATTTCTATTTAAGGGTCTTTATTTTGTCAGTCCTAAGGATCTTTTGCTTTCCAAAAATCATGAGGGATGTCTATCTATTTCCATGTAGGTGGTGGTAGCATAGGTCTTTCAATTTCTATGTCTGCTTTCTCTTCCTCTTCGTCTAAGATGATTGATGCAGTGAGAAACTAGCAGGATGTTTCGTTCTTCTCAAATATTAAGGTTCTCAAACTACTTATGATGTCATTTTGTTCGCCTTCAATGTATGTGAGACTAGGTTGAAGGATCAGTGCTACAAGGTCTAGTTGCTAAACTAGAGCAGTTGGTCTCCATATGGTCATAAGCCATAATAGTGTTTTGAGATGGTTGTCGTGAAGCTCAAGACCCTAAGGTTTGAGTGTTCTTTTGGAATGGTACTACTTTTCAAAAATCAAAATTTTGAAGAACTATGGTCGATATTTCACTTCCTTGTCTAGAGGATATGTTGTGGGAAAGCTTACTTGTACTATCTATGAGTCCCAAGTAACTATTGATATCATAGATGTCTAAGTGAAGGAATGATCCCAATGTTTTGTTTAATTTTTATCTCTAATAAGTAGAATGGAAATGATGGATGAGGGACTATGTGAGTTATCTGGTTTTCCAATTGTTTGATTCAAACAATGATCCTATAAACGACTTTCTCAAATTTTTATGTGTTTGGAATATGGAAAGTGATAAAACAACACTTACACTGACTCAACAAGCATGGACTTATGTGAACTTCATGTCTATAACTTAAGTTGTGAAATTATAACACCCAAGCCATAGTTCCCAAATGTTTACTTTGATTAATGCAACCTGAAATAAAAGTCAAAATATTCAAAAACCTTTAAGGAAAAATACTTTCAAGGAGTGCAAACATAGGGCTTCTTTCACAAGTATACACTAATTCAAAGGGTTTTTGATTCAATGATCTCATTCAGTGTTTGTTTGAATGTGTTCTTTTTCTTTAAATGAATCACAGAATTTGATGTCAAATTGTTTTGAATGTAATTGGCAAGTTTAACATAAACGGGCATTTACAACCCTAGTGGATAGACACCATTATTTTAGGTGGGATTGCCTCATGATTCAAAGAGATTATTTTATATGCAACTTATGGCATGGGCCTATAGTCGGACTTGGAAAGTAACTTCTCAGAAGTAAATTCGGATGCACCACTTTCAAAGAATGTTTTTGGATAATAGGATGACTTCTAAAACAATTTGGTTCTTACTGATAACTATGAATGGGAAAATCTGACACTCACCCACTGGCCACTTAAGGCTCTTCAACTATTCCCATTCCACTTAAAGTATGGGATTAGGTGCATTCTATTGTCAGCACGGCTTGAAGCTACTTTCTTACGATTTCACAGCCTTTGATATAGCCCGCGAGTAAATGTGCTTCGAGACCTTGCAATGAGTTCTCCAACATGGGATGTGTCTCAAAGCAAGCCCCCTCTTTACCGTAAAACTTGAAAATAAAATGAGAAGCTCAAAAATGTTTTTTCGCTCACCCAAGATTGCCAAAAGGTGCGAAGGTAGAAGATAAAACACTTTAGCTTTCCAATCACTGAATGCACAATAAACACTTCATAGCAAATTGATTCTTTTTAAACACCTCGAGTGGTGTTATTCCTAGAAATATGTGAATAACATAAACAAATTATTCTTTTTATTTGCACCAATATGAAGTTTTCAGGAAATCATTCATTTAAGATAGAAATGGTGCAAGACAAAAGAAATAACTTGTTCATTTTTAAGCCCCAAACTTGAGTGTTTCTAAGAAATCATTCATGGTTCTAATTTGGTCAACAAAAGTAACTCGAGCATGCGTCAACAAAATGGAAATCGTTTTGTGTTATTTTTATACACCAAAATTAAAGTTCCTAAGATGAAATGTGTTAAATTTTAGAGCCCCAAAATTGAAGTGTTTTTTTGTTCTTTTTATGAGCACCAAAATAATAGTTCCTAATGTAAGAAAGCTTAAAATTGGTTCAATTTTAACAACACAAAAACCAAATGTGAGTTTGTGTTGTTCTTTTTAGAGCACCGAAATCAAATTTTCCTAAGTTAAGAAAGCTCAAAAAAATGGTTCAATTTTAATAACACCAAAACCAAATGTGAGTTTTTGTTGTTCTTTTTAGAGAAACAAATCAAATTTTCCTAAGTTAATTAAAAATGTTTGTGGATCTAGAAATATTTGACTGATCGTCTTCCCTACAAAAAATGAGTTAAAGTCACTTGAATCCTACATTGAAATTCGTTATTGCCTGTTACACATTCAAAAAAATGAAAAAAATAGCAAAGAAATCCATTATAATAGTGCAAGATCCGCGCACTTGTCTGTCAAAGCAACTGCTCAGTTTTTAGAGAAAATTCTCAAAAAAAATGTAGAAGCACCCCTGTCAGAATCAGATGCTCAAATCTGAGAGAAGATTCCACCCCTGTCAGAATCAAATGCAAGGGTTTTCAAGCATATACAAGGATCATGTTGCAAAAGCGTAGTTCCCATGGAAGATGCATAGTTTTCTTGACAGTCAAGTGTGCAGTTCTTCTGGGAAATGTATGAAAACTTCTTAAAATGTGCTTTCATAACCTACAAATTCAAAAATAGCTCATATGAATGTTAGTGTAGGGAACAAAGGTCCCACCGAGCGTGCCAGAATGTGTGGGGGGGAAAACATTAGATACAAACAAGATCAAACATGCTTGAAACGATAATCTAAGCTAAGATCAAACACATTAATCTAAGATCTAATCCTACACATACAAACAAAACTAAGCTATTTGAACATACATTAAGAAATATATGATTACTAAATTGAATGTAAACAAAAAGCACAGTGTTACCATCTCGGATTGGAGTGTATTTGCCTGATGTTGGATTGTTCTTATTACCATGAAGCCTCCATAGTTCGTGTGCAAAATCTTGAAGAACGATGCCTTACTTGGTTGATCGAAGAAATGGTGTTGAAGCTCTAAGAATGGTGGTTGTGAATTTCAGTAGTACTTCATTGTGCAAATGATGTTGATTCTTTAATCCTTATTTGTGAGGAAAGAGGTTTTTTATATAGAAAATGAGATTCGAAATGGACGATCAGGATCGTGTTGGAGAATATCTAAATCAATGGTTGAAATGTGTTGAGACGATTTAGACATGAGAAGATTGTGCAAAGTTGATTGCACAATTTGTATGATTGAGAAATAGATTGGCTAGTCAGGGATTAGATTGATTAGTCAGGATTTTAGATTGACTAATCAGGATATAGATGGCTTAGTTAGGAAATTCATGGCTTGGTTAGGAAATTGATTGGTTAGTTAGGAAATTGATGGCTTAGTTATCAAATTAGATTGATTAGTTAACAAATTAGATTGCTCAATCAACAATCGTAATTTTCTCAATGAGAAAGTGGGTGAGGAATATGAATTAATTGATTTAATTAATTAATTCCTTTTTGGAGTTGAATGTGCAAATCAAGTTTGACTTTTGTAAACAAAATTGCATTAGATTGATTTGATTTTTGATAACTGATTTGAATAGTTTGATTTAATTATTCAAATTTTGGAGGGAAAGTGTTGTAATTAAATTATTATGATTTAATAATTTAATCAACTTGGGGGAATAAGGTGATTTAGTGACATAATTAAATAATTGGCATTATTAAATCAACCAAGATGAAATAAAGTGAGATTAGGACTTCATTAAATAAATATAATTTATTTAATTGGTCAAAGTGATGAAATATGAATTAATCAAATAATGTTTTATTTAATTATTAGCAGAATTAGGATTTTTAAGACTTTATTAAATAAATGAAATTTATTTAATTTGTCAAAAATGATGAAAAAGTGAATTAATTAAACAATGTTGTATTATTCAATTAGCAGCAGAATTAGGGTTTTAGATGTTGTTTAATATTGTTTGATGTCGTGTGATGTTTTGAGACGTTGTGGGATGATTTTGAGATGTTTTGGTATGTTACGATATAATTCCAAGATGTTGCAGGATGATTTTGAGATGTTCTAAGACATTATGGGATGATTCCAAGATGTTGTGGGATGATTCTAAGATGTTTCAGGTTGATTCTAAGATGTTCTGAGACATTATGGGATGATTCTGAGATGTTGCAAGATGATTTTGAGATATTTTGAGACATTACGGGATGATTCTCAGATGTTGTGAGATGATTTTGAGATGTTTTGAGATGTTATGGGATGATTTTGAGATGTTTCAAGATGATTTTGAGATGTTCTAAGACATTATGAGATTATTTTGACATGTTCTGAGACATTACGGGATGTTGTGGGATGATGCAGAGATGTTCTGAGATATTACAAGATGATTCTAAGGTGTTTCGAGATGTTCTGGGATGATTCAGAGATGTTTCAAGACATTATGGGATGTTGAATTAATTAAACAATGTTAAATCACTTAATTAATAGAGGAATATGAGTGCCAAAATGCTAGTTCACAAACTAGGACATTTTTAGGTGTCTACATTTCCCCCCTCTTTGATACAAAGTATTGGTTGCTTTATTTCAAAGAACATTGCCCCGGTATGCCCCAAGTGCAAGAGTTGCCCCAAGATGCTCGGGTTTTGGATGTTGTGTGATGTTTTGAGACGTTATGGGATGATTTTGAGATGTTGCAGGATGATTTTGAGATGTTTCGAGATGTTATGAGATGATTCTAAGATGTTGTGGGATGATTCTGAGATGTTTTGAGATATTACAGGATGATTTTGAGATGTTCTGGGATGATTCTGAGATGTTGTGGGATGATTTCTAGATGTTCCAAGACATTATGAGATGATTTTGAGATGTTGCAGGATGATTTCAAGATGTTTTGGGATGTTACAAGATGATTCCAAGATGTTTCAAGACATTATGGGATGTTACGGGATCATGCAGAGATGTTTTGAGATATTACGGGATTATTCTGAGGTGTTTCAAGATGTTTTGGGATGATTCAAAGATGTTTCGAGACATTACAGGATGTTGAATTAATGAAACGATGTTAAATCAATTAATAGATGAATGAGTGCCAAAATGCTAGTTCACAAGGACATTTTTAGGTGTCTAGAATGTGTGTGTATATATATTCACATCGTATGAGAGAAAAGAGAATCATTTAAATGTCATGAAGGGATTATTAAAACTCTCAGCTTGCTAAGGCCTAAGCACTGGCAACGACATAATGAAATAACATGTATTATTATCATATATATGGGATATTATTTAAACGCCCGACAGATAGTATAACCTCTAACGATGGTATCATTCATAACATCTTTATCAAAATGATGCAAGTTCATTCAACAATAAATAAAATAAAATAATGATGTGAAATCATTCACCAATATACATATAGAAAAAATCGTTCATTATATACATTACACAGAATGGTGGAAAACGTTCCACAATATGCTTCGAAACATAATGATGAATATCGTTCAAAAACATGCAATAATATTGAATGATAGAATCGTTCATTAACTTGCATTAAAAAGAGAATGATAGGGATCGTTCTGAGTCGACATTCATGCTTGAACAATACTTAATGTTTCGCTCAAAACAAATAGGGTTAAGTTATGGTTTCCTCGAATGATGGTTATCGTTCAACTGGTTATTAAGGAAAAATAACACCATAAACGGTGTTTACATAAACACTTGTATGAAATAGAGAAGCATTCACTGTTTGAAGACATTAACTCAATAGGTAAATGATTTCGTTAAAAAAAAATATTCCAATGTTGGATAGGATGTATTATCAGAGGATGGGTCGAACAACTTTGGCTACAAAGGATAAGTGTAGCATGTGGATTAGAGCCTGATTATAGGAATTTGACCCGATCATGCACATGCATGGCAATAAAATGACAACACAAAAAAGATATAATGGTGGTTTCATCCACAAAACATGGCTAACAAGGAAGGGTTGGGATCAATCAACACAAAAAATATCTGAAAACCAGAGCCAGGGATAGATGAAACAAGTACACAAACATAAGGAAAAAGCTAGGAAATCTATACTCTATTCACTCAAGGTGAAGAACATGAAAGGAAAAGCCATTCATCATAGTGAAGGAAACATATGAATAAAAGCTCAAAATTACCTCTTTTGGGCTGCAAGTTTGGGAGTTTTTTCCTTGTTCGAAAATGGAAATAGCTCCCCCTCCTTCATTTGCTCCTTTCTCCTCTTGTCTACCCAAAATATTCTCCACATTTTTTTTGCTAAAATATCTCCCCTTTTCCTTTAAGATCACCCCCATTGATGGTGGAAATAGAGTTATTCATTACCTTTACTAATACTAGTGCCTCCACACTTCTCCTCAGACATGCATAACATCTTGCTGAGTGGGTTATTCAACGTCCCTTCCTCTCCACTTGTAAGTTCAAATATGCATTATCTATTTCTTGCCATCAGTTACATGCAAATTCATTAACAACCATTACTTTTCAAGTAACCCACTTTCACACAATTATGTTTTAATCATTTAAATTTCCATTCATTGACCTTTCCTCCATCAAATGTGATTTTCTTATTTATTCATTTAATATTTTTTTTTATCTCAAGTATTTTGTAGTTCCAACAACTATATATATTTGTAATGATAGTGTTATATTGTCATCTACATTTGAATGAAAATATTCAAGGTTAGATTAAATATGATCTAAATCTTAAAGTAATAATCACAACTTAACTTTTAAAATACTTATGCAATTAATTTAATTGTTAAGCTTTAAGAAGACAATGGGATGTGACACAAACTATGTTACACAACAATGCACAAGGTCTTACTCTCCTGAATGAAAATCTTGTAACTGGATATGGGAGATGGTTGTAAAGGGGAAAGAGGTTGATTGTGTTGAGGTAGATGTTCTTAAGGGGAATCAGGGTTCAGTTGCAGGTGTTGGTTTGAGTATCTTTACTTAGAGAAAGACCAAGAAATACATGGAGATTCCTGCTCAAGAACTAGTTGAGGTGGTGGACATGCATGAGCATATCATTACTCAAGATCTGGAAGTGGCAAATATTCTAAAGAACTTACAGTAGGATTCTATTTTTTGTTGGTGTCTCTTATTTTTCTTACCGTTGTTTTGTTGATGGTTGGTTGCTTGTATTGTCTTGACGTTTCTTAAAGGAGTGGTTTTTTTGTAAAATTTTGAGTCCCTTCAAAACCTGTGTTTCCTCTAATAAAAAATAGAGTCCTAAATATTCCATAACTTGCACTTCAAGTTATCTTCTCCCCATCCATTATTATGAATTCCACTATCTAAGTTGAATATAATTTTAATTTAATTTAATTTTTATTTATTCAAAATAAAATATGTTCTTTTAAAACTAAGTGTTCAAAATGGTATTACTAAAGTACTATAATAAATATTAATAATGTAAGTAATATATCAATAATTTAATTTATTAAATTATTGATTATAAAAAGTATAAATATAATTATATTGTATTTATATTTATATTATATATTTATTATAGTATCAGTATAATTAGATATTTAATTCATTTCATAATTATCAACAAATATAATTATGACAATTTTTGGTCCATTAATTTTAATTTTATAAAATCTATTCTTATTATACATTTATTTTACTTTATTGGACATTTTCTTAAAACTAAGTGTTCAAAATGGTATTCACTAAAGTGTTGAACACCTGAAATACTAAGAGGGGGTGAATGAGTATTATTTGAAACCACTTAAATATTTAAACATTCATTCCTCATAGCATATTTAATTTATAATAAGAAAGGAAAGCATGGAATCAACCATCAACATCACATAACACATGAATACCAAATTCTTATGTGGAAAACCCAAAAAGGGAAAAACCATGAAGAGGATTAGCTCACAATATATTATAACCAGTTATAAGATATTACAGAATTTCTCACTAAAAGTGAACTCATTGTCCTAGTGGACTCATTGCCCATAGAAAGAAGAAAAGATAGAAGAGAGTGGTGGCACATAGTCAGGATTTGAACTGTTATAATTTCATCTACAATATGCATGAATTACAGTTCCATTGAAGCTCAATATACTAACTTTATACAGTTCATATTGATATGCACTAGCACTCTGATATGCTCTGCATTCGCCTCACACTCACACAATTTGAATCAATAATATCTATCTTCACATCTACATACTCAAAACACTAAAAAAATGAACTCGCATATATATCCATCTCAACCTTACACATCAATTAGGTTGACCTAATTAAATGTATCATAAAAATATGCCTTGTTAGCTCAATCATACAAATCATATACACTTCACACCTTAATTCAAACTTGTAACACATAAGATAGGTCGGGGTGGACCTATAATAACATCCTTATAACAGATCAATACTTACTCAAACTCTACAATACTCAAAACTTATTAGGTTGGCACTAATAATGACTTAACATCAAAATTCACCAATTGTTCGATCACAAATAGACATGCAAACCTCAAATATTTATGCCACTTGGATCACAGACTCTACTGACACCTATCAAAACTTCCACAAATCTGCAAAGCCAAATACCAATTTGTGGTTAAGTGTGGATTCACTAAAACATATGCACTACACAAGAAACATTGTTACTAGTAGACTAGAACTTCTATTATCTATAAATTTTACTCCAAAAACCAAAACAATGTGAAACTTTGTATTTAAACGCTTCTATCATCCAACAAAATTACATTAAAACAATAGAGCAAGATTCTTCATAGTGGACCAATGCGGACCAAATTATCAGATGTCTTGTACATAGAAATACGTTTTTTGATACTTAGCCAAATTTTCATTTCAATTGTCTGCATCAGATTACTATCTTTATGCATTCTCAAGCTATACAAAATGGTCTACACAATGATTTGCATACCAAATCACAATGTTGGCATCAATTACAACACTATACTACATAATATATAACTTGTATTCATACCTCACTCTCATGTTTCTAGTAAGTATATCAATGCCAAACTTCTTATTCTTCTGACATAAAGTATTATAATAAATATTAATAATATAGATAATATATTAATAATAAAAGTTATATTAAGTTATTGATTATAAAAAATTGATATAAATATAATTTTATAATGTATTTATATTTATAAACAATGTGACTTTTTCGTTGAAAATATTTTTATATTTATTGAAGTAATTATAATAATTAATATTTTATTTTCTTTAGCTATTTTCACATTCATAAATCAACTAATCAATCTATAAATGTGTTTTATTACCAAATCATTTGACCATCAATATTTAACAAATATTTATTATAAGAAACAAAATCAACTTCAAATAGTAACCAAAGATCTTACTATAAAACTCAACTTCAACTATATTAGTCATAGTTGTGCCTAGTACAAGTCTAACTTGGAGTAAGGTTATCCATAACAACTTTAATCTTCATTGACCCTGAACACAAGGAAATAGGGGTGGTCCACCTTTTAGGATATGGACAACTTAGGAACCCTATTTCACTCTAGTTCATTCAAGGAAACCTTGGAGATCTCAATCTAATGGTTCAGAGAAGGGATTTCTATAAGGTCTCATTGGGTATGAAATGTAAATGGTATGCAATTCTAACAATGTAACCTACAACATGAAACTTCAAATTAGAATAATGAACTGGAGATAAATAGAGGTGCACTAGGAAAACTAAAGAGGCTTGAATCAAGATCTGCAATCCTAAAATTTTGGCTTTTAATGCACACTAGCACTCATACACAAGTAGGGGCGATTTAGTCCCAATTTAGGGTTTCAGGTCAAAGTTGGAATCTACAACTAGTAAAGAAAGATCTATAGGAAATCTCTGAAAATTAGTATACTATGACTCATACATCAATTCGGGAAATTTAGTCCCAGTATTAGGGTTGATCTGTAACTCTTATATCCTCTAGTGATCTTCTGTAGCTTCTCTCCTTTTTGATGTCTAAGTCTGAAACTCTGAGTTTCGACCTGTAGGTGACTTTTCGTGATCTTGCAAGATATATGACAACTTTGACAACTTTCTCTAATCTTTCTTTTCACTGGATCTTCAACCTAAATATGCAAATCACACATCAAAGAGACGGAAAAATGTTGTTTTGTTAGTGGATAGGGGTTTTCCTTGGTCAAACTCAATTTTGGTAATCAAACCTTCAAATGACATCAAATAGAATGAAGGAATGATGAATGAACAAATAAGCTATGTTGCAACTCACCAAACCCTTGAATTAGAGGCTACAATCTTGTATTAAATGGCTAGCATGAATGTATATCTTGACTCTTGATTTTATGATATGGATCTCGACTTGAATGCTTGCTTGAATCATAAGAACCTACATCACAAATGTTAGCTCAAAAACAAACATGATACATGATGAATTTGACATGATGCTTGAATTTTGAATGTAGGTCCAAAATACTTTATAATCAGCTCTGGAATGCTCTTAAATGCTCTTGATCTCATAAAATTGCTATAGGAATGCTTCATCAATTTTCTAGATGACTTGTAAACATGATAGGAAAAAATATGTGAAATAACCTTGTATTTATACTTGTTTATGCCAAATTTATTGAAATTGCAACACTACAAGTTGACATCAGATCTAGGAGAATAAAATCCTACCAAGAATTTAAATTCAAAATAGGTCCAAGCTAAGCAGGACTCATATGTGTTGCAAGTATGAAGGTTTTGTCATTGATGTCAGCTGGTTAATTGGTTTTCAACTGGTTGTTGTTGTCATTAATGTCATGAATGGTGGTTTTTGGTTGTATATGTCGAGGATATTGAGAAAATTGTAATAGAGAAAGGTTGTACGTGTTTTGTGTTTTCTTTGGGTTTTGCTTCGGTATTTGCTACTATGCTAGTAAGGATCTGAGGTATTGATCATGGCTATTGGAAGTTGCTATGTCTAGATTTTTGGTTTTTGGATAATTTTACAGTGTGAGATTTGTTCACCAGTTATGAACTGATCTTTTCTATGTATCTAGCTAAGGTCTTAGAGAAATGTTGTTGCTCCAAATTTCTTCTTGTTCGAGTCTTATGACTTGTGGTTCTTAGGATAAGTTGATGAGGTCATGTTCAAGTTAATTTCGTTATCTAGAAAGGTTGGATCGTGTTAAGGTTGAATGTGCTTAATTGACTTATGTGTTTGTAGTGTAGGAAAATGAATACCCTTTAATTTTTAGACTTGTTTGGGCCCTCCTTGCTTTATTTATCCATATTTATGTCTTAATTGGTCCTATTTTGTATCCACAAGCCTTATAAACTATATCTTTTTTGGAAAATCCCAACAAACATTAATGGATAAATGATAATTTAATGATTTTGGCTAAGTGTCCTTGATTTTTGGTTCAAGACTAAGATTCCACCTAGGGAATCTTTGTCCCCCAAAGGTCTTGGGACCCCCTTTTCATTGGAACCTTAAATGGGCCAATTTTTGGAGTTTGTGCCCCAGGTTTTCAAGACTTGGGACTAAGATGCCACCTAGGGCGTCTTAGTCCCCCTTAAGATTTTTTTCAGGATTGATTTCAAATTATGGTAGAATTTGGCCTTCGTTAATTAATGATTTCATATGTCAACTTGTTGTGGTGTAATTTTGAGATATTAAGCATGAATAAGTATAAATACAAGGTTCGTTCATTCATTTTCATCCTAGCAACTTGAGCATTCATTCCTAAGGAAATTTTATGAGATCAAGAGCAATTCATCAAGTATTTGGAGCCACCAACAATATTCAAGCATCATATCAAGGATATTATTGCATCATGTTTTTTATTGTGCTAATATTTTTGATGTAGGGTTTTAATTTAGCAAGCAATTCAAGTCAATATCTATCAAGCATTCGTTGCGTTCAAGATCTATATCCAAGTTAGCTATTTCACACAAGTTTGAAGACTTCATAGAAAGTGTTTGGTGAGTTGTAACATTGCATGTTGTTCATTCATCATTTCTCTCCATCTCATTTTATTTCAAGGTTTAATTACCAACAAGGGGTTTGACCAAGTCAAACCCTCATTTACTAACAATCAACAAGTTTTTCTCCTCTTGTGTGTTTGTGATTGAAGATTTAGGTTGAAGACTTGAAGATTATTTGGAGTGCAAGGTTGCAAAGTTGCAAAATTGCATCACAAAGTTGTCATCTTCACGGAAACTCACCTACAGGCCAAATCCGAAAGATTCAGAACTTGAGATCTAAGGAGAAGGAAGTGCAAACCTTGGACCTCAGGACCACATTGAGAGATTTTAGAAATCCAGAATGGGACTAAGTCACTACCTAGGGCGTCTTAGTCCTCCCAAGGTTATTTTTCAAAAATTCTTTCAGATCCAGTTCTAACATTTGAAGACTCCACATTTTCCCTGAAAAATAGAAATGAAACTAAGACAATAGTAAGGGCATCTTAGTCCTCCATAGCACTTTTTGATAGCTTATTTACATTCCCAGAATCCTTGTTACATTTCTAGAACTTCCACGTACACATACCCTAACTTGTTGCTACATAATTTCATTATTTGCATCAATCATTTAGCTTGTATTTTTTAGGTTTTGTGAGTTGAGTTCTTATATGTCTTTTCCAAGCGTTTTCTTGGTGGTGAACCCCTCAAAGCATAAAATAATCCTTCCTAGGTCTTCATAATTGACTCACCTTTGAGTTTGATAGTCAATCCAATTAGGATTCCTAGGACGTTATTGAATGGCCTGAGGAGAATAAGTGAACACATCCTATATTTTCTTTTCGATTCATTTTGGTGAACCCGACATTTTTTAACAGTCATTTTTTTATTTGGAGTCCATTAAAGTCCTATATCTAGGTTGCAATCATTCTTGAATTGCATCTTGCATTAGTGAAAGTGCATCTAGGGTTTCTCATATTTAGTGAAAGTGCATTTAGGGTTTCTCATATTTGCATTAGTGCATATAGGTGGCATTTTTTATTTTTTGCATCATATTATTTCATTTAAAAATTGAAAAGTGCATCATTAATCATCATAATTTCATTTAGAAACATTGTTATTGCATTCAACTTTGCATCCAATTGCTTGTCATTAGTCACTTTTTCTTGCATTCATTTGCATATTTTTATTTCCAAACATTAGGTCCTTGGGTAGGAAACATGGGAACACTGTGAACAACTCAAAATTTGTTGATTTTCTACAAAAAACCCTTATTAGGACTAAAACGCCCTTCCTGGCCTCTTAGTCCCTCTATAGGTTTCTGGCTCAGAAACCTATATGAGTTGTATGTTTTATGTTCCACTTTATGGACCCTCCAAATTCCTTTAGTAGTACCAAGACACCCTTGTTGGCATCTTAGTCCTTGTTGAGTTTGAAGTTGCAGTTTCCAAGGTTTAAATTTTCTTTTCTGCACTTTTTTTTGTTGTCATTGGTTATTTGTTTCAGCGGGTTGACTTTCTATTACATGAATTTCACTAAATCTAGTTTAAAGTGCTTCATTTCATGCATTTCTCAATTCCAATTTTACATTTACAACATTTCATCTTTTAGGTTGTTTCATAATGTAATCAACAAATTACCTTGTTTCAAATCTGAAAATTGTATTTAAACATTTCACTTTAGGTCATAGAATTGCACTTTATTTACTTTTCCAAGATAACATGTTTTCTTTCAAGAGATGTGGCTTTGATATGGTTAAAAATTGATTGCATAAGTACAAAATCCCCTCTTATGAGTTTAATTTAGATTACAACAATGAGGTCATTAAGAAACATGTTAGTCATCCTTCTACTATCTTTCATAGTTATGAGAAAATCTTAGAGAAAGCAGATCAAACCATTGACACAATCCTTAACATTACATTTCCCATTGGTGAGGATGGTATGATACAAGAAGATGCAAGCAGACAATCATAACAATCACACTTTTTCTTCTCTCGATATCTCTCATATTAGTGACGAAGGTATCTTGGTGAAAGAACTTACAAGAATTGATCATCTTGATTGTCCCTCTCCTCTTCCCCCTTTGGAAGATATTAGAAAACAAGAAAATGAAATCATAGAATCATTTCTAAACATCACCTTACCTCGTCTCCACTCATCCCTTCCTTGTGAGAATGTTTTAGTGAAAGAGGATGATATCGTAGATAGCCATGACAATCAAAATGTTCCTTCTCCTAATATCCATCCTCGATGTGAAGAGGATATATTAGTGTTAGAAGATGAACCTATTGAGATTCATGAGGATATTGTTCCTCCCTTCCCTAATTCTCCTACCATTTGGAAAGATCTATTTGGTAAGCATGAAAATAATAGTTGTCCTTCTCTTGATGCCTCCCCTACTTGTGATGAATCTATTTTACAAAATCTAACCATGGAATGTGATGAACATCCTACAAGCTCTCCTACTAGGGTAGATGGTATAGCACAAGAGAATGAGACCTTAGAGAAAAAGGATAAAGTCATGAACAATCATAACAATCAAATAGAGTTTTCTCCTAATATCCTCACTATTGATGAACAAGACAACTCAACCATTGATAACTCCCTTACATGCGATGAAGTCATCTTGGAAGAACCAACCCTTGAATTTCAAGAACATTTGGTTTGTAGTTCTCTTAAAAACCCTCCTACTAGGGAAGATATAACAATGAAAGACAATGAGAACATTGACAATAGTAATTCCTTAGATGAAGATGATGAAGTAACATTTGACCCCCCTTCACTAATAGATCATGAAAATAAGTATTCTAAGTTTATACACATTAGATACCCCTTGGAGTACTCTCCCAAGCCTAAACTTATCATTTTTCCACCCTCTCAAAAACCACAAGTTCAAAACAAACCCATGCTTATCCTCGAACCACCTAAGAACAATGTTTCATAGCAACTGAGTTACAATATCGTTGCTCATACATACAAAACTAGAAATAATCCACAACCAAGACAAACACCTTAAAAATCCCTCCCATTGCCTAATCCTATCTTACCAGTCCCCCTCATTTTCCTTCACAAAGTGGAAAGGAGTATGATCTTGTTGAACAATTTAAGAATACTCTTGCAAAGATATCCCTCTGGGACTTGATTCAAAATTCACCTAACTATCACACTATGCTTCAAAGTACCCTACAACAAGTTCCTATCCCTTCTGCTTCGCAACTAAATGACATAGCGGCCATGATTCAAGGACTAAATGTTGACATTGTTTTCCACCAAAGTGAACTCCCTCCTTTGGAAGTGCAAAAAAAATGTAATGTTTTCATTATCATAGCTCAATACAATATGACAGGGATAAAGGGATCCCTTGTTGATAATGGCTTGGCCTTAAATGTGTGTAGTATAAACCTTTTGGATAAGGTTGGTTTCGATAAATAAAAAATCCTACCCACCTCTTTATATATTAATGGCTTTGATAACGTGTGAAAACCACCACTTGGTGTAATCACTTTACCTATTAAATTTGGAAAGGCCACATTAGAAACACCGATCCATGTTATACCTCATTATTTTTCATATACTCTTCTTTTAGGAAAACCATGGATTCATACAATGAATGGGGTGCCTTCCACTCTTCATCGTAAAATAAAGTATGTCTACAACAACAAATTTTACACACTTGAAGCTAGCCCTGAACCAAACAGTTGTTTGAACATTGAGAAAAACAAAGAGAATCCTTTAAACACATTGACACCAACTACACAAGTGGAACCTATGGAACAAAAAGACAAAGAAAAACATATTGAGGAGTTCATGAAGCTATTAGAAGATCATCGGGGTTCCTTATAATTCAAACCTACATTCATGGGAGAATACAAGATCATAAACATAGACTCTGAAAAAGGAAAAGAAAAAGTGGTAATGTTAACACAAAATTTAGACAACCCTTTGAAAGAATCCACCTCAACCATTTAGAAGAAGAAGCAAATTATACAAAAAAAATTAAAGAGATAGACTATCATCAACCACTAAATCCTAAAGAAATGAAAAACCTTTATGGAAGAGGTTATGAGCTTATGAAACAACTAGGATATAGTATAAAAGGATGTGGTGCTAGAGAACAAGGTATCTGTGTCCCTATAGAGCCTCACACATAAGAAAAAACTCATGGTCTTGGTTATTGTCCTATGATATAAATTAAACCATAAAACAAACCTTCACTTAATATTAACACTCTAACAAAAGATCCCTCTAAGCTGACTTTAATAATAGTGCATCCTGAATTGATAGACACTAGTGGTCTTGATTGTTATCATTTGCAAGAAACAAAGAAATCCTTGTTTAACATCAATGTCATCACGCAAAGCACTTACGATCCAAATTTCATAGATTTTACATCTTTCTTTAAATAAGAGAACAAAATCTTGCAATCTAAAGAGTCTTGTGTAGGTATGACAACTGATACTAAGAAAGAGATATCTTTTCTACAAAATAATGAAACATCCTCTACTTTTGATCAAGAAAGTATCTTGTTGAGACTCCTCCAAGATCGTTTGATATCTCTCCCTCCAAGAACACGAAAGAACTTTTACTACAAGAATTCATTTTGTGCATATCATAGAGTTCATGGTCATTCCATTAATGAATGTAAGGCTTTAAGTGATAAAATTCAATATCTTAAGGAGTGTGATTCCCTTCCTTGTGTTGAAGCACCTAATTTCTCTAATTGATACTAATTTTTATATGAGCATGTTTCCCACCAATTATTTTGTCTTATCCTTGTCTTGCACTAAGTGGGGGAAAGGGGTTAGGTAGCCTTGTCCTTGTATGTCAACTATCATTACCTCTTTTGGCTAGTTGATCACCTTTCATGTATATGTAAGAGCAAGCTTGGGATGTGGATGGCATTCCTTAAGTTGGCTCGCATGTGACATACTCTCATGTCATCTTCTACTTAAAATAAATTTCTCATAGAAATGGTGTTAGCAACCACTTTAAAGTGGGGGCATACATCAACACTCATGTTTCATTGTGAGATTTTCTTTCTTCTTGTGATGTGTCATTTTCTTGGTGGTGTCATTGGATTTGATTTCCTTTGAGAGTGTGATATTTCTTGGACTTGTCCTCTCTTTGAGACATTAGACTCAATGTTTCCTAAGAATAGACCTTGCATGAACTAAGAAAAATCCCTTTGTACATCCCTCTTTCTTGTTGTGTGGATTTTATTTGTGTACCTTATTAAAGTCATGGAGGTATGGCTTTGATATGGTCCCCTAGGGCTCACCTACTGAACAACTAGCTTCACTAGCCCTTGTGAGCGTGCATTTAATTTTTGTCCTTATCATAGTCATGGGGGTATGACGTTGATATGGACCTCTTTGGGCTCACCTAGTGAACAACTAGCTTCACTATCCCTTGTGAGCATGCATTTAATTTGCATAGTGGACAATGCGTTCCACTTGTAAACCTTTTTGGACAAACAACCTAGACCTGGTCCACCACATTGGATGGCCAGTCGAAGCTTGATCTATTGCATTTCCTTTTCTTTTTCTTTTTTCCTTTTTCTATCATTTATGGTGTATGTTTGCAATCTAATTATGGCTTCATATATCATCTGCGAGTGTGTTCCTTTGTGCCTATGTTGGTCTATTATAGGATCTTGATCCTAGGGGCTTGGCCACCATCTTGGTTATTTTCATCCTATCTTACTAGAACTTTTACATTTGAACCCCTTTTGATTATGTGGTTGGCTACTTTAGTGTGAGTTTGAAGCAGGTTCATCCTCTCACTAAAGTGGGAGCTAAATGTAGTGTAGGAAAATGCATACCCTTGCATTTTCACACTTGTTTGGGCTTGCCTTGTTTTATTTATCCTTATTTATGTCTTAATTGGTCCTATTTTGTATCCACAAGCCTTATAAACTATATCTTTTTCTAGAAAATCCTGACAAACATTAATGGATAAATGATAATTTAAAGATTCTAGCTGAGTGTCCTTGATTTTTGGGTCAAGATTAAGATGCCACCTAGGGTGTCTTTGTCCCCCAAAGGTCTTGGGACCCCCTTTTCAATGGAACCTTAAATGGGCCCCTTTTTGGAGTCTATGCCCAAAGTTTCCAAGACTTGGGACTAAGACACCACCTAGGGCGTCTTAGTCCCCCTTAAGCTTTCTTCAAGATTTAATTTCAAATTCTGACAGGATTTGGCCTCCTTTAATTAATGATTTCATATGTTAGCTTGTTGTGGTGTAATTTTGGGATATTAAGCATGAATAAGTATAAATACAAGGTTCATTCATTAATTTTCATCCTAGCAAATTGAGCATTCATTCCTAAGGCAAGTTTATGAGATCAAGAGCAATTAATCAAGAATTTGGAGCCATCATCAAGATTCAAACATCATATCAAGGATATTGTTGCATCATGTTTGTTATTGTGCTAACATTTGTGATGTTATATGGTTTTGATTCAAGCACAAAATTCAAGTCAATATCTATCAATCATTCAATGGATTCAAGATCTATATCCAAGTTAGCTATTTCACATAAGTTTATAGACTTCATAGCAAGGGTTTGGTGAGTTGTAACATTGTATGTTGTCCATTCATTGTTTCCCTCCATCTCATTTCATTTCAAAGTTTAATTATTTGACCAAGGCAAACCACCAAAACCTTGATTTGAAACCCTTTGAAGGATTGCAACTTAGTATATCTTGTCTGAAATGGCTTGATTGTTGATGTGATCTTGATTTGAAACTTGAAACCTACATCACAATGTTAGCTCCAAAAACATGCATGATGCTTGATAACTTTGACATGATGCTTGACATCTTGAATGTTACAACAAATTCTTGAGAAATTTTCTCTTGAACACCTTTGACAATAATCTTAGCTCTTGTGAAATCTCTCTTGAAAATATCTAGTTGATTTGATAAAATAACCTTCTATTTATAGATATCTATCCTTAATTTCCCAAAAATTAAACATTACAAGCCGACATTGAATTTTAAATTTTGGATTGTAAAAATACTGCCAAAACATGTTTTAAAATGGGTTCAAAGGTCTAGGGAGGACCCATTCACCCCTATTCCTGGAACACACATTGCTCAAGGTGATTTATTATATGTTGGCATTAATTATTGTCAGGTTGCCCCTTTGGAAAATTTAATTTATTAGGCTTGTAGATGTAAAATAGGGATTATTAAGGCATAATTAAGTCCATTTTAATTAAGAGGGCCCAATAAAAGTGTGAAAATGTAAAGGAGTAAATTTTTCTACACCACATTTGCTAAGGCTATTAATGTAGGAGCTCTATTTTAGCTAAATGCATGTACGATTTAAAGTAATATTTTGTTTGTTACTATAGTGAAGATATCTACAAATCCTACACCTTCACCATTGGAACCAACAACAAAGAGGAGAATTTCATATAGTGAAGATATCTACAAATCCTACACCTTCACCATTGGAACCAACAACAAAGAGGAGAATTTCATATAGTGAAGATATCTACAAATCCTACACCTTCACCATTGGAACCAACAACAAAGAGGAGAATTTCATCCACTTTTAATGTTCATAATTTATGGGCACCTAAGGGTGCTCATACTTTGGATACTAAGCTTCCTACAAAGAAAACATGGTTTCTCATAATTTAGAGACTAAGCTTCCTATAGAAAAAACTAATTCCTGGCACCAAAGGATGGGGCACATTCATGAGAATGTATAAATATCTTGAAAAATAGAAGACATATTGAGGGGATAAATAATTGTAACCTTGAGTTTCATTTTTAAAAACATTATGTTTATGGAAAAAAATATCTTCAATTTTATTCTAGTTCTCATAATTATTTTGGTGTATTGGACTTATTAATATTCCTTCAAATTTAAACTATATTTATTATGTTTTTCATTGATTATTATAGTATAAGGATATGAGTATATTTCATAAGTAAATATGAATTCCTCAGTTTATTTAAATAGTTTAAATCTCTTGTAGAAAATTAGAATAGTGAAAAAATAATATTTTGGGAATGATAATGGTGAGAAGATTTGTTCAATAGATTTTGATAGGTTCTTTAAGGATCATAGAATAGAAATAAATGAGATAACTCCATAAACCCCTCAATAGAATGAAGCTGCAAAACTAATTAATAGGACCAACTTGGTACAAATTTATGAGTAAAAGTGGTTACTATGGATTGTCATTTCGATAAATTTGTCTTCTACATCAACTTTTACTAATAAAACATGTATGGAAGTGTGGTAGAGAAAAAATGATTCATTTAGACATGATAGAGTTTTTAGATATGACACATATTCTCATGTGTCTTGGAAGAAGTGATCAAATTTATAGAAAAAAAAATTAAAATAAGTCCTCATCAATTATGGTATTGGTGTGAAAAGGTAGAAGCTTTGGGATCCTCTTATAGAGAGAGGTTTGTATAGTAAAATTATTATTTTTAGAGAAGTTAAGCTTTCTTCTATTATTTATAGCAATTAAATGATGAAAATAAATACATGGTCAACTACCCCCAAATTGTTTGATGAGAAAGAAAGCTTATATTGTTTAGAGAGTTCCAAAGAAGTAATAGAACCTTCACCTCAGTCATTGACAAGATCCACTAAACAAAGGGAGAAAATAGACAAGTACTCTCCTTATGATTGGAGATACATTTTTGTTTTGATTACTAACACTAATTAACCTAGGAATATAAAGGAGGGTATGGGTATGAACGATGTAAATTCCTAGAAAATTTTCATGAATGAAGAGATGGTTGTATTGAAAAAATCACACATAGGACCTAGTACCTCTATCTAATAGATGTAAGCCCATTTATGAAATTTGGTGTTCAAAAATAATAAATTTAGATGGTAGTATTGACAAATACAACACAAGATTGGTTATGAAGAGATATTTCCAAATTGAGTTAACTGCTTATCGTGAGGTTTTCTCCTCTATTTCTAAGTTACATCCATTCAATTTTTATTATCTAATGAAGTGGTATTTTATCATGATGTTGAAAAATGGATTTGAATAATATTAATCAATATCCTAGGATGTGGTACCAAAGTTTTGATACATTTACATCAAGATTGGGATTTATGAGGTCCAAATAATATCATTGCATCTATTATAATATGGATGGCGATTGCTTCCTTATTATCACATCATATGTGATGTTATGTTATTTTCTAGTAATTAAAATAGTGTGATTTTTGAATTCAAGTCTCAACTTTCAATATAGTTTGGGTTGGCCTTATGAGAAACCAAGTTCATCTTAGGCATGGAGATTAGAAGAGATAGATCTAAAAAAATTATTGGCCCAAACTAATTGTGTGAACTCAATGTTGGAGAGATTCAACATATCAACTTGCAAACTATTGTGTGTTCCTATTTTAGTGGAAGTTAAGTTATCAATTGAGCAGTGTCCAAAATTTCTTAATGAGATGGAGGATATGGAAAGAATACCTTATGCTACTATGGTTGGAAGTTTAATGTATGTTATGGTATGCGTATTACCATAGATTTTCCAAGTAATGTGAGTCCTTAGTTGTTTCATGACTAATATGAGGAGTACATTGGGATTGAAGAGGGTCTTTGATTACTTGTAGGGTACCTCCAAGTACTCCATTTTTTATCATAGTAATTCTAGAGTGAATTAGCACTTAGTGACTATTTATTGATTTGTGTATTTAGATTGGGTTGGAGATGTTGATAGTAAGAGATCCATTAGTAGTTAATTTTAACTATTTTTGGGAATCTATCAGTTAGATGAGTAAGAAAAATACTATCTTTTATTTTCCCAATAAAAAAGTAGAGTATGTGGTAGCTACTATTTCTTGTAAGGAATCCATTTGGCTTAAGAAATTGTGTTGAAAATTCAAGATAAATCTATGATATATTGTAGTTTTATCTGATAGTTGGAGTGTTATATGTATAGAAAATAACCCAAGGTTTTATTTAAGGATGAAGCATATTGATAGTCAATAAGTCAAAAAAAAATTGTTGTTAATAAGGTCTATGTATGACCATTTGATGTAAATAGTTTGGAAAAGGTTAAGGTGGTGACATTTTGTGTTGGTGTCTAAAATATTGAAAGATATTTGCAAACTTTTGAAAGTTTCGTTTGTGGATTGGAAGACCAACAGTCATGAATTCGAATTTTGGTTGCATGATTGTTGGGATTCATGGTATTGGTTATAAAACAACCTCAAACACATTGAGGAAGGGTTGTTTTAGTTTCTGGTAAAGAAATATACATTGTTACTCTGTTTTTGGTGCTTTTCTCTATGTTAATTCGTGTTGGCCAGCTCTATATGGCTCTGTACTGTGGAGTAATATTTTTTGAATAATACATAATCTATTAGGGCATCGAATCAATTTTCATTTGATGTAAGTCTCACTGATTTTCATTTGAATTTGAGGAAGAACAACTATATTTTCTGCAAGTGCTCTATTAAGGTAGGGTTTTAAGGGTTTTTCTTCAAATCA
Organism: Sequoiadendron giganteum; assembly: GCA_007115665.2. Lineage (NCBI taxonomy): Eukaryota > Viridiplantae > Streptophyta > Pinopsida > Cupressales > Cupressaceae > Sequoiadendron > Sequoiadendron giganteum. Next base: position 287,893,640 of record CM021102.1, on the reverse strand, counting down.
TGTAAAATTTGGCCATTCCACCTTAGGTAGATCATGGGGCTTGGTGGAATGAGCCTTTGTGGAGCCTATTTTCTATATTTTACGATATTAGAGCAGGGTGACAAGGTTGGAGTGATTGGTGCATGATTTTAGGCCTAGCATCTCCAAGAGCTAGGCAGGAATTGAAGGTAAATTGGTGGAACAAAAGATTTATGAGAAATAGTGGACAAAAAAATGGTGGGATCAATCCTTTGGTAGCCTATTGAACATGTTCAAGTTGAATTGAGGGGTTGGAAAGCTCATTTGAAGGGAGTTGCTTTGGAAACCCGACCTAATTAGGCCTAAAAGCTAAATTTGAGGCTACAACTATAGGATGGCCATTGAAGGAATTAACCCTCAAAGTGGGTTACTAAATTGATAAAAATTGAGTGATTCATGAAGGAAGCCTAGGTCACCTTGCTCTACATCAGGTGGTATCAGAGTTTAGGCTGTAGGTCTTTGAAGGAGAAGAATTTAGTGTGAAGAAGAGAATTGTCAAAGGAAGGCATTCAAGATGCCCCCAAAAGGTGGTTCAATTGTTGCAAGGGAATTGAGAGCCTTGAGAGAGGCTCAAGAAGCCATGGTAGCTAGGATGGAAGCACTAGAATTCAGAGAAAGAAGAGGTAAGGGTGTTGCAGTAGATAGTGACCCTGAAGAAGAGAAAGAGGGGGAAAGTGAGAACCCCCCACAAGGACCACAAGAGGAGTTGGATCCTGAAGAGAATTTTTTTGAAAGTTCTTAAGGCTGCAAAAGGTGAGGATCATGATGTCAAGATGGAACTACCTATGTGTGGTGGTAAAATGGATGGAGAAGAATTCATTGAGTGGATAGATGCCTTGGAAAACTACTTTGAATATAAGGAAGTAAAAGAAGATAAAAATGTCAAGTTTGCCAAAACCAAATTGAAGGGACCAACATTGACCTGGTGGAACTACACCCAAGAGGAGAGGACAAAGAAGGGTAAGCCCAAAATAAACTCATGGGATCGGATGATAGCAAAGGTAAACACACAATTCATGCCAATTGATTATGAAATCCAAGTGTTTAGGAGATTTTAGAACTTAAGATAGAAAGAGATGGATGTGGCAACATACAATGAAGAATTTCATAAATTGACTATAAGGTCTAGTCACATAGAGAATGAAAAGGAGAAAATTGCAAGATATTTGAATGGTTTGAGGTCCTCCATTCAAGAGGAGTTAAGTCTCTCCACTCCTAGGACAGTGGAGGAGTGTTTTCAAATGGCCACCAAGGCTGAAGAGACAATTAAAAAGAGGCAGGAGAAATAATTAAGGGGTAGAGGAAATAGCTTTAGGGGAAGAGGAACCTCTAATGGTAGAGGGTCACAAAGAAGCCAAGGTGAACAAGGGGAAAATCAGGAATCTAGTGGAGAAACAAGAGGAAATTTTAGAGGAAGAAGACTAGGAGGTAGGGGTAGACTCAATGGTCAAGGAAGGGGGTCTAATACCTTTCCTAGAAGGTGCTACTACTGCAATCAATTTGGAAATCCTACATGGAAGTTTCCTAAAAAGGCCAATACAAGTTCTCAAGGTGGAGAAATAAGAACACAGTTGGTTCATGAAGAGGATGAAGAATAAAGTGTGGGCTCTACTTCTCTCTAGGCTAAACCAAAAGTGGGAGAGACTTTGATGATCAGAAGAATGTTGATCAAGGTACCAACTACAAAGGAAACACCTCAAAGGAAAGCTCTATTTTGGACAACATGTAAGACCCAAGGGAAGTTATGTAAAGTCATCATTGACTCTGGTTCAATAGATAATATTGTGTCTTTGGAAATGGTGGAGAAACTTAAGTTGAAAAGGGTACCTCACCCTAATCCCTATAAGATTTCATGGGTCAACAAGGGGCAGCAGGTGTTTGTCAATGAGTATACTTGGGTATAATTCTCTATTGGACCCTATAATGACAAAATACTTTGTGACATTGTGTCAATGGATGTGTGCCACCTACTCCTTGGTAGGCCTTGGCAATATGACTGAAAGGCTCAACATGATGGCTACAAGAATGAGTACAAAATTGAGAAGGATGGTGTGTCAATCAGTTTGGAAGGTCTGGAAGAGGATGAGAACATAGTCCATGAAGGACCTGGTGTCATGATAGTGGATATGCCATTGTGGGAAAACCAATCTCTGATGCAACAGCAGATGATAGAGAAGAAGTCCCAAGTGAAGTGTAGACCTTGCTTGACAAATATGAGAACATTGTGGTAAAAGAGTTACCAAGTTCATTTCCTCTAATCCGTTATGTGAGCCACCATATTGACTCAATTCCTGGTGCAAATCTTCCCAATAAAGCAACTTATAAAATGAAACCTCAACAAAATGAGGAGATCAAAAATCAAGTGCAAGAACTATTAGAAAAAGTTTTGGTGAAAAAGAGCCTTAATCCATGTGTTGTGCCAACTATCTTGGAACCCAAAAAATATGGAGAATGGAGACTTTGCACAGATTCAAGAGCTATCAACAAGATAACCATTAGATACATATTTCCCATACCCCAGATGGAAGACCTCATGGATAGTTTGGCAGGGGCAAGGTACTTTTCTAAAATACATTTGAAAAGTGGTTATCACTAGATAAGAATCAAGGAGGGTGATGAATGGAAGATGACTATCAAGACTAATGAGGGCCTTTATGAATGGTTGGTGATGCCCTTTGGGCTATCTAATGCTCCTAGCACATTCATGAGACACATGAATGAGGTTCTAAAGGATTTAATTAACAAGTTTGTATTGGTGTATTTAGATGACATCTTGGTATTCAACAAGACAAGAGAAGACCACTTGAAACACTTGGACAGAGTTTTGGGAAAGCTACATGAAGAAAAATTGATGATCAACCTCAACAAGTGTGAGTGGAGGAAACAATAACTTTTTTATTTGGGCTTTGTGATCTTAGTAGGAAACTTGAAGATGGATCCAAAGAAGGTTGAGGCTATTCTCAGCTGGCCTACACCTAGAATAGTTGGGGAAGTCAGAAGCTTCCATGGGCTACCAAGCTTCTACCAGAAGTTTATAAGGACTTTCAGTCACATTGTTGAAACCTATGATAGATACCATTAAGGGGGAAAGGAAAAGTAGATTTTAGTTGAAAAAGGAGGTTGATCAAAGCTTTGAGTACCTCAAAACAAAGGTAGCATAGTAACCCATTCTTACATTTCTTAATTTTGACAAGGTCTTTACAATAGAATGTGATGCTAGTAATTTGGCCATAGGGGCAATGTTAAGCCAAGAAGGGAAGCCTATTGCATTTTTTAGTGAAAAATTGAATGAGGCTAAGCAAAAATATTCATCCTATGATCTAGAACTGCATGCTATGGTGCAAGCACTCAACAAATGGAGGCACTATCTACTACCTAAGCAATTTTTGGTGTTCATAGAAAACCATGCTCTGAGTTTTATGAAAAGTCAAGAGAAATTGAGCCATAAACACATGAAATGGGTGGAATATCTATAGGCTTACACATTTACCATAAATCATAAGAAGAGGAAAGCCAAAGAAGTGGCAGATGCTTTGAGTAGGAGGGTAGTGTTAGTGCAAGAGGTTCAGCTCCAAAGTGTGGGTGTAGACTTACTAAAAGGTATGTATAAATATGATGAAGACTTCCATGATGCATTTTCTATTTGTGAGCAGTCGCATGGGTTATTTCATAAGGAATATGATGATTTTGTGCTACAAGAAGGGCTACTCTTTAAGGGGGCTCAATTTTGTATACCAAAGTGTTCCATGAGGGAGAACTTGGTTAGGGAGAAACATAGTGGGAGCCTAGGAGGGCATTTTGGCTATGATAAAACCTTGGATCAGGTTACAAGATTTTATTATTAGCCCAAGATGCATTTGGATGTGAAAAATTATGTTGAAGGTTGTATCATATGTCAAAGAGCTAAGGGGACTAGCTCCAATGTTGGTTTATATCAACCTTTACCCATACCAAGCAGACCATGGGAAGCAATGAGCATGGATTTTGTCTTGGGTCTTCCAAGAACTTCAAGAGGATATGATAATGTATATGTTGTGGTAGATAGGTGTTGATGGTGTTTTCTGCACAGCAACAAATCAGACGGAATATGATATCCTATCTCTCTTGAAAGGTAAATCTCTATGAACAAAGAGATAACCCCAAGGTCTCTAATGTCAGGTCTTGGCAATGCAATAAAACAACTCAGTGATAAATGTGAAAACATTGGTAATCACAAGGGCCCTTACAAATGAACAATGTTGGAAGTGTACCATCATCAGATGTAGCAATACAGTGATGCTTTCAAACCTAAAACTAACCCAGATTCAAAATAAACAGCAAAAGAGATAAGGGTTTAAGAGAGATCCTAAGATTAAAATTACTTCTAATACCAATCACAACAATGATGAACGTTGCAAATGGACAAATATCCAACAAAACCAATCTCTATTTAATTAAGGGAAAGCCTACAAGTCCACAGAAATGGTGCAATATTCTAAGGAAACTAAATATTTTCATACTATGAACATTCATCCACATACCCAGTAAATGGTGTAATGTAAACAAGCATCCACAGTTTAACTTAGCACAAAATAAGGCCCAGAATAACTTTACACAGCAACTTACAATCCGAAAATTGCTAAAAGTATGGACTAGAGATCAATCAACGTCATCAACATTTCACCATTATCAGGAAAGAACTCAAAACTAACACCTAACATCTAACTTGCATTCAAGATTTCCAAAGCAGTTTGGAAAGATAGAATAACAAGAACCATGAAAGATAAATCGATCCAAGAGAGGCCACCAAACCACAATGTCTTCAATTGTATTGAATCCATCCAACAGTAGCAACAATTCTAGTATCATGTATTACAACACTTGCTTTGAAATAAAACAACTTCTAATTCTAACTTTCTACTCTATTGCCTAACTTTGCTCCAAAATCCAATCATCTAGTCGTATCTCTATATATCTTGAAATAAGGCAAAATGCCATATTTATAGATATTACATCATGGGTCAACACAAGTTAGGGCCACAAAGAGGGTCGGCCCCAAAAATAGGTCGGCCAAGAAAAGAAAACCTTAAAATGAAACATGATATTGCATTAAATGTTTGAGGCTCCTTCACAAGTCAACCCTGAAACATTTAATATTTTGAATCTTCCATTTAATATTTAATCTCTTCCCTTGATTTCTTGACGACCTTATTCCATTCCACCCTTAGGGTTTGACACTTATCCATGACCGCGACAACCCTTCAATGGATTCCCTATCTGCTGCCCTTTGTTTATGAGTCTTCCTTAAAACCTTTTGATTAACTTGTAGTAATTCATACCATCCCCTAGGCTCTGAAACTTTTGAAGAAGGCGAGATCTCATCATTCACCATCTTTTCTCTGTATACTTCATGATTATCTTTAACTTTTGCAGGAGGAGGCCTGTGTCATCTTTATCTTGCTCCATTACCACAGAGGGCTCAAAATATACATTATGCTTTGGAGGGACTTCTTCACCTTTGTTTTCTTCTTCATTCCCCCTCTTCTGACTTTCTTCCTAATCTAGTGTTTCTACCATAACTTGAATGAGAGAGGGAATTCTTTCCTCGACCTTTCCTTTTCAGCAGGTATTCTCTCTTCATCTTTGACTAGTGAATCATCATAAGACACCAAGGAGGAGTGCAAAGTCTTTCCAATCTTTGCATCTGCATTATAGAGGCCTCCATCATGAATTTATTCTGCTCCCTCATCTGGGTGATCACTGACCTCCGCCTACATCTCCTCCAGCAATAGCTTTCCTTGATTCAGCCTGCATTCAAGAGACCATAATCATTACCTATCATAGCATAAGAATCCAAGTTTGGTTCATCATAAATGCATTCCAATCACCAAATAAATCCAAACAATCAATCAGAATCCACTAAAAATAACATTAAACATCCTTTCTCAAAATTTGGGCTTTTCACCCCTTCGTGAAATTCAAGCCAGAAAGGAATTTCGGGGAATTCTAAGATAGGTGGATTTTAGTGACGAAACCCAAAATAACATTCACAATCATCTCAATCATCATGCAAAACTCAAGAAACATTTGCACATATCTTCTAATTATCCCAAATCAATCATGTAATACAAATTAATTAATCGTTAATTCATGCATTCCCTTTATTCTTCATTCCTAACAAATTTTTGGGGAATTCCGTTGGGGATGGAAATCTATGAAGTTAGGAAGAGTTAGCACTTTTTGGAGAAATGAAGAAGTGACGGAAACTCGAGAAAATCCAAAGGAAGTGGAAATCCGCGAACCAGCCAAATTTCTGCACCCCATGCAATTCTCGGTGAAGTGGCCACCCGAAGGAAACTTGGAGACATCTGAGGGCGAAGGAAATCTGCGAGGACACAGAAAACCCAAAATCGCAACCCGGTCGAGATTTCACCCAAATCAATTGAATGATCACAGATTTGGGGACTTAAGCTCAAAAATGACCTACCTTAAATCTCCCACCAATGGAAACAACCTTCAAACTATCTCAAGGGGTGACCTAACAACAATGGATAATAAACTCAAGATCAAACCCTAGGGCCACAGGATGAACACATGACCATAATTTCGATCCACTCGCCCACAAAACCAAATTCAAAGGGTGGCGAAACAGGCAAGGCAAGGCACAATCGATCGTAGGATAAGCAAAGGAGGCAACATTGACTTCAAAAGGGGAATTCAAAATTTGAAAGAAAAAAACCCCAGCCAAACCGCGAACCCCCCTCAAAATACTGAAATCAAACCTAAGCACATTCAACAAGCCAAAGAGGAATTCACATTCATCAACCAAAAACAAGGTAATGGGTACATACCATCGATGAAGCAAACAGGTGATAATCAATGACCGAGAGTAAGCCCTGACGCGTGCGAGCAAGCAACAGCAGTGAAAATGCCAGAAAACCATGACCAAGCCCAAAAATTTGCATTTCCAAATGCTAATCATGTCAAGCAATCACAACTAATCTCCCTCAAATTCAATTAGGGAAAAATGCCATCGAATCACAATATAAAAACTAGCTCAAACCTCATTAAACACAACTGCAGATTTCGTACGCGAGCCATTAATGCGATGAAAAGACAATTCAAGATGAGTTCGGGGATCCGAGGCAAAAAAGGAATTTTGAGAAAATCCGATCGACACGGAATTCCGCAAAGGACCGAAATCCCTGAAAATAGTGTGAAAACAACCTTCGTCAGGTTTTCAAGGCAACCGGGGAAATCCACCAGAGGGGGAAAATCTTGAAACCAAGGAAAAACCCGAAATTGACCTAAAACTCAGGATTTTAAAAATGTTTTCTTAGAGAGGGCATTTGCACAAGCAAGATAAGCATTTAGGAGCATGCAAGGTGACCAAAATTCCATGACCAAATCACTGAAGACCACAGACAAGGCCGAAGAGAAGAACCAAAAGACCAAGCAAAGAGGGTCTCTGCTTTAGTGGGGTGTGTGTGCGAAAATTGCACAACAAATGGCGACTCCGCTGGGGAAATGCTCTAGAGCATTTTGATGATGAAAAAGAATCAAGAACCTAGAATCTCTGGTTTTGACCTCCCTATCAGGCAAATAGACCAAAATGCAAGATAAAAGAATCAAAACCAAAAGGTGGATTGAACCTTCCATAAACTTAAAATCCAAGTGTGTGCAAGTGAGTTCATTTCCATCCTCGAGCTACTACAGAAACCAAGCTCAGTCAAGTTAGGCTACATAAATGATTCTAACTTCAAAAGCAACCTAGATAGAGTCTTGTTGTCATTCAGGCATCCATAGCCCCAACGAGGTTATTGCTATGACTCTCTTGAACATAGCTCTACTACTAGCCAGGCATCCATAGCCCCAGTAGAGATATTTGGATCCTCTTGATAAGTTGAATTCATTCTTTTGATTTTCAATATTTTCTCTTTTCCCTCTTTTGATATTTCTTTTCTTTTCATTTTTTTCATTTCAACCTGTGAACAATGAAGTTCACACTCAGGGTTGAGAACCATAATGGCACTAAAGTAGAAATAGGATTTTTCACTTAACAAGACCTCACAACGACCCTACTGCAACCTCAGGATTCTTAAGATGTCTGAAAGATATAATATTTCAGAATACTTCAGGTTCAAATCAAACCAATGACCCATCCTCTTTAAATCAAACATTCAGATCGCTTGACACTAAAAAAAGATCTTGACCATCCATTCAAGACACACGATTAAAGTCCACCAATGAAATACTCAGAACAGTCCCACATAATGAATAATTGTTGTGCAAGAAAGACACTTCCTCAACCAAAAAATAGAGAAACTCAAGCCAGAACAGCAAACCAAAATCTAAAGCAAACCTAAACTAACCAAAACAGCAGCAAACCAAAAGCAAGGCAATGCAACCTAAACTGAAGCAAACTAATCCTAGAGCAATCTACCCTAACAAAAATAAACAGACTTAAAGCAAAAGAACAGCAGGGCAAGCTGTATTTATTCAAATGAAACCATGTACAAAAAGACTCAAAATGGCTCATGATTAGACAAGGAAGACTAAGACACATCCCAAATGATTCATTAATGCACAAACAAGAAGTAATGTGATGGTAACAGTCCTCAAGAATGAAAATTCATTCTTATATTCAAAAAAATAAAGCTCAGCAATGGAGCATTCAAACTCAACATTTTCAACATGAATAACCAACAATTGAGGAAACTCACTAAACCCATGATCAATCCAGATGTAAGTTGTCTTCCCTAAACCTCCATAATCAAAATGATAAGCTTCAGAATTCACAGTAAGGAAAGAAACAACCTAATTTTGTACTCCTGTGGACTGAATATTGTATTTATTGTCCTCCAATTGTGGAGAGTTGACATCCTTGAGGTCAGGAGGTCTCAAATGATGACATGGTATTCCTTCTTCATGAGGAATTAGTGACGGAATTGCATAAGCTTTATCATGCATGACAGGTTTCTCAGCAGGATGTTCATTAGGAGGCATCGCAGACTGGTCTTTAGACACATTTTCACCTGTTACTATACGATCATGCTCATCAATGGTGATTGTAGCACTATTGTTTTCAACATCATTCGTATTTTCCTACATATTAGTATGAACCAAATTAGCTACTTCATCATAAATACATAAAATCTGTGAATTTTCAATACTCAATTCATCAACAGACAGAGAAGAAACAAAATTTGATAAATAAGAAGACTCCCTGAATTATTCCTCTGTTGCAATTGGTTCAAACTCTTCATCACAGCCATCAGGAATGTTGACTCCTCCATTAAGTGCTTCCTCATGTTCTTCAAGACATTTATCAGCAACTTGTTGGCATTTCCCCATCGGAGACTCGTTTGATGCATCTTTATGTGTATCCCTTATATGTTGTAATAGTTTTATTTGTTCTTTCACCTCCCTTATGGTTGTCTGGCACACAAACTCATCATATCTAGTCCGTATTGAATCTTCATCACAAACAGAGGAAATCTGGCCTAGCTCTTCTTCCTGTTGTTGTTCATCCTCAACTACACTCCTCATTTCAAACACTTGGTTAGCCTCTGTAGTGTTGATCTGCAGATAGATCAACACTTGTTGCACATCCTTCAAATCCAAAATTTGTCCCCTTTATAGCACATTCCTTGACTGACTGCTCTTCTGGTCCATTCACGTCGCTCCTTGAAAATGGGGCATGATCCACCACCAACATCGATATGTCATAAGGATTGAATGGTACTGTCTCTTACCCACTCAAATTTTTACTAGTATGCTGGACTTTTTGTTGGAAACCAGATGCAGTAGTCTGAAATTCTTGACAACCCAAATCAAATTGTTGATCGGTGTTATGAAGCCTACACCATCCAGACAAAGTTGCTTCTACTAAACATACAATAGCTTAGGGCTTCTCTCGATCACTTGGCTGCTCCAAAGATGTTAGGACTCCTTCCTTGTTAGGCCTTATATCCCAAATCCTATTTTGATGTGGTAGTTTCCCTCTATCAAATGTCAGCCCTGAGTGTTGATCTTTAAAATATTGTCCCCTATTGAGATTTTTCCATTGATCTTGATCATAATTGGACTCAGCTCCCCTTTGGATGGCCTAAGGTTGATTGTTTTAGTTCCTTAGGTAGGTGACTTCGGTAGCCAGCCTCTTTACTAGCTCTGTGAGTTCATCCAACTTCTCCTTTTCTACATTGTTAGATGGAGGAAAAACACAAGCCAAGTCCTGCATGTAAATAGAATGGAACCCATGGTTCAAGGATTGGTTAAATATCTCAGAGTTTTGCGAGTAACTGGATATATTAGCTTGCTAGTGAGAGAATATAGGCTGGTTCATATTTGGATGATAGTTTGACATGGGTAGGGCTTGACCCAAGGGCTCACCTGGGTGCACAACCAAAGGTGATTGAGGGGTCGAACTCAACATAATTGTTTGATTAGCTAATGGCAAGGGTCCAGACATTTGTTGCCTCAAATCTATACTTACTTTAACAGCCACATCATAAGCTTCAAGAAAGCTAACAAGAGGGCTTTCTCTCCACTTCATACAGGTAGATGTTAAACTATCCAAAGCCTCATAATAAACCTCCCTAGCAGAGGCATCATCTACCGCATAAGGGGGTTGTATCCTAGCATAAGCCCTATGGAACCTATTATTGAAATCCCTTATTGGTTCATTCACCTCCCTCTTGACTCTAGTAAACTATAGAAATAACTCACTGGCACTGATTGGGATCTCAAATCTTTGAAAAAATGTAGTCTCCAATTGAAGCAAAGCATTGATAGACCCAGCAGAAAGATGGTTATACCAATAAAATGCCTTATCCCCAAGGGAATATGGGAAAATTCTGCATGCAACATCCTCATGATTAATTCCCCTATCCTTGAGGGTAATTTTAAAAATCCTAATGTGCTTTTCAGCAGTTCTTTTGGGATCATTAATGTAAAACTTGGAGCATAAAATCTCAGGGTTCTTTGGCATAGAATTGTAGTTATTGAAGGATAAAGGTGATGGGTTGTTTGCCAAGAAAGTCATTGGTGGAGGTGGTAAAAGGTGATTTATGACTGGTTGGGGTTGTTGAATGGGGATGGCCTCAGAATCAGATGGTGATGGGTTTGATGAGGACGAGGATGGTGGAAATGATGGATTGGATGAGGACTCTTCCCTTCTTCTGGTCCTTCTTGACCTGGCAGAAGCCTGTAATTCTTGAAACTCTTCTTCTCCTGGTGTAGATCTAGTTCTTCTTCTGAGTCTTGTAGGAGAAATGACAAACAAAAATCTATCCAGCTTGTTGATACATTAGAGATCTATCATATCTCATATTTTCAACATGAATGCTCACTCAACTTTTAGAAATTTCACCTATGTTCAACCTACTTCTAGCACCAATTTGTTGATGGTGTTAGGAGGAGAAGGGAATAAAATGAATGGAGCAATGTCTTTGTTCAGCCCTCCGTCTAGTGCCAATCTGTTGATGGTATTTTCTGCATAGAAACAAATCACACAAAATATGATATCCTATCTCTCTTCAAACATTAATCTCTATGAACAAAGAGATAACCCCAAGGTCTCTAATGTCAGGTCTTGACAATGCAATAAAACAACTCAGTGACAAATGTGAAAATGTTGGTAATCACAAGGGGCCTTACAAATGAAATTTTTTGGAAGTGTACATTCATCAAATGTAGCAATGCAGTGATGCTTTCAATCCTAAAACTAACCCAGATTCAAAATAAATAGCAAATGAGATAAGGGTTTAAGAGAGATCCTAAGATTAAAATTACTCCTAAAACCAATCACAACAATGATGAACGATGCAAATGGAAACATTTAATATTTTTAATCTTCCATTTAATATTTAATCTCTTCCCTTGATTTCCTGATGACCTTATTACATTCCACCCTTAGGGTTTGACACTTCTCCATGACTACGACAACCCTTCAATGGATTCCCTATTTGCTTCCCTTTGTTTACAAAACCTCCTTAAAACCTTTTGATTAACTTGCAGTAATTCATACCATCCCCTAGGCTCTGAAAATTTTGAAGAAGGTGGGATCTCATCATTCATCAGCTTTTCTCTGTATACTTCATGATTATCTTTAACTTTTGTAGGATGAGGCTTGTGTCATCTTTATCTTGCTCCATTACCATAGAGGGTTCAAAATCTACATTATGCTCCGGAGGGACTTCTTCACCTTTGTTTTCTTCTTCATTCCCCCTCTTCTGAATTTTTTCCTGATCTAGTGTTTCTGCCATAACCTGAATGGGAGAGGGAATTCTTTCCTGTGCCTTTCCTTTTCTGCAGGTATTCTCTCTTCATATTTGACTAGTGAATCATTATAAGACACTAAGAACGAGTGAAAAGTCCTGCCAATCTCTGCCTCTGCATTATAGAGGTCTCCATCATGAAGTTCTTATGCTCCCTCATCTGGGTGATCACTAACCTTCGCCTACATCTCCTCCAACAATAGCTTTGCTTGATTCAGCCTGCATTCAAGAGACCATAATCAATACCTATCATAGCATAAGAATCCAAGTATGGTTCATCATAAATGCATGTAAATCACCAAAGAAATCAAAACAATCAATTAAAATCCCATAAAAAAAACATTAAACATCCTTCTCAAAGTTTGGGCTTTTCACCCCTTCACGGAATTCAAGCCAGAAAGGAATTTCGGGGAATTTTGAGACAGGTGGATTTTAGCGATGAAACCCAAAATAACATTCACAATCATCATGCAAAACTCAAGAAACATTTGCACATATCTTCTAATTATCCCAAATCAATCATGTAATTCAAATTCATTAACTGTTAATTCATGCATTCCCTTTATTCTGAATTCCTAACAAATTTCTGGGGAATTCCGTTGGGGACGGAAATCTGCGAAGTTAGCAAGAGTTCGCACTTTTCGAAGAAATGAAGAAGTGACGGAAACTCAGGAAAATACGAAGGAAGCAGAAATTCGTGAACCAGCCAAATTTTTGGACCACATGCAATTCTTGGTGAAGCAGCCATCGGAAGGAAACTCGGAGAAATCTGAGGCAAAGGAAATCCACAAGGACACAGAAAACCTGAAATCACAACCCAGTCGGGATTTCACCCAAGTCGATCGAATGATCACAGATTTGGGGACTTAAGCTTGAAAACAACCTACCTCAAATCATCCACCGATGGAACCAACCTTCAAACTATCTCAAGGGGTGACCTAACAGCAATGGGTAATAAACTCAAGATCAAACCCTAGGGCCACAGGATGAACACACGACCACAATTTTGATCCACTCGCCCACAAAACCAAATTCGAAGGGTGGCGAAATAGGAAAGGCAAGGCACAATCAATCACAGGATAAGCAAAGGAGGCAACATCGACTTCAAAAGGGGAATTCAAAATTTGAAAGAAAAAAACCCCAGCCAAACTACGAACCCCCCCTCAGAATACTGAAATCAAACCTAAGCATATTCAACAAGCCAAAGAGGAATTCACATTCATCAATCGAAAACAAGGTAATGGGTACATACCATCGATGAAGCAAACAGGTGATAATCAATGACTGAGAGTAAGCCCTGACATGTGCGAGCAAGCAACAACAGCGAAAATGCCAAGAAAACCATGACCAAGCCCAAAAATATGCAAGTCCAAACGCCAATCATGCCAAGAAATCACAACTAATCTCCCTCAAATTCAATTAGGGCAAAATGCAATTGACTCACAATATAAGAGCGAGCTCAAACCTCATTAAACACAACTGCAGACTCCGTACACGAGCCATTAATGCGATGACAAGACAATTCAAGATGAGTTCGGGGATCTAAGGCAAAAAGGAATTTCGAGAAAATCTGATCAACACTTAATTCCGTGAAGGACTAAAATCCCTAAAAATTGTGCAAAAATAGCCTCCATCAGGTTTTCAAGGCAATCGGGGAAATCCGCCAGAGGAGGAAAATCCCGAAACCAAAAAAAAAAACCCAAAATTGACCCAAAACTCAGGATTTTCAAAGTGTTTTCTTAGAGAGGGAATTTGCACAAGCAAGATAAGAATTTAGGAGCATGCAAGGTGACCAAAATTCCATGACCAAATCATCGAAGACCACAGACAAGGCCGGAGATAAGAACCAAAAGACCAAGCAAAGAGGGTCCCTGCTTTAGTGGGGTGTACGTGCGAAAACTGCACAACAATAGGTTTAGTAAAATGGCACACTTCATTGCATGCAAGTCAACTAATTATGCCTCCCATATTGCAAGTTTATTCTTTAAGGGGATAGTAAGAATTCATGGACTACCATTGTCCATAATGTCTGACAAGGATGCAAAGTTCATTGGCCATTTTTGGAGAACATTATGGATAAATTTGGGAACTAAATTAACCTTCAGTTCTGCCTACCATCCTCAGACTGATGGGAAAACTAAGGTTGTTAATAGGTCATTGGGAAACCTACTGAGATTTCTAACCAAGGAACACAATCATTCATGGGATTTGATCTTTCCACAGGCAGAGTATGCCTATAATGTCTCAATCAATCGGAGTATTGGTAGAAGTCCATTTGAGGTTTTCTATGGAGTGCATCCAAGGGGTGTTTGTGAGTTAAGGGACTTAAGTGGAATGAAAAAAAGGAGTGCTCAAGGTGATGATTTTGTAGTTGCTATGCATGACATACATAAGCAGGTCAAAGAGACACTTGAGAAGAATGTGAACAAGTATAAAGAGAAAGAAAACTTGAAGAGAAGGGATGTGCAATTCAAAGTGGGTGATCTAGTGTGGGCACATTTGAGGAAGGAGAGACTACCTAAGGGAAAGTATACAAAGTTGATGATGAAGAAAATAGGACCCTGCAAGGTGGTCCATTAATATGGGAACAATGCATATGAGATTGAACTCCCACAAGGAGTTTCCATATCACCAAGTTTCAATGTAACTGACTTATATCCCTTCAAGGGATCTGTTTTTGTAGGAGAAGAAGCAGGTGAACCTAAGAAATATGAGGGAGAGTGGATCAAATATCTTCCACCTACTCAACCTATGCAGCTTGAAGCTATCTTGGATTCAAGAGAGGTGAAAAGGACAAGGAGGAATGTGTATAAAGAAGACTTGGTCAAATGGCCTGGATAACCTGAATAAGATGCAAATTGGACGTCTAAAGAAGGACATAGCACAACATGGGGTTACTATTGCAGACCTAATTTCACCAGCAGGATGGAATTCTTTCCTCTCTAGGTGTATGGTGCAAGAGAACCAATGTGAAGTTTTGGTTTCAGTTGTCAAGTAGAGTCTTACGTGTCTAGGGAAGTCAATAAGTCAAAAAAAAATTGGTTTGAATAAGGTCTATGTATGACCATTTGATGTAAATAGTTTGGACAAGGTTGAGGTGGTGACATTTTGTGTTGGTGTCTAAAATATTGAAAGATATTTGTAAATTTTTGAAAGTTTTGTTTGTGGATTGGAAGACCAACAATCATGAATTCGAATTTTGGTTGCATGACTGTTGGGATTTGTGGTAGTGGTTATAAATAAACCTCAAACACATTGAGGAAGGGTTGTTGTTGTTTTTGGTGAAGAAATATACATTGTTACTCTATTTTTGGTGCTTTTCTCTATGTTAATTCATGTTGGCTAGCTCTGTACAGCTCTATACTATGGAGTAATATTCTGAAGCGTACATAATCTGTTAGGGCATCAAATTAGCTTTCATTTGATGTAAGTCTCACTGAGTTTCATTTGAATTTGAGGAAGAACAACTGTATTTTCTACAAGTGCTCTGTTAAGGTAGGGTTTTAAGGGTTTCATTGCAAATCATGTAAAATCTGGCCATTCCACCTTAGGTAGATCATGGGGCTTGGTGGAATGAGCCTTTTTGAAGCCTATTCTCTATTTTGTAGGATAGTAGATCAGGGTGACAAGGTTGGAGTGATTGGTGCATGAGTTTAGGCCTAGCATCTCCAAGTGCTAGGTAGGAATTGAAGGTAAATTCGTGGAACAACAGATTTCTGAGAAAGAGTGGACAAAAAAATGGTGGGACCAATCCTTTGGTATCCTATTGAACATGTTCAAGTTGAATTGGGGGGTCGGAAAGCTCATTTGAAGGGAGTTGCTTTGGAAAACCAACCTAATTAGGCCTAAAAGTTGAATTTGAGGCTACAAATATAGGATAGCCATTGAAGGAATTAACCCTCAATGTGGGTTACTAACTTGAAGAATAATTGATTGATTCATGAATGAATCCTAGGTCACCTTGCTTTGCATCACTTCCTTTTTGTAATTGTAAAAATATAAAAAAATTATATTACTCTCCTCTTAGATTAGTTTAGGAAGTGTTTACATGTACCTTTATTCCTTTTAGTTTAATATGCTAGTGTAGTATGAAGTCTCATATATGTTAAGATATACACAAGACTATACATAGCCCAAGCAATGTGAGTTATAAGTAGTTTCATGGTAAAACCAAGTAAATAATATTAACCACAAGTCAAAAATGTTTAAGTACTTGAAAGGAACTCTAGATTATCTCTTAACATATCATTGTATTACTGAATTTTAAGAAAAAAATTGAGTGCTTTTTACTAGATAAGAAAGGAAGGGCCCTAATCCCATACAAATCTTACAACAAAGTAGAACAACCCATTAAAATATATTAGAAAAAGAGAAACCATTCAAAAATAACAAAGGACTAGAACAATATTAGCAACTCAATAGGAACATCAAGTAAAGCATACAAACCAATAGAAAGATTTGCATCAAGGCACACAGTCCACTTATCATAACCAAAAGGAGGCCACCAACCATTAAACATAGTTGTAAAAGAATACTACCAAGTAATACTAATACAAACATAAGGTAAAATACTTAACCAATCTAAAACTAAACAACTATACTCAAACCCATATAGAAAAAGGAACTACAACCAAAGAGTTTTAAACATAAAAAGGCATAGAGAAAACTCAACAGATTACGAGTCTTTAATAGGACTCCAATTGTCTTGCAGATCCACCACAACATCTGACCAACACTCATTGATCCCCCTATTCTCAGACTTTTCAGCTTCAGTGTTTTGAAGATATTTCCCCTTTTTCTTTTGTTGCTCCTTAATTTTACCCTTCCCAGAAACAATACCCATCATTTCTTTTTTCATAATGTCATCCACCACAACATTGATATTTTTTATAGCCTTTTCCATTTCCTTAAATTTATTAGAATTGGTATCCTCACCAAGCTGCCTTTCCATTTGATTCATTTGAACATTGAGGGCATCTATCTTGGAACTTAGGGTATTAAAATCCCCATCATTATTCTTTTCTTGAATTGGAGAGTTCTGCATTGCAGTGTCCTTATCATCCTTAGACATTGGATTCTCATTTCTAGTCTCAGCCACATCATCCTCCTCAAACTCTTTCTCCTCTCTACCATCATTTCTCCCCTCCTCATTACCACCATGCTTATCAATATTATAGTCATCTTCCTAAAACTCCTTCTCCTCCTCTTCAAAATAATAACCATCCTCTCCCTCTGACTCTTCAGTATCTCCCAGACTATCAAGGATAAACTCCTCCTCAGGAGATTCAAAACCTTCCTCATCTTTAACCTTCTTACCTTTATTATCAGTTTCCTTTCCCTTAGAAGCCACTTTAGCAAGTTGTATAGACCTTTGACCTCATAAATAATAGTTCCACTTTCTGAACTAACATATTGGTCATCTAAAATTATGATTGTGATATTTTTCTTTTTAGCCTCCTTGGGGTCCATCTTCCTATGTTTAGATGACCCAAGCGTAAGGGGGGCATTTTTATTTTTCCAGGGGTGAATTTGAGGAGGTCCTCATAGTAAGGGTCAATGGTGTGAGGAGGGGAAATTTTGTTTTTGGATGACTTCAACACTCTTCCAAGAGAATGTGGTTGGCTAACAACAAGCTCAATCTTCATAGAACTCTTCAAAGAAGGAGTATGTTCAAGAATATTAATAGACAAATTCTTTTGAGGGGTGGTGGCCAAAACAAACTTATAAATATCCCTAATAAGACCTTGGTGAAGAGGGGGATTAGCTCCATGCTCCATGTTTTGTTGGAGAGAGGAAAAAAGGAAAAAAGGAAGGTTTATATAATCATTATGGTAGACATGGTTTAAAATGGGGAAATGGTACCGATGAATTATCATACATTTCCCTTCGAGAGTAAAATACCTCATACTATGCAAACTAAAATTATGATAGGAAGGATGAAGTTTTAACCTTCCATACCCGTTTTGAAATTTGTTAGGCTTCTCATCACCTTCAAAGAGCTTGTCAATGAAATCTTGATAGTTACCTGAGCTCTTTTTGACTATCTTCTTTCCCTCATAACTTAGGCCAATTCTTTGTGCAATCAACTTAGAAAAAACTATGAAATATAGGCTACGAATTGTGACTTCACCATTACTCCAAGAGTTTGTGAATTTGTAAGTTAGAGCATCATTATAGCCCTACATAGATTGAAATAAGGCGGTGAAGCCCGCAATTTTGAACAACTCCCATAGCTCCTCATTTTGCTTAACAGAATGATAGTTCACAAGCTTCTGACCTTTTTCTGGAACACCCCATTAAGCCTTCATCAGCAAGACAATTCCTACAAAGCAAAGTGAAATATTCACCAGAACCCTTCCCGCCAATAAAAGAAATCACCGAAAAAGCAATCTCTTCAGTATCAAGACTAAAGAAAGTGTTGAGTGTTTTGAAGCTTATAGATTCTAATTTGGATGGAGATATTCATAACCAAAGATCAAAAATAAATTATGTTTTTTTATATTTGGTGAAATGGTTAGTGTTGTGCATGTTTTGCCCACATGCCCTGTCGTAGGCAGGGACCCCCTCTTTTCGCTCCCGACGGGCTGCTTTGCTCCTGTCTCGTTTTGCATGCCCCTTTCTTGGAGTCTAAATTGGTCATGTGTCGTCAAATGATCAAATTCCCCTAACCAAATTCACCTACCTAATTTTAGCTAAGTCTTTTTCTTTCGCAGAAGTGCCCCTACAGGTTTCCCTTCACTTGTTGCCTCGACGTCCTCCATGCCTCATCCCTGCTCGCTCGATTCACTTTTTCCTTCATTTTTTTTACTTTGGGGACAAGTTTCCTATGGATTTTGGATTTTTTTGTGGTGCCTAAGTGAACTTCCATGGTTTTGTTAGGTTTCGGGAGGTTGTAAAAATTTCATTCTCCAACTCTGTCCTTCCGCGGTTGTTCCGGGAACTCCATCTATCCCTAGTTGTTTCTGGAACTCTATCCCTCCTTTTTTCTTTTGCCTTTCATCCACCCTCGGCGTTTCGGCTCCCGAAACCCGGCCCATCCATGGCCGTTTCCATAACAACATCCCTACGCGGTTGTTCCAAGAACTCCGTCCATCCCTGGCTATTTTTGGAACTCTGTCCCTCCGCGACTGTTCTAGGAACTCCATACATCCCTGGCTGTTTCCGGAACTCCATCCATCTATGGCCGTTTCTGGAACTTCGTCCCTCCTTTTTCGTTTTTCATTTCATCTGCCCCTGACGTTCCGGCTCCCGAAACCCGGCCCCTCTGTGGCCGTTTCTGGAACTCCACTCCTCTACGACTGTTCCGGGAACTTCGTCTGTCCCTGGCTATTTCTAGAACTTCATCCCTTTGTGGCTATTCTGAGAACTCCATCCATCCCTGGCTATTCATGGAACTCCATCCCTCCATGGTTGTTTTCGAAACTTCGACCCTCCTTTATCGTTTTTCCTTTCGTCCACCCCCGAAGTTTCGGCTTCCGGAACCCGACCCCTCCATGGCCATTTTCAGAACTTCGTCCCTTCGCAGTTGTTTCGGGAACTCCATCTATCCCTGGCTGTTTCTGAATCTCCGTCCCTCCATGATTGTTCCAGGAACTCTGTCCATCCCTGGCTATTTCCAGAACTCCGTCCCTCCATGGCTGTTCCTGGAACTCTATTCGTCCCTAGTTGTTTCTGAAACTTCGTCCCTCCGTGGTCATTTCTGGAACTCCATCCCTCTTTTGTCGTTTTTCCTTCCATCCACCTTCGGCATTTCAACTCTCGAAACTCGGCCCCTTCGTGGCCGTTTCCGGAACACCATCCCTTCACGGCTGTTCCGAGAACTCCGTCTATCCTTGGTGGTTTCTAGAACTTCTTCCCTCCACGGTTGTTCCAGGAACTCTATCCATCCTTGGTTGCTTCTAGAACTCCATCCCTCCATGGCCATTTTTGAAACTTTGTCCCTCCTTTATCGTTTTGCCTTCTGTCCACCCACGACATTCTGGCTCTCGAAACTCAGCCCCTTCGTGCTCATTTCCGGAACTCCGTCCCCTCACGGCTATTCCGACAACTTCGTCCATCCCTGGCTATTTCTGGAACTCCATCCCTCCATGGCCATTTTCAGAACTCTATCCCTTCGTGGTCGTTTTCGGAACTCCGTCCATAGGTGAATCCCTAGTGCAATCAAATATGGGCCACACAATGTAAATCAATCCTAGCCATTCATTCGAGCTTTGGAAAACTATAAATAGGGGTCTCACCCTCATTTGTAAATGGTTGAAGAGCTGGTGTAAAAGCATTTTATAGCAATAGAAAGCAACATTGCATGATTTATGGGTGTTTCCTTTTGAGCTTTCTCATTATGTGTGCATGGTTCTACTTCCCTTATTAGTTTAGTAGTCAATTTCTTGAATGGAAGTGATGATAGTGTTTTATGTTATTGTATTTGATGAATTTCTAGCCCATACTTTTGGCACTTATTGATGACAAGTTGTTGTGCAAAGTTAGTGTGGGCTTCCTTACTTCATTGTTGCAACCTGGTTCAATTGCATGTTCATGATGTGTGTATGCAATCTGAAAATCTGTAGTCCTTAGAAGATTCCACTAGTTTTGTGTAACTGTAGGATCCTCTTGGCCAAGCAAAACCCAGTTTAGGGAGTTTTTCTACTGTAGCAGCCTCCACGATCACTGTTCATTCATAGTTTTAGGTCCAGGAACTTACTCTCTTCCCTGCTCTTTTTCCTTTTTTTTCATAAGTAACCTTAGGCAAGGTACATTGCATATTATAAAGCTAAATTTGATGTTGAAATAGAGTTCAAGACTATTGTTTGAACCTACAACAAACGCACAACTCTCCCATATTAAGAACACCATTTGCATATCCAACTTCCCCACTTTGTGTCTCATCCATAAGACCACCTTGTGATTCCAGCAAATCACATAAATCGACTGAGATATTCCAAGCACTGTCAAGACCTAACACCCGAGAGACCTTTGGGTTATTTTCAGCAACTTGTTGGATATTTCCTTTCAAGAGAGGTGATGCACCTATGCATTACCTATATTGAGAAAGTGTGTAAAAACACCCATCAACAAAACTGGCACTAGAAGAAGGGTATGACATGTGAGGCTACAAATTTGAAAGTTGGTCCAAGTTGAAAAGAGCACTTTCAAAGAAGAAATATGAGATAGAGAGATCTCTTTTAATGTTGAAACATAAAATCAGAAAAATTTGAAGGCAAAAGAAGTTGAGTCAAAATGGAGTAGCATATACAAATTGACATCACTCAGCAACATGCAGATTTAAATAGAAGACTGAGGAATCTATTGCAGTAATTCACATCAGCGAACAATTGTAGGATTCATCGCACTCGCAAACACAACGAATGGGAGTGTCTAACATTCTTGGACATAATTGAAAGAGTCTTGCAGGGAGAAATTCCATTTTGGGAAATCTATCAACCTTTAGCCCTTGCAAACCCGGAGGAAGAATTGACAACCATGGCAGCCAATGCATTTGAAGAGTTGATCCAAGAATGTTTGGAAAGCAAATATGGACCAAGATTGGAGGAAGTACTAATGTCAAGTTGGTGAAGATTTCACAATGCACCACATTCAGAATTTTCTTGTTCATCATGTGCAAACATCATCACCCAAATCAAGGGTTGTTCAGAAAAGTTGGGGCAGCCAACTGTCAAGGAGGACGATTCATCCCATGAGGCAGAAAAGTTGTCAGCATCTAGAGGACAACACCTTCAGGTTGGACCAAGAACCTCCAAAGAAATAGATGTTGGGACAACAAACACTGAAGTTGAAAATCAAGAAGGAGAAGCTAATTTGCTTGGGACAGCAAAAAACTTTGGTGAAGGTTCACTAAGAATGGAGTTGAAAAGCCTCTCCTTCACCAGTAAGGGGAAATCCTCCACTCAGGAAGAGGAACGGTTCGTAGTTGAAGATGAATTAACAAATTTTGCAACAGTGCATGCTGGAGCAGCCAATGAAGATGTTGAAAATCAGAAAGAGGAAGAGGTTGACAGCTTCGGAACAGTAGAAAATGATGACGAGAGTATAAGTGAAATCAAATTAGAAGACCTCTCCTTCATCAATGATAGCGATCGAGAATCTAAAAGTGAAATTTTGGAGTGGGAACAACCACTCGCCACGGCTGTCTACCATCAAGCTTTTTTTTCAAGTGATTATGAGGATCCAGTAGCGGAAAGATATGACCAGCTCATCTTCAGATTAGCAAAGGATTGGTCTGAACTGAAATACCAAGTGGATTTAGAGGTGCTACTACTGCTGAATTGGTGCAGACTTCGTGATTCATCACACTCAAAGTTCATGTGCGGATTGTGCCAAGAATCCATCAAGCGATTCAAAGAACAAGCAAGGAAGCCAAGCACACCACTTCCTGCAGTTGCTTTGAGGGAAGAATGTGAGGACCAAGAGCTTGAGCCAAGTGACAACTCAGCTAAAGGCAGTCCTCAAGAGGATGTTGTGACAGTAATAGAAGAAGGGCAGAAATACAATCTCAAGCTTTCAAGCAATGAATTAGATCAAACAAGAAGGTTGTCCACCAATCATCAATAGTTTCTCCCTCTTCAAGAGCATTTGTGCACCATGGACAATAGGCTTTATGACAAGTCCTTGGAGGGAGATTGCATAGTGGATTTTGGTCCCCTTGATGAGGTGCCATCAATTGATGACTTATTTCTGTTAGAAGTTGTACTGCGGAGGTATGTTCATGTCGAGGAAGCACACATCCCAGAAGATGATAATAATGAAGACATACTCCTTAAGCCTTTGAACGGTAATGCACTAGAGTTTTTGGATTGGGAGAGGGGTTCCTTCTCTGTCTATAGCGATAGTGAACAAGGGGAAATGAAGTGAACATCATGATAAGATGCATGAACAGCAAAGAGAAGAAGACAAAGGCAGGGGTGTTGAGATAGCTGCCACTAGAGATGAAGCACCCGGTCGACTACAAGATGAAACTTGGAAGCCTTCTACCATGATCGTTGTTGATCCTCCTTCATATTCAGATGGCTTCAATAGGATAGATTCGCACATGTCATTGTCCCACAACATTGAACACCACATAAATAAGGACAACACTTGGGGAAGGAAGTGGGACAACGTGCTGCCCTTTGAGGACAGCAATCAAGTGGACACTTGGTTTGTAGAAGATCAACGAGATGAAGTGTATCTTCTCGAAGGACAACTGATAGGGACTGTCGATCCCACGCAAGATGTGGAAGAAGTGTTCGCTGCCCCGTTCTCCCTACCTTATGCAGGCTTGATGTCAAAAATATTGCACGATCTTGTGCCACCCTCTGAAGCTGCCGATGCAACAATCGATGATGCAGTGCTCGCTCTCGATTGTCAAATGCTGCCACCTCCATGTGACGACACCCAGGCTCTATCCCTCCTTGCTCTTGTTGATCTTCATAGCTGCATTTATCATTTTTATTATGGGAATGAGAGGAGACAAACGTTTTTATGTATTAACCATGGGTTTAGCGAGCCTCCTCAATTGCTCATTTTCCCTGATCGGGTGATTGAACTCGAGTGCTGCAACATTGAATTTATTTTTTTGAAATATAAAGATAAATTTGCATGGTTAAGAATGATAACAATCGCCTGTTTGCTTGTGCATGCACTGCGAAATCCAATGAGCATTGATGTCATCTCATCTTGCCTAAACATAGTGCTTTGTAAATATCTCTTTGTACATAGCTCATTTTTTAGTAGTGTAGGTTTCCTATAAATACTATGCTTTCCTGCTTTCCTGCTTTCCTTAGGTTAGTTGGTTTGTTGTCAATTGCTTGCTTTAGAGTAGTTTCTTCGTTTTTTCTTTTGTTGTCCCGCTTTGGTTAGTTTTGGTGTTTTCTTTTCGTTTGCTTCCGTTTTCTTTTTGTTTGCTCTTGCTTTGTTGTTGCTTTGTTCAGGCTCCCTCTGCTTTTAGCTAGGCACATTTGTGCTCACAACAACCGTTCTTATTGCCTAGGGTTGTTCTATGTATTTCTTTGTCAAACTCTAATCAAGTTTTTCAGAGTGGATGTTGAGGATCTTCTATTAGGGTCAAGTGATCTAGGTGTTTGATTCAAAGAGGATAAGTCATTGGTTGGGTTGATTCTGAAGTATTCTGAAATCTTATATCTCTCGTACATTTTAAGAATCTGACAGTTGTTGTAGATCCTTTGTGAAGTCTAGTTAAGTGAAAAATCTAAAATTCAGCTCCAACGCCACTATGATTCTCAGCCTTGAGCACAAGCTTCATTGCTTGCAGGTTGAAATAAAAAGAATTTAAAATTGAAAATCAAAAGAAAAGAAACAAAAGAAAGAAAGCAAAATATTGAAAATCAAAAGAAAAGAAATTTAGCTTTTTAGGGGTCTACAAATAACTCTACCGGGGCTATGGACATCTGACCGGCAGTAGAGCAATGTTTGGGAGAATCACAGCAATAACCTCATCGGGGCTATGGATGCTTGACTGGCAGCGAGGCAATATCCCAGATGCTTTTGGAGTTAGAATAAACTACGTAGTTTAACTTGATGGAGCTTACGTTCTTGCAACAACTGAAGGATACGAATTAACGCAATTGCACACACTTGGATTTTCAGCATACTAAAGGTTGGGTTGGCTAGTGGTTTTGTTCATTTGGTTGAGCGTCTGGTTTGTTTGCCCTAGCGTGAAGATCGGAACTAGAGATTATGGGTTCGTGATTCCAGTTTGTCATCAAAATGCTCTAAAGCATTTCCCCAGCAATCCACCATTTATTGTGCATGTTTTTCACACATGCCCCAACGTAGGCAGGGACCCCATCTTTTCGCTCCCGGTGGGTTGCTTTGCTCCCGTATTGTTTTATGTGCCCCTTTCTTGGAGCCTAAATTGGTCATCTACCATCAAACAATCAAATTCCCCTGACCAAATTCACCTACCTGAGTTTCACTAAGTCTTTTGCTTTCGTGGAAGTGCCCCTACGGGTTCCCTTTGCCCGTTGCCCCGGCGTCCTCCAAGCCTCATCCCTGCTCGCTCGATTCAATTTTTCCTTCATTTTTTTGACTTTGGGGACAAGTTTCCTATGGATTTGGGATGTTTTTGTGGTGCCTAAGTGAACTTCCATGGTTTCATTACGTTTCAGGAGGTTGCGGAAATTTCATTTTGGGACTTCATCCCTCCACGGTTGTTCCAGGAACTCCATCCATCCCTGGCTATTTTCGAAACGCCGTCCCTCCGTGGCCGTTTTCGGAACTCCATTCCTCCTTTTCTGTTTTTCCTTTCATCCTCCCTCGATGTTCTGGCTCCCAAAACCTGGCCCCTCAGTGGTCCTTTCCAGAACTCCATCCCTCTACGGCTGTTCTGGGAACTCCGTCCATCCTTAGCTATTTATGGAACTTCATCCCTTTGCGATTGTTCTAGGAAATTCGTCTATCCCTAGCTATTTCCAAAACTCTGTCCCTTTGTAGCCATTTCTGGAACTTCGTCCCTCCTTTTCCATTTTTCCTTTCGTTCGCCCACAGCGTTCCGGCTCCTGGAACCCAACCCCTTTGTGGTCGTTTCTGAAAATTCGTCCCTTCGCGGCTGTTCCGAGAACTTCATTCATCCTTGGCTGTTTTTGGAACTTCGTCCCTCCACGGCTGTTTTGGGAACTCTGTTCATCCCTAGTTATTTCTGGAACTCTGTCCTTCCATGGACGTTTTCGGAACTCTGTCCCTCCTTTGTCGTTTTGCCTTTCGTCCGCCCTTGACATTTCAGCTCCCGAAACTCGGCCCCTCTATGGCCGTTTATAGAACTCCATCCCTCCGCAGCTGTTTCGGGAACTCCATCCGTCCTTGGCTATTTCCAGAACTTCGTCCCTCCACAACTGTTTCAAGAACTCCATCCATCCCTAGCTATTTCTGGAACCCTGTCCCTCTGCGATTGTTCTGGGAACTTCGTCTGTCCCTGGCTATTTCTGCAACTTCCTCCCTCCGTGGCCATTTTTGGAACTCTGTCCCTCCTTTCTCGTTTTGCCTTCCGTCTGCCCCCGGCATTTTGGTTCTTGAAACCCAACCCCTCTGTGGCCATTTTTGGAACTCCATTCCTTCGTGGCTATTCCGAGAACTTCGTCTGTCCCTAGTTGTTTCAAGAACTCCGTCCCTCCACGGCTGTTCTGAGAACTCCATCTGTCCCTAGCTGTTTCCAGAACTTCATCCCTCTGTGGTCATTTCTAAAACTTCATCCCTCCTTTTCTGTTTTTCCTTACGTCCGCCCCCGGCATTCCGACTCCTGAAACCCGGCCCCTCCGTGGCTATTTCTCAAACTTTCTCCCTCTGCAGCTATTTCAGGAACTTCGTTCGTCCCTGGCTATTTCTGTAACTTTGTCCCTTTGTGGCCATTTGCAAAACTCCATCCATCCACGATTGTTCTAGGAACTCTGTTTGTCCCTCCACCTGTCATCCTCCTTCTATCCTCTAGCTCCTGGACCCGGGAACTTCATCCCCAGAATGCCGCCTCACCATGACTATTCCAAACAGCAAACTCCAGATAGCTTTCCCTCCTCATGGCTCTGAGTGCCCCAATGATAGTCCAAATTTCTCCTAATCTGAAAATGAGCTTTGACCCACATATTGAAATTGGATGCTCTTCCCCATGGCCTTTTCAAATTGCCTAAATTTGAAGGCGGGAGAAACCATCTAAGTCGTCCTACCCTGTTCGGCCTTTCATAATAGCATTCTGGCCAAGAAAGTTCGACCTCTCGGGCCCGAAACGTCCAAACTCCCTCCAATAAACTGCTAATGGAAATTGACACTGAATATTATGATCTTTTGATGATGCATGGGTGAATCTAACAAGGAGTTTGCAAGATTTGACTAACGTTTGCCTTGATTTGTGTATGAAAGCACTTATAATACTTCATGTATGCAGGTTTCGACAAGCCTACCGTGCGTCCATCAGGGAGACCCATTGAGAAAGCTGAACAAGGAAAGCACATAGCTCCTATCACCATTCATTTTATGCCCACCTCTACTCATAGCGCCCATCAATAGAGCTCACATTAGAAGAAGGCCTGTGCCAAGAAGTCAATGACAAAATGTAAGGGGGTGGCTTTGAAGATGCATAGGGGATTTGTCCTACTTTTCGCCAGATGATGATGATATTTAAGGAGTTGTCCGCTCGAATCAGAGGCAACCAATCCATTGATGCCAGTCGTCGACCGGCCCATTTGATCCAATGAAGAATGTTGCAATTCCATCAAGCAAGGAGCAGCTTTCAGGCAGTTTCAGCTACAGTAAAAGGGAAATCAGCTAGAAGACAAAACTGCTACAACGCCTAGGCACTAAAAGATAAAATAAAGAAAAAACAAAAGATATATTTTAAATTGCTGAATATTGTGAGGTAGGTGAAGCCCTAGTACAATCAAATCTGGGCCACACAATGTAAATTAATCCTAGCCATTCATTCGGGCTTTAAAAAACTATAAATAGGGGTCTCCCCCTCATTTGTAAATGGTTGGAGAGCTGGTGTAAAAGCATTTTGCAGCAAAAGAAAGCAACATTACATGATTTATGGGTGTTTCCTTTTGATCTTTCTCATTATGTGTGCATGGTTCTACTTCCCTTATTAGTTTAGTAGTCAATTTCTTGAATGGAAGTGATGATGGTGTTTTCTGTTACTGTATTTGATGAATTTCCAGCCCATACTTTTGGCACTTGTTGATGACAGGCTATTGTGCAAAGTTAGTTCGGCCTTCCTTACTTAATTACTACAACCCGATTCAATTGCATGTTCATGATGTGTGTATGCAATTTGAAAATCTGCAGTATTTAGAAGATTGCACTGGTTTTGTGTAACTGTAGGATCCTCTTGGCCAAGCAAAACCCAGTTTAGGGAGTTTGTCTACTATAGCAACCTCCATGATCACTGTTCATTCGTAGTTTTAGGTCCAGGAACTTACTCTCTTCCCTGCTCTTTTTCCTTTTTTTTTAATAAGTAACCTTAGGCAAGGTTCATTGCACCTTATAAAGTTAAATCTGATGTTGAAATGGAGTTCAAGACTGTTGTTTGAACCTACAGCAAACGCACAACAACTCTCCCATATTAAGAACTCCATTTGCAGATCCAACTTCCCCACTTTGTGACTCATTTGTAAGACCACCTTGTGATTCTAGCAAATCACATAAATCAACGGAGATATTCCAAGCACTGTCAAAACCTGACACCCGAGAGACCTTGAGGTTATTTTCAGCAACTTGTTGGATATTTCCTTTCAAGAGAGGTCATGCACCTATGCATTACCTATGTTGAGAAAGTGTGCAAAAACACCCATCAACAGTTAGTTGCATTAGAAAGTGGCAATAACTATTTTTCTATCCATTACTAAAGAAGAATATATAGCCACAAAATATAATTGCAAAGAAGCAATATGGTTTAAAAAGTTGAGTGATATTATTAGTTTTAAGAGTCATCTAGTGGTGAAATGTGATTCACATAGTGTAACTTGTCTAGCTAAGAATCATGTTTACCATGATAGAACCAAGCACATTGATGCTTGATATCATTTTGTGAGGGAGATGTTCTAGGTAAGAAATTCCAAATAGAGAAAATTGATAAAACACTAAAAATTGTTTAGCAAAACATGTAAGTACTACCAATTTCATGCGGTGTATATATGAGATGAGTGTCTTCCAATCCCAAGCATGAGGTTAAATTCTTGGATTGAATACTAAAAAATATCCTATAGTAAATATCAAGTGCGAGAATTTTAGAAATTGGGTGATATTCATTTGTAAAGAGTCCTTGTGGGAAGAGTTTATATATATACTTCAATAAATATTTGGTGAAGTTATAAATATTATAGTACAATCAACATAGTGATTTCATGTGCTAATGATGTGGTAGATGATAGAGTACAACATACATGTTTTTTCACATGTAGTAGTGATTTAATAGTAAATGCAAGTTATTCAAAGAAGTTGCAACTGCTTAATGGAAGATAGTGTTCTTGGAAGCATGAATAGTGATGTAGGGACTTGTAGCAAAATTGGTCTTTATGTGGCATAATCTAAGAGAAATATAATATTTTTTAAACATGGTGGTGTTGGTGTTTTAAAATACAACCCAGTTAGGATCTGTAATTCTCTAAGAGGTAGCCAACCTCTATATTAAAGAACCACAAAGGCTAGTGGCCAACTGACAAGATTCAATCAAAGACTGAAATCTCCTAGAATTTTGGCTCTGTAGAACCAAGGTGGGTAAACCTATACCATTCCCAAAACTTAATTCACTCATACATTGACATTGCTTTATAAAACAGATAATTCCCAATGAAATTACACTAAGGCAAGCATTGACAACTTCAAACTTGGCTACATTCTCAGTAACTCAACCCTCTCTCAGCCATTGGAAAGTAGGACAAACAACAAACTAAACAGTAAGATTAAAAATGATTTTGCATTTAAATTTCTTTCTGAGATGTACAAAACTGCATAATAGATCAGTGTCAATTTTGGGCCATGGAGTCAAACACCTAAAATGAATTCCTCAGCAAACAGACTTCAGCCAATGGATTTAAATTGATAATGCTTTGCATCAACTGTTAGTGTCTTGCACCAACAATCCTTCTCTTACTATCAATCAGATTCTTCTTATCAAATCCCATCTGCACACCTAAAATCACAATCACCTGCTCAAAGCATTTTAACCATTTCTTTGAAACAGAACAATGAATAGACAAAACAATCTCATGAAATTTGAGAGGATAAACTCAAAGACACTTTGTATTATTGAATTTACATGACTAAAAGTGTACAAATATGGAGACAATCTGAAGACATTCATGAATGTGGAAACACCTTCATGATATTAATTGCATAAACTGGTTGTATTTACTCATGAATTTAGAAAATTATAGCTTACAGACTCAAGAAATGACTCGGAAATTACAATTCTCTATCTATCCAGCCCAATACAAAAACTCAGAACCCTTTACAAATGAGAGAATAAGAGAAGATATAGAAGAAGAGAAGCAAGCAGGAGCAGCCCTAAATTTGATCTATTGATGCCATCTGGAAGCTTCATTCACTGTTGATCAAATTGAAAAGAATATCCCCTCTTTCCTTCCTTTGCAGCAATAAACTTATTCCCTCCAAACTGCCTTTGCTTATCATTGCCTTGCAAGTGAAAATCAGCCCATGTGGAGAATCTCATCATTCACCCAACTGTTGGAAAAAACCTCTTTCTCGTGCAAAATTTTGTTTCAGCTCTTTACTTGTTGCACATTATATCCCAGAACACATTGGCATTTTAAAATTGAATATAAGATTCATTTTACCCATATCCTCTTATATTTTATTCCCCAACAAAGAGAATTTTTGCATTGAAATGCCCCCAAGTACAAAATGAATTAAAAATTCACTTTACTTGCTGCAGCCACACTTTGCAATTTTATTTCCAGCACATGATACATGTTTATAAAGTGAAATATTCACTGTCCATTTAAAATTTCACCCCCGTGGATAAAAATACTCCACCTCCTTCATGCATTTTATAAAATTTTCCTAGCAAATAAACTATTTACCCGTGCATCATTAAATATTTCACATTTGAAATATTTTATGTTTTACCTCCTCGGGCAATATTTTATCAAAAATTAAAATAATTCCTCCCTGCACCATTTCACCTGGGCCCACTTCATACTTTTCCATTGATTATATTTTATTTTACTCACGGAGTAAAATAATGAAATTCCCATTTAATTTTATTAAACCATTTAAAAAATGGTTTTAAAAATTTTGGGCCCACCATAATGCACTTCAAACATTTAATTTTAAATGTTTTCTTCCTATTCTCGCACACCTTGCAGCCTTTTCTTGACGTCACCAAAATTCCCACGAGGCTTGCGAGGTTGGCCCTAATCTGTTTGGTGTTTGCTTGAGCACTCCATCTCACAAGTAATGGCAGCCATTGCTCCTCCTGGCGCGAGGGTCTTTCATCTGCTGGCCTCTCCAACTGTCCCATGGCGTTCTTTGATGGATGTCCATCCTCGTATCGGTTCATGCCCTCCAGCTTCCTTCATGCATGCCTCCCACTGCCAATTTGTATTTTCTTGAGTATTTGCCAAACAGTTCATACACCTCCAAACAAACACATGCGCCCCTCCTTTATGCTTTGACAGCTCTCTGCTGCTCACGCCCCTCAACCTGGAGACCTCCTTGTTTGGTGTGGGCCTCCCTGTCTTTTGTGCTTTGGTGGGTCTTCATACCCCTTATCAAGTCGCACCCTCCAGCTTCCTTCATGTGCACCCTTCACCTGCCAGTTGCATTTGCTTATGCTTTGATGAATGTCCATTGCCATTCTTGGGTTGCCACTCTACCAATTTGTGTGTTGCTTGTGCCCCATACCATGATCACTTCCTCATACAAACCGCGTGCGAACTTCCATTTGCTTGACAGTTTCTAAAGCCTTTCAATAGATGCATTTTATGCGTATAATGGCGCGGGCTTACCTTGAAAGCTAGTGAGGTCCTTTCAAAAAATCCATTTGATGTGTACCATGCAATGATGGCATTCCATGGATGCATTCTAGGTTTCTTTCAAAAATTCATCTGCCTTGTCTTGTTCTGCGCCCCACAACATGTTGATTTTCATGCTTCATGTTAAAAATCAATGTGAGAGTTTGGGCCCCTGCTTTAGATCTAAAAGAAAATCAACAAAAGCATCAGCCATAGCAGTAACAAACATTTTCCCATTTGTTGCACCAACACTCATAGGGAAGTACAGTTCTCAAACCATTTCAAATCACACTATCACATTCATTGGATTTGCATCTTGCTGCACTAATACACTTGCATCTTCATAATTAGGAAATTTAGACAATATTGGTTTACATAGGATTTTCTTTTTCAATACCATGCAACTTGTTCAAACAACTTAGAGAGATTAAGTAGTCCTGTGACTTTATCCCATGGTAACTGAAAGTGAAAAATCACATTCATTCTTTTATGCTTTGGAACAAGAGCATCTCCAACCTTAGTTTGAGCTTCCCAATAGTTGTATAGTTGAAGGCATTTTAATTGAACATCCTCCTTACAGTTATCATTTGCATTTTCAAACTATAGGGACAATGATCAATAAGCACTGGCGTGAGCAACTGATATTGATTTCCGCCTTGTCAATTCACCACCATATACTGTTCTCACAACCTTGACTGCAATATTCTCTTTGAAGAACTCCACAACTGTGCAAAGCATGTCAGGCCCCATGTGGGTCTGGCTAAAAAAATAAATGTTTTCAAACAAGTTTTACCCTCAAGTAACTCAACACTGCTTCTGAGTGCTTTTGAAGTTGAAAAATGAACTGGGTCTTCATCAAAATTTGTTTCTTGACACTTTTTGGAAAATGGTCAAAACAGGCCACGTTGACTCTGGAATCGCCTTTGAAATCCAGTCAAACGACCCTGGGAGACATCAAAACTTTCAAGCATGTAAAAATTTGATCTGAAAGTACAGTGCAACAAATGGCTCAGTAAAATATATCATGAGGTGAAAGATATTAATCAACAAAGTTGCCTACCCAAACTTTTATGAAACAACAGTTGTTCTGAAACAATTAAAACTCATTCAACTGCCAATTTGTAAAAATAGTGAAACAACTCCTGGCAAGCTGCCATCAGACACATAAGTTCATTAAGGTACCCTAAGCACATGTGCAAAAGGAATTTTCTTGAATCATCACCAGTCAAAAGATATTGAGGGTCGAAGTTGACCTTTCTGAAATGTTGTCAGGAATGCAGATGCAAAACTGAACAAACTGCATTCGGTTTTGATCTATTAAAAATAGAAAATCAGATTACAAGATTCTAAAAACTGACATGTGAGATCATCTTGATATGGAGAATACAGAACAGCATTCGTTCTGACATGACAGTCAACTAGTTGCGAAATCCAAGCTCAAATAGGAGGCAACTTCACAAAACAAACAGTCTACAAACAGTAGAACAATGTCAAAACCCTCCAGCTTCACTTTTTGAAACTGTCAAAATTCATCGTGGGAAGCTGAAAACTGACACACGTTCACATATGTCAACTAAAAATTTTTGCAAATGGGTTTTGCACGACAATCAACAGGCTTTAAAATGCAAGCCTCCAAAGTGAGTCATCTTAAGCAGATTCTTTAGGTGCACTTCTGAAAGTCCAGAAGCAAAATTTTGAAATAAGCATCTCAAATTTGCAAAATTTGAGAGTGCCATCAGGTGGAAGTTACCACAAGAAATTAGAAGTGATATTATGTTTGTATATGCTACTCCAAGCTTGGGAACTAGTAGTGGTGGCTATACTAAACATGTGAACTAATACTGATAGTGTTAAGGTTGTAATTGTTGATTCATAATCTATGAAATCAAATACATATATAGGTCGATTATCCATGTAGAGACATCATGTTTGGTGGTATGTGTAGTATGCTTATGTTATATTATGGTCACAATATATTCATGTGACTTTTGATATTCCACATGTTGATTAAATTGTTAGACAATTGATATTCTCATGTGAACATATACATGTATCATTTTGTTTGAAGGTGTCAAAGTCAAAAGGTTGAAAAATTGTACAAACATTGGATTAAACATTATTAGTACATAAAAAATTAGATAAATTGTATAAGTGTGTTGTATATTGAGACTAACAAATAATTTGTTGTGTTAAATCATTTATTCTAAATAATATAACTATGAAATTATTTTCATGGTGGATTTATCTTGAAAGGATTTCCTAAATAAATGTATCATTCTTATGTATTATTTTGGATGCATACTATCAAATTTAATTGTAAAAATTAAATATATATATTTTTAAGTGTTGTTGACTATTTTTTCAATACTTAGTGTAGTGTAGGAAATTGTATACCTTTATAATTTCACACTATGTTTGGGTCCCTTAATTAATTAGACTTAATTAAGCTTCTAATTTACCAAATTATGTATTCCAAAGCCTTATTTTGTTTGTTTTTCGAAAGGGAAACCTATATTTAATTATGCAATTATTATTTTAATCACTCTAAAATGAATGTGTCCTAGACTTTTGGGCCAAGACCCATTCGCGCAAGGGTGAATGGGTCCTTCTTAGGTCTTAGGTCCCAAATTTTAATATTTTTTTGGTGGTATTTTAATGATCCAAATTTCATATGCAATTATCAGCTTTGCAATCTAATTTTGGGAAATTAGATAAACACCTATAAATACATAGTTTTTTTATCAATTCAAATCTAACACTCAATAAGAAACATCAACAAGCAAGAGGTGAACTTTATATGAGAAAATACTATTGTCAAGAGCATTCAAGATCCTATCATCATGTTCAAGAGTATGTCCATTCATGACATCTTGTGAAGGCTAATATGCATTGTTGATCCTAAAACATCCAAACATTCAAGTATCCAACAAATCAAGCAAAGCAAGATCTGATTCCTTGGAGTGATGTGTTTGAATTTAGTCCTCTAAGGGAAGCCATTAAAGGTTTTGTGAGTTGTAGCAAGCAAGTTTTCAATCATCATTCCTTTCATTTATCAATTATCATTATTTTTCTATTACGGTTTAATTACCAAACATGGGGTTTGACTAAGGCAAACCCCCATTCAAAGAAAAACCCTTTTTATTCTCTTTGTATGTGCAGATTATAGGTTGAAGAAGGACTAAAAGGATCTCAAGGAGAAATTTTGCAGCATTTCATAATTTTTCACCATTGTTGTCAAGCCACGGAAGCTCAATTGCAAATTTTATTTTTTACTTTTCAACAATGGGACCTGTGTCAAACTAAAACCAAGATCCAGCATTAGAGGATTGTTAAAAAAAAATTTGGACACCATGTCTAGGACCCATTCACCTTAGAGAAAACCTATCCTCTAGCAATGCTCAGAATAGAATTTGTATGCTAGGTACATGTGTCCAAACCCTTTTTAGATATGCCTGCAAATTGTCAATTTGATTTTTGTACCTTTGAGATCTTGCATTTTTAATATTAGGGCATGTAGGATCATTAATTCATTAATTTAATCATTCAAAAATATTTATAATCAATTCCAATCCCCCTTAGGATATAGATCCAAATCTTTTTGGCTCACCTTTAAGGTTGATAGTCAAACAATTCACTTTGTTGATCTATATCCCAATAAAATTTATAAAAATGTGGAAATGGCCCTTGGTTATAAACACTAATCTTAGAGTCGCCACATTTTTATGTTTCATTTTGGTGAACCCAATGTTATTACATCATATACCTTTTGGAAATTGGAAGTCTTGCAAACCCTAGATCTAGGTTTTGCATTACATTGTTTTGCATTTTTGCATTTAGGGTTTCATTTTTGCATCTTAAAATCACAAAAAGACAAAAAAATTGCATTCCATATTACATCATAGGTTACATTAGGGTTTGTTTCAGTCATATTTGGATCAGATTTACATTCATATTGCTTTTACTAACTGGTTAAAATCTAAAAAAATTTATTGCATACATATAACATCTTTCATTTTAGCTCAAAAACAAGTGAAAAATTGCATAGTTTTATTTGAAATTTGCATAGAATCTTCATTTTTAGAATTTTTCATTTTAAAATTAGATAGGTATTGCATATTATATTTCAGAATTCCATTCAAAAGTGTCATTTGTTGTTACATATTTGCATTTACATCGCATTGTCTCAAATTGAAAACATTGCACTATTTGCTTTCAAGTTGCATCAAATCATCACTTTCAAGTTGTGGCATCTTAGAATCAATCAAATATTGCATTTTACATCTGAAATTTGAAAGCAAAAATTTTCAACACATTTTCACCTTTGTTTCACACTTGCACCTTGAAATACATTGTCCTAAATTGATCAAAATCTAGAAAAATAGTCACTAATTAACCTGTTTGTAACTGGAAAAAGAAACATCAAGCAACAACATAAAACTTCAAATTTTTATTTTTCAGAACCCTGTCCAAGGACTCATTCACCCTAGGGTGAACTTGTCCTTGTACAAGTGTCTCGGACAACTTTTGCATAGTCTTGTGTCTCTGTATTATCAATTTGTTCCACCTTGTAGATCTCTAATTTGAAATTCTGAAAATTTGTTATTGCATGTGCAAGAAATATGTCATTTTGTTTGATTTGTTGAAAATTTGAGAAAATATTTGTTGCATTTCAGCATTGAAAATCATTAAGATCTGTAGGAAAGTTTCTCATTTTCTAAAGCATTACATATTTGGATAGATTAGTTCTCATTTTTGCATAAATAGAAGCATGTTTCCTTTTCAAAGATGTGGTTTTGATATGGTAAAGAATGGTTTGTATAAGTGCAATCTACATAGTTATGAGCGCAATCTAGGGAAACAAAATAAGGTCATTTACAATCATGTTATTCATCCTCCAAGTGTTTTCCCTAATTATGAGAATACCTTAGTGCAAGAGAACGAAATCATTGATACATTTCTTAATATCACCTTTCCTATCCTTCACTCAACCCCTAATATGTCTCCCATTTATGAGGATGATTTGATACAAGAGGAAGCAATCATGGAAAATCATGAAAATCATAGTTGTTCTTCTCCCGATACCTCTCCTGCTTGCGATGAAGGTATCTTGGTGTTAGAAGATTTGATTGTCACACATCATAAGAATTTTTTTTGTCCCTATCCCCCTTCTTATCCCACTTGGAATTATATTATGGAACAAGAGGTTGAGATCATTAACACATTTCTTAACATCACTTTTCCTAGTCTTCATTCATCTCCCACTTGTCAGAATGTTTTAGTGAAAGAGAATGCAATCATTGACAATCATTACAACCATAATTGTCCTCCCAATACCTCTCCTTCTTGTGATGAAGGTGTCTTGAAGTTAGAAGATCCAACCATTGAATGTCATGAGAATCTTGTTTTCCTCTCTCCTAAAATCTCTCCTACTAGGGAATATATTGTGGTGTAAGAGGACAATATCATTGATACTAAGATGGCTTTCTTAGATAAATATGCTTAGGTCATCGTAGATCCCCCCTCGATAGAAGAGCATCAACAAAAATTCAAATCTATTGAGGTTATGAATGCACAATGGACCACTAGATCTCCCTTGATTATTGAACCTCCTAAGCTATTTCTTATCATAGGACCATCTCAACACCAACCAAAACCTCCAGGGGCTTTCTTAAATTTTGTAAAAAAACTTACTAATAACAATGTTTCACAACAACCAAGTTATCATGCCATTTCTCATACATATGACATAATGAGTAATAGGCAACCACAAACAATTCCTACATCAATACCACATCTCCAACCCATTTTTCCTAGTGCCCCTCATTTACCTTTGTATAGTGGAAAGGAATAGAATCTTGTGGAACAACTTCGTAACACTCCTACTAAGATATCCTTATGGGATTTGATTCAAGCATCACCCCTTTACCATGGAATATTGTAAAATGTTTTACAAAAAGTTGCTATCCCTCCTAGTGCACAACCAAAAGATGTGGCAGCTATGATTGATAATATGAATTCACCTAATTTGGACATTGCCTTTCATCAAAGTGAACTACCTCCTTTGAAAACACAAAAACAAAATGGTGCTTCGATGATATGGAATAGTATTAACAGGTTTGCTATTAAGTGTACTCTTATTGATAATAGTTTGGCACTCAATATTTGTAGTGTAAAACTTTTGGATACAATGGGAGTGGACAAGACTAAAACTCAACTAGATGCTTTATCTATTTGTGGTTTTGATAATGTGGGAAAACAACCGCTTGGTGTGATAACATTACCTGTTAAAGTTGGTAGGTTTACTTTACAAACTCCTATCCACGTCATTCCTAATGATCTTTCATATAATCTTCTTTTGGGAAAACCATGGATTCGTGCAATGAATGTGGTCCTTCAATGTTACATCATTTATTGAAATACACTTACAAGAACAAATTTTACACGGTAAAAGTCGATCCTCTTACAGCATTGACACCAACTACAAAAGTGGAACCTGTGCAAGAAGAAGGGAAAGAAAAGTGTTTTTCATCAATCACAAAACTATTGGACGATGATTGGGGTTCCTTAGATTTTACACCTAAATTCATGGGAGAATACAAGATTACACATAAATCAAAAAAAGAGAAAGAATTTTCCATAATATCAATACAATATGAGTCACCAAAAGCATGAGTCCACCATTTAGCAAAGAAGAGGAAAAACAAAAATTATACATCCACATATGATGAGTGCGATCATGAGAAACCACCTTCTTGAAAATAAATGAAAAAACTTTATGGAAGAGGTTATGAGCTTTTGAAAGAACTTGGCTATAATAGAAAAATATGTGGTGTTAAGGAACAAGTTATCTATTTCCCTATCAAACCTAGAATGCAAGAACAAACAAGAGGTCTTGGTTATTATCCTTCGAAAGAAACTAAAGCATCAAAGAAACCTTTGCTTAATATAAATGTCATCACGCAAAACACTTCTAGGGTAAATATACATTATGGTCATGATATTGATTTATCTTTAAAAACATGTTTTAGTAAGGATTGGAGTTCATTAGATTTTGTTGAATGCACAAGACAACTGAGAGGGGGGTGAATCAGTTGTACATTAAAACATCAAAACCCTCAGTAACATTCAGATATGCATTATTCTTTAAACACTTAACAACCATTAAACCCTCATCATGCATTAGCAAAACGTGAACATGAGAAATAGTAATGCAAACACATCCAAACACATGAGAACACAAAATTTACGTGGAAAACCCAAGAAGGGAAAACCACGATGAGGATTAGCTCACAATATAAAGTAATTGCAACATCGAATACAATAGGCTCACAACTAGAGGGCTTACTACCCAAAGGAAAAGAAGGGTTCACTACTAATGAACCACTACTAGAATAGAAAGAAGAAGAAAGAATATTGTTACAATGAGAAATCTATCTCAGAGCAATAGAAAAGTTCTACCACTGCTTCACCAGAACATTCATACTCTCTTTGTATAATGTAGACACCTTCTACTCATTGCTTCCAATAGTATTAGGCATTAAATCTTACACTACATTTTGCACTTTGACACTTCACATCTCAACACTTTGCATTACACACTCCATTCATACATCCTACATCAAATCATCACTCATATATACTGTCTTAAACCTTGAAAACAATCTACAAGGTTGGTTATGCACCTCAAATGTGCAAATTCAAATTATTTCGGCACCAAAACATTTCCGCGGTGAAAATTAATAAAGATGAACCACATCACACCTTAACTTAGACCTAAATCCACACATACACGCCATTCCACACTTCATCAAACACTAAAGCATATCCACAATTCGTGTAAAAACCCAAGGTTGGTCAGACCTATGTTAACACCATTAAACAATTAATTGCATGCTTCCTTAAGTCCAAAGATGACTTGCGGACCACACACAACACTTAAACACAATCTAGAATATTCCATCAACACCCTAAAATCCAACAAATCCTTCGCAACATCATACTCCAAAAGAAAATATTCATTTTGCACAACCAGCTAACCTTCCACACACTACAACACTTGAATCCAAGCTTGCAGAGCACCAAAACTCAAACAACTCAAATTAATGATAGATATTAGTAATATAAGCACACTTCCAAATCCACAAGACCAAAAACTAAACTGTAGAGAAATACGAAGCAAAACCATTTCTCCCCGACAACATTGCTTACACAATTCACACACTAGTGGACACGACCTTCTCTGCACAATAATATAGAACTTGAAACTCTAGATATAACACCTCTAAACACTTTTGAGAAACATATCCGAACTACATAGGCATATCTTCTGCCATGAAGAAAGTGAAGCAAAACACTAAACACCACTCTACTACATTGAGCACACTTCACCACATTGTTTACTCTTTTATTAAAAATTTCTCAAAAGCGCTTGGAAACCAAACACCACAAATTCAAACTCAACATCTGGAGCATCTCTATAGCATCTCAACCACACAAGAGGTTGGACATCATCAACACACGCTCATCAAAGCAACACTAGAGGTTGACATCAATGATACTACTAATGAAAACATAATGCAACTAATCAAAGCATCTAAATAGACTTCCAACAATATCCCCATAGACCTGTCGACATCAATGCAACAACAAAGATCTATTGAAATCAATGACAAAACAAACTTCCATCAATATCCCTCTTTGTCATTGATGAAAACACATGGAAAAAACCATCAACAACAAAAATAAATTTGATCACGTTGCTTTCCCTTACACTAGCATCTACTTTTCAACACTTTCTCTTTCATCTCTCCCCCTTACTTCATATGGTTTTTCAATTAACTCGCTATCCCCCTTTGACGCAAAACATACATACTTTCTCTTCCCTAAAGGTAACACCTATAAGGGATAACAACTGCTCTACAACTACCTTTTCTTTTACTACACTATGTTTTCTTCACACCTTCTCTGCACACTACGCAACATACTTCACCAACTAGAAACCATTGCACATATCCTTTGACATAGCTAACAAAGGAAAACACCTGTATACCACACAATGACAACACTTACTCCCCCTAATATCAACAACCAAAAAATCCACTACCTACTCCCCTTAAGAGGTAGTCATACAAGGAATGAATCTTGATATCCATTGGACCAATGCATATCCTTATGCATCTAGTTGAAATAAGGAGGGGAAATAACCACCAACTTCACTCATAGATACTCAAAATTATCCTTAGGAAGAGCCTTTGTGAAGAAATCTACAACTTGATCCTTAGTAGGTAATACTCCAACTTCACCTTATTCTCTGCAACCTTTTCCCTGAAGAAGTGATACCTGATTGAAATATGCTTTCTTCCTGAATGCATTATCAGATTCTTTGAAATGTTAATGGAACTTTTATCATCAAAAAATATATAAATAGGTTCATCATATGCCACTCTGACATCCGTCAAGGTTTGATTCATCCATAGCACTTGTGTTCAACATGATGTTCCAGCAATGTATTCTACCTCTACAGTAGATAATGACAATGAATCCTACTTCTTTCTTATCTAAGAGACCAACATTTTTCTAAAAAGGATGCACTACCACTTGTACTCTTTCTGTCATCCACACAACCTTCCCAATCTACATCTATATAAGCACTTAGAGAGAAATCAATATCCTTTGGATACCACAAACCATGTTCTAAAGTGCCTTTTAAGTATTTGAATATTCTCTTCAATGCTACCACATGTGACTATTTGGGATCTTCTTGAATTCTATCCGCAAGACAAACTACATGCATGATATCTAGTCTAGTATCAATTAGATACAGCAGTCCTCCAATCATTAATTTGTACTTGCTTTGATCATCCTTAGGAGATTCTTCATTCTTACTTAGTTTACAACTAGTAACCATAGGAGTACATACTAGTTTAGAGTCTTCCATCCCAAAATTCTTCAACATTCCCTTGACATACTTAGGTTTTGAAATGAATATCCCTTTCTTTGTCTGATTGATTTGAATTCTACAGAAGAAATTCATCTTTCCAAACATAGACATCTCAAACTCTTTTTGCATCTCTTCTGCAAATCTCATGCACATTGCTTCATTACCTCTAAAGATTATATCATCAACATACACAACCACAATCAAATTTTTATCTTTTTCAACTTTGAAATAAACATTACTATCAGTGCTACTTTTATTGAATCCTTGCTGCAACAAGTACCTATCTAATCTTGCATACCAAGATCTAGTAGATTGCTTGAGTCTATATGATTACTTCTTCAATCTACAGACCATATTAGGATTATCTGATAACTAAAAGCCTTCTAGTTGTTCAATATAAACCTCTTCTTCTAACTCACCATTCAAGAATGCAAACTTTGCATCTATCTGATAAACTTTGAAATCCTTGTGTTGTAAAATCCAAAAACATCCTAATAGCTTCCATTCTTGCCACCAAAGCAAATGTCTCCTCAAAATTTATTCCTTCCACTTGTGAGTAGCCTTTACACACAAGTCGTTCCTTGTTTCTTATCACTTCTCCACTCTCATTTAGTTTTTTTGGAACACCCACTTAGTTCCAATCACATTTTTGTTTGCTAGTCTTGGGACAAGTTCCCAATTTTGATTCTTCTCAATTTGCATCAATTCTTCTTTCATAGACTTAATCCAATATTCATATGTGCATGCCTCAATCACTATTTTAGGTTCAACTTTGGAAAGTAAACATAAATTTACTTATTCTTCTATCATACTAGCCTTTCTTCTTGTCAACACACCTCTACTCTTGTCACCAATTATCTAATATTTTGAATGATCTTAGGGATATTTTCCAAAGCTTCTTCCTCTTTAACCTACGCTTCTTTTTCTTTGTCATCATCTTTATCTTCCTCTTTGTAAGAGGACTCATCTGATTCATATCCATATATCATCGCTAAACTTTTGTGTAAGTCTTCATCCACTTTGAATTTTTCACTTTCAACAATCCTTTTTAGCATCTTATTGTAGCGTTGATAAGCCTTGCTTCTTGTAGGATATCCAAGGAAGATTCCTTCATCAAATCTTGCATCAAACTTTCCTAAATTTTCTTCATCTCTTCTGATATAGCATTTTCTTCTAGACACTTTGAAATATTTCATAGTAGGGGTTCTTCCATACCATAACTTATAAGGAGTCTTTGAACTATTTGTTATTGCTTGTGCTTTGTTAAGCATGTAGACTACGGTATGAATTTCTTCTCTCCAGTAGACATTTGGTAGATTTGTTTTGTTCATCATTGTCCTTGCTACTTTCTAAATAGTCTTATTCTTTCTTTCCACAACTCCATTCTACTGAGGAGTCCTAGAAGCTAGAAGCTAAAAAATGCCTCTTTATTTCATGATCTTCAAAAAAAGTGTTAAACTCATTGGAGATGAATTCTCCACCTCTTTCAGATCTTAAAAATTTGATCTTCATATCCATTTCATTCTCTACCATATATTTGAATGCCTTAAAATTATCTAAAGTTTATGAATTTTCTTGGAGAAATTTAACCCAAGTCATTCTAGAATAATCATCAATTAATAGCATGATATACATGTCACTTGAAAACTTATGATTCTGGTAGGTCCACAAAGATCCGTTTGCACCAACTCCAAAGGACCGATAGTAGATTGTTCTTTGACTTCGAAACTCTCTAAATTTCTTTCCAATTTGACATTCCTTGCAAATAGCATTGATAGTATTTGTAATCTTTGACAAATCTCTCACAGCTTGATTTGAGTTGATCCTCACTAGGCTATCAAAATTGATGTGACACATTCTTCTATTCCATATCCAACTTTCATTAATATGAGTCATAAAGCATTAACCATTTGCACCCTTAAGTTGATAAACATTTCCATCTATCCTTCTTCCTGCTACAACCATAGTTCCAGAGCCTTTTATGATCTTACAACCATTGTCCTAGAACATAAGATTATATCCTTTACTACACATTTTTCCTACACTCAAAATTTTATGTCGTGGACCCTTAACATAAAGAACATCATCTTTATTAAATGCTTGTCGTCAAAAGTGATTGAACCTTTTCCACATATCTTAGCAAATGTATCATCACCAAACTTAACTAAACCACCTTCAAACTTTTCAAGCTTAGCAAACTTACTCTTATCATTTGTCATGTGATTTGAGCATCCATTGTCAATGATCCAGATATTCTTCTCTTCTCTAGCATTAAAATCAATCACCATTGCTCCTCCAATGTTATGACCTACTTCCGGAGCACTTTCATTCATACATCTCTTAGAGCTAGTAGAACTAGTTCTATCATTTAGAACCATGAACAAGAATTTATCATCTTCATCATGTGGATAATTAGATTCATCATCAAATATAATAGCATCTTCTTTAACATAATAACTTCTCTTAATTGATTTACATTTATTCTCCTTAGGTCTGTCTCTTGAAGCTTTGACAAGACATCTTGAAGCATAATGACCAATCTTTCCATAGTTAAAGAATTTGAAAGATAACTTACCTCTGTATTTTCTAGTGCCCTTTTTCAAATTCATCTGGGTCAAATTCATCATTCTTCGCTACTTTTCCAACTTTAAAAGAAGTCTCATTTTTTACATCACTT
Organism: Sequoiadendron giganteum; assembly: GCA_007115665.2. Taxonomy (NCBI): domain Eukaryota; kingdom Viridiplantae; phylum Streptophyta; class Pinopsida; order Cupressales; family Cupressaceae; genus Sequoiadendron; species Sequoiadendron giganteum. The sequence continues at coordinate 287,849,276 of CM021102.1, read as the reverse complement.
GGACCAAAATATCTCAGTTTATAAGTATTTAATGCACCAAATAACTGGTCTCTCGAATAATTATTCAAATTCTAAACTTCCTCAATAGCAAAAACTTTATGACTATAGGATTTAGTAAGAGTTCTTAGTACCTTCTTTACCACCTCATCTTCATGTAGATTTCCACCAAGAACTATGATGGTATTGAAAAATTTGTCCACCCTATGCATGTAGCTTGTAATAACTTCATATTTTGTCATCCTTAAGTTTTCAAACTTGATCTTCATATTTTTCATCTTTGCTTGCTTGACCTTATCATCTCCTTCATAGATACTTTCTAGATTTTTCCAAATATCACTAGCAATTTTAAGACTCATAACTTTCACAAGTTCTAAATTACAACGACCACTCAAAAAGAGCATACCTTGATTTTCCATTTTTCTCATATGCCCTGATTTCATAATCAACTCAGACCATTTACAGGCATTGTATATCCAGTTTCAAAAGATTTCCAAACTCCAAACCCTAGAGAAATAAGGAAACCTTCCATCCTTCTCTTCTAGAAAGTATAATCAGATCCATCAAACAAAGGAGCCTCCTTCTTGTGTGTCATCCTAGATCTACCTCAAGTGACTAAGCTTTCTTCTAAGGAACCCTTCTCTAATACCAATTGTTGAATGCACAAAACAACTGAGATGAGGGTGAATTAGTTGTACATTAAAACATCAAAACCCTCATTAACATTTAGATCTACATTAGTTATTAAACCCTTATCATACATTAGAAAAATGTAAACATAAGAAAAAGTAATGCAAACACATCCAAACACATGAGAATACTAGATTTACATGGTAAACCCAAGAAGGGAAAAATCACAATGAGGATTAGCTCACAATATAAAATAATTGTTGTGACGTAGATAAAATGGATTGCTGCACCGAAAAATGGTTAAATCTAATCTAACAAGCATAAATCTAAATCAAACAAATAAAAATGAATTAAATGAACTAAAACGATAAAAACGATAATATGAAACAATCTCACCGAATATCAATCCATCTCTTCGAATTATCTTGATTGTCCTTCTCCATTTTGGCGTATCAGTATTCTTTCCCTCAAATTTTTTATATGTATGCAAGCATAGCCTGGATGTATTGTCTAAGCAAAATATTGAAGATTATAACTTCTCAAAAGTATTGATTTCGGGAGAAGGAATAATGACAATGACAAGTCAATTTATAGAAAGTTGGTTTTCGAACGATCAGCTCAAATTCGAGAGAGAGATCAATGATCGAGATTAATGAATTCCATGTGATGTGAGTTCTATGTCAGTTAGAACGTGAGTTAGGAAATTCTGCAGGATAAAGATTAAATTACAATAATAATTTAATCTGGTATTAAGACTGTTCAAAAATAGAAAAAACACGAGTTCAAGATTAAATAAATGATCTAATCTTTAGTTGAAAGTCTTTGAAAATAGAAGAATTAGACTTTCAATGAAAATGATAAAGTTAGAACTCAAAGAATAATCCGTTCGAATGCACACATGAATTAATTAATCAAATAAAGATATTTAATTAATAAATATGTTCATGCATATGAGTTAGAACTAGTTAACTGACTAATTGTGATAAAGAGTCCTTTCGTAGAGACAATTAGATATCAAATCCGGAGATAACTAGCGGATTTAAATAGATCTCGAGTCAGATGGTGAGTGAATAATTAAATAATTGGGCGATAGAAGAGTGTGATAGAAACAATTAATTATGAATTAAATGTTAATTTAATTCAACATTCCAAATTGAAAGATTTAATTAAATAAATAATGATTTATTTATTTAACTGTTGAAAAGATTAATTGAATAATTAAATAATGAATATTTAATTATAGTTGAAATATGATAAAGGGGTTAATTAAATAATAAATTATTTAATTAAGAAAGACAATTAATTAATTAGCGACATAATTAAATAAATATGATTTATTTAATTAATCAAAGTTGAATGAGGGTCATAATCAATTAATTAAATAATTAAAAGGTTATTTAATTAATAGAGGAAAGATGTGTTTAGAAAGTAATTAAATAATTAACATTATTTAATCATGACCATGGACATTAAAAAATTATGTCGAAAGTGGTACTCGCAGGCCTAGACCAATTTTCGGTGTCTATAGTTTGCCCATCTTTGATACAATGTTGTTTATCGTGTTGTGTCAAAGAAATTGAAAAAAAGACATGCCCCAATGAAAATAGGGTGAGGAAGGATGATGAGGAGGTATTGGTATGCCCCCTCGAGAGGACATGCAGGTTCAAAGAACATGAGTGTGCTCTCGAAATCAATGAGAGGACTGAAATATGAAGGACAAGAGAATAGGGGAAAATAGATAAAGATGATGAAAATGCAGACTAGAAGAAATGTTAGCTCAGATAATTCAAAAAGTTAGTATTCAAAAAGAATGGTTATTTGAAAAGACATGATCTTCGATATTTTTCGATATATATACTAAGCTTTGCATTTTATCATCATTGGGCGGGACTAACACAAATGGATAGTACACACCATGATATGAGATAGACCATAGTGTACAAAGTCATCCACTTGCAAAAAACAGACAGTCGTAGACAAGGAGTGTCTTGACTCATACTAAGGGCAAGATTGCCCCAGTCTTTTTGTCTAGACAAACCACAGACAGCAAAAAAATAAAAGACGGTTAATGAGACGTCATTGCTCCTGTAAATCCTTGATAGAACATCCTTGAGGAAACTAGTAACATGACTCAAAATCCAAAATTAAAAAGATAGTTGACAAACAACAGTCAAAGAAAAAGAGTCCTGAGACATCCTTGCTTCTCTAAATCCTTCAAGGGACATCCTTGAGAAAGCTAGTAACCGAACTTATGCACAAATCGATAGAAAGATAAGACAAAATAAGATATAAAGTCATAAAGGCAAATAAAAGTATTTGCCAAAACTTGATCTTGTGTAATTCTTTGATGTTTGACATAGCTTGATGTGAGGGATGACACATACCGCAGAAGACGTTGAGTCTAGTTTTGGCTTGGTGACTATCTGTGTAAGGCACAACAAAGCTTGGTTTCAAAAAGACACGTGTCGTATAAGATGTTTGAGCCTGATGACGTTGATGTGACAAGCTACATGAGGCTATGACAATTTGACGATGTCCGTTGACAAGAAAGACATATCTTGCTTAAGAAATAAGTTAATCACTCTGACAATGTGTCTGATTTTGACTTGATGACATTTTTGAGATGTTTGTCTTGTTGATGCACGACTTGTTTTGATTCCTTGACTGTTATAAGTGTGTGTATTGGCAGTGTATGACTTGAGATGATATACCCTAAAGGACTAACCTAGTGCGGCCTTGGGGGCTCATCGATTGATTAGCCTTGTCTGCGTTGTACATGCAGAGACCTCGTAGTTCGACCAAACTTTAACTGACATAACTGACCGAAAATATGTACCTAAGTTGATGATATGCAACATATGTGATAGTGAATGTGATAAACCCTATTGGACTAACCTAGTGTGGCCTCGGGGGCTCATCAATTGATTAGCCTTGCCTATGTTGTACACGCAGAGACCTCGTAGTTCGACACGACCCATGACTTTGAATGTACAAAGAGTCATGATTTTAATGTGTGTGAGACGTGAAAACTTAGACAGACAGACCTAATGCCTCGGGGGCACATCGACAGATGGCCTTGCCTACGTCCAGTCACAGAGGCAACGTAGTTTGACTATGTCTATCACTGACTTAACATGACTGACTCTGACTCTGTTTTTGGGATTTTCTGACATGTTTTGAATTTTTTTGTCTTTTTGAAGCTTTTCTAATGTTTTTGGATTTTTTCAGGACATTTTCTGATGGTGTAATGCTATGTACAATGTCCTCATGACACAGAACAAGGATTTTCCCCCAGTCGGGAATAAGACATAGAGGATGGAGTGGGGAATGTGACAGAGTGGACTTGATGTCAATCGTTCCAAACAATGGATAAGACAACCATTTATTATGAGTGAAAGTGAAAAGTATGATTAGAATAATGGTAGACAAATGAGTGAAGTTGACTACACATGGCACCTATTTGCTTGGTTTTTCACCATGGTACTTATCCATAGCACCATTGAAGTGGTTTTCACTATTCGACGAATTATTTCTCTTTACTATTTTGTTTATTTTCCAACTTTTTTGGTGTTTAATGATGCCTGTTTTCCAGGTTTTCATCAAGGTAACCATTTTTTTTGTATATTTTCTTATTAAGACAGAGACTCTCAGAAGCTACGCATAGAACCTCTTTAGATGAAGGCTATTGATTGGTGACAAAATTGGTTCTCCTTCAAGGGTAGAGAGTTGATATGCTCCTAATCCAAAAGCTTCAGTGACAATATAGGGTCCTAACCAGTTAGGTTCAAACTTACCTTGTTTTTCTCATTCAGCTTGATTCTTGGGGTTTTCCATTAAAACCAGGTCACCAATGTAAAAGTGTCAATTTAGAACTTTCCTATTATAGCTACGATGAAGATGATTCTGATATGCTTGCAAATGGTCTAGTGCTTTTTGTCTTCGTTCATCCAGTAATTTTAACTCCTGCAATCTAGATACACAGTATTCTTCATCGTCAATATGACCTTTCAAGGATACCCTCGGGGAAGGAATTTCAACCTTAATAGGTAAGATAGCTTTAGATCCGAATACTAGGGAGTATGGAGTGGCGCCGGTGGGAGTACAGATGCTTGTGCGGTAAGCCCATAAGGCAGGATTAAGTTGTAGATGTCAGTCATGACCAGCATCATTGACAATCTTTTTTAGGATTCTGACAATGGTTTTATTAGATGCCTTGGCTTGGCCATTACCTTGTGGGTAATATGGAGTAGAAAAATGATGTTTGATATGGAATTCTTCACATAGATGGCGAACTTCTTGGTTTTTGAACGGACGGCTATTATCTTTGATAATGGATTGAGGTACCCCATACTGAAAAATGATAGTTTAGGATAAACTTGGATATTTGCGTGTCGATGATGTAGGTCATGGGAATAGCTTCAATCCATTTGGTGAAGTATTCGGTGGCGGTTATGATGAATTTATGGCCATTGGATGATGGAGGGTGTATCTTACCTATGAGTTCAAGTCCCCATTGGGCAAAGGGCCATGGTGAAGTAATCGGATGAAGTTCCTGTGCTAATGCTCGTATCAAATCTCTGTGTATCTAACACTGTCGACATTTCTTAACAAAGATATATGAGTCCTTTTCCATTGTAGGCCAATAATAACCTAATCTCATAATCTTATGGGCTAAAGTAGGACCGCTAGAATGGGATCCACATATACCCTCGTGTACTGCTCACAAGGTTGTGTGTACTTCTTTAGCATCGAGACATCTCATTAGGGTGTTATCTAAGGTATGTCTATGCAGGGTATCTCCGATGATGGTGTATTTAGCTGACTTACGGATAAAGGTTCTGCGTTGGTTGTTTGACAAGTCTAGAGGTAAGATTTGGGAATTTAAATAGTCGTATACGTCTTTGTACCAAGGGGAATTAAGACCAACAATCATACACACCATCGCAAAATCGGGGACATCATAGGCAGGGACCAATAGTTGTTCAACCAAAAACTTGAACTTAGGCATGTTGCTCGGAATATCCAATAAGGAACCCACGATTGCCATACATTTGTTGCCCTGTTTTGAATACGCGGTATTTGTTGAAAGGTAATGTCATCAAAGTACTGCTTGAAACTATCGACCATGCGCTTGTAGGGGCCAAGTTTCTCATCTTTAGTTTCATAATCATCATTTACTTTTTGGACTACTAGCTGAGAATCCCCATAAACATGTAGACTCTTGATTTTCCATTGGTCTACCATTCTTAGTCCTGTCACTAAGGCTTCATACTCTGCTATGTTGTTGGTGCAAGGGAAAGCAATTCTAAATGATTTGGGAATAGTATCACCTTGAGGTGTAACAAATAGTATGCCTGCTCCTGAACCACGATTAGTATGCGACCCGTCAAAGTATAATTTCCATTTGGTTCTAGTGTCAACTTTAAAGATAAACTCATCAGGAAAATCTGCCACTAAAGGATGGTTTGCCTTCATGGGTGCATCTGCTAACTGATCTACAATTACTTGTCCTTTTATAGCTTTCCTCTCCACATATTGGATGTCATATTCACTAAGTATCATCACCCATTTAGCCAATCAGCCTGTTAATGTTGCTTTACTTAGGAGATATTTGAGGGGATCAATCTTTGCAACCAACATGGTTTGGCGGTTTAGCATATAGTGCCGAAGTTTTTGAGTAGCAAAGACTACCGCAAGACAGGCATGTTCTATGTTACTATAATTTAATTCATATCCCACCAAGGTACGACTGATGTAATACACTACCCTTTCATGACCCTGATCATCATTTTGTGCGAGAAGGGCTCCTAATGCTAACTAAGTTGATGGAATGTATAGTATCAACAATTTCTCATCTGTAGGTGGCATTAAGACAGGTGGAGTGAGCAGATAATCCTTGATCTGTTGGAAAGCTTCCTGACATTTAGGTGTCCACACAAATGGTACTCCTTTCTTGAGAAAATGTTGAAATGGATGTATTTTGTCTGCTAGTTGTACTATGAAACACCTGATAGACTGTAATCTTCCTTGTAGTGTTCTTAGTTGACCAATGCTGACTGGAGGAGGCATTTCTACAATAGCTTTTACCTTCTCTGGATCTACTTCAATGCCTCTTCTAGAAATGATATATCCTAGAAGTTTCCCTGATTTCACTCCAAAGATACATTTCTTTGGATATAGTCTGACATTGTAATTTTCTAGCCTCTAGAATATCATGTCTAGAACTTTCAAATGATTTTCCCTTGTTACTGATTTAGCTATAATATCATCGACATAATCTTCCATGAGAGTATGTAAAAATTCATGGAAAATAATCTTCATTGCACGTTGATAAGTAGCTCCTGCATTCTTAAGCCCAAAAGGCATAACATTCCAGCAGTATGTTCCCCATGGACATGTAAAATTTGTCTTGTGTTGGTCTTCTACTGCGATTTTGATTCGCTTATACCCAGAGAAACCATCCATGAGGGATAGCATCTTGTATCCTGCTGTAAGGTGCACTATCATGTCAATGTTTGGCAAGGGGAAGTCATCCTTAGGACATGCCTTGTTGATGTCTCTAAAGTCTATACAAATGCGGATGCCCCTAGTTGGTTAAGTCACTGGCACAAGATTTGAAATCCAGTCTGCATAGTCTATAGATCTTATGAATCCGACATCCAATAGTTTCTTAATTTTTGCTTTGACTAGTAGAGCAATTTGTGGATGCATTTTCCTTAACTTCTATTTGACGGGTTTAATACCTGGTTGTAATGGTAGATGATGCAATATAAGGTCTGGATCCAGCCTAGGCATGTCAACATACGACCATGCAAATTTTATCTATCTCTTTGTAAAGAAGTCCTGAAACTCTTGTTGTTTTGTCTCTGTTAAAGACGCTACAAAGTATATTACCCGAGTTGTGTTTATGTTGACTTCAATAAACTCCTCCACTAACATCAGTGACTTTTCCTGAGCAATGGGGAGAATATTCAAACCTCCATCCTTGGGTGCCTCAGACAAGTTTTCGCCCTCGGATACATTCTTTATTTTTACTATTTCTTCGTCCAAAGGCGTCTTTCAGTTCTCACCTAGGGATTCGTCATTTTGCTCATTTTCATTGTTATTTTTTTAATTTTCATTTTTGCAACTAGAAGTGTAAATAGACTCCCCAAAATATGCTTTGTCATCCAAGTCTATGGTAAAACCAGCTTTATGATCCCCTCTTGGTATGCCTTTTCGAAGTGCCATGAACTCAGTTATTGCTTCGTCGTTCTCAAATATGTCTAAGATGGGTGTACCTTGTTGATCCCAATCGATAAGTTGGGGATATACGAGGGGCATGTCATCATCGTAGTTATCGAATGTGGAAGCTGACAAGGTGAATATAGAGTGGTTGACATGGTCACAGAATTTTTGGACTAACTCCTTGTTCTTTTTTCTATGGATAAGTAAATTCTAATGTGGGACTATTGTAACGGCTAGGTCGTTAGAAGATGGTTCGTCAGGTGCCCAAGATGCATGATCAAGGGTTTCCCAATAATAATGCTTAATCCATTCTTCTTTGGACAAGGGCTTCTTATTACAGGGGCTAGATAGATTTGGTACGGGTTTTATCATTTGGTCCAGTTCTTCAAATAGATTATCTAGGTTCATGGTGCTGGTAGAGGAAAGGGAATCCCATTCATAGTTGCTTGAGTCAGGGGATTCATCGTAAACTGGGGCAAGTGGTTTGTGAGATATCTCGATGTCTTCATAAGCACTCACTTCCTCTTGAAATTGTGACGAAGCACTAGGAAAGCCAATTCTAAGCAGTTGAAACCCTAGCCCTAGGCCTTTCGGTCGTGGTGAGACAATGATTGCTTCAGTCCTTCCATTTTGATGTAGTCCTAACCCACTATGTCCATCGTAGCCTTTGCTTTGCATTATCTTAAAGCCTTTTCCATATTGATCCTTAGCTATCTGAATAGACGGTGAGGGGTATTCATTGTCTTTCTAGTACAACCAGGAGGTAATATCACCTTGGTCCACAACTTCTTCACTTAACTCTCCCCATTTTGTCAATGTCATTGTAGGAGGAACATGAAATGTGACTACGGATTGTCTCCTACCTTCCATGGGTAAACCATATGCCTTAGGTGGAACCAGCTAACTGACACAATAGGATGCCTTCATGTGATATTCTCCATAGCCCTTGTCTTGGATCTTGACCTTAGGAGTGGATGATGGTGGTTTGAATGAAATGGATTTGGTAAGATGTGATGGATCAACATATAGGGATAAAGTGGATGATGAAGCTTCTTGATTAACCGGTACCTGTCGTTGTGGAATTTCCCTTAGGCTTGTACAATATTGAAAAGGATTTGGATCACCATCAATCGTGATCTCGGTGCCATTATATGGGAATTTAAGACATTGGTGATATGTGGAAGGTATGGCTTTCATTTCATGTATCCAAGGTCTACCTAACAACAAGTTATACGAAAGGGTGAGATCCAAGCTTTAAAGTTGGTGTTCATAACTGTCGAGCCAATTCTGATAGGGAGTGTGACAACTCCTTTGGATGATCTTTCCTCATCATCGTAAGCCTTGATGACTATAATCTTAGAGGTGTCTACGCATGCTTCTGAGACTCCTAATGCCTTAACCAATTTTAGGGTACATAGGTTCAAACCTACTCCTTCGTCTACCAAGACTCGTCTGACTTTGGTTTGATGGACTAGGACTTCAAGATGTAATGGGTCATTATGATCGGTCTTTTCTGTTGAATAATCTTATTGAGAAAATATGGCATGATGTGAGTTGGTTAAGTATCCTACCATTTCTTTGAAACGATTGATATCTAAGTTGGTAGGGACAGTAGTGCTTTGTAAGGCTTTGTCGAGAATGGCTCGATGAGCAGATGATAAAATCAACAGTTCCAAAATGGATATTTGTGTTGGAGTCTTGCTCAGTTAATCAAGCAGATTGTACTTAGACTTGGAAGACTATGTAGGTGGCTCAGAAGGACCTGGAAGAGTTATCTTAGTTCTGTGTGTATTTACAGCACATTCAGGATGCTTCTTATTGGTGATGGTATGGACATTTTCATTTGTAGCTCGGAGGTGATTTATGATCATACCTTTTCCATAGTCATACTTGGTATTGGTATAAGTGGTCGATACATTATTCTTAGTTCCCGAACTAGAGGCTTTTCCTTTCGTGATCATGTAATGGGTCTATGAAGACCTTATGATCACTGTTCGTGGTATGTTTCTACCCATTGACCTCTATGGTTCCGTCTTCAACAAATTCTTGTATGATATTCTTCAATTGTTCACATTGTTGTAGGTTATGTCCTTTTGTTCGATGGTATTCACAATAGGCATTATCATCCCACCATGAGGGTTTAAACTATCCAGGATCATATCGTTTTGGTTCCAGAGGTTTTAGGATATTATGTTTAATCAACTCTTTGAAAACTACTTCAATTGGTTGCCTTAAGGGTGTAAACTCACATTTAGGAAATCTCCTCTGTGGTCGTTGTTATTGTGAGTTTTGGACAAAATTTGTTGTTTGATCTGGATTACTCGTCATGTCTTGATTGGGGTTGTAACCTCTAAATGTGATGACCGGTCCCGCATGTATGGTCTTAGCATCAACAATACCGTCATTTGTAACATTTTTGTTTCTAGACCAAAACTTGTTTCTATCGTTAGGAGCATTTTGATGTTGAACAACTGGGTTTCTACCTAGTACCTTAATTTCTCCTTTGTCAATAAGGCCTTTTTCAAGGATGATCCCCTTTTATACCAAGTATAGGAATGAAATAAAAAATGTACCCTTAAGTCACTTCTCAATTTTGGATTAATATTTTCAAAGAATATCGTGACTTTTTGTTTTTTTGGTATTTCAACTGGACATCTACTAGCTAAACTTCTCCATCTCTGGAAGAAAGTGGTGAAAGTTTCGCCTTCTTCTTGCATTGTGTGACACAAGGTAGCTATTGTTATTTCATTGTCTATGTTGAAAGCAAAGTGTTCGACAAACTTCTCAACTAATTCACCCCAGGATCATATGCCATATGGTAATTTAGAGAACCATTCCAGTGCTATCCCAACAAGGGTTCGCAAATATAGTCTCATCAAGTATGTGGGGTCATATGACATGTCCATGCATGTTGTAGAGAATTATCTAATGTGTTCTAAAGGATTCCTCCTCCTATTATACTTAAGCAAATTTCCTATAATGTATCCGTGTGGGAAGGGTGTCATGTATAGCGCTTTGTCAAAAGGACATGGACATAAATCTTGCGTTCAGATAGTTTGTTTGCCTGACATAGACATGTTGTCCATCTGTTGTTGAAGCATTTGCATTTGATTTTCAAGAACATCTACTTGTGTCAAGGACATGTTGTTTGCATTGTTATGATCAATGTAGGTGTTCTCAAATGCTATGTTCTGTGACGGATTGTGATTTGGCGAGGGTATATATCATGTTTGAATGTTTTGATCCTATATAGGAATATTTCCTATCTGAATGTTCTGATTTGGTATAGGAATTTTTTCCTATCTGAATGTTCTGGTTTGGTATAGGAATATTCATGCCTACTTTGGATCTCTTACCAGTAGTGTTTGTGTCAAAGGGGTTTGATGAAGTTGCTCCCACAGTAAATTGTAAACCTTGTGTTATGTTAAAAGGGATTGTGCTTACAATTGATGATGTTTGAGTAGGTATGCCAGTTGGTATTGCTGCGGTAATTTGAGGAATAGAAACACTTGATGTCATGGTTTGCATTGGTTGAGTAGATGGTGTTTTTAAAGTGTGAATAGCAAATCCTGGTGGTAGTGTGGCACCTTCTACTAGCACATTTTCTATATATCATTGGGGATCATTTTCCAAACACTCATCCATAAAGGATGCAAACTCAAGATCTTGTACGGCGACATCTATGTTTTCAACATAAATTTGTCCATGTGTGTCTCTAATGACGTGTTTTTCAAGCAAAGTTTTGTGTGGTCTCTCTTTCCCTGATGGTTGGTTTCCAAAAGGATTGACAAACTCATTAGGGTCTGACATTGATTTATGTTTCTTCTTAGACCTTGTTTCAACCATGAAAAGTTGCTCAAAAAGAGGTAATTCAAACTATGTCTAAAAAACTGATATGTCCTATTTCTATGTTTTTTTGGATTTTCTGAAAATAAAGGATGTTGCTAAAGATTTCTAAAATGACGTATACTAAGATGGCATTTGCTAGGACGGACAATATGTAAAATTTTGAATAGACTATGATGGTAAATGATTCTAAGATGGGTATAACCTACCACCTATGGAATAAATCCAAGCAATGATCTAACCTTACTAAGGAACCTGATTGTAGGACAAAGACAACTAACAAGGTGAATTTCCCAAACTAGACTGTTGAGCTGGAAAGATTCACTAGTAGGATAATAGTGACTAGGTTCAATGATAATGACAAATCAGAGTATGAACATATCCAATGACGTGGAAAGTTATTCTATTCTACGATATGCAATTTCTTAGGAAGTGTCTAAATGTGTGCAACTTATGATGACTAGCACTAAGACATAAATGACACCTAATAATGCAAGGGTTTTGAACAATTTTTCTAGTTTCTGTCCAAGGTTAATCATAAGAAACAGAAGCGAAAAAGATAGTTTTTCTTTTGAACTAAGTTGGCAGTTTTCGAATTTCTCTGTTGACAGTCAATTGCGGTTCACTTTTCAGATCCGTTGCTATTTTTGACAGATGCGTTTCAAGTTTCAGATGCGGTGCATTGACCAAACTAGGTTTCGAATGTTGACAGGCAATTGCGACTCTCTGACAGATGCGGTTTACTTTATGGCAGATGCGACTTGGAAATAGGAACTCTGTGAAACTAAACATGTTCACAGACACTTGTGGTTTTTCGTTTGACATTTGCGGTTCGCAACTACACATGCGGCTCGAAATATGACAATTACGGCTCAGAAACTAGACTCTGTGAAACTAAAATTTGTTGACAGACACATGCGTTGTTTAGTTGAACAGTTGTGACTCTCTACGACACATGCGGTTTGAAATATGACAGTTGAGACTCTCTTGAAAGTTGCAATTTTCTGATGATTGACTCAGTTTAATGATCAAGTTTTTGACGAATACAGCAAAAAACAATCACAGAATACAAAGTGTTTTCAATTTGATGTGTTGAATCTATTAAAACCAGAAGACAATTACAACCTAGGCTGTGTTGGACAGTATTTACTGAGTTCTTACTTGGATAAATCTAGGTACGCATATTCAAGGCGGATGACTAGTAGCTTGACCCCACTGGCTCCCCTCCATGACACTCACTTATATGGGGCAGCCAAGCTATTGTATTTATGAAACTCCCATGGCATACATCTCATCTCAACACATGAACCGTAAGAATGTAAGACGGCTTCACAGGTCTGACCTACTACACCAGCAAATAGATAGGATTTTGGCAAAACTACAACATGGTTTTTAGTAAGGGCATTTCATTCATGGGGCACCATCCAGTACGGCGAAAGACCATTTTTTCCCTTCTCGTCAAAACAATGAGCGTGATTTATGGGGTTTCCCCCAAAAATCCACTTTTATATACCGGGTGGAAGTCGCTGGCTAAAGCGTGTTACTAGTATGAGTCGTCTTGGGGTGAGTACTTTTTCCCATCAAGACAGGCCCAAGTTCTAGAGTCAGTAACCATTTCTCTTACACCCAGGATCGCACGAATGCGCAAGGGGAGAGGATACTTCGATATACCGAATTGTAAAGGGTTACAAAATATGCTTTCGCACCAGACAAAGCCAACACTGGTGAATTTTAAGCCCAAATTGACAATGTTTTACCTACCAAACACATAAAAGCTTTAAAAGAAACAAAAATTAAATGTCTTCACAAATAGGTCCTGCATGCAACTGATTAGTAGTTCATTTGTGTCTTCAGCTTTCATCCTGCAAAAAAAAAGATGTTTTGGTTTTTTTCAAAGTATTTTACACTTCGTCCTACAAAAACAATGGTATCCTCCTTAACACAGCTGCAAACAAAATATTAGCGAAAACAACAACAATACGAAAAATAAAAAGAAAAATAAAAAATGCGAAAATATGGAAGTTAATATGAAAAATTTTCCCAGGCACTGCGTCGTTTCAACTCACAGATGCGTCGCGATGTTGACAGTCAGATGCGTTGTGGAATGTCATAGATGCGGCTCATGTTGTTAGATGCGTCGCGATGTTGACAGTCGGATGTGTTGTGAAATGTCACGGATGCGGCTCGTGTTGTCAGATGCGTCGCGGGATTTGTCATATGCGGTTCGCGAACTCATATGTGTCGTTTCTTAAGTCAGATGTGGTTTGTCGTACGATATCTGCAAAATAAAAAATGGAAAAACGGAAAGGAGTCACGAAGTTTGAAGTGTGCTTCACGTCGAGTTCACTAAATGTGACGTAGATAAAATGGATTGTTGCACAGAAAGATGGTTAAATATAATCTAACAAGCATAAATCTAAATCAAACAACTAAGAACGAATTAAATGAACTAAAACAATAAAAATGATAATATGAAACAATCTCACCGAATATCAGTCCATCTCTTCGAATTATCTTGAGTGTCCTCCATTTTTCTGTATCAGTATTCTTGCCCTCATATTTTTTGTATGTATGCAAGCATAGCCTGGATGTATTGTCTAAGCAAAATATTGAAGATTATAAGTTCTTCTCAAAAGTATTGATTTCAGGAGGAGGAATAATGACAATGACAAGTCAATTTATAGAAAGTTGGTCTTCGAACGATTGGCTCAGATTTGAAAGAGAGATCAACGATCAAGATTGATGAATTCCATGCAATGTGAGTTATATGTCAATTCGAACGTGAGTTAGGAAATTCTGCAGGATAAAGATTAAATTAGAATAATAATTTAATCTGGTATTAAGACTATTCGAAAATAGAAAGAACACGAGTTCAAGATTAAATAAATGATTTAATCTTTAGTTGAAAGTCTTTGAAAATAGAAGAATTAGACTTTCAATGAAAATGATAAAGTTAGAACTCAAAGAATAATCCGTTCAAATGCACACATGAATTAATTAATTAAATAAAAATATTTAATTAATAAATATGTTCATGCATATGAGTTAGAACTAGTTAACTGACTAATTGTGACAGAGAGTCCTTTCGTAGAGACGATCAGATATCGAATCCAGAGATAACTAGCAGATTTAAATAGATCTCGAGTTAAATGGTGAGTGAATAACTAGATAATTGGGCGATAGAAGAATGTGATAGAAACAATTAATTATGAATTAAATTTTAATTTAATTCAACATTCGAAATTGAAAGATTTAATTAAATAAATAATGATTTATTTATTTAACTGTTGAAAAGATTAATTGAATAATTAAATAATGAATATTTAATTATAGTTGAAATATGATAGAGGTTAATTAAATAATAAATTATTTAATTAAGAAAGAGAATTAATTAGTTAGCAACATAATTAAATAAATATGATTTATTTAATTAATCAAAGTTGAATAAGGGTCATAATCAATTAATTAAATAATTAAAAGGTTATTTAATTAATAGAGGAAAGATGTGTTTAGAAAGTAATTAAATAATTAACATTATTTAATCATGACCATGGACATTAGAAAATTATGTCGAAAGTGGTACTCGCAGACCTAGACCAATTTTCGGTGTCTACAATTGCAACACTGAATACAATAGGCTCATTGTCAGAGAGTTCACTGCCCAAAGGAAAAGAAGGGATCACTAGTAGAATAGAAACAAGAATAAAGAAGATTGTTACAATGAGAAATCCACCTCAGAGCAACAAAAAAGTTCCACTATTGCTTCACAAGAACATTCGTACTCTCTCTGTAGAATGTAGACACATTTTTCTCACAACTTCTAGTAGTCTTAGGCATTAAATATCATAGTGTATTTTTCACTTTCGCACTTCACATCTCAACACTTTGCATTACACACCTCATTCATACATCCTCCATCAAATCATCACTCATATATATCATCTTCAATCTTGAAAACAATCTACAAGATCAGCTATGCACCTCAAACATGCAAATTCAAATTAGGTTGGCACTAAAACATTCTCGTGATGGAACAGAATGAAGGCATACCACATCACACTTTAACTCAAACCTAAATCCAAATATACACGCCACATCACATTTTCTTAAAGATCGAAGCATATCTGCAATTAGTGTAAACACCAAAGGTTGGCTAAACCTATGTTAACACCATTAAATAATTAAGTACGCACTTCCTTAAGTCCAAAGAGAACTCACGGACCATAGAAAACACTTAAACACAATCTAGAATATTCCATAAATACCCTAAAAACCAACAAATCCTTCACAACACCATACACCAGAAGAACATATTCATTCTGCATAACTAGCTAACCTTCCACACACTGCAACACTTGAGTCCAACCTTGCAGAGCACCAAACTCAAAAAACACAAACTAAAGATGGATACTAGCAATATAAGCACACTTCTAGATCCACAAGACCAAAAACCAAACTACGGAGAAATGCGGAGCAAAACCGTTTCTCCTTGACAACACTGCTTACACAGTTCACACATTGGTGAACACAACTTTCTCTACACAACAATACAGAACCTGAAACTCTGAATATAACACCTTTGAACATGTCTGAGAAACATATCCAAACCACACAGGCATATCTTCATCCATGAAGAAATGCAGAGCAAAACACTAAACACCACTTTGCTACACTAAGCACACTTCAACACACTATTTCCTCTTTTATTCAAATTTTCTCAAAATCACTTGGAAAACAAACACCACAAATCAAACTCAACATCTGGAGAATCTCTAGTACAGCATCTCAACCACACAAGAGGTTGAACATCACCAATGCATGCTCATCAAAGCATGAGTAGAGGTTGACATCAGTGATACTACTAATGACAACATAATGCAAATAATCAAAGAATCTTCACATACTTCCAACAATCTCCCCATAGACCTATTGACATCAATGCAACAAAAAATATTTATTTAAATCAATGACAACACAAACTTCGTATAGATTTTACACCCTACTTTTTGGGAGTACAAAATCCCACAATCTAAACCTAGAGAGTCTTGTGTAAGTATGGCACCTTCTAGTAAGCAAGAAAGATATCTTTCACAAAAGAAAGAAATATCTACTACTATTGATCAAGAGAGTACCTTGTTGAGGCTTCTCCAAGCCCACTTGGTATCTCTCCCTCCAAAAACATGAAATAAATTCTACAACTTAAGCTCATTTTATGTATATTATCAAGTGCATGGTCATTCAACTTATGAATGTAAGGCCTTAAGGATTGTGGTGCTCTTCCTTGTGTTGATGCACCTACTTCCTCTAATTGATAATTATTTTCATCCTATCATGTTGCTCATCACTATGTGGCATTGGTAGCTTTATGTTTTTTTCTCATTGCCATTCATGGTGGTGCAACCATATTTATCTTGGAAAAAACATGATATTCCTTGGTGGTTGTCTTTGTCTCTACACTTGGGGACAAGGATGACTAGTTTTTGGAGGTGTGCATTCTTTTCAAGGATCCCCTCTTCCCTTGTTTCTACTTAAAATACCAACATAGCAAGTATGTTGATATTTTAAGTGGGGGGCATATAGTCCCTCACTTATTTATTGCATATTCCCTTCTTAGTGATGATAGCATACATCTTCCAGGAAGTGTGGCCTTTGCATTGGCATTATTAAATTGGAATTGACATTTTTGGCTTCACTTTGTTCACAAAGGTTGAACTTAGTGTAGCATTGGCATAGTATCTTGATCATTTTTCATGAGTTTCTAGCATAATGCAGCTTGCTAGCCTTGTGAAGCATGTTTTTATGGGTTCACACCTTGTAGACCTAGTGTGTGTTTCTCATCTAGCCTTGGGGGCTCACCTAGTGTATATCGGACATCACTAGCCCTTGTGAGCATTCATCCCTTTTTGTAATAGCTTTAACATTGCATGCTTGTGTATCTTGTCTTGATGCATGTACCTCACACATCTTGTGTGTCCCTTTGTCCTTATGTTGGTTTTCCATGAGATCTTTGATCCTAGGTGCTTGATCACCTCCTTGATCTTTGGCATCCTATCTCTCTAATATTTATACACTTAGACCTCTCTTGACGCATATTTGTCTACTTTAGTGTGAGTTTGAGCGTAAAATCATACTCTCACTAAAGTAGGGGCTAAATGTAGTGTAGGAAATTGTATACCTTTACAATTTCACACTATGTTTGTGTCCCTTAATTAATTGGACTTAATTAAGTTTCTAATTTGTCAAATTATGCATTTTAAAGCCTTATTTTGCTCATTTTCCGAAAGGGAAATGTATATTTAATTAATGAATTAATATTTTAATCACCCTAAAATGAATGTTTCCTGGACTTTTGGGCCAGGATCCATTTGCCCAAGGGCGAATGGGTCCTCCTTAGGTCCTAGGTTCCAAATTTTAATATGTTTTTGGCAGTATTTTAATGATTCAAATTTCATATGTAATTGTTGGCTTTTGGAATCTATTTTTTGGGAAATTAGATAAACACCTATAAATACATAGTCTTTTTATCAATTCAAATCTAACACTTAATAAGAAACATCAACAAGCACGAGGTGAACTTTATATGAGAAAATATTATTGTCAAGAGCATTCAAGAGAAGGATTTTTAGTCATTTGTTGCAGCATTCAAGATCCTATCATCATGTTCAATCGTATGTGCATTCATGCAAGATTGTGAAGGCTAATATTCATTGTTGATCCTAAAGCATCCAAGCATTCAAGTATCCAACAAATTAAGCAACACAGGATTTGATTCCTTGGAGTGATGTGTTTGACTTTATTCCTCTAAAGGAAGCCATTAAAGGTTTTGTGAGTTGTAGCAAGAAAGTGTTCATTCATTGCTTCCATTTATCAATTGTCATTATCTTTCTATCAAGGCTTAATTACCAAACATGGGGTTTGACTAAGGAAAACCCCCAATTCAAAAACAAACATTTGTTCTTCTCTTTGTATGTGCAAATTATAGGTCAAAGAAGGACTAAGAGAATATCAAGGAGCAATTTTGCAACATTGCATAAGTTTTCACCATTGTTGTCAAGCCACAGAAACTCAATTACAGATTTTATTTTCAACTTTCTGACAGTGGGACCTCTGTCAAACTGAAGCCAAGATCCAACATCAGAGGACTGTCAAAGCTTGTTTTGGACACCCTGTCTAGGACCCATTCACCCTAGGGAAAACCTGACCTCCAGCGGTTCTTAGAACAATTTTTTTATGTTGAGTACATGTATCCAAACCCTTCTCATATCTACCTACAAACTGCCAATTTAACTTATGTAGCTTCAGGATCTTACATTTTATCATCTAGGTCATATTCTTCATTAGGTTTAGTTGTATCAAATCATTTCCAATAAGTTCCAAAACCCTACTATCCTAAGGAACCTAGAGATTCAAGCCTAATTGACTCACCTTAGGGTTGTAACTCAATCTCTACACTTTTTAATCTCTTAGTTTCAATGAAATTTTGGGAAGATGGACATTATTAGTTCCTTAGTTCTTTGTATGAAGGACCTAGGACATCTCCCCCTTTTCCCACCTTTTCACTTAGTATTGAATTTATTTATTTTGTGTACTGGTCATCTACAACAAAGGTTATAATCTCAAACAACATTAACCAGCGTATGTCAAATATGCTCAAACTATGCAAAAATAATTGGTCATTATTTTTTCATCATCTCAACCAATAGATTCTATACATTATTAACATAACCTATTTTTTGGTGTGGTGTTTGATACACCAACAGTTTAGAACAACAAAGGTTCCCTTGTCTAGAAATCACATTAGTTGGCCTATTCAAGGGGCTACATGTAGAATACTATGAGTCATTTACATGAAATAACATTAATTGGTGAAATTGACCACTACTAGCCAATGTTAACACGCTAATGCACTTTTAAAAATGTTCATGATTTTCAACATCGATTATAACTAAAATTATTTAAATCTCTAGAAAATTTATGTTTCCTTCAAAATTAGAATTTTATGACTTGGAATATAAAAATTCATTCATATAAATTTGTTCCAATTTTAATGAATACAATTATGATTTTTTAGGATAGTAATATGTATACAAAAACATGAATTTTATCATGCAAAATTCAAAGAGTCATTTACAATTTTTTCCTTCTATAAATAGAAATTTATCAACAAACCCTAAGATTACACTATTCTAACATAGACATCAAAAATGCAAATAAGAAAGGAGAGAAGAAAAGGTTAAAGAATTTAAACCTATTTATAAGCCTTCCATACACCATTCAACAAATAAACCAATTTGACATAAAACCAATCCCATCTTGACCTGCTACCTATAATCAATATGTGGGACAATGTAATCTTCAAAAGAACATGCATGATGTTAAATTTTATCTTGCACAAATGTGCTCAAGTTGAATACATAGAACATATCACCAATAACAAGGAATTAATGGTATAAACACATACCAAATTCATTTGATATTCATTGAATTAAATAAAAGGATACATGGAAAGAAAATATATTTAGACTTCAAAAAATTCCATAAATTGATAACCCCGAAAAATGGAGTAGAATTTCGATATGTTGTATTTCAAAATGAGTTTACAAGGGTTTCTAACCCTTACAATGAATTAAAAATGAGTGTAAAAAGGCCATTTAGAGTGGGGAATTTAAACATTCATTCCCTCCAAAACATTTGAAAGAGAAAAACATAAAAAAATATCAAAAACACTTTTTTTCACCTCTTGTCCTATTCCCTATTACATTTGGGTTGAAATTTGACTTGTGGATTCATGTCATGCTCATGTGCACACATTCAATAAGACCATATCTTACAAATAGGTATTAAAACTTCCATCCAGGTAAGCAAGTACAAATTCTTTTCCATGAGATCGTAGATTTTTTCCTCAACTCCCTTCACAACCCCTTGTTCATTGTCAATTAAGAACATTTTAGTAACCAAATTTATACTCTCATTCACATCAATCCACTAGTTATCTACCCACTATTACAAGATCACAACCTACACATCTTTGGAATATTGAAGATATTTTTCCCAAAATATTGATACCTATCACCCATCTGATAATTCCTTGACTATAACCACTATAGATACTAAAAATTACAACATTTTCTTACTAATCTTCGTCTACCCCTAATTTCATTCATCTTCACATCCTTATATTTAAATAATTTTAATTATTTAATTATTTTAACTTTCTTCTAAGGATTGATTAAATAATTTAATTAATTCTCTCCCTTTATTTCTTCATTAATTAATTCTCCTCTTGATTAAATAGTTATTTTTAATTATTTAATCCACTTAACCTAGCTTCACATGCAATTAAATAAATATTTGTATTTATTTAATTAACCTAATCCCTAAATTCCTCTATAATTAATTAAACTAGCACTTGCACCTAAATAAGGTTCAAGGATTACACTGATAAAAAATTATATGTATGTTTAATATATAAAATGTAATAAAATAAAATATTTACCAAGAAAAATTTATGTATTTCATTTTTTTATATAAATGTAAAATGACCATTTTTATTTATATTAATTTCAAACTATTGTTTATTTTCTTTATTTTAAATCTATTTTAAATTAAATTTATATTAAAAAAAAAATTAATTAATTAAATAAAAGGAAAAAAAAAAAACAGAAAGTTTCGACAACTATACAAATGGCTCTTCTTCTCGCCTCTTCTCTTTACCAATGCCCGCCACTTTTGACACTCAATTTACCATCAAGTACACGCATCCAAGGAGGGACCATCTATTTTTAACAATCCATTGCCCAAGAATATCAAAACCTTTGGCTGGATGCAAAAAATTACACGAATTTCGCTCAACCATGAAGAAGCTCGAACACAATTTCAATGCAGGCTTCCCATTTGTAACAAATTACTGAATTTGCATACCTTATATTGAATGGTTTCAAAGATACACTTTTTCATCGATCTTCTATTTAAAGAAATAGTGGGGAGATTATACTTCTAATCTTAGGTGTTGTAGATGTTGATGGTCTATTTGATCGTTTTTTGCATTTTGGATCGTATATTACAACCTAAAAATTTATTAGACCGTATTATTTGACTTATTATATTTTTATATAACCGTAAATATGACACTTAAAATTATTATTAAACCGTAAAAATTTATTGTAGGTATATATATATATATATATAACTATATATCTTTATATCTTTGAATAAAAATATAAATTAGTTTAGAATTAGAATAATTCTTTCTAATTTCACTTTATATATTTATTAATTCAAAATCTGTTCAAAATAGAATCTTTTCAATATTAAATATAATTCTTTCTAAAGTTTTAAAAATAAATTTAAGATTTTAACATTTTTACTAATAGTTATCCTTGCTTTATATTAATATATATGATTTATAATATTTATTATATAAATATATATTAATTCAAAATATTTTCAAAATAGAATATAATTGTTTTTTAACATTTTTTTAACAAGATTTATTTTTGTATGAATTTAGAAACTTCATGTTAATTGTAAGGATAAATTTTAAATTTTGATATTTTTACTAATAACTATCATTGTTTTATATTAATATATATGATTTATAAATATATATTAATTCAAAATATTTTCAAAATAGAATATAATTGTTTTTTAACATTTTTTTTAACAAGATTTATTTTTTGTATGAATTTAGAAACTTAATGTTAATTGTAAGGGTAAATTTAAGATTTTGACATTTTTACTAATAATTATCATTGTTTTATATTAATATAAATATATGTATTAATTCAAAATATTTTCAAAATAATTTTTTTTTTTTAAAACCTTTTTTAATATTTTTCACAAGATTTATTTCTAATTATCAATATTTTCTAATTTTACATTTTTTTTTAATATATAATAAAATATCCATATGAATAATAAAATGGCACAATTTTTCATTGTTTTTTGAACAACATTTATTTTACATTGATTCGCAACATTAAAAAAATTAAAGAGCATTTTTTTTATAACATGTTTTTTTTTTAAGCATTTGTGAGCTTTGATTTTTTTAAAGATAATATAACATTTTTTTGATTTATTGCATTTGAGTTGTGAGGGTTTCAAGATGAAAGATGCATGGAGAGTCTTTGGTAACACAAAATATTGGCATATAAGCTATCCTCATATGATGAAGTTATGGCAAGTTGTGTTTACTATTGGATGCATTAATGAGAGTGTCTTTAAATGGACCTCAAGAAAATGATGTAAATTGGAATAAAGTATATCAAATATGGAAGAATACAAAGTCAAGAAGAGTTCTCGACCTTTGATAACATTTATTTTTGTTTATTTTCTATGTAATGCATCATTAATTTTTGCATCTCAATTTAAAAATAATAAAATAAAATAGTTCCTTTTTTTGAAAAGTTTTTTGTGTTTAAATATATGCAAATTATATAATGAAGGTTTATGTCAAATTATTATATTTTTTAATGTTTATTGGTGTTTTTAAGAATTGTGATTCCTATTAAAAATACTTAATTAATTTATATGATACATAATAATATATTTTAAAAAACAACCAAATTACTTGTGTTACATCAAATATAGAAATTTATAAAAAACTTCATATATATGATTAATAATGTTTTAATATAAAAGAGTTAATATATATATATATATATATATATATAAAATAAATAAATATTATTTTGACAGTTAAATTTTTTTCATTAAACGTAAAATGACAGGCATTTAAATGAGCAAACCGTCACAAGATTTTCATATGACAGGCATGAGTGGCCGTCAAATTCCAGACCTGATGGGGATAAATGGCGTACAACGTAAAATCATATGCTTTGAATATTGTGTGTTTTGTTCACGTTCCATCACTGACCACGCTAGTTAACTCTTTCATTTTCTTTATTTCCCTTTTCACTTGACTGCTCCTTTCTTCTAGTTAACTTCCTCTTTCTTCCAATTAACTCCTCCACTTTCCACCATTCTCTTCAGTTAACTCTTACATTTTTCTATTTCATTCACTTTTCTCTTTTATTTTTCTTTCATTTTCCATTTTTGAATGGGAAACTTTCCCATGCACATCCTCTCATTTGATCTCATTCGTCGATCATCTATCGAATCTAGATTGTTCATCATACCAACCTCCCCTATAAATTCAGTTGTTATTCCTTCACAATTAAACCACATTCTTCAAAATCTTGTTGTCATTATCGGCTTGAGAAAAGCATATTTGTGCACTTGGAAATTTGAGAGCAACATACCAAATTTATATAGACTAAGATGGGGAAGAGCAATGAAGGTGATTCAATGGTGATGTAGGAAGGCATATTGCATTGTTAATTTGTCTTATTTCTTATGTCAGTTTTGTTCTTCATTGTTAGATTAGGATATTTTTCTTGAATCTAACATTTGTGTGGTTGTTTATGATTTGAAAATCTAACTTGGTTCCTAATATTACATCTAGTGAACTCAATGTGAAACACGTCCTGCGAACTAACGAAATTTATAATATAAATTTCGTAGTTTCTGATTTTGGAGGGTCATGCGAAGCATTTGCATGAGAAAAATTGGTGCTTTTGTGCATTTGGCACATTTGTTTGAGACAACTTGACACTTATGCACATCATAACGTGTTTGTGGGTATAAATCAGTGCTTTTTTTAAATGTGCATCTATTTGCCACACTTTTGTCAAACATGCATATGTCTTTCATGCTTTTGTCAAATGTGTATTTGTTTGTCATGCTTTTTTCAAATTTGCATCTACCTGCTACGCTTTTGTCAAATGTGCATATGTTTGTTTCACTTTTGTCTAATTTTCATGTCTTTTGCGATTTTTTTAAACATGCATTTTTCTACCACAACACTCCTGCCTTTTTCATAAGGCTTCTACCTTTGTTGTGATGCTTCTACTTTTTTGTGACGCAATTTCTTGATACAACTCGACGCTTCTGCTTTGTAGCGACACGTTTGACTGGTATTTGGTTTTTTGTTACTAATCTATGTCTACATCTATTTGGCGATCATTTGGAGAAGATCTTGTTTTTAAAACTACTAACTTTGCTTGTTGCAGGACGTTGACAAAGGCATTGTTTGAAAACTACTAATTTGTTTGGTGCAAGTTTTCTGGTCAAAGAATTCATTTTTCAAAACTATGTGTCTTTTATTTTCTAGTTAAATCACACTTAGTTTTATAAGGTTAATGAACTAGTGTTTTTTCGTGTTTGGTGCGCTTGCACATTTTATTATCCTAAGCTATTGTGTGTGTATCCTCTCCCCTTATGCACTTGTGTGATCTTGGGTGTACGAGAAACACCTAATAGTCTCCATTTTATTTTTAGTAGGAGGCATGCCGAGGGATTTCATCACCCCAGGGTTCGACCTCAACCATGTTTCTCAGTGGGGTATATAAAAGGGGGAGAGTGAAATTTGTATCTCAAGGAGTGGCTAGTGTCATTTGAAGCCGATCCACGAGACCCTCGATCTACTAAGACTTGCTTTCGTGATGAGAGTGGGAGTGGGCCTCCCAGTTCTCAAGTTGCTATAGATGATCCCTTTGTTTAGGTAGTCTCCCACTAGAAACCTTTATTTTTAGAAGCCTAGGATCAATCGGTCATTGCTTAGTGCAGTGCAAGGTACAGTATCATGCTCTAAGATTCTCACCACGTATTCCCTTGAGTAGAGATAGAAATTCTTGGGTTTGAATTCTTAGTTGAGGAAAGGTGAGCTTGTTGTTATATTAGGCCTATGCCATTGGACCTCTAGCTATCTGATCTTGAAAGAGAAATGTTTCACACTGATCTTGGTGTATTAGAACATTTGGTGCGATGGGCCTACACTAATTATACAAACCCATCTGAATAATTAAGTTGTGTTTGTCTTCCAAGTGTCTTTAATTTTTGTTATACCATTGGACTCATTGGTCTTTTTAGGCTTAAGCCTTATTTCCCAAAGTCAAGAGTCAAACAACCATTTTGTTTTCCAAGTATTTTCTGAGTGTATGCTATCTTAAAAAAATTGAAACCCCCCTCCCCACAAATAGCCACTTTAAACACATGATTCCTAGGAAAATCCAATCATAGTTAAAAAAAAATCATTTTATCACACATTTTTTACATTGATTCAAACAGGGGTTTATCCTTTAGAATCCAAATTTTGGACCTAATTGACCTAGAGACTTAAGACCTATCAAACTCCTCTAGCTTAGCATTCAATTTTTTTCATTGTCCTTTACTTAGCTTAATTACACTTCTAGACTAAGATTTTTCATCCGACGTCATAACCATCCACCCTTGTATTTCAAACTAGTAAACCAACCAAATTTGACTAGATCCTAGTTATCCCTTATTTGTCTTGAATCTCATATCTTTTCATCATATTATCAATAGTTGGCCCTAAACTCATCAGTCTAGTTTAGGTTTGACCCTTATCTCCTCATCATCCTTTGAGGTTCTAGACCTTTCTTGTGATCACTTTGGCCTATCATCATTTACACCATATCATCATTCATCAATCATATCATGAAATCTTATCCTAGTTAGATTTTTGATTTGACCATTGTTATCCTTTAGATGTTTTGATCTCTTATCCTTTCATCAATCCATCAACAGTTGACCTTAAACTCATAAGTCTATTTTAGGTTTAACTCCTATCAACCATTATCATAACTTTTACCCTTCGGAGATCTAGTCATTCCTTTCAATTACTTTGTCTATCATTATCTTACAAGGTCAAAAATCATACATCATGCATCACTATTTCCCTTTAAAATCAAAAAATCCAAAAACATTAGCATAATCTCATAAACATTTACATAATCCCTTTAAAATCCAAAAATCCAAAAATATTAACATAAACTCATAATCATTTGCATAATCCTTTTGAAAATAAAAATAAAATTCCCAAAAACATAGCATAAGTCCATAATATTTTTGCACCTTTTAAATCAAAAATCCCAAAAACATCATATCATTTAGCATATGTAAATGTTTTAATAAACCCATAAAATCCAAAAAAAATATATATTAAAATCTAAAAACATAGTCTTTTAACATACTAGGTCTTATATGGTTGAAACAAGGTCACACAGCAAGAAAAAAAATGGATCTTACAATAGACCCTATATTTGAGACCAATAGCACAATACAATT
Source organism: Sequoiadendron giganteum (assembly GCA_007115665.2). Taxonomy (NCBI): domain Eukaryota; kingdom Viridiplantae; phylum Streptophyta; class Pinopsida; order Cupressales; family Cupressaceae; genus Sequoiadendron; species Sequoiadendron giganteum. Next base: position 287,822,429 of record CM021102.1, on the reverse strand, counting down.
TGAAACATCCTCAAGTTCGCAACCCCTACCTGAACCAGGATCTACCTTACCTCCTACTGATGATGAGTTTACCCCAACTTATGTTCCACAAATCTTTACCCAAGAGGGCCTTGACAAGGCCTCACAAGATCCTAAGTTTTTGGACATAATGGAGGCAGTCATGGTTGAAGATCCTAATAGGTATCTTTTAAAACTTGCACAATAGGGGGCTAAGATTCCCATGGGTTTTAATATTTCTACCATAATGGAACCAACCCCTAATGTGACATCCTAAGACATAGGCTCCATTGACATAGTACCTCCAGCAAACAATCCTACCCCACAACAACTAAATACAAGTATGCCCCCTACAAGGACATCTCATAATGTGAAAATATTACATATACCTACACCCCTACATTTGAACAACAATTCATAAATCCATTTTATAATATGTCACCATATCCTCAAACAACTTCACAAACAAGAAATGTGACATCTATGACATAAACTACCACAACTCAAAACCAACCATAAAATATTTCATTATCTATGCCACACAAATATCACCAATTCTTTGCAACACATGAACGCAAACATTATTACATCTTCCAACACTTCACTTCTACAGAACATTACAACAAACAACCAAAACCCAAGCACTCACACACCACCAACTCATACTCATACATCTACTAGGACAAACCAAAATTGGAACCACACTTCCTCGCAACAATAAGGTACCTCTTCCATAAGAAGATATTTATCTCAACAACATACATCACCCAATCAACGATCTACCTATAAATTTGCATCAAACTCAAATCCAATGTTCACACAACCCATGTCACAACAACAATATTCAAACACATTTAATTAGAACAACTCGCCTATCCGTCAAACACTAAATTATCAAAATACAAACCTAGCCATGGGTCCCATGCAAAACCTAAACTACAATGCTCGAACAAATACCACTCCAATGCAACCATCACCAATAGAGATATTATCTCAATAGGTACAAACATTGCAACAACAAATGGTCAATATGCAAGTTTCTAGATCTAGAAAGACATACAATGGAGGGCATATGTCCTTATCCCTTTGACAAGAGTTTATATATGCCACCTTTCCCTCCAAATCTTGAGATACCCAAATTTGACAAATATAAGGGGAAAGGAAATCCAATAGACCATGTCAAAGAATTTTGTGCAGCTTGTCTAGACCTCCAACATGAGCAAACATACTTTGTGTCTTTTCCCATGCAATCTTGGAGGACAAACTATGGAATGGTTTGCACATTTGCCTCTTGGAATAAGGACATGGAATGAACTAGCTAAAATTTTTATCACACTTCTCCTATAACATTGAGAATTAGATAACCATAATAAACTTGTGTAGGGTGAAGCCACAATAGTGGTTTACAATTTGATGGAGGAAGGAAAATTGAGAAAAAATCACCCCATGGAAAAAAAATTGGTTTTAAGGGTTCGAACGAACCCAAAAGTGGTTCACCCGAACTAGGGTTTGAGCGAACCCATTAATTACTGGGCCCACATTTCCCACCCAAAAAAACAAAAGGAAATGCAAATTGAAGGGTGGTTCGCTCGAACCCCCCTTATCCCTCATTCTCCCCCTAAAACACAAAAGAAACCTTTTTTTTTTCAAAGCGGAGCTCAGTTTGAACATGAAAATGGTGGAGACTTCACAAACCCAACTACAATTAGGTAGTCCTCGTAAAAAGCTATCCAACCATAACTATCAAGGGAAAAAGTCCTAAGTGTGCAATCACTACACATAGATCCAAAGTGATTCTAGAAGATCACTTCCAGATCCCAACCACCTAATCAATATAACCTTTTGGATCACCAAGGAAAGACACCTACCTAGATATCTATTCTTGAGCTACTACATATATCCTCTGCACATAAGGCTATCCTGGACAAAGCTTTACAAGATTCTTCCATTCCCACAAATCTAAAACATTAACTAATTTCAAGCCATGGTAGGATATCTTGGCACCACCCACTATGTCACCTTTACAGAGCATAATGTCCCCTTGGAAAAGCCTCAACATAATGATGCCCTCCACCTCGAAGTCTTCATTAATAAACATAAAATCATATGAGTTTTCACAGATGGTGGAGCAAGCCTAAATATTTTTACTCTAAAATTGGTCACAATATTGGGATTCTCTGAGGCATGTATTGATGCATCAAAAAGATTGTTATAAAATCTTATGATGATGTAGATTGTTCTTCTAAGGGTGTTATCACCCTTCTTATCAGAGTTGTTTCGGTGGTAAAAATACATTGTGTCAAGTCTTGGATCTGGACCTTCCATATAATCTTATCCTTGATTGTCCATATATTCATGCCATGAAGTTTGTTCTCTCTACGTACCACCAACTCTTGATATTCATTTATAATGGAGTTGAGATCACTATACCAGGAGATCCTAATCCTTTCCAATATTGTATTAATTTGAAAGGAACTCATGAATGTCAAGTTCCTATTAATAGAGAAGCTTCATTAACCAATTCATCTCATTACATTGATCCCATATCACTTTCCAAACCTTCACTTCCTTCCATGCCCTTTCCTAAGCACAAGGTCCAGATCCAAGAAAAAGGATGCAATGAATACAACATGGCAAACTCATTTTGTATTTTCAAGTTGCCTACTCCTAAATCTTTTGGCAAGCCACATCCTATTCAAAATTACTCTAAGGTCATCATTCAATATCAACCTCCCACTACTTTCACAAAGTGGGATGAATTGGGTAAAGAATCTATAGATGAAGATATCTCTACATGGCTTTATAAAGATGAAGAGGATGCAAAATCTATGCAATTTCTAGATGAATAATATGGTAAGGGCCTCTCCATCATGAAACGGAAAGGTTATGATGGTCATAGCAGATTGGGATCAAAAAACCATGGAATCATAGAGCCTATTCAACCTAAGAGTCTACTTAAAAATAGAGGGCTTGGGTATCCACCATTGAAATTGGACACTTTGAGTACTAAGTGGCTTGCAGGTGAATATGTTAATGTTTTTGACGATGTGGAGACCCCTAAGGCTAGTGCTAGTTCCAACCCAGAGCCTTGTGATAACAAACATACAGATAACCAAGCCTGGATGGAAAAATTTTGGGATCCTAAAGATTCTTTGGTCCTTACCATATCCACTTTATCCCAATCCTTTCATGTCCATGATAATCCCATGTTTGATCATGATATCTATGATAATCCATTTTTTTATCATGATCCTATTGAAGACATCCAAGATCATCCCCTTCCATCTCATGATTTTCTTCCTTCCACTCCATCTCATGAGATACCATCCTTCCATATCGACCATCTTGAGTTAGGGTATGTATATTATAATACCTCTTCCAAGCCTTCTTACCAACTCATTAAGGATGTGTAATCCTCCTTTAACATTAACGGTGCCGAAAAGGATAGTCACAAAGAATCCATCGAATGCATCACCAATCATTTATATAAACCACACATTCATACCATCTCATCCATCTCATCCACCTCATCCATGTCCATCCACCTCATAGACATCGATCAACAAGTATCATATAATGACATCAATCAAAAAGTCATAAATAAAAAATCCTTTATCAAAAGGAGATCCAAAATCAAAAGAAAGAAAGATCAAGAAAAGTTTATTAGCCTATATCAAAATCAAAAGCTATTGGACAATGCAAAAATCAAAGTCAAAAGTAAAATCAAGAAAGAATCAATCTCCTATCAAGCCCCTCCATCTCAAATAACTAGGGGCGTCTATCAAAAAACGAGATTGTTGATCCTAAGTCTTTAACCTTGTTATCTTCATGCAATCCATACACTCTACTAACCTACCCATATCCATACACCCATCATATCACCCCATCCCACTTGGTGATGTCTCTCGATGGACCTTTGATGGCAATCCCTTCATGTTCTTTAATCCAATGGTTTCCCAAACTCCTTTTCAGGTGAAGCATGACAGCCCACATAGTGCACACACCAAGAATCATACCTTAGCTCCCTCCTTTCCTCGCATAAGCCATCCTTTTTCATCCATATCATATTATCTATATCCTTCCATACAACATGGTCATCCAACTATTAAAGAGTGTTTTCCATGATCACAGCATCATCAAGCTTCTTTTCAAGAAATTAAAAAAAGAAAAAAAGAAAAAAATCATCACCTTGATGAAAAACTAGTTAACAGTCGTCTTTTGTGACATCAAAAATACAAAAAAAAGAAAAAATAAATAAATTTAAATTGAAAAAATAAAAAAGTAAAGATAAATAAGTTGTCCTCCAATGAAAACCACTTCAGTGGTAATTTGGGTAAGTACCATGGTAAAAACCTGGCAAACAGGCACCATGTGCAATAGGTCATTGCTCTTCCATCTACCATCATTCTATTTGTTTTTTTCACACCATCCATAATAATCTGAGAATTTTCTCCTTCACCATAAAAATCCCACTTGCTTCTACATTTCCCATAATAAATCTTGTCACGCCTCTGATGGCTTGAGATTGGTTGGTGTTTAGCATCATCCTCTTTCCATACCCCATTCATAATAAAACCAATCCACCTGATTCCTTCCACAATAATTGATCCTATAATTGAGTGGGGGTAATCCTTGATCTAGGTTTTTTAGATGGAGTCCTTGGCGTACTATCAGAGGATACGTGGTAACATTCATCTCATCACCATGATCACTCATAAACAATTCACCTTCCATGATAAGTTTTCCACAATCCATAGTAAGATTTGCACCCATCACAATCCACTTTCCATAATAAATTTTTCCTTGTTGAAATTGACACTTTGATCTGACACAAACAAAACATCTTTCAAACACTAAGCTCAACAAATCATGAAATAACAAATGAACTATCAAGCTAGCCTTCAAGCCTAACCAATCAACTGCTTAATCAAGATCATCTATCCTTACCAGCTATCATTTGTCTTATGTAGATTGTTGCATTCTCAAAACCAGACTAGACGTCTTATACGAGATGTTCCATTCCTGAAACCAAACACCATCCCTTGAATCCAATCCAAAAACACTCATCTTTAGCAAGAAGATTGTTGTAGACTCATTTGGTACAACAAGTCTTATTTTTTATCTGATTTATCTTTTATCGTGTTCCTATGCTACTCAAGGATATCCACAAGTGATTAGAGGAGCGAGGATGGATCATGACCTTTGTCTTTTGTTTTATGTTTGTGGTTTGTCTTGACAATATGGTTGGGGAAATAAGTTCCTTCTGTGTGATTGGTGTTCCATTTGGCATAATCGAAACATCCTATTCAAGTCTAAGGTCACCTAACGCTTTCTTGCATCAGGATCAGCATGCTTTGTGGTTACTCTTTCACATATTCTAATAGGGTTCTATTGTCACTAGTATGAATCATGGCATTCCTTGTCTACAATATTTTTTTCTACGCAAAGGGATAGAATTTTGCACCTTGGTCTTTCCATACCTCAATGTATGTTACCTATTTGCAAAATAAAAATGCTTTATGATGATATTTGTGCACTAATGAAAGATCAAACTCTAATTCATCCATTTCATTCAATCTCATGCTATCCAACCTATCTTATCAATCCATTTCCAATCTTCATCCATTTCATTCAATCTCATGCTATTCATTCCATTCTAATCAATCAATCTTATCCACATCTAATATCAATCAAACTAACCATTCTTCACTTCTTACTAATATTTTTATTTTGGCTTGTTGGCAAATTCAACTCAATTTTCGGATTTTTCACCCAATTTCCTGAGGGGGTGTCATATTATCTCAATTTCATAGGGGCATGTTGGGGAAAATCCTAGATCAAAAAAAATATCTCAATTGTTCTTTGTGACAACATTAAAAATCACATTGTCTCAATGAGGGGAAAAATGTAGACATTAATAATTGTCTTGAGCCTACAACAACAACATTTTCTTACTAATCTTTGTCTAACCCTGATTTTCTTCTTATTGACATTTTATGCCACCCTTTGATGACCCACCATTGATAACCGATCTGAGAGATCCTACATGGGTCATCTTGCATGAATTCTCCTTGAAGGTTCCTAAAATTGGCTAAGTCCTAATTTTTCGAGCTTTCAAGTTTTCGCTTACCTCACTACTCGCATGCCTTCTCCATCACTCTAGCTCTTTCTTCTTTTCCTTCTATTTTTTGCTAAGTGTTTCGAGTTTCACCCATCAGCCTTACCCTTATCGCTTCCTTCTGATAAGTCATAAGCCTACTATCCGACCTCTGAAGCCCGATTAAATCTTTCAATATTTTCCTAAGTGTTGTGTTTTCAAACTTTGAGGTTTGGGATTCCCTCTTACCTCTTCCATCTTCTCACCTTTTCTTCTATCGATCTTTGGGTGTCGACCTTCAACCTTACTTCTTTAGCCTTACTTTTTTCTCCTCATAAGGCGTAAACCTTCCTCCCGACCTATGATACCCAGAATCTCATCTTTGGATTTTGGACATTGAACTTTCATCCTCCTCTTTTCTTCCTTCTCACTTTCACTCTTTCCTTCAAAAATTGACTAAGTGTTGAGTTTTAAGGCGTCGAGCTTTGGCCTTCTCCTTTACCTCTTACCTTTCTTCGGCAAGACGTAACCCATCCCTCTAACCCCCGATGACTCCTTTTGGACTTCGATCTTTGATCTTCCCTTTTACCCTTTTCACATTTGCGATAAGGTGTAAGCTTCCTTCTTGACCTCTGAAGCCCAAAACAGGTGACCTTTTCAGACTTTGTGCTTCATTCCTTCAATCTTCTCTCTTCCTCTCTTCTAGTAAGCAGTATGAAGTAGGCCCAATGCCCAATGTTTGATGATGGTTGCCTTTTTCGCAGTTCTAAACCATTTAATGCATAGCAAAGGTTTTTTTTCTGGCCTAACACTCTGATCTTCCTGCAGATTTGGCATGCTTTTTGGACAATGTTATTAATGCTTGAACCACTTCCTCAGCTACTTGTTTTGACTTTTAGGCTTCAAGGAAAATGTTAAATACATTCTCTAACTTTTTCAAGTGGATTTTATGGCACCCATACTCATTCATTATCGTTGCTTTGTCGCTTCTAACGAATCCACGCCCATATACCTAATTTTATGGGGAGATTTGGATGCACTTTCAAGAAAACATTCATTTTTAGGTATGGTGTGCAAGTCTTAGCTTCTCCTAGCTCTCCTTCTAGTGTGGATTTTATGATCAGATCTTTCCTTAATCATATCTCCTTGACTACTAACCCTAGTTGGGTTAGGGTTGAATTGTATTCATCCAAGTTATGCTTGATCTATAAAAGCAACACTTGTATTCGTTTCAAGGGTTCTTCTAGCTCCTCCAGAGTTTTTCTTTGGCGGACTTGTATTTTACATCTCTTTGATTGCAAAGATTGGTTATATTCCTTTACATTAATGAAGTTGATCGTTGTTGTTGGTTCTCTCCTCTTTTATGTATGAGTAGTCTTTCATTACCTTCATGTTTGAGTGTTGTTATCTTTTTTCATGCTTATATGCTAAGTTATTATGTTTATAGTTGTTGTTTTGAGAATCTTATTTCCTTCCACCACCTTGTCAAACCCTAACCTCCATTTTTGCCTCTGATAATTGCCAAACAAAGAACTATGTGAGTCTTTTGATCCTTTTCTTTGATGTACTGAGCAATCTTAGCCAAGAAGAAACATCTTTCCATCTTGGTGTATCACCTCCATTTCCCTTTCATGCATTCCTTATCCTCTTTTTCCCTACAAGTTTTTAGAGTAGGAGAGTGGTAGGTTTTCATGTGTTGGGTTGGACCAACACATTGCACTTGGACCGAAAGAGGAAGTCAGCCTTCTCTAGAGATTCAACCTCATATGTGAAAAATTCCCACACCTTGAGGTTGTTTCCATTGTATCATTGGAATGTTGAATTTTGTGTTCAGCAAGGTGCAATTTCATGTGACAATTGTTCATCTTCACATCCTTCTAATTAAACAATTTTAATTATTTAAGTATTTTAACTTTCCTTTGGGGATTAATTAAGTAATTTAATTAATTCTCTCACTTTATTTCTTCATTAATGAATTCATCTCTCTTGATTAAATAATTATTTTTAATTATTTAATCCACTTAACCTAGCTTCGCCTCTAATTAAATAAATATTTTTATTTAGCTAATTATCCTAATCCCTAAATTATTCTATAATTCATTAATTATTCATATGAGGTGGAAAACAAATAAATTATTTATTTATTTATTTATTTATTTATTTATTTATTTATTTATTTATTTATTTATTTATTTTTGAAAACTTGGCACAATCTCTTCTTTACTTAACTCTTCCATTTTCTTTTTTCTTTTTTCAATTAACTCTTTTATTTTCTTTATTTCCTTTTTCACTTGATTGTTCCTTTCTTTCGGTTAACTTCCTCTTTCTTCCAGTTAACTCCTCCACTTTCCACTATTCTCTCCAACTAACTCTTATATTTTCTATTTATTCATTCACTTTTCTCTTCCATTTTCCATTTTCAAGTGGGAAACTTCCTATGCACATCCTCTCATTCGATCTCATCCATCGATCGTCTATCGAATCCAGATTGTCCATCATGCAAACCTCCCCTATAAATTTGGTTGTCATTCCTTACAATTAAACCACATTCTTTGAAATCTTGTTGTTGGTATCATCTTGAGAAAAGCATATTTGTGCACTTAGAAATTTGAGAGCAACATACCAAATTTATAAAGTGAGATGGAGAAGAGAAATGAAGGTGGTTCAATGATGATGTCTAGGAGGGTATATTGCATTGTTTATTTGTCTTATTTGTTATGTAAACTTTGTTCTTCATTGTTAGATTAGGATCATTTGCTTGAATCTAAAAAAAAATTGGTCTTTATTTATGATTTGAGCAACTAACCTGGTTCTTGATCTTACACTAGATATTCATAAAATGTATGAATGATTAAATATTATATCAAATCTTAAAGTTGCAGTTTTCATGGTAAGGATGTATGCAAACATGGAATTTTATAATAGCAATACATAGAGAACTTATATGGAGAGCTTGTTATTGCATTTGGGGAGCTATTAAAGAAATTATGGGCACCAAGAACACCAACATCACCTCAATTATTCAAATCAAAGCCTAATCATTTTGTACTTTAATTTAGTGGTTACAATCAGCATGATTCACAAAGTTGCTAACATTTATCTTAGATGAGCTTTGTGAAGCACAAGCCTTACATTGAGTCATAAGATGTAGATGGGAGACAAGATGAAGAGATATTTAAAATAAAACTAGGAAAATCATCTTTCATAAGTATGGATTTGTGTCAAATTCAATCCAATTCAACATTGTTTTGTCTAGTATGGAGTAAAGTCTCAATGACATTTGATCCCTTTTATGCACACTTTTGTTCGAATATGAATTTTGAACACTTCCTCTTCAGGTTTTTTAGCTCCTTTTGGATGTGAAGAGGAAAGTATTTTGGACTCTTTTTGTTCATTGATGAATATCATAAATTGGTCTTGGACGCTTTGTATATGTGTGTATTATGAGTATCTCTCAGAGATATCGAACTGCTCTATACAGTTTTTTGTATTGCATTGCAATTAATCAAAAAGGAGATAAATTCATTTTCCATAGATGTAGACAATTTAGTGAGCCAAATAAATCATGTACTTCAATGTGTATTAATTTTTGTGACTTTTTATATTGATGCAGATTTATGGTATTCATTTATCTGTTATAATTTAACAACTAGTATCAAATCCAAAGAGAATTAAGAAAATCATTTGCATAAAAAGAAAAATGGAGGAGACAAACAAATGGAAAATTGAGAAATTATCAAGACATAATTTTGGAATGTGGAAACCACAACTTGAAGTTCTTTTAATCCAAAAGGATCTTTTGATCATATTGGATAAAAATTTGAAAAACTAACTACAATGTCCGATGAAGACTGAGGCAAACTAGATCAAAAGGTGGTGGCTACAATCAATATTTCTTTATCTAGCAATGTCATGTTTAATGTCTTAACAAAAAGGATAGTGGCATCTAACAAGGTATTTTTTATGAATAAATCATACAATTTAAAAATGTAGGAAGGTGGTACCTTAAAAAATCACCTGAACAAGTTCAACACCTTGATCAGTCAGTTACATTCACTAAGCATCACATTGGATGGTGAGATCAAGTCTATCTTGTTGTGTTCATTACATGATAGCTGGGAAGGATTTGTTATGGATTTTAGCAACTCATTTTTTGTTAAGGGAAGCATGCTAAATTCAATGATGTTTTTGGGGTCCTTCTCAATGAAGACATGAGAAGGAAAAACCAAGGTACTTCATCAAAAAATGCTTTGGTAACAAGAAGAAAAGAGAGAAAACAAGAATGAGGTAAGGAAAATCAAATTCCAACAGAAGATCAAAATACAAAGACAAAAAAGTCAGTTATTGGTATTGTGGTAAGGAAGGTCACGTGAAGAAAAATTTTTGGTCACTTTAAAGAACAAGAGGTTGAGAACCAATCAAAAGAAAATGAAACTAATACTACTTATGAAGAGGATTTAGGTGCTCTTGTTTTACCTATGGGAGAAGTCACTACATATGTTTGGGTACTTGACTCAAGAGCATCATTTCATGCTACATCATTCAAAGATTATTTTAAAAATTATCAAGCTAATAAATTTGGCAAGGTTTATCTTGGTGATTATGAGTTTTGCAATATCATTGGCAAGGGATATGTTCTACTAAAGATGAAAAATGGAAATAGTTGGCTGCTAAAGGATGTTAGACATGTCCCTCAACTCATGATAAATGTGATTCTAACTAGGTAGTTGGATGCTCACAAGTGTAGTATTACATTTGAGTCAAGTGCATGGAAGATGACAAAAGGAGCATTGGTGGTTTCTAGAGGATGCAAATTTGGTATATTGTATATGTAAGAGGATCAAACATAAGTGGGAGCTACAATAGCAATTGCAAATAATGAAACATAGCTTTGGCATAAAAGGCTTGGTCATATTAGTAAGAAAGATCTTGAGATCTTGTAGAAGAAAAAGCAGCTTCCAAGTTTAAAATTAGTAGATTTGGAGCTATGCAAGCATTGCATCTATGGAAAAAAAAAAAAGAGGAAAACATTTTCTACCAAGGAACGTGGGAATTCACGACCATTGGAGTTACATTTAAATGTCTTTGGCCCCTTAGAGATAGCATCTATTGGTAAGTGCGCTTATTTTGTTAGTTTTTTGGATGACTACACAAGAAGGTTTGGATTTACATGATGAAAAAAGTATTTTTTTTGTATGTTTAAAACTTTCAAGGCACTTTTAGAAAACCAAACTAGTAGTAAGATTAAGTGTTTGAAATTTGACAAAGACGGTGAGTATTCTTCAAAATAATTTGACCAATATTGTGCAAAGAATAAAATTTAGAGAATCGATGTTCCTCTTACACCATAAGAGAACATTGCAATAGAAAGGTTAAACATAACTATTTTAGAAAGAGAACGTAGCATGCTCTCAAATGAAACACTAGGAAAATAGTTATGAGTTAAGGCTTTAAATACAGTAGTGTACTTGATCAATAGAGGGCCATCCTCTTATTTATATTTTGGAGTTCAAGAAGAGAAGTGGTTGGGTAAAAATATTTCTTATGATCATCTACAAGTGTGTGGGTGAGAATCTTTTGTTCATGTTCCATAAGAAAATACAAAAAAGCTTGAGATGAAGTATAAAATAGGCATCTTTATTGGATATGGAGATGGACAATATGGTTACAAGTTATTGGATCCAATCACCAAGCATGTCGCACAAAGAAGGGATGTGATATTTAATGAAAAGGTAATGGAAAATTTACAAGAACAAGGCATATTAGCCAAGGAGTATGCTCCATTAGAAGACATCACAAATGGGAGTGATGTGTCCAAACAAAAGGAGATTGTAAATCAACCACAAGGGTAAGTTCATCTACTAATACAACCACAAGTTCAACCCCAAAATTTCCATGATAATGAAGAGCGAGATCATCCCACTAGTACTCATGAGGAGGGTACTCCATAGGTATTGATTCCTTACGTTACAATATCTACAAGGGCGAATAAGCCTTCAAAAAGGTATATATACTTCCTTCAACACTTATTACTTCTGATGAATCTAAACCTACTACATTTGAAAAAACATGTGTAAAAAATAGAAAATAGTGGATGGAGGTCATGAGAGATGAGATGGGATCTCTAATGCCCAATCACGCATGGGATTTAGTTCCTCTTCCACCCAACAAGAAAGCATTGGAAAATAAATGGGTATATAAGTTCAATCTGGAAGGTGGGAAAAATAACGTACAAGGCCAAATTGGTGCTCAAAGGTTATACTCAACAAAAGGGTGTTGATTTCACAGATATTTTTTCACCAATTACAAAAATGACCTATATCAAAGAAATATTGGGTTTGTAGTTGTTCATGATCTAGAATTGGCGCAGCTTGATGTCAACATAGCTTTTCTACATGGTGACTTCGAGGAAGAGTTGTACATGAAGCAACTAGAAGATTTTGAGGAAAAGGGTATAAAAGATCTAGTTTTCATTTTGAAATAAAGTTTGTATGGGTTGAAACAAGCTCCAAGGAAATGGTATTTAAAATTTAATTAATTTATGGTTGATAAAAAATTCTCTAAAAGTGAATTTGACCATTGTGTTTATTTTAAGATTTTACATAATGGTGAATTTGTATTGTTGTTATTGTATGTTGATGATATGCTAGTGACATGAACTAGCATGGCTATAATTAACAAGTTAAAACAAATGTTGGCTAGTAAATTTTTAATGAAGAATTTGGGTAGTACAAAGAAAATCCTTGGAATAAATATTATTAAAGTGTAGTTTAGAAAGATGTAACCCTTTATATTTTCTCACTTGTTTGGGACCTCCGTATTTAAAATGGACTTAATATAGCCTTAATTTAGTGTTGTTAAATGTACCTCTTTACATTTACACACTTATTTGGGCCCTCTTAATCAATTTAGCTTAATTATGCCTTAACTAGCCCTTTAATTCATTTACAAGTCTATTAAATTACATTTTCCGAAGGGGAAACCCCACAATAATTAATGCCTAAACATAACACTTTACATTGAGCAATGTTTGTTTCAGGTTTATGGACCATGGGCGAATGGGTCCTCCCTAAACCTTAGGAACTAAATTTAAATTATGTTTTTAACGGTATTTTAATATCCTCGAATCCATATTCCAATGTCGGCTTGCAATATTTGAATTTCGGGAAATTAAGGATACATATCTATAAATACAAGGTTATTTCATCATTTCAAAACCTAAGAACCTAGAATTTTCAAGGAAGCAACCTAGCAATTTGATGTGAGCAAAAGTATAGCGAATTTTATGATCAAAGGCATTCAAGAGCAAATATATCAGAGATTTATTGCAGCATTCAAGATCTATTCATCATGTCAAAGTCTTCTTGCATCATGCATGTTTTTGGAGCTAACATTGTGATGTAGGTTTCATGATCAAGTTAAGCATTCAAAGCATCAATTTCAAAGCTCAAGGTCCACATCCATTTCATGCAAGTTGCAGACTTCCTAAGATCTCCATTATCAAGGTTTCATGCAAGGGTTTATTGAGTGGTAACATAGCTTTGTTCAATCTCCATTCCCTCTTTCATGTTTCATTTCAATTCGAGGTTTGATTACCAAAATGGGGTTTGACCAAGGTAAACCCCTATTCACTCAAAACAAACATTTTTCTCTTGCATGCGTGATTGTAGATTTAGGTTGAAGAAGACTTAAAGACCTTTTGAAGTGCAAGATTTATAAAGTTATCAAAGTTTCAAAAGTTGTCAAAGTTGTCATCAAATCATGGAATCTCACCTACAGATCGTATTTTTGACTTTTTGACACTAAAACCTAGGCAAATCAGAAGCTTTGAATCTGCACCAAAGGCTCTCAAAAGATTTTTGAAAACCCTGCACTTGGACCCATTCACCCATGGTCAAATGAGTCTCAGATCAACTTCTAAAAAGTGTTGGAGTATAGGACCACTGAGAGGGGGGGTGAATCAATGGTCTGATGAGAAAACAAATTTCAAAACTTAACTCACTTGATTATTCAAATAGACCCATTGAAAACACTTCAAAATTTGTAGATATTGTATGTTGAGGGAGTCACAAAGATATGCAAATCAAAACATAACACTTGAAAAAAGATGATCAGTCAAGCACAATATGACACACCACCAAGAGGAAACATAACATGGGTTTTATGAGTGGAAAACCCTAAAAGGGTGAAAAACCACTCTAAAAATTTGTTTCATTAAGCCTCACTGATTACAAATTGCACATGCCTCACTAGCAAAACAACAAGCCTCACTAGAAAAATAACAAACCTCACTAGAAAATCACCATGCCTCACTGGAAAACATCATGCCTCACTGGAAAATATTCACCACTTCCATTAAGCTCAAAAGAAATAAACAAGATTAGAGGCTTACTTTATTTCCAAACAATTCATTGCACTATCTCAGCTCATCAACAAATCTCATTTCACTATCTCTATATCAACAAATCTTCAAAACCATACTACTAAGCTAGCACCAATGTCCTTTTTTGTTAGTCACATTAATACTTGCTTTCATATATGTACACTTTTCTCACATCTATTTTAACCTTCACAAAGAATTCATAATTTTCTCATAACATATACTCAATGTTGCAGTGATCATACTTAGATCATTCTATGCAAATCCCTGGATATAAACAAAAGATCGGAGACATCATATTGCATTTGATGTTTTGTCATTCAAACTCTCTACATATGCATTAAGTTTTCACAAAAAAGTGGTGTCTAGATCTTCAACACATTCTCACAGAACTCACACGCTCATCCCAAACTTCTCAAAGCACAAGCCAAGTCCTCAAAACCATCGCGTTCCAAAGCAGATACAAAAACTATAAAAATTAATCCACACAAGAAATGACACTTAGATTACCATCAAAGTAGAAACCTCTTGAAGTAATAGTTTGCAAATTCAAATGTAAACTATTGATTCTTGAAACCCGCCAGTCAAACAATCAAACATTGATCATTGATTTTGCCTTGGACATTCGAATACGAGCCATTAACCTGCTTGACTGGTGAAGGAGTTGGTATCCAATGAGAACAATTCCCTTAATTTTTTACTTAAACTACTTGTGATTGGTGATAGTAAGTCAATGATCTTTTATAACAAAAATTAAGCTTACCATTAACTAGCATAATGAACTTTATAATGAACAATGGCATTAGGGTTTTATAATAAACTCCCAACCAATGAAGAGACCATAATCAAATTTAGATACCCTTATAAACTTGCAACCAATTGATTACTATCTTGCAACCATGTGATCAAATACCTTAGGATCTTTGATATTCACCAAAGAATTTTATAAGCTTTGATAAAGTATTAGGGTTTTTGAAACTTGAAAAGAAAGGACCTTTGAAGCATCAAGTAAGTTTGCAACATGCATCAAATCAACAAACTCCAATAACCTACACCATCAACCTTTCCTTTAAACAAGCATCAAAAATAATGGATGAACCTTCACTTCCCTTTGAAAAAACATCAATGAATGAACCTTCACTTCGAAAAAACAACACCATAAACCGTATGAACCTTCACTTTCCTTTCAACTTTCCTTTGCATATGACACCGTAGCTCCTCATAGGTTCCTCTGCACCAACACTAACATATTTGACATCAATGACAAACACTACCATTTCCAACAAAAAGCACTTTTGGTGACTGGTACACATGTTTTTGCCCTTCTCTAATCTGCATTTTATTTTTTGGTTCTGTAAGTATTGAGTTTAATATTGTTGTTTTAAGTGTTAAATTTCATTTTGGTTTTGATTTGCTATTTTTATTTTTTCTCCCCAAACTGTTGTTTGACCTTGACCCCCATCCTTCAAACATAAGGAAATCTGAAGATTCTCACATTGGGTTGATTCACCTAAGGGTTTTTAATAAATTCATTGTGAGGATCTCATTTCCTAATGAAATAAAGGAAATAGGTCTCTCATCATATCATATTTGGTTCATTCCCCATCATTTCATTTAAAAACTCCTATTTTTCGTTGTTTCATTTTGGTGAACCTAGCATTTGAGCATCATATCTTGCTAATTTGGATTCCATTTCCAGTCCTCAATCTAGGTGTTGCATTCATTTGCATTACATTGCATTGATTTGCATCTCATTTAGGGTTGTTTAATTGCATTAGCTTCAATCTCATTTAGGGTTTTAGGTTTACATTTTTGCATCCTTTAAAATCTAGAAAATTCAAAAATACGTCATTTTGTATAATTTTTACATGGCATTGTATCATCATTCATTTACATCTGAAAATTGAATCAAAATTGCATCTCAAATTAGGTCTTTTTGCTTGTCATTTAGCATTATTTTGCACTTGCATTTAGACCTCATTTTACATAAATTTGAAACTGTAACTCACTTTCTGAAACTAGAATCTAAAAACCATACAAATCATCTCAAAAACTAGCAAATTCATTTTTAAAAACCCTGAAGTGAGACCCATTCGCCCATGGGTGAATGAGTCCCTGATTAGGTCATTTTCCAAAATTTTGGGCATTGAAATCACTGTTTCTTCTATTTCTTTATTTAGTCTATTGTTTCAGTTTTCTAAATTTTTGTTATCTAAAATTGCCCCTATTAAGAATAATTTTTCAAATTAAGTGCATTGTTTGAATTCAAAATTGCATCTAAAAGACATCATTTTCAAGTTTTTGCATAATGAAAATTGATTGTATTGCACTTTACATTCTAGGATATTTCATTGCATTTTACCTCTTACCCATTTTGGGTGCACCTTGGGTTTGTGAAACTTGTATGAGCTTCACAACTTGTGTCCTATTTCCAATATTGTTGTGAGACGTAGCAAGAGATTCATGTCATCCCGCGATACATCATTTGTCATGGATCTTAGGTTTTCTAACTCTTTCACTCATAGTGTTGACACTAGTCAACCCACTACGGATCATACCCTTTACACCTCATTCCCTATGACTTCCCTACCCACACCTAATGTGACTGATGTTGATACAATGATTTCTAATTTCCCTCATGAAAACCTTAGGAGAATGGATGAAGAGTTAGAGCAATTGCAAGACTTTGTAAGTTCTGAACCCATTGTCGTTGATGCAGTTCCTATGATGCAAAACATAAGAGACTTAATTAAAACTAAAAAAGGAATAGAAATGGTGCTTAACCTTAATCACACCATGCAACATCACATAAGAAATAAAGAGAAGCACACTACAAATCATTTGGTGAACTTCATTGAAGTTCAACCTCATAAGGGCCTAACTAAGATGTCGCTTGACATTGCTTTCTCACAACATGATATAATTAGACATGCACCAGATGGTCCTCTTTGCATGGTCATCTTTCTTAGTGCATGAGCTTTATCAAGATACATATGAAAAACCGAAAGCATGGATCAAAACACATAATGGTTTTGCTTTCCCTACAATAGATTCAATAACTCTTCCTTTTAAAGTTGGACTGAAAACATTACGTGTCTCATTCTCCATCATCCCATCATCAGACCAATTTCATGTGAAGTTGAGCTACCCATGGCTTCACTTCATGAATTTCATCTCATCGTTTGTGCATAAATGCTTAAAGTTTCCATTTGGAAATGAAGTCTTTACTGTGCATCATATTGGCTTTAATCTTGTGTCTTCCTGTGGTAATTTCTCTTTGGATTTCTTTTGGCATGAACCTATGGAACCTATTAGACCTTGTGAGGACTTATTTTTCAAATCTTATCAAAAGTTTAAGGCAAAATGCATAGCAGAATTATCCCTTACCAATATGCCTCAACCCACAATTGAGCCTCCTATCATTGATGAGACCGTGATTGAACCAAAAGCACTTCCAAGTAACATAGACTAAAACATAGAAAATCTTCCACCCATTTCCTATAAGAGACCATGAGATAACCAAATAAGTCTTGTTGTGCCTCCTAAAATCAAACAAGTTTATAAAGCGAAAGAGAAAGTGGTTGAACAACCTCCCATGGTTCCTTTCGTTCCTCCCTTACAGGAAGAAAAGAAACCTATGGTTGATAAACCCACCCTTACACAATCGCAACTTGAAAATCAAACTAAAAGGAATTGAAATGCTAGAGAGCATAGGTGTAGACGTTGTGTTATTTCTCATTTGTTACAAGCAAAAGAAGAAAAGAACAACATAGAAAATTAAAATCCAAAATTACCTCAAGCAATGCATGATGATTCTCTACCTTCACCAAAACAATACAATCCTAAACCTCGAACACAACAAGCACAAGAGCCTTCCATGGATATTATCATTAGACCTTTTGTTGTGATAAACTTGGATGGTGATAATGAAACTGCTAAAATTGATGATGAACTGCATAAAGATTTAAATTTATTGTTTTCCTCTTCCATGAGCTTAAATGATAACAATCGTGATGATCCTCCTACAAAGAGCGATTCACCACATGTTGAACTTGGTGCATGTCCTAGTTTGGCACTTGATGTTGTCCCTTTGGCTATTTGTCTACCTTCTACATATGATGAACAAGATTTGGATGCGGACGACCTACTATAGGTTGATTTGCATGTGTCTTACTAGTCTTGTCTATGTTTCCTTTTGTTCATGTTATTTTTGCGATTGCATGTAAGTAATGTGATCCCTCGTATTGTTTTGTTTGATGTATCTTCATGTTCATTCCTCTATTTGTACCTTTATTCTTCTATATCTCATAAACCTTTTATCTTTTTTTTTGTCTTGTGTTTTCCTTTTGGGGATGACACAAAGCGTCGATACATTTAAGTCTCTTCCATGTTGACCCAAAAGGTTTTTTCTTTGTTTTCGCTCTCTATGTGTCATTCTTCCAGTTCAATGAGTTATTTGGGGAATGATGACATTTCTAAGCTCTATAATATCATTGTATAAAGACATACATTGACCCCGAATCTGTGGATCCATTATTGTTTTGGGATTTCATTTTGGGGGCAATCCCTTCTTCATGACGTAGCTTCATTTGCAAACATATGACTTGGCATAGGCTTTTCCAAATAAGCTCTCATGTCTTCTTTATTGTTAGCATTTATCATTTTCTATTTTAAAGTAATTTTTCATAGCATAGTGTTAGAAATTTCTTTAAAGTGGGGGCATACATTGGTATAATCATTTTGGAGATCTTTGGACTATTTCTTATGTTTCATTGTGCGGTCTTCTTACTTCTTGCGATGTGTTTCATTCTTGGTGGTTTCATTGGGTTTGATGTCCTCCAAGAATGTGACCTTTCTTGGCATACAACTTTCCTCTTAGTGGTGATGCTACGCATTGCATACCTAAGTTGTGAATCCTATATCCTAGACTTGTCCTCTCTCTTGGAGACATTAGGCATGATATTCCCTAACAGGAGACCTTACATGAAATAAGAAAAACCCCTTTGAACATATCTTATCCTATTTTCATTTTGTTCATAAGTGTTTAGCATAACATAGCTAGCTAAGCCTTATGCAAGTCGAAGTTTCAACCCCTTTTCATGGCCACCAAGCATAAAGCACTTTGCTTTCCTATGGTGCCTTGTTTGGTCATAAGTGTTTAGCATAATGCAGCTTGCTAAGCCTTATGGAGCTTGAAGTTCATATTGTGTGGTACCTTATTAAAGTTATCAGAGGTATAACTTTGGTATGGTATGGGAGCCTAATAAGATTCTCTCATTTGCCACCATTGGGGGCTCACCTAGTGGACAACAGATTTCACTAGCCTGTGTGAGCATGCATTGTTGTTTGCATAGTGGATAATGAGTTCCACTTGTAAAAAATTTTGGACAAACATCTGAGGCATGTTCCACATCATGTTGGACAGTCGAGGCTTGATCCTTTCCCTTTTCCTTTTCCTTTCTCTCTGTCTCTGAGTCTTTGGCATTGTATGATTGAGTATCTTGTCATTTCTACATACATATATATGTTCAACATAGGCATGTGTCTCATTGTGCCTTTGTTGGTTTTTCCATGAGATCTTAGATCTTGGGGGCTTGATCATCCTCCTCAATCTTTATCATCTAATCCTTTTGACGATTGTACAACTAGACCTCTCTTGATTGTCTACTTTGGTGTGAGTTTGATGCAAGGTCATCCTCTCACTAAAGTGGGGGCTAAATGTAGTGTAGAAAAATGTAACCCTTTAAATTTTATCACTTGTTTTGGCCCTCCTTATTTAAAATGGACTTAATATTGCCTTAATTTAGTGTTGTTAAATGTACCTCTTTGCATTTACACACTTATTTGGGCCCTCTTAATTAATTGATCTTAATTATGCCTTAGTTAGCCCTTTAGTTCAATTAGAAGCCTATTAAATTACATTTTCCAAAGGGGAAACCCAAAAAAAAAAATGCCTAAACATAACACTTCACATTGAGCAATGTGTATTCCAAGTTTATGGCCCTGGGAACCATTCGCCAATGGGTGAATGGGTCCTCCCTAAACCTTAGGACCTAAATTTAAATTATATTTTTGGCAATATTTTAATGACCCTGATCCATATTCCAATGTTGGCTTGTAATATTTGAATTTCAGGAAATTAAGGATACATACCTATAAATACAAGGTTATTTCATCATTTCAAATCCTAAAAATTTAGAATTTTCAAGGAAGCAACCTATAAATTTGATGTGAGCAAAAGTATAGCGAAGTTTATGATCAAAGGTATTCAAGAGAAGATATATCAGAGATTTATTGCAACACTCAAGATCTATTCATCATGTCAAAGTCTTCTTGCACCATGCATGTTTTTGGAGCTAACATTGTGATGTAGGTTTCATGATCAATTTAAGCATTCAAAGCATCAATTTCAAAGTTCAAGATCCACATCCAATTTAGCCATTTCATGCAAGTTGCAGACTTCCTAAGATCTCCATTATCAAGGTTTCATGCAAGGGTTTGTTGAGTGGTAACATAGCTTTGTTCATTCTTCATTCTCTCTTTCATGTTTCATTTCAATTCAAAGTTTGATTACCAAAATGGGGTTTGACCAAGGGAAATCCTTATTCACCCAAAACAAAAACAAAATTATCTTGTATGTGTGATTGCAAATTTAGGTTGAAGAAGACTTGAAGACCTTTTGAAGTGCAAGATTTACAAAAAAATTAAAGTTGCAAAAGTTGTCAAATTTGTCGCCAAATCACAAAATCTCACCTACATATCGGATTTTCAACTTTTCAGCACTGAAACCTAAGAAAATCAGAAGCTTCAGATCTGCACCAGAGGCTCTCAAAAGATTGTTGAAAACCTTGCACTTGGACCCATTCACCCATGGGTGAATGAGTCTCAGGTCGGCTTCTAAAAAGCACTTTTGGTGATTGGTACACATGTTTTTGCCCTTCTTTGATCTGCATTTTGTTTTTTGGTTCTACAAGTATTGAGTTTAATATTGTTGTTTCAAGTGTTAGATTGCATTTTGGTGTTGATTTTCTATTTTTAGTTTTTCCCCCCAAAGTGTTGTTTGACCTTAACCCTCATCCTTCAAACATAAGGAAATCTGAAGATTCTCACATTGGATTGATTCACCTAAGGGTTGTTAATAAATTCATTGTGAGTATCCCATTTCCTAATGAAATAAAGGAAAATAGGTCTCTCATCATATCATATTTGGTTCATTCCCCATCATTTCATTTTAAAAACTCTTATTTTTTGTTGTTTCACAAAGATAGGAAGAATGGGGAATTTAAACTATCACAGGAGAAATATATTGAAAAGGTATTGAATAGGTTTAGCATGAAGGATGTTAAGATAATGAGCACAACTCTGGTGGATCATTTCAAATTATCTTTTGAAATGTGTTCTAAGACACTTCAAGAAAAAGAATGCATGAAAAGAGTATCATATTCCTCTACAATTGAGAGTCTTATGTATGCAATAGTATGTACAAGACTAGACATTTCCCAAGCAATGGGAGTGGTTTAGTAGATATATGGGAAATCCAAGAAAAAATCATTGGTAGGAAACAATTGGATTCTAAGATAAGTGAAGTGCACATCAAATCATGTATTGATGTTTAGAGGAGCAGATGCACAATTGTGAGGATACATGTTGACTCAAACTTGGTTGGTGACTTAGATTGAAGGTGGTCTATAACAAGGCATATGTTCACATTTATAGGAGCAATGGTCAACTAGATTTCTAGGTTGTAGAAGGTGGTAGTCCTTTTTACTAATAATGTTGAGTATACTGCAATCATGTAAAAGGAGCTAAGGAGACTTTTTGGTTGCAACAAATATTATGCGAATTGGGTAGTAAACAAAAAGACTTCATATTGTATATTGACAAAAAAAGTGCAATGCATTTGGAAAAAAACACAAGTTTCCATTCACGAATGAACAATATAAATCTTTGATATCACTTTATTTGAAGTTTCCTTGAACAAGGTAAGCTAAAGTTGGAGAAGATACATACTAATCCAAATCCTACATATGCATTTACTAAGGTTGTTTCAAAAGAGAAGTTAGAGTTTTGCAAAGCTTCTCTTGGTCTAGTAAACAAATGACAATAAGAGTTGGAAAGCAAGTGAAATATTTGAGTATGGTTATTTGCAACATGAATCAGACTTCAAGTGAGAGATTGTTCAAATGTGAAGTTTGAATGCTTCTTTAGTTTTTTTAGCTCTGTGAAGAGGAAAGGATTTTATGTTAAATATCCAATATACTGAGAGGGGGGGTGAATCAGTATATTCTTAAACTTATTGAATAGATACCATCCAATCAATCCTAAACATATGATAATTAAGATAAGCAGATTCATCAACAGAACATGAAAACAATGCACAAGAGACACCAAAATTTTTACGTGGAAAGCCTAGAGTGGGGAAAACCACGATGAGGATTAACTCACAATATAGTATAACCAGTTATAAGATATTACAAAAGGGGTGGCTCACTACCAGGACTCACTGTCCAAAATGGGAGGCTCACTGCCTACAAAATGAAGTAACAAAAATGGCTAACCGTCAGAATGAACTAAGGGAAATACACCTCAAGTGCAGATTCAGTTCCTTTATAATTCAAGAAAAGTCGCATGCCAGCAGATCATACTTCGCCCTTTTCACTTCCATTTGTAGTCTACTAATATTTGCTCAACACCATTTATGCCTCTCTATATCCAACTCTACAAAAGCATCTTGTATATATATCTGATTGTCAAGGATTACAATCAGGTTGGCTTGACAAATATTTTCAATCAATAATTCAGATGTGTGGCATGCTATAGCTTGTCGGCATGGATTATACAACCAAGATTTAATCCATTACATCTTCTACTGTATGATAGGTCGGCCAGCAGTAGACCTAATATAAAACTTGTGTACAACAAAAATGATACAGGAGATTACCACGAACAATTGTGCTTACGAGTTCCTGATCATGTATGCATTTCTCAGTCATAAACCGTTTCCCAAAGACTGAAGTAGCAGTTATTTACTGGAGAGGATTCCAGAGCAAAATACCGGAGGCTAGTCTTGTATTACCAGTTCAGAATACTGGATTGATGTGACTTAGTTGTAATCCATATATCATGGTGACATCAATGACAATAAAACTATTAACAAGGGATATGATCTTCTTCATTCTTCCAACAACCTCCCCCTTTGTCATTGATGGCAACATGTGCCAAAAAGAATATACAAAATTGTATAGACTATGCTCTACTTCTCATTCCTCTTCTCCCCCTTTGACATCAAGGACAAAGGTCGAATAACAAAAAAGCATGAAAGATATATACACATGGTCTGGAATGTTCAAACACGTGGAATCAAACTTTTGAACTCCCCGTGAGGAGTTATCTCATGCAAATTAAAACAGAAAAAAAAAAAAAGATTTTACCCAAAGGAGGGAGCATTTTGCAGTTCTTGTAGAATGCCTCGCCAGGTCGTTTTTCCATCCTCCCAACTCTTCTTAGTAGATATCAACAACTTGTTCAAATATTCTAAAGCAATAAAATTTTCTTCAGCTTCATCCAAAGTATCTAGAGATAGATTTATCTTGTCCAAATTCTCAGCTTTAACCAAAGCATTGGCTACTGGGGCATACTCCATTCTCACATTATCACCAAGCAAACCAAAGTTTTTGATTATCTCTTCCTTCTGCTTTTGTAACATAAAGAATTTTTCTCTGTGCCTAGAAATAGCATTCCAAGTTGATCTATCTATGTCCATTGATGCATTATAGGTGTCGGAGACAGTGGTCAACTGGGACTCAATGGAGTCCATGAGATCTTTTATGCTTTGAGTGGCATCAGGCCACCTTATATAGTATGTAAACACATAATTGGCTTCACCTTCACAAGACTTCATAGCTTCAAGGCTCTTCTCTACATTGGCATGTGTCGAGGCACATTTGCCATGAAGGATCAGCAGTCTTTTCTCATTCAGCTTCTCCTCTGCATTCTGTTTTGTTTTCTTAATGTCTTGTAGCATGCTCCTTAAAGGAGTCCAATAGAAGCTTCAAGTTCTCAACCGGAGAAAGAGATGTATCAATAGATGTATCTGGAGTAACATCTTGCAGGGCCTTGATGGCGTCTTCAATAAGCTCGGTCCTTTTCTAATGCATTTCTAGGATTTCTCTCCTACAAGATGCATGAAATACATCACCTAGCACCAATTTATGTACCAGAGAAATCTTGTCTAGGTTTGCATAACCTTGATTCATTGGAAGTTGCAGGAGTTTTGGAGGAATTACCGGTTGAAATCTAATCTAATTTGATACCAGGCCCTTTAAGACATCATCGGAGGAGGAGGATTCTCCAGTGGACTTTTGTGATTCTACAACTTGTTGGGATATTTCTTCATCCTTCCCAGCAATATCAACAGATTCCATATTTATGTTTTATATTTCCTCCTTTGCTTTTTCTTCCTCAGTGTTCTCTTTTTTTGCATTCTTCTCTTCCATTTCCTTTTCTTCTTATTTTTCTTCTTCTTCACCAAGATGTACCGGAGGGGTGGCAACATGAACTTCTACATTTTCTTCAACAATTTTTTCACTTTCCAGACTTTCATTGTCAGTATTGATTTTCAGTAGAACATTTGTACTACCACTTTCTGGAGGGATATTATTGTCATTCACTTCCAGAGGTTCATTATCATTAACAGCATCGGAAGGCGATTCTTCCACAACTTCTGTAGAAGTTTCTTTTCTAGGTTCAGAGGCTGAACCGAATGCACAAATCATGCCATACTTTTCTGCAGTGTCCCTAATAATGCTTATTGTTTCCTTCATTATTTCTTTGATTTCTTTCTTATCTTTTGTCATCAGGGTATTGACTCTTCTTTTCTCCCTAAACATTTTAGCACAAATCTTCTTCAAAGATTCTAAGTTATCTGGAGTTAGAGAGGGTGCAATATCTTTATATGCTTTGTTTCCTATCTTCTCCTCTAACTCAACTGCCTCTACTCTTCTTTTCCTCAGTCTTTCCCTCTAACTCAGCTTGTACCATTTACAAACATATCATAACCAGTATAGATAGTTGTAGCAGACATAGAATTCTCTTTGTTGGTGAAGTAGATTTTGCGGCCAATTGTTATAGATGCATACTTCACAGTTGGGTTTTTAATAGGTTTTTAAACACCATGATGTGCTTACAGAGTCTGGTGACACCTTTAATTGTTTCCTTGTTTATCAAGTGTGATTCATTAGTCCATAAGAACTAATCATGCATTCTACTAAGAACCGGCTTTACATACGGGTCATCCACTGTAGTACTGAAGTTTGGAAAATTGTTCCAACAATCCAGCTTCATCGTCATAAGATTTGAGTACTTAGGTTTTAACCAAAATTTATCATCAGTGAGTTCATTCATCCATATATCAATCAGTTTGATGTGATTTAATTCTTATGAATTAACCCTAATGTACATTGTGGTATCCTCTGTCGACATGACGTCGTGAGGAATTGAAGAGAAAGCGCCCATAGGTTCATCCTCGAAGACCTTCATCGAATATTTTTTGTAGGAGGGCCTAGGTCTTTCTGTTGTTTGTACAACTATAGGAGTCGCCATTTTCTATATTCTAAACACTTAAAAATATTCAAGAAAGAATTTCCACAAACTCGCAATAGCACATAATCGAAAATACCTTTTTCTTCGCAAATACCCGAAACTAGGGTTTGCACCAGTCGCTCCTCAATTCACTCTAAATCGCTTCAAACTGTTCTCTGCTTATTTCGAATGCACAAATGATCGAAATGCCTTCACAATTTCACTTTATAGATTAATGTGATGCCCTAACTCACATTTAATGCACTTGAAATTTGAAAAAGCTGCCAAATTTTCTTAGTTGTGCTATAAAACCCTAATGTGCTCTACAAACAAGCATACATGCCTCTTTTCTTTCGATTTCTTTTCCAAAACCTCGGCATACTAATTTCTTACGACTTTACTTCATGTCTTGGATCTGACACACTTGCAATCGAGGGGTTTTAAGGATTTTTTGCTAAAGCTCCCCCTAAGACCATGCTACGTCTAGTTACCGGAGGAATCATCTGCATCGGATGAGGGTACAGACGCATTAGTAGTCTTTGACTCTTCTTTCTTTTTCCATACTTTACTCATCTCCTGCTTGACTTCTTCCTTGTCAACCTTCTTCTCAAATTCATTCTTCTTTTCCAAAGCAGATTGTTTCCCTTTTTGCTTCTACATACCTTTGAAATATGTCCTCGTTTGTTCTAATTATAACAGACAACATTTATTTGAGTTGATTGACTTCCACTAAACCTTGTTCTACATTGATTTGATTTATGCCCATATTTATTGCAGTTATAGCAGTAGCCAGCAAAGGATTGATTCATCCTTCCTCCATTAAACCAGTTCATTGTTTGAGTTCTGCATTCACTAGCTCTATGTCCAAACTTATTACAAACATAGCATTGTTCAAGGAAAGAACCAAAAAACTGATTCATCCTGCTTTTACATTCAGTTGCCTTATGCCCAAACTTGTTACAAGAAAAACAAATGCCATTAAACGATGGGTACCTTTGTGCATTTGGTTGTCTGACAGGTGGTTTTCTTCCTGGATTCCTTTTCTGCTTTCCTTTGTCTTGAGACCTTTCATTATTTACAGCTTTAGAGCTTTCACCTATTTCTAATCCCAATCCTCCTTTGTCTTTAGAAGGTTTATGTCCATCAATCAATTCATCAAGCCTCGTAGAGCTTGTCTTGAAACTATCCTCACATACTTTTGCCTTTTCCAGTTATGCTCTCAAATTCACTACTTCTTGTTCAAGCCTAGAACATTCATCAAACTTGTTCTTTATCTCTGTATTCAAGCACTCTTCAATTATTTTGTTTTCTTCCACTTGCAGCTTCAGTCCGGTAATGTCTTCATTTGCTTGTTTCAATTGGTCACTAACTTCTCTATGTCTCTCTTTAAATTTCTTTAGTTGTTCCTTCAACTTCCAAACACATTCATTTGCCTCATCAAGATTCTCTTTTAGATCTTTATTCTCATTTTCAACTTTGTCAAGATCATCAAGAGCAGTCTGGAGTTCTGCATTATCTTCCATCTATTCAATCTTCAAGATCCCCCTCAAGTTGTTAGAATTCTCCAGAGGAACCAAGCTATGATACCAATTGTTAAATATCCAATATACTGAGAGGGGGGGGTGAATCAATATATTCTTAAACTTATTGAATAGATACCATCCAATCAATCCTAAACATATGATAATTAAGATAAGCAGATTCATCAACAGAACATGAACGCAATGCACAAGAGACACCAAAATTTTTACGTGGAAAACCCAGAGTGGGAAAAACCATGGTGAGGATTAACTCACAATATAGTATAACTAATTATAAGATATTACAAAAGGGGTGGCTCACTGCCAGGACTCACTGTCCAAAATGAGAGGCTCACTCCCTACAAAATAAAGTAACAAAAATGGCTAACCGCCAGAATGAACTAAGGGAAATACACCTCAAGTGCAAATTCAGTTCCTTTGTAATTCAAGAAAAGTCACATGCCAGCAGATCATACTTCACCCTTTTCGCTTCCATCTATAGTCTGCTAATATTCGCTCAACACCATCTATGCCTCTCTATATCCAACTCCACAAAAGCATCTTGTATATATATTTTTGATTGTCAAGGATTACAATCAAGTCGGATTGACAAATCTTTTCAATCAATAATTCAAACATGTGGCACACTATAGCTTGTCGGCATGGATTATACAACCAAGATTTAATCCATTACATCTACTGTATGATAGGTCGGCCAGCAGTAGACCTAATAGCAAAATTGTGTACAACAAAAATGATACCGGAGATAACCATGAACAATTGTGCTTACGAGTTCATGTTCATGTATGCATTTCTTAGTCACAGACTATTTCCCAAAGATTGAAGTAGCAACTATTTACTGGAGAAGATTCTCAAGCAAAATACCAAAGGCTAGTCCTATATTATCGATGCAGAATATAGGATTGATGTGACTTAGTTGCAATCCATATATCATGGTGACATCAATGACAATAAAATTGTTAACAAGGGATATGATCTTCATTCTTCCAACATTTAGGACTGTCTTCATCGATGAGTCCCATAAATTGGTGTTGGACGCTTTCTATCTATGTGTATTATGTGTATCTCTTAGAGATATTGAATTGCTCTGCAGTTTTTTGTATTGTTGCAGTTGATCAAGAAGGGGAGAAACTCACTTTTTTGTGGATGTAGCCAATTTGGTGAACCACATAAATTCTATGTTTTTGTGTGTTAATTTTTGTGACTATTTATATTGTTAAAAAAATGCTATTCATTTATTTGTTTTAATTTAACAACTTTATTATTGCCTTTTCCTTCAATAACAACACAAACAATGATATAATAGTATTTCACATGGAAGGTGTTGCTTTGTCTACACCTAATACCATGATTGTGTCGAAGCAAGGAAGATGCAAGGATAAACTACATGTTGTAAACATTACCCACTCGTTGAGAAATGATGATTTCTTTTGGTTACAAAGATAGAGCCATAGATTAGTTCATTACTTGGAGCCATTTTATACATTATCTATTGTTAAGGATTATCAATGCCTAACAACTTACGTGCTACCAAAGATTAAGAGGAAGTACCCTTGATAGAATTTATGCACCATAGGAAGGAAGATTGTTGTTAGAAACTATAGTTGAAAATGCTATGATAGAAACATATGCAAAATTTAGAAGAAATAGAATGTGAGTTATCTGACAAAATGTCTTATCAAATCTTCACCCATATGTCATGCATACAAACAATTTGATAGAATGTTTGAAAAATAATTTCACCTACATGTTAAAAATATAAATCATATTTAATCACACTCCAAAATATTTTTCATGGAGTCATATCTCATGCAAGATCTTTAAATTTACAAGTTTAAAGACAAAGCTAATCTATTCAAACTCTCCAATTTCAACAATCGGTATCAAAGCAAGAAGATCAATGAAGAGTTGAAGTTGAAGAATAGATCCAAAAGAGATTGTGAGAGGTCAAGTGAAGAAAGACATCCATTGGAGGATCATGCTAATTTTAAAGTTTTCAAATAAGCCTTAGAAAAGGCCACAATATTCTCATAAGATCGCAAGAAAAGTTGTAGACAAGACAAAGGGGATCAGTGGATTCCCAATGGTGGTTGCCAAGGGAGGAATACAAATTATTGTGATTTTCTAAGATGCAAAGTACAAGACTAAAAACCAAGGAGAAGAGATCAAAAAGTAGAAGGCAGAACGCAACAAAGGAAAGTTTGCTAACTCTAACAAAAGAAATCATGGATCTATAGCTAATCACGGTTTTTGGTAAAGAAAAGAAAAAAATTAATGCTGCTCTAACTCAGATTTTTGTAGAAGCAGGTCATAGAAATAGTCAAAGCCCTCCCAAAAAGAGAAATCGCAATCGCCAAAGAAGACTAGTGCCAAAGTAAATGTAAATTGCACTTGTTTTTTTTTTAAGAGATTTTTTTGTATTTATTAAAAGGAATCACAAGTCTTAAAGCTCGCCAACACCTCAAAAAATTATAGGAGATAAAATAAAAAAATAAAAACAAGAAAAAAAGTGCAATCACTACATTGAAAGCCACAACAAAATTGTGAAAACATCACCTCACCTCTTTTGCCTAGTCTTCCTTAACTGTGATCTATCTTCTTGATAGTTAGAACTTCCTCCAATTGTTGCAGTAGTTAATTTTCTATTGCATTGGTTGCTTCACATCACATCATTTCCTTTGACAACTACTCATAAATGTTGTGAACTACCTTTTCTAGGGGTGACTTCCTTTTCTAGGGGTGACTTCCTTTGTTTGAAATTGAAAAAAGGTTGTTTACAACATTCATGAGTAGTTGTCAAAGGAAATGATGTGATGTGAAGTACCCAATGCAATAGAAAACTAACTACCACAACAATTGGAGGAAGTTCTAACTATCAAGAAGATAGATCACAGTTAAGAAAGACTAGGCCAAAGAGGTGAGGTGTTGTTTGAAAATCACAACTTTCAAGAAAGTTTTAGTTTGCTTTGAAATCCATTTGGAATAAGAAGAAAATCACAACCAATAAAGAGTGAAGGTGCATGAAGTTGCGAAAGCATCGTCATCAAAGAGAGATACAAAATTTGATCATTGTAGCATAATGAATCACACTCAGTTGTACAAGTAGAAGTACCAAATAATTTTTAATCATTTGTTCTAGTAAGAAAGATTGATACAAGAGTGAAGAAAGATAATGAAATTTTGATGTTTGAAAAGGATATTTTGGAAGAAGAATTGGTAAAAGTTAAAAAGAAAAAAATTAAGAATTAGAAGAAAATTTGAAGTTATTTGATAAACAATCTAAAATCCTTACAAAGGAAAATAATTCTCAAAGGGATGAAATATCAAAATTGAAATAAAATAATATGTTAGATCAATTACTTGAAGAATACCTAAAGGAAAATGTGTGCCTAAGGTGTAGTGCCTCAAGTGATACATTTGTGTTATTCACTTGATGAATCAATTGATATATGTGATATAACTAAATATAGTGTAAAGTTGGAGATAACAGTGTTTTTGAATTTATAAATCATGTTAGTTTTAATGATAATAACAAAGGATGTTTTGCAAAAAATGTTAGTTTTAATATTATGAAAAGAAAAGTTATGATGGAAAAAGTTTGGGAAAATATGGGAAAAGAATTAGAAAGCCAATTAAACCAAGTGTGAGGCTAAAAAATAAAGGCAATCGATATATTAAAAGTAAAGAATATACAAATGATGTTACAAGTAATATATTTACAAACAAGCCAATTCAAAAAATGCAATGTTTTCAATGTTCTTAGTAACAGGCAAGGACATCAAAAGGACATGTGTTGAGATCTTCATCCTTGTACTATTTGTGGATTGAAGAATCATTCTAAAAAATTGTGTTGGAACAAAGAGTGGAAGAAGCAACCAATGAAAGATAGTATACAGATGAATTATGAATGGATTGGACTATTTAATTGGTAAAAGATCACAAATATGTTCAAAATGTTAGACAAGCATAAATAATCTCATGTCAAACAAAATAACAATCAAACAAGGGTTGAATGTTTGAGTTGGGTGACTAATGATTGTTTGTTATGACTCAAAGGAATTACTATCTTACTAGATGTTTTTTTTATTTATTATAGGAAAATAGGTTTTGAAGGGGTCTCGAAACCCTTTACAACATAGAACATCTAGTACACAATTGAAAAACAACAAAAAATAATAGCCAACAAAGATAGACTACCATGAACAACAACTAAGCTATCACAAACCAAATACAACCAAAAACACATATAATTATAGCCAAGGCTTCAACAAGACAAATAAAGATGGCCAACTACACCACCCCTAGACCATTCTGAACACTTTGAGCACCCAAAACTTGGGTTTGGGAAGCACAAGCATGTTTAGGATGACTTCTTTTCCTTATTTAGACAATATTCTATGTAAAATTATCCTCCAAAGACTCAAAACAAGGGGATAGAGAATGTCCATCCTATGTTATCCCCAAAGGTGAAGAAATAAGAGTTGCATGCTTATCTGAAGCATCCAATAAAGCATGATATGTTGATTTGGCCCCTAGCAACAAAGGGTCCAAAGGTGAATCAATTGAAATGATTCCCAAAGAAAACCCATAAGGATTAACAAAGTCACCTCAACCCTCGAGGTCAAGTCCTCCTCCAACACCTCATCCTCGGAGTCAAAAAAATTACCAACCATCAAATACTCACTTTGAGCATTTCTCCACCAAGTCACCTCACCTTTCTTGCAGCAAGAGCTGGGGCAATCTGAAACAAAGTGCGATAGAAAAGCATATCCTACAATGAAAGGGGAGACCCTCATTGTCAAGTGTTTGAGTCCATGATCTATCCCCAACAAGCAGCATAATATCCCCAAGCAAATCTTTACAAGTGTCAATATCCATGAGAATGTGAGCATACGTAGTATGGCCATAGTTAACTAATAGGAATTCCTCCTATAAAAAATAACCAAGATCAATTCCAATAGATTCAAAACAAGAAACTTTCCAAAAACTGAAGAGGAAGATTGGGAAGTCTAACCCAAATAGGCAAAATAGTTAAGGATTATGTAAGAAGGTTGAAGGATCGAAACCAAGGTTTGAGAGAAAGGGAATGCTTTCCCCACAACCAAACCCCACCCTCCAACACTTGCATCCTATCATCACTCGACTAGAAGGATAGCACAGAAAATCCCACGCATAATGGTAGAGTTCAATCTTGCCCTCAATGAGGATTCTCCAAGCATCTAGAACCCATTTGTTCAAATCAAGGAGAGAAGGCCCAAAACCATTGAATTTGCATATGACAGCATGGCATGTAAAGTATTCTTTGTTCTCTAAAACCTCTCGATCACATATAACAACAGGGGAAAAAGAAGAGCATTGCAAGGGTTTCCCTCGCTGAGAAGGGCAAGTTGATCCCAACAAAAAGCTAGAACCTCCTTTAAGAAAACCAATCTGAGCAGCCTTCACATGCGAATGCTTCACTCTGAGCACAAGAGAGGAGAATAGGGTAGAGTTTCCTAGACCAATAGAAGATGCCACCACCAGTCACCACAAGAGTAGAATTGACATGTAAGGAATGCAACACTAGAGGAGGGAAGTCGTGCAACAGGATATCCTTAGCAGCAAGGGTGTTCGAACCAAGGATAGCATCAAAAGACCCAAGAGTAGAGACAAGACACGACCCAAGAGTAGAGACAAGACACGACCCAAGAGCAAAGACAAAACATTGCCCAAGAGCGGGAATGACATACATTTTTATTTTTTGCAGCAAATAGCCATACTATCTTACTAAATGTTATTAGTGAAGTAAACATATTAATACCAAGTATCATTTCATCAAGAGAAATAGTAAACAATTGAGGAATCTACTTGGAGTTTTGTAGATCAAAAAATCAATTGGTAGATATATTCACAAAGGCACTAGCAAAAGAGAAATTTGAATATTTAAGAAAGACTTTGGGATGCCTAAGTAGCTAGTGGTAAAAATTAAAGGGGAATGTTGGAATAAACAATTAATTTCTCCCACCAACCATTAAATAATTTCCACTTGAAATGAAAGAAAAATATGTAAGTGGTGGAAAAATGGGTAAATGGATGGAGAATGTATGCACCTACACTTTCTCTATTTCATTAGGAGAAAGAGATCCCCAAAGGTAGGATTGACTTTCAACCCTTAGGTGAGTCAACCCTATTAGAGATCTTGGCTATTTTCCTTATGACAAGACGGGGTAAATATGCCTGAAATGTACTTTGGGGAGAAAAACTAAAAATACTAAATGAACTCAATTATGCAATGTGAAATTTGAATGATCAACTTAAAGCACAACACAATCAGAAACAGTAGACTTCCAACAAATCTAAGAAGGGTAAGTTGATGCGTACCAGTCACCAAAAGTTGTTGTTGAGTGTCCTGGGATAGATTTTCTCTAGGGTGAATGGATTTTGCTACACAGATCCAAAATCTGATTTCACAGTCCTCTTCTCCTAGATCTGCACTCTTGATTCCTCGAGATCTCACTGTCGGAAAGTCGAAAATAAATTCTACAAGCAAGATTTTGTGGCTTGACAACTTTGATGACAACTTTACAAAATTGCACCTTTGATCCAATTTCAATCCTTCACCTACAAATTTGCAAATATAAAGAGAGAAAAATTGTTTCTTTTTGGTGAATGGAGGTTTGCCTTGGTCAAACCCCATTTTGGTAATTAAACCTTGAAATGAAGTAATGATAAAAAGAAGGAATGATGAATGAACACTAGCTTGTTGCAACTCACCAAACCCTTTAATGGTTGCCCTTGGAGGACTGAAGTCTAACACATCTCTCCAAGGATTAGATCTTGCATGAAATGGCTTGATTGGATGCTTGATTTGGTGCTTGAATTTTGACTTAAATGCTTGAAACCTACATCACAATGTTAGCTCCAAAATATGCATAGATGAAACTAACTTTGACATGATGCTTGAGATCTTGAATTATGATGAAGAAGACTGATAAATCTGCTCTTGAATGCTCTTGACAATAATATTTTCTATAGGAATGTTCTCATAAAAATTCTAGGATTGCTTCTAGGTTTGAATTGATAAAAAGACCTTATATTTGTACGTAATTTTTTAATTTCCTAACAATTAAAATTCAAAAGCCAACAATTGCAACTTGAATTTGAATCATAAAAATGCCGCCAAAAACATATTTTAAATTGGGTTATGGGATCTAAAGGGGATCCATTCGCCCTCCTAGGACCTAAATCGAAGACTCAATTTTTAAGGTATTTAACTTGATGTTTGCAATTGTTTAATATAGGTTCCCCTTTCAGAAAACGGGATTAATTACACTTTTAAATGCATAATTGGGTCAATTAGAGGCTTAATTAAGTCAAATTAATTAAGGGGAGGCAAACAAAGTGAAAAAATGTAAAGAAGTACATTTTTTGTCACTACATTTAGCCCTCACTTTAGTGAGAGTATGAACGTGTGCTCAAACTCACACTAAAGTAGAAAAATAAGCACCAAGAGGGGTCCAACTGTACAAGTGTTAGTGAGATAGAATGAAAATGATCAAGGAGGTGGCCAAGCCCCCAGAATAAAGATCCCACAGCAAACCAACATAAGTACAAAGGAACACACATGTACGTATGATATACATCAACAAGACAAGATACACGAGCATACAATACCAAAATTGATGGAAAAAGAAAGAAAAGAGAAAAAGGTGGGTCAAGCCTCGAATATTTGTCCAATAGGCATGGATCAAGCCTTAGTTGTTTGTCCAAAAAAACATTCACAAGTGGAAACTCGTTGTCCACTATGAAAAAAATATACTCACACGAGCTAGTAAAATCTATTGTCCACTAGGTGAGCCCCTAAAAGTTGGTTGATGGAAAAGTAATGCTAGGTCTACAAGCTCCCATATGTCAACCATACCAAAATGTATACCTCCTGATAACTTTGATAAGGAACCACACAAAAAGGTTCCATGAGACTAGCAAACTACGTTATGCTAGACACTCATGAAAAAACAAAAAGGCTACAGTGACAAGCAAGTTGTGTTATACTTGGCGACCATGATAAAAATTGTAAATGCAATAGGATAAGATATTCAAAGGGGTTTTTCTTAGTTCACGAAAGGGGGACCATCATTATTAATGTCACCAAGAGAGGACTAATTGAGATATAAAAGATTCACAACTTACAGAATGCAAGTTGTAGCATTACTACTAAGAGGAATGTCATATGCCAAGAAAGGTCACACTCTTGAAGGACATCAAACCCAAATCCACCAAGAAGAAGACACGTCACATGAATTAAGAAGACCACATTTTGAAAAGGGAATATGCAACAAATGAGTAACGTGTATACCCCCACTTCAAAGAAATAGCTAAACACCATGATGTGAGAAATTACTTTAAATAGAAAAATGATAAATACCAATACATGAGAGCTTTATTCGGAAAGTCCTATGTAAAACATATGTTTTAGAATAGAGCTACGTCATGAAAGGAGGTTTCCCCCCATGTGTAATCCTAAGATAACACATAAGGGATCCACATATTTGAGGTCAACATATTTCTCTGCTACAGTGATATAATCGAGCTCGAAATCGTCATCATTCCCCAAATGAATCATGGAACAATGAGCACAAAGGAAGAATGACACATAAAGAGTGAAAACCAAGAAAAGATTTTGGGTCAACATGGAAGAAACCCAAATGTCTCAACACCTTGTGTCATCCCCAAAATGAAAACACAAGACAAGAGAAAAGATAAAAGTGTACAACATATTGAAGAATGTAGATACAAATAGAATAATTTCACGACAAGTTCGCTTCCTTTGTATCCTTGCACCAACAGACTGAAAAGGGTCATCCAAAGTAGGCTCACAAACATATAAAGACACGCCAAGCAACACGATATGGGGGATCACATTATGCACATGCAATCACAAAGAACATGAAAAGAAAATAAAGAAAAGACTAGTATGGTACATGCAATTCAACCTATAGCAAGTCAACTGCATCCCAGTCTTGTTCATCATATGCGGAAGACAGACAACTAGCCAAAGGGACAATGACAAGTTTCAAACTAGGACAAGGCTATCTATCCCCTTTCCCCCACTAAGTGCGAGACAAGGATGAGCCGAGATGAGTGATGAGAATGGGCTCCTTGCAATATAGAAATGATTTGCATGAAATATAAAACATGTAATATTGAGTATGCTATGATTCTAAAACTATCACATGGCAAGGAGCGAAATGCATACATTCTAAGGAATTATCTCAAGGATATCAAATTCCTCTAGGATACTCTTTAAAGAATTACTCTTCAGTATTATGTCCAAGAGTTCTATGATATTGACAATAAGACATGTTTGTACTTTTTCCTTTTTGATTGTGCTTGATAGGTGGCAATGTTACAAGTCCTTGATTAAGGAGAGTATGTAAATATTTTTCATTTTCAGACATAGGACAAGGGAATTGCAACTACTTGAGTTTATAAGGCCTTTGTCTTTTTCTTGATTGGACAACTTGTTGAGGTGGAAGTGGAGGTGGAGGAGCTAAGGTGACCCTATTATCCTTGTGAGGTATTAATTGGTCTCTTGAAATAATCTTGTGAAAGAGAACACTTTTTCTCTTAGGAGATGTGCAAGGGGGGAGATCTTGATATCCTAACCCATTGGTATCCTCGGATGGTATTTGTTCTAGCAATTGATGGATTTCATGCTCCTTGGTTATGTCACATCTTTGTTTGCTTAAGATCTTAAAGCCTTGACCATAACTCTCTTCTAAGTTAATGGGTGTATCAGTAACTCAGTGAGCATTAGATAGAAGAGTATCATTGTTGTTCTTGTTAACAAGTTCATTAATGATTGATGGTTGAGGCTTTCTTTGTGCTTCAATTTTGGGATGCAAAATGTTGAACATGTCAAGTGATGAGATTGTAGGTGGTTTTTGCATGGATGGATAAAAGGATGCATTGTTCTCAAGGTTGGAGAGAGAGTCTTGTATGAATTGTTGCATATTATCTTCATCTTGACCTAAGATATCCACCTCACGGGGACATTCATTAGGAGGTAAAGCTTCATTAGTAGCCTCAATTTCATTAGGGTCATCACAAAACACACAACTTGAGACATCTACCAAAGATTTCAATGACATCCATATTTTACCAAAACATATGTCCATGATGCAAGAATGAATTTTAATGCAAAGTTTCAAATCTAATAAATGAATATTTTCTAATTTTTGAATGCAAGAGACTAAAAATGATGCCAATTTTGATTTCAAATAATGCACTCAATTTGACCAATAGAACTTAATAGAAGAAAATACAGAATTTTATGTTTTCTAAAATTGAAACACAAAGTTAACAGCAGAAGAAAACAAAGCAAACGAAGACAAATTGATGCCCAAAATTTTGAAAAGACACTTGTACAAGGACTTATTCGCCCTAGGGCGGCGAATGAGTCCTAGGTCAGTGATCTGAAAAATGAAAGTTTGAATTTCTTGCATAATGTTTGAATTCCCAGTTTCAGATTGCAGACTGTGGTTTCAGTGAAAAAAATTTCCAAATTTAGGTGTCCTAATGCAAATGAAATTATGACAAATGATGAGAAAAGTGACACTTTTTGAAATGCAATTTTGACTCAATTTGCTAATGTAAATGATCGAAAATGCACTAATATGCAAGTACTATCAATGTAATATGCATGCAATTTTTTGGATTTTTCAAATTTTAAACAATGCAAAATGCAAATTTAAAACCCTAAATGAAATGTAACTAATGCAATTTTGACAACCCTAAATGGAATGCAAACTAATGCAATGCATACTAATGCAAATCCTAGATCTAAGGTTTTTAATGACCTCCAAATCAGAAATTAAGATGTACAATGTTGCGTTCGCCAAAATGAAATGAAAGAAAAATATGTAGGTGATGGAAAAATGGGTAAATGGATGGATAATGTACATGCACCTACACTTTATCTATTTCATTAGGAAAAAGAGATCCCCAAAGGTAGGACTGACTTTCAACCCTTAGGTGAGTCAACCCTATTGGAGATCTTGGCTATTTTCCTTATGACAAGATAGGGTAAATATGTCTGAAATGCACTTTGGGGAGAAAAACTAAAAATCTAAATGAACTCAATTATGCAATGTGAACCTTGAATCATCAATTTAAAGCATAACACAATCAGAAAAAATGCACTTCCAGCATATCTAAGAAGGGTAAGTTGATGTGTACCAGTCACCAAAAGTTGTTGTTGAGTGTCCTCCTGGGATAGATTCACCCTAGGGAGAATGGGTCCTACTATAAGGATCCAAAATCGGATTTCACAATCCTCTACTCCTAGATCTACACTCATGATTCCTCTAGATCTCACTGTCAGAAAAACAGAAATAAATTCTGCAAGATTGATTTTGTGGCTTGACAACTTTGCAAAATTGCACTTTTGATCCAATTTCAATCCTTCTTCACCCGCAAATCTACAAACTTAAAAAGAGGGAAAAATTATTTATTTTTGGTGAATGGGGGTTTGTCTTGGTCAAACCTCGTTTAGGTAATTAAACCTTGATATGAAGTAATGATAAAAAAAAGGAATGGTGAATGAACACTAGCTTGTTGCAACTCACCAAACCCTTTAATGGCTACCCTTGGAACACTGAAGTCTAACACATCTCTCCAAGGATTAGATCTTGCATGAAATGGCTTGATTGGATGCTTGATTTGGTGCTTGAATTTTGATTTAAATGCTTTAAACCTACATCACAATGTTAGCTTCAAAAACTTGCATAGATGCAAATAAGTTTGACATGATGCTTGAGATCTTGAATGCCGATGTAGAAGACTGATAAATCTACTATTGAATGCTCTTGACAATAATATTTGTTATAGGAATGCTCTCATAAAAATTCTAAGATTGCTTCCAAGTTTGAATTGATAAAAAGACCCTGTATTTATAAGTAATTTTCTAATTTCTCGAATATTGCAACTTGAATTTGAATCATAAAAATACCGCCAAAAATATATTTTAAATTGGGTTTTGGAATCTAAAGAGGACCCATTCACCCTCCTAGGACCCTAAATCCAAGACACGATTTTCAAGGTGTTTAATTTGATGTTTGCAATTGTTTAATATAGGTTCCCCTCTCAAAAAACGGGATTAATTAGGCTTTTAAATGCATAATTGGGTCAATTAGAGGCTTAATTAAGTCCAATTCATTAAGGGGAGGCAAACAAAGTGAGAAAATGTAAAGGAGTGCATTTTTGTCACTACACCACCATAATTAATTAAAGAGGGTAAAGACATTGAATTGTTTGGAGGCATGAACTTACTAGAGGGGATCGCATTTGGTAATTCTATAAAGTTTAAGAATTTGAAAAGACTACTTGAATTTTTTGGTATGATGGAACTTGCAATATTAGCCATTCATTATTGGCCTCAACTCTACCTTAAGGAGCTATGAAGATTAGAAGAAAACCATTGTCAACAATTAGAAACAATTATCTATAGTATATATCATTTAGAAAGAGCATGTTAGTTATACCTATTTTCACAATTTGGCCATTTTAGTCAACCTTGTCTCTATTCATTTTATCACATTTTCTTCACTATTTCCACAAGAAAAATTTCATTATAGCATCAAAGACATGCAGGTTCATATACCATCCAAAAAACCATATAAATTAATCTACAAACTTTCAACCACTATAAGGGCCACTTGAATTCCATCCAAGTAAAGGCATGAGATTTACAATTGGAGCATTTATATTTGGAATATGCAGCATTATTTACAAAGATTATTGCTAAATCTAAAAGTTTGTAGTGTTAATTGCAAAGATCATTACTAAATCTAAAAAGTTGTAACATTGATTGTAGATATCATTGTTGAATCTAAAAAGTTGTAGCATTGATCGCAAAGATTATTGTTGAATATAAAACGTTGTAGCATTCATTGTAGAGATTGTTGTTGAATCTAAAAAGTTGTAACATTAATCATACAGATTGTTGAATCTAAAAAGTTGTAACATTGATCACAGAGATTGTTGTTGAATCTAAAAATTTGTAGCGTTGATTGTAAATATTGTTGTTGAATCTAAAAAAAATTGTAGTGTTGATCACAAAGATAGTTATTGAATCTAAACAAATTTGTAGCATTGATTGCAAAGGTTGTTCCTAAATTTGTGAAGTTTTTTATCACAAAGATCATTGCAAATGACTTCACTTCCTTTATTGATAGAACTATGAAAGAAATCTTGCTATGGATAGTGATGAACAAAGGTAATTGAGAGTGTTCAAAACAAGGATAAGTTTGTATACTTTCATGAAGGCATTGGTGTTAAATATTCTTCATTTGTACATGGGTAGCTAATAAACCTATTTGTTATAAGTGGCCCTCATCATCTAATTAAATTGTGTGATTAAATAAAGTTTATAAGGGAGTGTTAAAAAATATATATATATTTAATCACGCTCCAAAAATATATATGGAGTCATGGTTGATGCAAGAGGCACATTTGCGCACATATATTATCTAGTTAATGTTGAACGGACTTGATAACTGAGAGGGGGTGAATCAATTATTATAAAACAATCTTCTTGATCTTAATCAATCCCAAGCAAACTTCAATCAATCAGATAATGATCTAATAGATATGAACATGAAAG
Source organism: Sequoiadendron giganteum (assembly GCA_007115665.2). NCBI lineage: Eukaryota > Viridiplantae > Streptophyta > Pinopsida > Cupressales > Cupressaceae > Sequoiadendron > Sequoiadendron giganteum. The sequence continues at coordinate 287,781,192 of CM021102.1, read as the reverse complement.
CACATTACAACACCATGCACAAAGAACACCAGAATTTACGTGGAAACCCAAGAAGGGAAAAATCATGGAGAATGCTAATTCTCAATTATAAAACACCGATTAAGGTGACACCGGATAAGGTGATTTTTACAAGGGCTCACTACCAAAATGCTCATTGCGGGTAAGGCTCACTGCCAAGTGGCTCACTATCGATGGGCTCACTGCCCGGCTATTACAACCAAAGATAAAAAGGCTCACTGCCAAAAGAGAAAGGCTTACTGCCTACGAAAAACGGCTCACTGCCAGAAGAATGATGAAAGGGAATCCACTGCTAAAATAATTGTCACCAACAGTCGCATCGGAAGAAACTCACAGTTTGTTGTCGCTGGTATACCTTCACACAATGTCAAGATTTTAGATTCGCATTCACCACACTTGCTTTCATCGAACAAAATCAACTTTTACTTATACCATTCCATGCCTTCATGATCTTCCCAAGTCGGCCAAACACAATTCCATTTCATGCTTCCATAAACTCCTAAGTCAGTCGAACACAATTTGAATTAGGTCACCACAAAAACATTCCCACGGTGGAAGGGAATGAAACGTGGACCACACATAACCTCCTCGCTCAAATCAACACACTATATATTAACCATGATATCCAGAACCAAGGAGTAGGATATACACATTACAATGCAAGCAATGTTCTAAGACACGCTAATCACTTTCCAAATCAGTCCAGACCCATAAGAGTGTATCTCATTATGTTGCAAAATGAATGGGACCAAGACAAGCACAACCAAAGATAGATCATCACAACACAACATCCGGAGCACGCCAATCCAGATCACCAAAGCATCAATACAATCAACCAAGATATGTTGACATCAATGACAACCCTTAATGAAAACAATCAACAGCATCACATTCCAACATTTAAAGATCTTCGGGTTTAACAAGTTTAGAGATAGAGCTAATCTATTCAAGCTCTCCAATTTCAACACTATAGAATTAGTACAACAATTATTTAATAAAGTGCATCATGGACAAGGGATGTGAAATGTTTGATTCATGTACCTCGTCAAACGCATTGATTGTAATATATACATGAAATATTTTTATTGAATCAATCCAAAAAATATATTAGCAAATGCAACCAATTGAGTGGGTTTTAGAAGATGAGGCTTACAATGACGCAAGTGGAGAGATTAAGGCAAAATTTGGCAACACATGTAAATGATTTGACGAAATGCACTAACAATCATTTGATAGTCATTTATATGAAAATTAAATCATATAAATTAAGCATTCAATCATAAAGTATGTAGTGTTATTTTTGTTTATTTGTTTTAATGAATTAATATTGTACACTCATTCTAGGGGCCAAACAACATTATTAGTGATTATAAATTAGTTATGAGTTAGTGAGGAGAAATGAACACTATATATACAAGTTGTTTCCAATTGCTAGCGTTTTTCATCTTAGAGGTTTTTCTTCTCAACACAACTGCTAAAAGGGGTTGTAAGGAGACTTTGTGCTCCTAAATTCAAAGCAATTTGAATTTTCTAAACTTTGTGTCATTATTTTCTACATGGGTTGCATGTTCTTTACATGTTCAATGTGTAATCATTTCATTGTATTCCTCTTGCACTTTGGTATATAGGAAATGTGATAGACTTTGTTCTTGGATTTTGAGGAAATAGGAAAGCACTATTAAACTGTCATTGTGCTCTTCATTTATTGCAAATTATTTGTATGTAGTGTGTAGTTGATTCCTCACCTGTTTCTTGTTCATTGAAGGAGTAAACCTCAAGCATTCTTTCCCTCTCTTGCTAATATTGCATGCATGAATCGAAGGACTTTGTGTCTCTTCTAGTTGCTTTTTGTTGTTTCTTTTTTTCTTCTCATCATCCTTCTGTTGCAAGGTGTGCGCCCTTGGTCTCCTTGGTTGTTTAGCGTGGCGCTCGGATTCATGACATGGTTTAATCGCCTCCCGTGGATCTTAACTTTGGCTTGTATCGAGCATTGGCAAGTCGATCTTTTGGTGCAACGCCAAGGCCAACAATTGGTATCAGAGTTGGTCACAGGTTCGAATCCCTCGCTTGCGTTGGGGGGGATTGTTGCAAGGTGTGCGCCCTTGGTCTCCTTGGTTGTTCAACGCGGTGCTCGGATTCGTGACATGGTTTAACTACCTCCTGTGGATCTTAACTTTGGCTTGTATCAAGCATTGACAGGTCGATCTTTTAGTGCAACGGCAAGGCCAACACCTTCCCACTTTCATTTGAGGAATCTTGAAAAACATCTCATATGAGCATGTTTAGGGTTTCCACCTATCCCTTCTTTTTCCCATTTTCATGTTCCTTCTGTATTTTCTAGTTAAAAGTACACAAAAATCCTTAAAAACCCCATCATACAAGGGCATTGTCCCTCTCAAACATAAAAAAAACTGCTAATATAATAGTGATTTCTCCAATTATTGTGAGCATGTATCATTTCCCATTGGGCAAATCACTAAATTCAACAAAGCTTTGCAATGAAAAATCATGTTACCTAACAATGTCAGGGTCACCTTTTCCATCATTCATTTAAAATTGAGTTGTCACAAAATCCATGGGCAATGGATGTCACAACATCAAAAGAAAGTGGTTATGTCTAGCATTGTCAAATTCATCCGTATCCATTTGGCTTTGCACCCACTCTCTTTACTTCATCTATTTGTGAAATAGTTCATCTAGGGTAGAGAACGAGATGGTGACTAATTAAGTTTGAAAACCACTATGTGGTGTGTATGTATATGTATAGGAGGTATGAAGGATGGATGAAATAATGGCTTCGAATAAAGGCATGTAAGCAAAAAGGTGCATAAGGGTATTTTGGGTGTGGGATGTGGCATGGAGTATGGAAGTGGTTTGGCTAAGTTAGGTAACAATAGGTCCAGTAGTGGTGGATGAAAGGCATGGAAATGCGGTGCAATGGAGGGATATGGCCAAGAGGTAAACCAAATGGTGAACTGTACATGGAAAAGGGGTAGGTACTAAATGGTGAGAGACCATTGGCCATGGTACTATGAGGATGATTAGTGGGGAAGAGGTAATGGTAGAGGATAGGTCTATGGTAGAAATGGGAACGGAAGTAGATGCACTAGTCAATATAGAAGTAAATCTAGCATAAAAACTTGCAAAGCCTCTAGCTCATATAGCTTATTAGCAAACACATCAAAAAACATATCCGCTAATTGTGTAGGATTTTTCGCATTAACCAAACTAGCCAACTCAATTGTAAAATCTTGAGTGTTCACATAAGCATCAAATGGTCATATTCATTGTTCACAATATAAGCATCAAAATTGGCTTTGTTCTCATTGATTTAGGCCATACTAAGGTTTAGAAAAGCACTAGTTAATAGTATAAATAAAAGATATGAAATAAAGATCAAAAGAACACTTTTAGATTAAAAAAAATTATTGAAAATATCAATGTTATGTCATTCGAAAGTGATGACCTAATGTGAATGGTAAAAAAAGATATCACAATAATGCACACAAACCCTGATAGAAAAGACATATTAGTGAAAAAGCAAATGAGACAAGATTTGAATCTAATAATGAATGTTAATATAAAAGAAAATAAATTTGAAAACCCTAATAAGAATAAGAAAACCTAGAAGCAAACTAGATCACATAATATCAAATGGGTTCACCAAAATGTAAAGGAATATAAACTTTTCTTAAGAGTTAACGAAAGCTAATTAAATAAATGCAATTAATCAAGTACAAATTAGCAAGTAGATTAAAACTAAATATAGCTCAAACAAAATTTTCTAATAATTTGCAACGATTGAATTAGTAAGGATTACTCCCCTATCATGGCTTCAACTGTGGCTTCCAAGGCGCATGGCTACAATGCTTCTCCAAACAAATGCTCCTCATATGTAACAACTCAAAGCTTTATCTCTCAATGGCAATCATTATCAATGCCTTACCTTACAAGTTGACCTATAGGTAACAAATAACAATAAATCAAGGCCATCATGGGTTGTTGGCACTATTTTAAATCACGACACTATGTTTGTTAGGGTCTTGAGTCCTAGATCTACTAGGTGTTGCTCTTGCAATCTTGTTGACAACAAGGGCATGGTTTCTTCCACCTCTCCTTTCCCCAACCTCTCTACTCGTGCTTGATGCTAATGTTGGAGATTTGGACTCTCTAGCTTCTTGTTCTTTCAAATGCACCAATGGAGGGCCTACATCTCTTGTTTGAGTCTTTATGGCTATTAGCAAGGGTAGGGCAGATTATGGTCGTTCCTCTGCAACTAAGGCTGGCACGAGGACTCCCCTTTCTCACCCTACTCTACATGGAAAAGCTTTGCCTCTTTCTTGCTCAAATTCTTTATGGACAAGATATGATTGATAATGTTTTTTTATACTCAACAAAGTTTGATCTACAAATTTAATCAATTATGGCCTTCTCTCTGGGCCCTCACTGATGGTTCAATTGAGCTTTTTCCTTATGCTAAGGACTTCTTTATCACAATCTTTCATACTCCATAGGACATTTGATTGGTGCAAGATGGTAGGTTGTGGATGTGGGATGAGCATTCCCTCTCTCTCAAACTGTGGTTTCATTCCTTCAATCCTATGATGGAATCTCTCAATATTGTGCCAATTTGGGTGAGGTTGTCTTATCTCCCTCTCCAATTCTAGGGAAAATCTTACTTAGAGGATATCAGCAATGTTATCGGTCAACTTCTAAAGGTGGATTTTTCCACATCTAACATCTATCACTCTACTTTTGCCCATATTCTAGTGGACATTGGCACTTTCAAGGCTCTTCATGGGGATGTTATCTTAAAGGTTGAGATAGGCAATGGATTCAACTACTTGATTATGAGATCCTACTATTCTAGTGTAGACGATGCCTTGCTATTAGATATCTTGATTCCAAGTGTCAACACTCACCATAGGAATGCAGCTCAACTACTTGGTGGAGGAATGCCCTCCCTAATCACTTGATTGTGGACATTTTTGTTGGATACAACTCTTCGGTTGAGGAGCCTCCTTGTCCTACCCCTTGATGGTGGATAACATTGTGACCTTGAAAGCTCCTCCTTTGGTGGCATCCCCTAGGGCTGCTATGGCTCTAGTGATTTCATTGCTCCTTAATAGGACTTTCTTTCTAATCCAATTTTGGTGTCTTCAATGTTTATTCTCATTGCCTAGCTAGTGGGTCATGGGGGATTCTTACTAATAATCACTCTAGGAAACATACGACAACTTTGGTTAGACATTCTTCCTCATCACATGAGGTGAGTTTGGATTTGGAGGCAAAGGACTCCCCCTTCTCTCCATGTTCGAATTCTCTCCATGTTCGAATTCTCTCCATGTTCGAAGGAGTTAGAAAATGGTGTCATGGACGATCATTCAAAGAAGGAAGAGAAGTCTTACAAAATATGGTTCAAATTCCCATCCATGAGTTAAGGGTGTGCAAATTACAAGGGAGGGGACAAGCATAGTGTAGGTTGGGTGTATTGTTTCCCTCTAGCTACCTAGTGCAACTGTGTTGTTGAATGTCTTTTTTGGTAATTGTTGCATTGCATTTGCAAAAGGTTCTAGGCCCTTTCAAAACATGGTCTTTTAGTTATCAAATTTGTTTTTGTTCGTTAGTTGTCTATATGTTGATGTTTTGATGTATTTGGATTCTATGAGCCCATCAAAACCTATTATGTACAAGGTTTATGGTCCCTTCAAAACAATTGATACAAAAACTCAACAGTCTAATCCAAAAACAACAATCAAAATTATGGAATATGGAAATTTGGTATCATTAACAGTTGAAGTAGTAAAGTAAATGGCATTAGACAACGATACTTAGCTCTATGGCAAAAGAATGATTGCCTTTGGAGAAGATTTTGATATCCAATGGGTGCATGCTCAAAAAACAATGCCTCTATTAATGAAATGCCTCGAAACTTATGTTTGATCAATGCTTTGTTATGTGGGTAAACGGTCAAATCGAAGTGACTAATAGCTATGGAGAGGTAGGTGTACAATTAAGTGTGATAAATAGATGGATAAGGTGAATGTACATAAATATTTAGGTATGAAGATTAGGTAGGGGCTAAATACATAGGAATATGTGTATAGAGATGAATTAAAGATGAATTAAAGCTAAAAGAATGGGCTTGACTTCACAAAAGATCGTGTTGTTTATCACTATGCACATGCATCAAGACATTTCTTCAAAATGAAGAAAATAAAAAACAAGAAATGAAATGAGTATGTAAAATTCTAACATTACAATTATATTAGTATGTGTTTACATCAATTTAACCACCCACTAACCATTAATCACTACATAACCTAACCTATGGGTTGTTAGGTCCTACACTAACATTGACCGCTAGCCCCCACTATCAAAGTACTATAACAAGGATTCAATAGAGCAGACATAGTTTGTTTTGTCCAACATGCTTATATTTGCTTTTTTTTGGCCACGATGTTTCCCCCCATCTCACGAGTAGCTTCTTCAGCTACTGTTCAAATGCTCTACACTCAGTTCGTCTGCTAATGTCTCTTGCCTTTTTTTCTTTCAAACTTGAATATCATACATTTGATTGATCTTGTAGTGGAGCTTTATAAATTTCGTGTATAAATTTCATGCCCTCTCTGCATAACGCAATTAGTTTAATCATTTTCCTCTTCTAAGAAAAATCAATATTGGATCAATCGCAAAGACATTGATGAAATACAACAGCCTCTTCTGGATTTTTTTTCATATATGACAGTTTTTTTGGATACTAAAACTTTTTCTCTACTCCCTTGACTATAGAAGGAAGCATACCAAAGCGGTTCTTTTAAGAAATTGTTACTCGATCACTTAAGTAGACCATATCGATCACTTATAGGTGAATTTTTCAATCATATATTTAAGAACAACACACAATAACTCCAAACATCGTTGTATTCAAAGCAAAACCCAACATCTGCCGAATATATCAAACTCTGCCTATTATGGCCATTATCTTATCGTTAGATATCTAAAACCCCACATTTGAAAGCATTCAATTTACCCTTTAGTCTTGAAAGGAACTTCCACGTTGCAATGTGCTCGTTATTTTACAGCAATATCATACTAGAATTAAGTTGAGGAATGTCTTATGAAAGAAATATAACTAGTATATCTAGCTTTGTAGAAAATCTATATAAATAACGCCGAAAGATATATTGCGTGTAAAAAGGACTTAACCATTTGGGTAACCCTGGTCGACCTTTCATCTTTTTCACTTGTAGACAATCTTCCATGCAATAAAATTAGGGGATGCAATCAATCACATAAATCTTAGCTTTGGGGGAGCTTGTTGATACAGTTTTCTCTAATGCAAATGTAAATTTCACAAAGCTTTCCAATACTGACATACAGTAGACCCATTGCTTCCATTCTCTCATTTACCTCTATTACCTGTCAAGTGCACCCATCATTACTTTTGATCATATCGTTACCTTGCTCACAGACAAGAAAACAACAAACACAATACATCTAATGATAACATAGGAAAATACATAAGGCTGCATAGAGATTTAGGTTGTGTTGCTATGACAGTTTGAAATCTTACCACAAGATTTTCATTATTGAACCTCACGACCACGACACTTTTGAGCGAAGCTCTTCATTTCTAGCCACGTGATAAGGGGGTCGATGTTGCTGCAATCCAATTACTATTCACCGTTTTTGTGCACCTTTTCATCACTTACTATTCACCATGGTATTATCATTTTAATAGAAGTAAAAGATGTTTGAAATGTTGTAAATTTTGTTTTTGTAGTGAGAAAACAGAAAACTACATTAATTTGTTGTCCCAACTGTCATGTTATGTTGACTGTGTGGGCATAAGGGCAGAAACCCTGTGTTTTATTTTAAAAGTTATGTTCTACATTTAAGTTTATTTATGTTTGTCATGGTAAAGAGTAGAGGATTGCATCACCCTTGCTCCTTGTTATGGCCCTTATCTCATCAAATCATTTTATTTTGGCCCTAGGCAACTCCATAACAATAGGAATCCTCCTTTCCCTCATCATAAAAGGGCCTATAGATCGAATCATTCACCTTTAAGAAGTAGGCAAAGAGATAGAAAACTCTGTAGACCATTTGGACCTACATTTCTTGCCCATCAAAAGATTCATTAAAAATAGGAAAATAGTAAACTCGCTTTTACAACATGTTCTCATCGAAAGTTCAGGGTTTCTAATGTAGAGCATTCTTTTGTGATGTCCTTGTGGTGTTGGAGGGAAAGAAGTGTGAATGGAAACAAGTGGCGTTAAACAGGTGAGGACATATGCTTTTGTCCTCGCTTAGGCTTTGAACCATATCAGTGTCTATACAAATTCTTCCTGCTTCTTTTGTAGAAGATGCTAATAGATTCAAACTAGGTCTCTTTGTTTAGGAAAAGTTTTTCTAGGTCAACACAAAAGGTTCCTCAAATGTGGCTAGTGTCGATGTGTGTTTATCTGTGCATAATTCGTACTTCCTTTGCACATTCTCAGTGGAAAGGAAAAATATAGTTATAGTTGATACTCATAAAGTTCTGCAGGTCTGTATTTAAATGTTTCGGTGGTTGTAGGTTACCTCTTTTTGTCAAATTCTTTAATCTAGACATATATATTTGCAGATAAAGCAGACGATAACAGCTCTGTTGAATGAATCCGACATGAAAGTAACCGATGAAGTTCTTGAATCTATATTGGATAAGGTGGTGCTACTGAATTCATCTCTATGGTGACAATGCTGGAAGCTTTATTTTTTTGGAATTTTGTCACCATGTTCATTCTATGTAAATTGATTTTGTTTACTTGATTGGATCACAGACATTTTCAGATGCAGATTTTCGTCATGATGGTAAAATTGATAGAGAAGAATGGAAAGAGGTTGTCCGAAACCCTTCTATTTTAAAGCACGTGACTCTCCCTTATGTGAAGTAAGCAACTTTTTGAGCAGCATATTCCTATACATCAAATTTGCAAGAGAATTATATTTGAAGTCTGCTAGATCTCTTTGCCTATGGATCAGAAACTCTATTATATTCTACACAAGTGTTGTGATTTTTGGCTGTGAGCACACACAAAATGATACTATAAAACAATCATGTATTGAACCGTGAGGAGACACAAAAATAAAAACACATGGACGGGCATACATGTTGATGTCAGACTTAAAGTTAATTAACTGTGGCATTGTTTCCAAACCACGGTAATTGATTTTCGGGCATATACGTTGATTGGGTTTGTCTTGCATCCAAAAATACACACAACACTTTTATTTATAAACAATACTCCTAATGAAACCAACTTCTATTCCAACCTACAGATTGCGGGCACTACAGAATTTCAGTAGTTGATTCCGGGCATATATGTTAATTGAGTTTGCCTTGCATTAAAAACACACAGTAGTTTTATTTATAACCAATACTCCTAATGACAACACCTTCTATTTCAGCGTAAATGTCGTGGGAAAGACAGAGTTTCAACAGTTTATTCCGGGTATATATTATTACGCAAGTAATTGGTAAATTAATTGATGTATTAACAATGAGCGAGACGCTCAATAAATAGTTTACAAGATATACAAAACTGGAAAGTTTCTAAAAAGAAACTCCAGATAAGATCGGAGACGATCTTATCTCTATCTTATAATATCTTACAATATTGAGCATTAATAAATAAACATTATTTTAATACCCTCCCTTAATGCTCAATCTATCAACTACACCAAGATGCCCCCTGAATTTTACAAACTTATCTGTACTGAGCGACTTGGTGAGAATGTCTGCTGTCTGATCCTCTGTCGGAACATACAGCAACTGAACTGATCCGTCTTCAACCAGCTTCCGAATGAAATGACAATGAGTTTTCACATGCTTGGTTCGCTCATGGAAGACCGGATTCTTGGCAAGTTTGAGAACTCCCTGATTATCACAGAACAAGGGAGTCGGACCTGCTTGAGATATTTGCATATCTGCAAGCATCCGGCGAAGCCAAACTGCCTCACATGCTGCTTTTACTACTCCCCGATACTTTGCTTCTGTCGAGGAGAGAGCCACTGCCTGCTGCTTCTTACTCGTCCATGTGACTGCACCGGATCCCAAACTGAACACATACCCAGATGTTGATTTCCTGTCATCAACTGAACCTGCCCAATCTGAATCTGTGAACCCACTGAGTTTAGGATCGTGACTCCGAGTGTACAAGAGTCCAAAGTCAGGAGTGCCCTTCACATAACGCAGCACACGCTTCGCCTGCTACCCAATGTTCAGCCTTGGGAGCTGTCATGAAGCGTGATATGTAGCTCACTGCAAAACTCAAATCAGGTCTAGGAGCAGCAAGATAGATGAGGCTGCCTACTAGTTGCCTGAACAATGTTTCATCTACCACAGGTGAATCGGACTTAGCTGACAACTTAAGCCCTTTTTCCATGGGTGTAGAGGCAGGTTTGCAATCCTGCATTCGGAACTTATCCAAAAGACTTCGAGCATACTTGGATTGGGAGATGAAAATGCTGCTCTCTGTCTGCCACACCTCAACACCTAAACAATAATGCAGGAGACCCAAGTCTGTCATGTCAAAAGTTTTGCACAAGTCCTGTTTGATCTCAGTGATCAAAAATGTTGAACTACCAGTAATGATCAAGTCATCCACGTAGACAACAACAAGCAGAATCTCATTACCAGTATTCTTGACATACAGGTTCGAGTCAGATGGACTCCTCTGAAAACCATGATCTGTGAGGTACGTGTCAATCTTAATGTACCAAGCCCGAGGAGCCTGTTTCAGGCCATAGAGTGCTTTGACCAATCTGCATACCTTCTGTTCTTGACCAGCAACTTTGAAACCTGGAGGCTGCGTCATGTATACTTCCTCCTTCAACTCACCGTTGAGGAAAGCACTCTTCACATCCATCTGATGGGCCTTCCAACCAAATTGAGCTGCTAAGGCAAGGACAAGCCGTATGGTACTCATTTTGGCTGTAGGAGCAAAGGTCTCCTCATAGTCAATGCCTTCTTTCTGTGAGAACCCCCGTGCAACCAGACGAGCTTTGTACTTGTCAAGGGTTCCGTCAGCTTTGTACTTCACCTTGTACACCCATTTGCAGCTAATGGGCTTCTTCCCTGAAGGAAGATTGGAAAGGACCCAAGTGTGATTCCTCTGAAGACTCTGGTATTCGGATTCCATCGCCTTTTCCCACTCAGGTATCCCTTTTGCCTCTGAAAATGTCTGAGGCTCATAAACACTGTGAATGTTGGCCATGAGAGCAAAATTTACTGTAGACTGCTGTTTGCTCTTGTTTTTGGATGATCTACCCTCAATGAGCTCATCAGCACGAAGATCACTGATAGTCTTAGCCCACCATTTCGGTCGAAGAGTAGATGTGCCAACATCAGATGCAACAGGAGGAGCTGGATCTGGTTGTGGATCTGGAACAGGTTCAACAGGGGGATGTTCATTATCATCTGGAGGAAACTCAGGTTGAGCATCATCAAAGACTAGGTCTTCGTCATCCCTCCCATCAAGTGAACCTAATGGAAGTCGGACACTCATATCAGGACCCTGTAGAGGCTGATCCTCTGAGTGCTGAACAGGTGAGGAAGAGTTAAATGGACCTCGTTCCTCATCAAAAACAACATCTCGACTGAAGATAAGACGATCAGTGTCTATATCAATCAGCCTATATGCCTTGTGGTTGTCACTGTACCCTGTGAACATGAGTTTCTGGCTCTTGGAGTCCAGCTTAGTGCGCTTGGCCTCTGGAATCCAAACATACACAAGAGAGCCGAAAACTTTCAAATGACTGATCCTAGGTTTGCGACCAGACCAAACTTCCTCAGGAGTTTTTCCCTTAACAGCATGAGTGGGTGACCTATTAAGGAGATAGACTGATGTATTGACGGCTTCTGCCCAAAACTTAGTAGGAACACTCCTGTGTTGCAACATGGAGCGAGCCATCTCAACAATCGTACGATTGCGTCGCTCTACAACACCATTTTGCTGAGGAGTGTAGGGTGTGGTTAACTGACGTTTTATCCCATGAGTATCACAGAAGTTGGAGAATGCACTAGAACAGAATTCCCCCCCATTATCTGACCTAAGAGTTATAATACTAGAACTGGACTCTTTTTCAACTAAGGCCTTAAACTTCTGAAATACATTAAAAACCTCTGATTTCTGTTTAAGAAAGACACCCACATTTTCCTACTATAGTCATCAACAAAAAGTAGAAAGTACTTGCAACCAGTTACAGAAGAAACAGACATAGGGCCACAAATATCAGCATGAACTAATTGAAGTACCTGAGAAGCCCGCCAAGAGTCACCATCCTTGAACGGTGTGCGATGCTGCTTCCCAGCCTGACAAGCACCACAAACGCCCTGATGCTGAGTCTGAATGTCAGGTAAGCCATCTACAAGTCCCTCCCGAGCAAGCTGAGAGAGATAGTGCACGTTCAAGTGCTCGTACCGCTGGTGCCAAAGACTGGTGACAGCTGAATGTCTGGTTGCCAAGGCTAACTCTGGAGAATCACCAGTGTCCACAAGCCTGTAAAGGCCATGATCCTCTATCCCAACGGCCACCGTTGTGCGAGTTTCTCGATCAACAATCGAACATCTATGCGAGCTGAATACCACATCCATCTGGGGAGAATGCCGCATAATCTGACTGACTAAGAGAAGATTGAGCTCAATATCAGGTACATAATATACGTTGAGGAATATGAGATCCCTCCCGCCAGATTGAACCTGAACAGTGCCTGTGCCGACAACTGTGTATTCCTCACCTCCTCCAAAGATTACTGAGTCAATGCAAGGGGAAAAGTCTGTGAACCAATCACGCCTATGTGAGAAATGACGCGAGGCACCAGAATCTATGTACCAAGCAGAGGACCTGACATGGTCTGCGGGCCTTTTTGCCATCAGTGCATAAAAGGCAGATTCCTTCTGCTCAGAGTGCTCGGCGACATTCGCTTTCTGAAACCCTCCCTGCTTCTTTTGCTCAGAAGCCAAACGAGTACGGCAATCTTTCTTGATGTGGCCAAATTTATGACAGTAGTTACACTGAACATTTTTCTTCTTCGGGCTGGTGGAGCGCTGACTTGAGCCTTTTTGCTGTGAAGGCTGACCTTTGCTATGATGCTTCAACTGAGTTTTTGCTGCAAAGGCCTGCTCCGTGGAGGATGATGATTCACTGCTACCGAACTGTTGTCTCCAGCGATCCTGCTGCAACAGGATAGTGCACAAATTCGGAAACTTGAAATCAACATTAGCAGACGTAATGTTGAGGGTCTCTATGAAATGTTCATAGGACTTCGGTAAACTCTTCAGGGTGATCACAACCATGTCTTCCTCCTCCATTTTCCGACCAATCGCCTCCAACTGATCTCTGATCTCCTGGATTTTATTCAAGTGCGCTTGCAGAGTTGTCTTCTCATCCATCATGATAGAAAACAGCATATTCTTCAAGAAAAACGCACGGCTTTTGTCGGAAGTTTCATGCAAATCCTTCAAGTGATCCCAGATCTCCTTAGCTGATTTTCGCAGTGGAATCTGAGGGAGCTGATCATCAGTAACCGAAAGCTTAATAAGCATGACGGCTTCACGATTCTGCTCATCAAACTTATCCTGATCCTTACCCGCCGCTTCAGAACGAGTAGCGTTGCCGATGATCATCTGATCAAGGCAGCGGTATTCAAAAATTGTTAACATCCGCTGCTTCCAGGTGTTGTAATTTTTGCCATTAAATCTCTGGCTGCCCTCCAGCATTAAATTGCTTAAACTGGCCATCTTTACGCTTTTCGAGGCACGAAAAACGAGGTATTGAGAAGACGCTGATGCACGAAACTCGAGGCACGAATTCCAATGCAAAAAACAGGGACATATTCAAGTACAGACTGCAGAAAGTACAGTGTACGGATGGCACAAAATTTGAGGCACGGAAAACGATGCACCCAAAAAATTCGGAGACCAACCCAGTTGAGCTCTCGAAAAACCCACCAGGAATCTATAATCGAAAAAATTTCCCGCTTTCGAAAAACGGGTCAAAACCCTAGACGACTTTTCAGAATGCCCTAGCCGCCATTGACAAGTCAGGAAATTGCAGGAAACAGATTGAATTTGAAAAAAATTGTGGGAAATATTTTACAGATGTCTGGGTGACCATAAATCGAGCACAAGATACCAGAAATCACGTCAAGAAGACCTTGAAATCGCGGGCAGAACACGCGCGGCTTGTATCAGATGAAAGTCGCGCCCATGAAATCACACGGCCACTGCGCCTGAAAGGATTGAAATCACGTCCTTAAACAAAACAAAAAATCGTGGCCCTCTGTCAAAACACAGCCAGATTTGATGAAGGAACACGCCTTCACAGAAACGCCAGAAGAAGTTCGTGCGGCCAGAAGAGATGAAGATCGTGGCCCGAAAAAAAACGCGATTGGAGATTGCACCCGAAGACAAGAAAATGTGTTTCAGAACATGCGTGACTTGAAGGCTCACAAAGCCACGAAATTCCAACCAGGAGGGTCGCGATTTTCAATGAAACAAAACTCACGAAATTACTTAATCAAAAAACCTTCAAATTTCGAATTACGAAGCACGAGGTTAGATTACACGAAAAATCTTTGAAAATTTTCCACTAAAAATCTGCTCGAGATTTTTAGAATGATAAAAAATTCCAAAAAATTTTAACCACGCTCTGATACCATATTACGCAAGTAATTGGTAAATTAATTGATGTATTAACAATGAGCGAGACGCTCAATAAATAGTTTACAAGATTTACAAAACTGGAAAGTTTCTAAAAAGAAACTCCAGATAAGATCGGAGACGATCTTATCTCTATCTTACAATATCTTACAATATTGAGCATTAATAAATAAATAAATAAACATTATTTTAATAATATATGCCAATTGGGTTTCCCTTGCATAAAAAACTCACACGGTACTTTTATTTATGAACAATACTCCTAAAACAGCTTCTATTCCAAAATGCAGATTGTGGGCAAGACACAATTTGTCTATCGTGAGTGAAACCAAAAAACAGTGAAATTGACAAGCTTATTAATTGAATAAGAAAAGTGAATGAAGCAGCACAAAGTAGCAAAACACCTGAGATGAGGAGATAAGCGAAATGGCATCCCTGAGAGAATCGACAAACTTTTTGTAGCGGAGCCTTGCGTCATCCAATGCACCGCCACCGCCTCCGCCTCCGCTTCCACCGGCAGCCATGGAGGGGTCGTGGTCTCTGGTGGTGGGGTGTATCCAGAGGGAGGTGTTGCACAGCTCTTGGTTCATGGAAGCAAGAATCTGATGTGCTGCTTCAACGGTGCCTTCTAGATGCCTCTGCCCCTCCACAGCCAATTCTTCGCTCCTCTTCTGCTTGTTATTACTCCCTCTCTCTTCTCTCATCGTCTCTTATCTTCAAAGTAGCAATGAATTCTCCAGACCTGTTAATGAAGAGAGAGAACATCAAGGCATCTGATGAGGGTGATAAAAAAGTAAAATTTGGAATGCAAGCCATCGGAAGAGAGAACCAAATGTGATCACCGCAAACTATTCAAGAAAGTTAAAGCAGAGCAGAGGTTTTCCATGTGCCAGCGGCTAGCGGATACAACAATCAACACATGGACATGTAATTGACAGGTGGGGAGGTGGTGACAGCTATGAAGCAGAGATAACCGTTCTAAATATTAGGAGGAACCATTAAAACGCTGTCAGTTTTTTATTATTTAAAAGTTTCAATGTACACTGAAAATGCCGCAGTAGTGGAACGCCTTTCGGCGTAATGATTTTTGCGCTTAAATCTTGGATAATAGAAACTATACCAACACAATTTAAAACTAACTGACAGCCAAGATTTGCTCTATTCAAGCACACAGGAATTTGCTTGCAATAGGCTACTATAAATTGCATCTGTTGATTTAGGCATTCAACCCATATGCCACGAGGCATGCCATCCCTCCAAGGAAAAGAATCACACCGAACAGAGGATTAGATTGAAACCCTGCAGAAATCAAATAGCTCAAATCCAACATAACAAGCAAAAAAATTAACCTACTAATATTTCAAAGTTTATACATTATTTTTGCAGATCTATAAACGTTAAGAATGTAGCAGAATATAGTTAGATTTTGCAAATAACATGCATTGACAACCCTTGCAGTTTTCAGAAGTACAAGAAAATGGATAGATAAAAATATCGATAACTGCTAGGAGTTAACAGAAACCTCAAGAAACAAGAGATGTATTGCGTCAGGTTCCTGCCAATAGTTATTGTTAGATAGAATAGTTGTTGGATGATTTGATTTCAAATAATCATTATGTGTCTATTATAATGTGCGTTGTCTTATTTGTGGATACAAATTGAGATTAAAGGTATAAATACACCACAGGTAAATTGGCTCCGTTTCTTAGAATTTTTGTTTGTAACAAACATTACAAACAAAGTTCATATTATTTAAAACAATTATTGAGTTCTTCTAGAAGTTATGTGACAAGATTTTTCTAGATTTTGTTTAAAGATAAGATTGTATATATCTTATCAATGAAATTAATATTGATTGGATTTGTTGGGCAACATATCTCACCATAGATTTGCATATATTTTTAAATTTATTCGTCTCTTCAATATCATGAAATATACAACATTATTCAATATTATTCAAGACATTAATTCAATTGAAATTCAACTATAAAAAAAATAATGTATTCCAAATCTAATGGAAATATTTTGCCACCTATCATGTCTATAAACTAATTCCAAATATTTTTCATTGCAAGTAGAAATACCTTTCAAATTAATTTATTTTGCCACCTATCCTTGTCACTCAAAGCATTAATAGGGTTGACAATTTAACCAAAAAAATTAATGCATTACAATTACTTTTCAAAAATTGAATGATGATTTATTTTTATTGTAAGTAAAAATACCTTTGATTTTATATTTTACAACCTATCACATCTATAATAGTATTCTTTGTCACTCAAAACATTAATAGGGTTGACAACTTAGCCAAAAAAATTAATACATTACAATCTTTTTGCAACGGTTGTTTCTAAAATCAACCAATAAAAAATACACAATAACATCAAAATGTATGA
The DNA here is from genome assembly GCA_007115665.2 of Sequoiadendron giganteum. Classification (NCBI taxonomy): domain Eukaryota; kingdom Viridiplantae; phylum Streptophyta; class Pinopsida; order Cupressales; family Cupressaceae; genus Sequoiadendron; species Sequoiadendron giganteum. The sequence continues at coordinate 287,764,071 of CM021102.1, read as the reverse complement.
CATATACAATAGTGCTCATGTCATTCAAGCAGTTAATATAATTGACATTCGATTCAATGAGTTAGGTAAATATAGATTTTTTTATTTTTTTAAATGAATTTTGTACTGATTATTTTCAATATGAACCATAAAAAAAGATAAATGAAATTTTTATAATTATATAAAATAGAAAAATAAATACAAATGATAGTATTTTTGTTCAATTTTTTTAATTCTATATGATGATTGGTTAATTGATGAAACAAATTGAATGCAATAGATACATAAATATTCCTGCCTTAACAGAAAGTAATAACTAAACATGGGGTAAAAGATACCATGTTGATTTGTACAGGCAATGTGAATGTAGAGTTATTAAATTCATAAATTGAACATTAACTATTTAAAGGTGTTGCTAACCAAACACTGAGCTTTTGCTCGTCACACTGCACTCTAAGTAGAAGAGCTTGACGAGTCAAAAGATAAAATCCTATGTCGCTTATTTGAGACTGAGCACCTCAGAGGAAACTCACTTGAAGCAGGCCTGTTAAGTACTTCCCTCAAAGCTTCCTCGACACTATTGAAACACTGTGTTTCTTCATTACTGCCATTCACTTCTTCCTGTCTTGTAACTAAGAAGACATTTCTCACTCTGCCACCCAGACAGGACATCTCAGCTTTTACAGTCGTCAATCTCTGGTCATTAAAAGATTGAAGCACATCAGCCAAAAGATCTGGCCGATCATCACAACAAATTGAAACCCTAATGAAGGCTCTCCCCTTTTCATCACCTCCATGTGATTCAACTTTCAAGTCATCAAAATCTGTGGGTATGGAATCACCTTTAGCAACTTCTGCAAATCTTTTCTTCAGTTCTTTTACATGGTGAATCACTTCTCCTAGAAGCGTTGCTTTATCCATCTGCATTATCTCAACAAACTTGCTTCAACTGATATGCTAACATAAATTCATGTGTACTTGTTTCAGAAGGTCATAAATAATCAATGCGGCATAACATTATCCTAGCCATCCCAAGCACCAAGCATACAGAGAAGATAGCCATGCCCGTTGCATTATACTAATTAATTATTCAAGAAAATAAGCACTAGCCAGCCTGATTTATCTATAGAGGCATATCATTCATAAAGAAAATGCTAGTGTTTTAATGGACGACTAGAGTTATTGAACAAACAGAGCAGAACCTACAGACAAGGCAAGCTAACGTACAAGAGGGCCAAAAAACACATGATTTAGTTTCGGCGATTTAGCAAACGTCCTACAAGCTCTCGTGGCACTAGAATTGTAGCTAGTACCTTCAGTATTATTGGTAGAAATAAGTAATATTTTTTTTACTTAAAAAAAAAAGTTGGGTCACACATAAAAGACTTGATTCATGGTACAGAGAGGCAAATTTGGGTCATCAGCGGTCTAAGATCCAGTAAGAAGCCAAACTTTGGGCTAAGATGGATTCACAATGATTTATTTCAAGTTTTCATCAAAGGGTTAAAATTTAAAGAGGTATAAATTTGACTAATATGTAAGATAAATGGAAAATAGTAACTCATTGGGCCTTTAATGGGGGCGGGAGCAGGGGGAGGAGGGGATGACCTTTAAAACTCTAGATATGATGACAATGCTTCCATCTGAATTTGAAGAAATATCTGAGACAATTAAAATTTAATACTAAGTAAAACAGTATGTACAATGAATTCATGTGTTAAGTAAAAGAGTACGTACAATGAATTCATTATTCATGTGTTCACAAGCAAGAAGACACCAAATACTTCCCTTGATTCAAGCACAAACCTCATAATCTCGTGTGCTTGATCGGTCACTTAATTAAGCTCAATCTAACCATAAACATCACTATCTCCTGAATATATTCTAATTAATTGCCAAAATACATAAAGAAGGTAAAATCAATGTTCAAAAAAATTGTGATCGGGAAAGACTCGGCAAGGGTACAAAAAATGCGGTTCAGAAAAATCTAAGTAGGAAAACATGAGAATTATTTAAGCTCTTGAAATTCATAAGATGAAACAGAAAATCAATTTTTTGGATGTTTGCTTGTTTTTGAGTAATTTCATTCAAAACATTTGAATTTCCTAAAAAACCAACGGATATATGCTGGAATTTTCAGAATTAATAGACCTTTACAGCAATTTAACCACAGATTTTGGAAACAAAGAAAAAATCTTAGCATAAGTGTCTATGCACAATGGCACATACATGATAGGAAATTTCCTAAGGAACCAGATTTTATCTTAATTTTACACCTGATGGCTGGGACAATCAAATAGCCATCCCCAAATTTCTTCAAGGAACCAGATTTTATCTTGATTTTATATCTGAAGACTCAGACAATCGAATAACCATCCCCAAACTCAAAAAAATGAGACAAATCGACATAATTTCAAAACCGATAAAAGAATCTATAACAATCCTTAAACTGAATGAACAAAGAACAAAATCCGACGACAGGACCTCCATTCAAGAGAAAAGGCATAAAATCAATTGGGATGCCAGGTGGAGCATAGCCAGAGCAATATCTACTCTGACAAACTGACAATCTGCTGTCCTAATTTTTAGAAGAAAAAACTCAATTGTAAAGAAAATCCACCAAAAAGTTGAAACGTCCAAACTACATCACTCAATACAAAGATGAAAAGACTAGAAACTAATCTACATCATTGGTGACACCAAAGACAAAAATCTAAATCTAACCCAAAACATAGCAGAATGACAGAAAGACAAAAGAACTAGAATCCACATGACACTGCCTGCAATAAAACAAAGAGCATTGAAATAAAAAGCCTTTTTCACAGGGATTTAAATAGCATATATAATGCCATAAAATTGCTCCTATAAAGGCTGCACTCCCAAACCTTACTAAAGGAAATAGGAACACCGGACGAAGCAAAACTTGAAAGAAGAATAAAAACTGCCATATCCAAGGCAAACAAGACCAAAAGGCTATACATGAAGATGCCACACCCTTCAAAATTACACAAAATTAAAGGCCATGTGCCAAAAACTGATGGAAAACTGGTTGGAAACATATATGCTAAAACATAATATAAAATTTTATATTTAAATGTTGTTTGTACAACATATCAAATTGTGACGTTCTTCTAGGATTAACTACCAAAAGGTACCAAAAGGCTATACATGAAGATGCCACACCCTTCAAAATTACACAAAATTAAAGACATATGCCAAAAACTGATGGAAAACTGGTTGGAAACATATATGCTAAAACATAATATAAAATTTTATATTCAAATGTTGTTTGTACAACATATCAAATTGTGACGTTCTTCTAGGATTAACTGCCTAGACTTAAGGTTCTATAACAATAATTTGAAGCATCTACAACACAGTACCTACAATTAAGAAGTTAAAAACAGACCATTAAACTTAGGGAATGAGAGGGCCAAAAACAACACATTGAAAGCGGCCACAATCTATCTTTACCATATGATATGATAAATCAGATGAGAAAAGATTACTTTTAATGTTCTTTACTTTCCGGCCTATCAAGCGCATCCACTTGTTAAGAAGATGGTTTCTTTAACTGCTTTAGCTTAAGAATAAATTTCCAGTCTAAAATATTAAAAAAATAGGTTGTAGAACATAGAAAAAATGGCTTAAAATCTAAGTTGCGGGTTTGGGTTTGGGTTTGGGTTCGGGTTTGGGTTCGGGTTCGTGTGTTCGCTTCGCGGGTTCAGATAATTTTTTTTGAGGGATTTGGATTCGTTTTGAGTTTGTTAATAAAAAACATGTAAAAATCATAAATATATATGCCGTCTAGAAGCATGAATTATGATTAGAATATCGCATAACATCATATAAACAATAAAACCACCATAAACTTGAATGTTGACTGCTAAGCACATAGATAACCAAGATGTTTTCTAATCAGACAAGATTGAAGAGGCCAGGGAAATATTCAATTAGCAGCAGAAAACACCAACCTCTTTCAGTGTTTACAAGGTACCAGCAGAGCCCAGTTGAGGGTCAAAAGTGCCAGATAAATGCAAAATCGTTTACACAGCAAAGTACCAAGCATGACAAACACACAGAGGAACCGAACCAGAACCCGAATCCAGTGCGAACCAAACCCGGATTCGGCCCTGCGGAGGCGAACCCAATAACATAGCTTAAAATAATGCATTGAAGTCTTTAAAAGTAAACTACAATGGGATCTGAATTGCATAGACTCTAGAGCCTTCGAAAAATTATATCATAACTAAAGTTAAATCCCCAATCCTGTAGAAAACAAATTCTGCTAAAAATGAAGTAAAACATCCACAGCAAACGATTTATATCTAAGCAATAGAGGTAAAAAAGGGGGCCACAAATCTTAAGGGTAGAGCTTAGAAGAACAAATTGTTAGATCCAACGTTTGGCTGTGAACTTTAAAAACCCACTAACAAGCCAAAATGCACAGACAACCACGAACTAGAACCAGAACTAAGAGAAAAACCTTAAATTTAACAAACAAATTTAAGAACTCCCAAAGAAATATTGTATTTTTTTTTAAACTTAAATTTAAGGGAAAACCCCTAAGTCAATGGTCTAGTGTAGGGAAGCTACTGAAATATCTCAGCTAGTGCTTTTGAGATTTGTAGACATATCTGTTCCATGAAATATAAAGCTTTACATTTCCCCTATCCATTTTTTAAATCACAATTTTAACGTATGAATAAAAAACTCAAAAAAATTAAAAATAAATCACAATCAATTTGCGGCTACTAAGCATATAAGTTCCTAAAAAATAATGTGGTTAGGTTGTTGGGCTGAGTCGGGTTATGGGTTCAAGGATTGCTGACAGTTGATAATTGAACGAGTTAGCGGTCAAACTACATAGTGCAAATCCATACAAACTCAATACAAATAATCATATTACTCTTCATCAAGAGCATCGACAGGTTTATCATATCTACATGCAGCACCAGTGCTACACCCATGCCTGCACCATTCTTGGTATGCAAGACACATCCTGCCTGGGTGTACAGAACACAAAAAAGAATGTGTGGTATTCATATGCAGACCAGTAACGAAAAAGTGCAGCCATAAAAAAAAAAAAATTTAAAAAATAATTAAGCTAAATATTTAGCATATAAACACCTTTAAGTATCCACCAATTTAGATTTTTCACCTTTTAATTTTTTTCATTGATAAATCATTCTTGTCTCGCACTTCTCATCAATATAGAATTTCCCCAAGTCTAGAAATTGTGAAACCTGATATACTATAAAATCTAAAATAAAATTTAATAAAACCTTATTTTAAAAATTAAAAACTATAATATTCTAAAACTCTGATTTTTTATTTTTTTGATCGATAATAAGATATATTTTTTTAATATTTAAAAGAAAAAAATTTACAAAAATAAAAGACATTTAGCCAACCCAACAACCAGACTGCAAGGATCCAAAAAAACAGACAAACCAGCCCCAAACACCCAACACCCAAACAAAATATTTGATTTCCCAGTCCTCCCATGGGTACCCATCCCAAAACAAAGACTCTTTGCTGCTATATCCGTTCTCAAAAGACAGCCCAGCATGACCCCTCCCGCCACCCAAATATTCTAAACCCTGATTTATTAACATTAATTTTATTTGATTATAATTTTATAATTTTTGACAGAAACATTGGTCTGATAATAATTTTGTTGGACTGTGTCAAATATTATTTATTTATTTTTTAAATAATAAATTTAAATGAAATTAATATATTATTATAATTAGTTGCTTCCTACAAATAAATTCATTATATTTATTTAAAAACTATTTCATAACAATATTATCCTGGGTTCTTATATATAGATTTAATTTCTTCTCTGTTCCCAAACCAGATTTAGGTGCCATTGGAAGGGTGAGATAATATTTAAGCAACCTATTTAAATAAATAAAAGTTTCTACCGATAGTTTGTTTAAATGTTATAACCTACTACAAGATTTCCAGATTCACAGATAAAGCTGTCTGTTTGATTGTTTTTTAGGAGAATCATAAAAAAACTTCTGAATAACATATATCTGATATTTTGCAAAACATCTGCTCAGTGGTGGTCTCTATTTCAAGGAAAAAAATATTATTTTCTTTTCGATAACTATCTCTATTTAAACAATAAATAAAATTTTGGGGAAAAGAGAATGCAGCTGTGTAGCAACGCTCATCGGACCAAAACCTTAAATTTTGTAAACGAAAAATGAAGATCAAGAGAGTACCAAAACTCACCTTATCTCTCGAAGGAATCAGCCTTCTGAGACTTGACAAATGCGTATTGATCCTTTCACGACGCCTTCTTTCAGCCTCACTATGATTCCTGGACGCAGCCAGCGCCTTTGCTTCCAAACTATCGTTGTAACTAATCTTTCCGCCATTAAAACCCTCGCCTATAATACAAAACCTCTCTCCCGCTCCTTCTTCTCCTTCTCCACCATCAAAACAGTCATGACCGTAATGATAGGTTAAATTACCCGATGTCCTACACGAAAAACGTCTCAAATACTCGTTATTAAACATTCTACTACTGTATTCACGACCCTTCAAAACCAGGGGAGTTGAGTTGGAAGAAAAGACCACAAAACTTGGAATAGTAATAGAGGCCAGGGGAACTCTTGTGTATTTTTTCTGTAGTCCAAGACTTTCTGTCCATTTCAAGGAGGATTAAACTTTGCAGCCAAGAGAGTGACAAAGATATGTTTTTGAAAACACTTTTGGAGCTCACGAGAATCGACCTTGACATGTGAGAAAAAAGCTCTTCAACGGATTTCAAGTTTTATACTATATTGTACAGAATTTCGTAGCTTACTACGGATTTAAAAGAGCTTTTATAGTTTATATTTATTTATCGTCATTTTATACCATATTTTTTCTGTACCGCCTACCGCCCTGGCTGATATCAAGATCTGTACAAAATTAAATTGGATTTGGTGTTGGAATCCGCGTTTGGTTACTTTCTCATTACGCGGGATGCTGTCACTTCCCTAGATGCTTTTATTAAAGTTAAGTGGCTTTTTGAAAAATATTAATAAGCATAAGCAAATGTGGAATTTAAGTATGTCATGACCTTATCATATATTTTTCTATTAAATTAAGCTGAATAATAATAATGAGCAGATTACAACAGACTGAGCTTAGCTCTTAGATAGAAAACGAAATAATTGCAGAAAAGCAGATGCTTGCAACAGCCAAAGCATAACAACCACCCAACAAAGTCAAAATAGAGCACCCATATGTTAAAAAGGAGAATAGTAGAGGTTTAGGTTGGTTTGAGAGTTTGTCACATTGTTTTGTAATTTATTGTGGAAGTTCCAAAAAAAAAATAACCTTTAGGGTGGCTCTCTTTTTGTTAAATGATATTCATTTATTTTGTTTGGTTGTTAATGATTTGAAACAAGTTTCGAAACAAGCATTGGTAAGTTTGATCTTAAGATTTTTCATGAGGTATGGCTTCTAACACCTTATGTGATCTTCTTTTTAAGTAATTATGTCGAGAGGCGTTAAGAGTGAAAGCAAGCAATTTGTGTACATTTAAAATGCATGGAATATATTTTGACAGACATTTTGGCAATTAAGATGGAAGCAGAGGAGAAGGAGAATGTAACCGACAAGAGAGAAATAGAAGTGGGTGAGAATGTAATGGAGAAAATGGAAATTGAAAAAGCAAGAGTAACGAACGCCGGAGATGTCTAGAGACTAATCGTTGTTGGCAATATTAAACTCGAGGCATTGTACGTGATTCTAATCCGTTTCCATTTCAAGATTTTTCATGTCTGCCTCTTGTTGTTTAGAAATGTTTCAGTAGTATATAGCAAAAAGACTGGAATCCTTTGGAGGGCTATCAAAGAAATGGAGAGGTTTTTGTGACTGTAACCCTCTTTCACTTTTCTTTACTTCGCTTTTAGTTATTTTTATTGTTTGCAAATGCTTTAATGGTTATGTTTTTCTTTTGAAGGATGTGCTTGGTTTATGGTTTCAAGAAAGATCATTTGTACAAGGCTTCCATCCCTACGATGACTTATCATCGTAGCGGCCATATTTTACGTAGATCAAATGTTTGACCTCCCATTGCATGCTAAATCTATTATTTATTTAGTTGTATGCTTTCTTTCCCCATGGATTCATCAGAGAAAAGACTATGTCTGCACATACAGAAGCATACAATGGACTCTAAAAACTCCTTGGAAGATAGTTCCAAACATACAATGGAGGGTTAGTGTTAGGGTTTTGGTTAAGGTAAGGTTTAAGGTTAGGGTTAGGGTGAGGGTTATGATTAGAGTTAGAGTTATAATTAGTGTTAGTTTTAGGGTTGGGGCTAGGGTTAGGGTTAGAGTTAAAATCTAAATTATTATTAGTTTTAGGGTTGGGGTTAATATTACAGTTAGAGCTACAATTAGTGTGAGTTAGGTTTATTTTAGGGTTAGGGTAAGGATTAGAAATAGGGTTAGGATTAGGGTTATAATTATAATTAATTTTAGTTTTACATTTAGTGTTATAGTTACAATTAGATATAATTATAATTAGGGCTAGTTTTCAAATTATTGTGAGGGTCAAGAGGTTAGGGTTAGGGTTAGAGTTAGGTGTACAAATAGAATTATTATTAGTGTTATATTTATTGTAATATTTGTTGACCTTAATACTATATTATTATATATAATAAAATTAAGTAACCTAATTGAATCTTAACCCCAATTGAACCCTAATCCTAATCGTAATAAAACCCTAACCATAAGCTTTAGCATAGAATGTTAATCCTAATCATAAACCCAAATTAAACCTTGATCCTAACCCTAAGTGAAATAATTGAACTCTAACCCTAACCATAATCAAACCTTAACCCTAATTGAACTACAACCCTAACCTTAATCTTAATCCTCATTAAACCCTAACCCTAACATTAACCCTTAAATCCTAATTGAACCTTAATCCTAACCTAAACTTAATTAAATAATATCCCTAGTTGAATCCTAAATTTAACTATAATTTAACCCTAACCCTATTTGGACCCTATCCCTAACCTTAACCCTAACCCTAGTTTATTGAAATATTAATCAAATTGTAACCCTAATTTAACCCTAACCCTAACCTTAACACTAACCTCCATTGAGCCATATACCTAACACTAATTAAATCCTAACCCTAATTCAGTTGTAACCCTAATTGAACCCTAGCCCCAATTGTAACAATAACCATATTCTTAACCATAATTATAACCTTGATTCTAACCCTAACCCTAACCGTAACTATAATTATAAATATAACCTTAATTGTAAACCTAACTCTACCTCCAATACTAATTGTAATTATGTATATATATATATATATATATATATATATATATATATATATATATATATTACTCTAATTATAACCCTAACATTAATTCTAACCCTAAAGTTAATTAAACCCTAACCTTAATTGAAGCCTAACTCTTAACCTTACCCTAATTGAACTCTAGAACCCTAAACCTAAGTAAATCCTATGCCTAATTGAACCTAACCCTTATTGAACCCAAACCCTAACCCTAACCCTAACCTTATTTAAACCTTGACACCAACTCTAACCCCAAGCTTTATCATAGAACCCTAACCCTAAGTGAATAATAACAGTAATTAATCCCAACATAAACCCTAATTTAGCCCTAAGCCTAATCTTAATCCTAATTAAAATATAATCCTAATCAAACCCTAACCCTAATTGTACCCTATCCCTAATGCTAACACTAACCCTCATTGAACCATTTATACCTAATCATAATTTATCTCTAATTATAATTCTAATCCCTAAAATGAATTGAATTTCTTAACCCTAATGTAACATGCCCATTATTTTATGCATTGATTTTACTATGTTTTACCCACATGCATGTATAGTTAATGATACTAGCACTTAGTCAATAAAAATTTCCTTTTCTAATTGAATAACAAAATGCACATTTGATACAACTCATTTCAAACTTTCTCATTGCATTACAAAGAGAGATTACTAATTCCAAGTAACGAATCCATATTACATAGTTTCATGATAACATTTTCCATTTACAATTTCTCAACAAGAATAGAGACACATGATTACATACATAGCTTCCATAAGCTTATTGAAACAAAGATACAAATGGTCTAGATGTCCTTGTTGGCATATATCCTCAAATCTTGGCCGCCAACTATATGAGGGAGAGCATCACTCAAGCACTTTTCCACCAACCACGGACTTACTATGATCCCCCACACACCTACCTAACTATAAAGATGGCCCTACCGTTCGATGAAGAGATTGGTTTGGTAACCTCATAATACTAGCCTTCCTGAGCATGGTGTTGTGTCCTATAAATCTAGAGCTACCATACATTGGCTACAACCTACATGTATGATGACATTCCCTACTATTAGTGAATGGAAAGGCTCTTCAACAAAATATTTGAATTATGACTCTAGGCCTAGATTTGGCACCAAACAACTTTCACTAACAGCTCTAAGAAGATCACAATTGTCTTTGTGACTTCTCTCTTAATTTTGTCAAGGTACAACTCCCTTACTAAATTTTCAATGAATTATCCTATTCTAATACCATAGATATGCTTTTAACAAGAAAGCAAAAAAGGTGACAGACACTAGTCCATAAATATGGGGCTAGCGCGAGCAGCATAAATCAAACCACAAACTATCAATGCAAAGATTGAAAAATTATGATCATTAAGTTCAGGAGAGAGGGCCCAAACTATAATAAATGAAAATATGCAGCCAATCTTTCAAAGAAGATACAACTACATCGTATGCATAATTCCTAGATCAGCATACCATATCATTAAATTCATAACATGGATTATAAATCATTACAGTTTGCAATAAATGCTTATTCCTTCTCGATAACACCCCCAGGTGTATCTGAAAGTAGGAAAAAGAAAAGAACCCCCCCTTTTTTATCTCTCACAATCTAAATTTATAGCATGGCTAAAGCCACCAAACAGGTGCCCAAACTGTTACTAAATCACCAACTCCTTGTATTCCTAATGTTTCTTTAGAGGAAAATGATCAGAGTCATCTAAATTTGGCAGAGGAATAAACATCAGCCAAGAAAATCGATCATAATTCACCAACAGTCGCCAAAGGGCCGATCAAACATCTAACTATCAATGCAACACATAAGAATATTAATCGGTGGCACGTGTGAGCTATTTTGATGGGAATTGTAATTTAGAGCAGTGTAAGCCAGCCATAAATGGAAACCAAGTCAACATCTTGTCAAGCCTAGGAGAGAGTATCGATGTCCAACCAAAATTCTATAAATTCAACCAGCGTCACCTTTCCTTCACAATTAGTTGCATCAAACATGGCGAGCTCTCAGAGTGATGGCAATTATGCTAATGACTACATTATTATAGAGGAGATCGAATGCAACCCACTATTCAGACACATTTCAGACCAACTGAAGGAGGTCTTCATAGTGCAGAGCGAGGTGGAGGAGGAGGTGCTTCGCAGCATCCTCAACGAGGCGTTTCTAAGCTAGGATCATGTTCACAACACGACCATGTTGGAGCGCTTCATCTATACAGTCGTCAGGACTTATGGTCATCGTGATTGGGGTGTGAGAGCATTGGAGCACCCGGTGAAGCCTAAATTTCATCATCGTGTCAGAGTGGCAATCAATGGGCTCAACCATTATCCTCGAATTGGAGTGATTGTCGACGCCATCTACATTGCATCAGCTCTTCAAGATGAAACCTTAGAGGAGGTTGTGGCTCTTCTACGGACAGGGGTGGCGAGGAACGACATGGGACTGTTTGCATAGTTCCTCTAGTCGCATGAAAACCTTCTATCACCAATGCAAATTGAACGCCTACAAGTTTTCACTGAAGGCATTCATGTGTTGATATTTTCTCTGTGTGCCTGAGAAAACACTCTTTGTCTTTTGCTGATGAACATAATTTTATAATCGAACAAGACATTTTTTTAATGTCATAGCCATGTAAAAATATTTATATGTATCAATAAAATATTACTTTTTGGTATCACTGTGACTTTGCGTGCATGCATGGCTTCTTTATGTTTTTGTTCATATAATGCTTGGAAATATTGATATATTTCTGCATAATGCACAAGTTAAGTAGATAAACTTATTGTTATTGCATCAATCACTGTATATCCATCTAGGCGAAAAAATGAGTGGTTAGCATAACTTAGTAAAATACTACCTGGTTCAAAACATCTTGATGAATACCGCCCAAAGTATAACTTGCATGTGAAGTTTCTATGCCTCTGACACATGACGACCCCATTAATCGGCTATTAATGTTTGTATGGCCATCTCGAAAAGACAAGTTCGAAAGCGAGAAGAAAACACCACTCAAAGCCCAAGTGCATATAAAGTGGGTGGTATAATGAGAGTTCGTTGAACTTGGTAAAACCCCGCCCAAGTTCGGGAAAGACAACAAAAGGCCGCCCAACTTGACTTAGGTATAAAACTTAGGCTGAAAGAGGACATAATTAATAAAAAAAGGTAAGGGGGGGTCCCTTTACAAGTAACACCTACCTAGTTGCATATGTGGATCACAATGAACTGTAACATGCCCATTGTTCTACCCATTGATTTTACTATGTTTTACCCACATGTGAACAGTTTAGGATACTAACACTTAGTCAATAATTTGTTTTTGTTCTAAACGAATAAAAAAATGCACATTTGATACAAACTCATTTCAAATTTTGTGTTGCATTACAAAGAGACATTACTAAATTCCAAGTAACTAATCCATATTACATAATCTCATGATAACAATTTCCATTTACAATTTCCTCAATAAGAATAGAGATACATGATTACATACATAGCTTCCATAACCTTAATGAGATAGAGATACAAATGATCTAGATATCCTTGTTGGCATACATCCTCAAATCTTGGTTGCCAACTATATGAGGGAGAGCATAACTCAAGCACTTTTTCGCCAACCACAAAGTAACTATGGTCCCCTGTGCATCTACCTAATTGGTAAGATGGTCCTACCCAAGTCGATGAAGAGTTTGGATTGGTAACCTCACAATGCTAGCCTTCTTGAGCATGGTGTTGTGTCCTACAAATCTAGAGCTTCCATACCTTGGCTACAACCTGCATGTATGACATTTCCTGCTTAGTTTGCATCCCTGGATCACAATGAACTAACAGTGTGAACAATGGTTTCTTACACTACTTTTCCCAAAGAATTCAACACCTAGTACTTCGAGTTTAGGTCGTATGTTCACCCACACTTAGCTCAATTTTTTATTTGGCCATTCATACTCTTACACACATAACATACATTCCTATAAAAATATGGTGACATGACATATTGACTAACTAGGTTACACCCTTTCCCATGGATTATCCTAACCCCAGGAATAACCAAGCTAACAAATCATGTTCAAACCAACATTCCTACCAAAGCATTTCAAAGCAACAACATATTTCATACTTCCCAACTTATACAACATCTAAATAATCTTAACTAAGTATAGTTCCTTATAACAACGTAACCATTCAAAATCCATTACATATAATATATAGGTATATCCCAATTAAGGGGTTTCACCAAATCTAGACTCTTTAAAGAATCAAACAAGATTATCCAAAGTAGAAAATAAACCAAGTTCATAAAAACAACATAACATGCATTAAAGTCATCCCTTCCCAAACAAAGACAATCTCAAACAATTATCATTAAACATAAAAAATAGAGTGATAGAAATCAACATGCCTAGAAATATATCCCAACTAACAATATTGGTTTCCAAGCTCAACCTCCACAAATCCACTTGCTACTCCTTCAAGACTCAGCCTATCACCAAACTCTAGCCTCTCACAACCAAACTCTCAACAATTGCAAATACACAAACAACTCTTTTTCTCTCAAAATCTCTCTAAAATATGCTTGCACAAAAAACTACAATAGAACAATGCATGAAGAAATTAGATTGGAAAAGTGTAACCAAAGATAAAGAGAATGCACCTATCTATATAAAAATTTGTGCATCTTAATTTTACAATTAAGCTTCTAAATCTACCACCTTCCTATCTCTTGAAAATGCATCGACTAAGCTCAAGAAGAGAGATGTGGCTACTAAAAACTCTAGCTTGCAAACACATACACAGTCCAACTTCATAGTTAAGAATGATTTTCTCACATCTTGTTGACAACAAAGACTAAACTCTAAAAATGCAACTTTACAAGTTTCCTTATTGCAATCTAAGTTGACTACCTCAGCCAACTCGTTCTAAAGACCAAGTCTCTTTCTTCCAACAGCTATGTGTTGATTTAAAGCGCAACAAAAAACTTCTTTTTTGTTTCATTCTTACCAGAATATGGCACCACATTTCATATTTTTCAACCCTTTATTCATGTGTAGGTTTTGACCAAGTTAATACATATAAACATTACCAACTCTTTGCAAATTATTCGCTCCATATTACTTTATACGTTGTCAAAAGCATTAAGACTTATTCTTCATGCGCTATATGTGTGCAGGTTATAACTTATCCATTTTATTATAAATTTTAGTGCTTCTATATGCGCTATGTTTATTACAAAGCACTTTTAATATATATATCAATCAATACATAACATATATATTATATATTTTATAATATATATTAATATATATATATAATTATAATTTGAACACAGGATTATTTAATATATTATTTTCCAATCGAATATATATAAACATATATTAAAATAATTATATATACATATATACGTTTATTAATATATATGTATATGTGTTTACATTAGTGTAATTATATATATACACACACAAAGACATATATATGTAGTGTAGAAAAATGTACTCCTTTACATTTTCACACATTGTTTGGACCCTCTTAATTAAATTGGACTTGATTGTGCATTAATAAGCCCTATTTTACATCTACAAGCATAATAAATTACATTTTCTGAAGGGGAAACCTGACAATAATTAATGCCAACACATAACACTTTACCTTGAGCAGTGTGTGTTCTAGGAATAGGGACCTACCATGGATGAATGGGTCCACCCTAGGCCTTTGAACCTGAATTTAAATTACGTTTTTTGGTAGTATTTTAATCTCTAAATTCAAATTTTGATGTCATTTTGTAATGTTTAATTTTCGGGAAATTAAGGATACATATCTATAAATACAAGGTCTTTTTATCAATTCAAGTCTAAGCTTTCTCCTAAAAATGCAAGTGAGCAAAAATATAGCAAAGTTTATGATTAAGGTCATTCAAGAGTAGATTTATTAGTGATTTATTGCAGCAATCAAGATCTAAAGCATCATTCATAATTTCAGAGCTAACATTGTGATGTAGGTTTCAAAGATCAAGTCAAAGCATTCAAAACATCAATTCAAGCATCAAGATCCACACCCATTGAAGTCATTTTGTGCAAGACCAAGATCAATATTTCAAAATTTCTAAGGTTTATTCAAGGGTTCAAGGTGAGTGGCAACATAGCATTGTTTATTCATCATTTCTTTCACATTTCATTATTTCATTTCAAGGTATAATTATCCAAATGAAGTTTGACCAAGGAAAACCCCCATTCACAAAAAAAAAAATCCCTCTTGTGTTTGTGTTGCAAATCTTATGTTGAAGAAGGATTGAAGATCTCTTGAAGAGAAAGATTGGAAAAGTTGTCAAAGTTGCAAAAGTTGAGTTGTCAATTCAAGGAAACTCACCTATAGATCTGATTTCTGAATTTTTGACACTAAAACTTGGATCAAATGGAATTTATAGACTGACATCAGAGGCTCTCAAAAAAAATTTGAAATCCCTAATCAAAGACCCATTCGTCCATGGACGAATGAGTCCCAATTTGCCTCCTAAAACTGCCTTTTGGTGATTGGTACACAGTATCTAACCCTTCTCAAATCTGTTGAAAGTTTGTTGTTTTTGCTAGTATTGACCTTTAAATTGTTGTTTCAAGTTTGAATGAGCAAAATTGAGTAGATTTGCAATTTTTAGTTTTTTTCCCAAAAGTGTTGTTCAAGTTGAAACCCCTATCCTCAATCATAAGGAAATCAATAGATTCCCTCATTGAGTTGACTCACCTAAGGGTTGTAAGTCAATTCTTTGTTTGGATCTCATTTCCTAATGAAAAAGTGAGAAATAGGTCCATCATACCCCCATTTCAAATCAACCTTCAAAACAACACCAACCCTATTTCCCTTTGTTTCATTTTAGTGAACTTGACTTTGTACAAAAAATTTCTAAAAATTGGAGTCCATTCAAACCCTAGATCTAGGATTTTCATTCCTTTGCATTGATTTGCAATTCATTTAGGTTTCTTGACTTGCATTATTTTGCATCTCATCTAGGGTTTTAGGTTTGCATTTTTCATTCTTTAAAATCTGAAAAATTTTAAAATCTCATTCATTTTGATGTTGCAACGGTTTCTGGATTAGATTGCGTGAGTTTTTTTTTTTTCATCAACGTTTCAGATCACACTCTATGATCCATCATCAAAATGAAAAGATTGAGCTCTTTCATTCTGATGATGGATCACAGAGTGTGATCCGAAACGTTGATGAAAAAAAATTCTCATGCAATCTAATCCAAAAACCACTACAACATCAAATGATATGGATTGTGGAAACTTGATATCATTAAATCATTCGTTTTACAATGTTTACATAATATTGCATGATCAGTCACTTAAATTAGAAAATTGAATCAAAATTGCATCTCAAATTAGGTCTTTTTGCTTGTCATTTAGCATCATTTTACACTTGCATTTAGCTCTGATTTTTCAGAAATCTAAAATTATAACTACCTTTTTGCAACCAAAATCTGAAAACATAAACATTAACTCAAAAATTTGTAAATTTTTCAAAACCTTGACACAAGACCCATTCACCCATGGGTGAATGAGTCCTTGATCAGGCTTCATTCTAAATTTTTGGGCATTAAAAACTCTATGTCTGCATTTTTTGTTTCTGTATTTAGGTCTTTGTTTTAGTTTCCAAAAATTTGTGTTTTTTGCAATCATTTACAATAAGGTTAATTGATCAATTCAAGTGCATTTCAAAATCAAAAATTGGACTTAAAAGACATCATTTTTAGGTTTTTGCATAGCAGAAAATTATCTTGTTAGAAATTAAAAATTTGTTATCTCTTTGCATCTCAATTCATTCTTGCATCATGGCCATGTGTACGGGAAATATATAGAATTCCTTAATGTCTTTAGTTGATGTCTCAAGTTGTGTGTTTGGTAATGATCCTAATGCACTAGAACCTAATAATGCTCAATCAACTCCTAATGAGTGTCCCCGTGAGGTGTAAATCTTAGGACAAGATGAAGATAGCATGCAATAATTCATACAAGACTCCTTACACAATCTTGAGAATAATGCTTCCTTTTACCCATCCATGCAACAACCAATACCACCTATAATTCCATCACTTGATATGTTCAACATTTTACATCCCGAAATTGAACCAAAAAGCAAGCCTCAACCATCAATTATTAATGAACTTGTTAACAAGAGCACTAATGATACTCTTCTATCTTATACCAATCGAGTTACTAATACACCCATTAACTTAGAAGAGGGTTATGTCCAAGGCTTTAAGATCTTAAGCAAACACAAATGTAACATAACCAATGAGCATGAAGTCTACAAATTACCAAAATAAATCCCAATCGAAGATACCAAAGGACTATGATATCAAGATCCTCCTCCCTCCACATCTTCCAAAGAAAAAAGTGTCATCCTTCATCATGATCAACCAATCCCTCACAAGGATGATAGGATCATCTTAGGCTCTCCTCCTTCAAATAAAACTCAATCAAGCAAGAAACCAAAGCCCTATAAAGTCAAATAATTGCCATTTTTGCACACTAAAACAGGAATTGAACAAACAATGGAACAACTTCTCCACCTAGGATTGATTTACTTGCCTCCTATCAAAGAAAATAGAAAAGGTGAGAGTACAAACATGAACTATTGTGCATTTCATTGAACACTTGATCATATTACTAATGAGTGTAGTGTTTTAAAGCGACTCATTAGCAAATTTGAATCATTCCCATAAGACTGTGTTGGGATAATCCCGTAAAAATTAATTACTTTGCTCAATTCCATGTGATAGTTGTAGAATCATAGCATGCTCACTATTAAATATTTTACATTTATTAGAAATCATTTCTATATTTCAAGGAGCCCATTCTCATCACCCATCTCAGCTCATCCTTGTCCTGCACCTAGTGGGGGCAAGGAGTTAGTAAGCCTTGTCCTAGTATGCCACTTGTTGTTGTCCCTTTGGCTAGTTATCTGCCTTTTGCATATGATGAACAAGATTGGGATGTGGATGACCTGCTAATAGGTTGAATCACATGTGCCTTACTAGTCTTTTATTTTTCTTCTTTTCATGTCCTTTTTGTGTGATTAAATTTGTGTAATGTGATCCCCCGTATCGTTCTGTTTGACACGTCTTTATGTTCATTCTTTTATTTGTACCTGCATTCTTCTATATGTCATAAACTTTTATCTTGTGTTTTCCTTTTGGGGATGATGCAAGGCGTTGAGACATTTAGGTCTCTTCCATGTTGACCTAAAATCTTTTCTTTGTTTTCGCTCTCTATGAGTCATTCTTCCAATTCTACGAGTATTTGGGGAATGATGTCACTTCTAAGATCTATAATAACATTGTAGCAAAGACAAACTAACCCAAAATTCATGGATCCCTTATGTGTTATTTTGGGATTTTATTTGGGGGCAACCCCTTTTTATGACACAACTTCATTTGGAAACATATGCTTGACATAAGGCTTTCCAAATAAGTTATCATGTCTTCTTGTTTAGCATTTATCATTTGCTACTTTAAATTAATTGCTCATAACATGGTGTTTAGCAATTTATTTAAAGTGGGGGCATACATTGGCATTATCATTTTTTTACTATAACTTATACTTCTTAGTGTGGTATTCTTACTTCATGTGATGTGTCTTCTTCTTGGTGGTGTCATTAGGTTTGATTTTCTCTAAGATTGTGACCTTTCTAAGCATATGACATTCCTCTTAGTGGTGATGCTATGAATTGCATTCCCTAAGTTGTGATTATTTTATCCTCGACTTGTCCTCTCTTGGAGACATTAGGCATGATGTTCCCTAAGAGGATACCTTTCATGAACTAAGTAAAACCCCTTTGAACATTTCTTATCCTATTCATATTTTGTTCATGAGTGCTTAGCATAACGCAACTTGATAACCTTGTGAAGCTCGAAGTTACACCCTTTTTCATGGCCACCAAGCATAACACACCTTGCTTGCTAGTAGGGCCATGTTTGTTCATAAGTTCTTAGCATAACGTAACTTTCTAGCCTTATGAAGCTTGAATTTCATATTATGTGGTGCCTTATCAAAGTTATCAAGAGTAATGACTTTGGTACGGTTAGTTCAATGGGAGCCAAATAAGACTCTCTCATTGGCCACTTTATGGGGGCTCACCTAGTGGACAACGGATTTCACTAGCCCGTGTGAGTGCATTTGGTTTGCATAGTGGATGATGGGTTTCCACTTGTAAACATTTTTGGAAAAACAACTAAGGCTTGATCCACATCAAGTTGGACAAATAGTTGAAGCTTGATCCACCCCTTTTTTTCTTTTTTCTTTCTTTGTCTTTGACATTTTATGTTTGTGTATCTTGTCTTGTTGCTTCATATTATACATCTTGTGTGTGTTCCTTTATGCTTATGTTTGTTTTCCATGGGATCTTGATCTTGGGGGCTTGGTCACCTCTTTGATCTTTGTCATCCTATCTCACTAAAATTTGTACACTTGGACCCCTCTTGGTGTATATTTGTCTACTTTAGTGTGAGTTTGTGCTTGTGCTCATCCCCTCACTAAAATGAGGGCTAAATGTAGTGTATAAAAATGTACTCCTTTACATTTTCACACTTTGTTTGGGCCCTCTTAATTAAATTGGACTTAATTGTGCCTTAATAAGCCCTATTTTACATCTACAAGCCTAATAAATTACATTTTTTGAAGGGGAAACTCGAC
Source organism: Sequoiadendron giganteum (assembly GCA_007115665.2). NCBI lineage: Eukaryota > Viridiplantae > Streptophyta > Pinopsida > Cupressales > Cupressaceae > Sequoiadendron > Sequoiadendron giganteum. The sequence continues at coordinate 287,744,062 of CM021102.1, read as the reverse complement.
AATAATTAATGCCAACACATAACACTTTGCCTTGAGAAATGTGTGTTCCAAGAATAGGGACCTGGGACCCATTCGCCCTACGGCTTTGAACCTGAATTAAAATTATGTTTTTTGGCAGTATTTTAATGTCTCTAAATTTAAATTTTTATGTCAGCTTATAATGTTTAATTTTTGGGAAATTAAGGATACATATCTATAAATACAAGGTCTTTTTATCAATTCAAGTCTAAGCTTTCTCCTAGAAATTCAAGTAAGCAAAAATATAGAAAATTTTATGATCAAGGGCATTCTAAAGCAAATTTATCAATGATTTATTGCAGCAATCAAGATCTAAAGCATCATGTCAAATTTTTAAGCATCATGCATGTTTTTGGAGCTAACATTGTGATGTAGGTTTTAAAGATCAAGTCGAAGCATTCAAAGCATCAATTCAAGCATCAAGATCCACATCCATTGAAGTCATTTCATGCAAGATCAAGATCAATATTGCAGACTTCCTAAGGTTTATTCAAGGGTTTTGTGAGTTTCAACATAGCATTGTTCATTCATCATTCCTTTCGCATTTCATTATTTCATTTCAAGGTTTAATTACCCAAATGGGGTTTGACCAAGGAAAACCGTCATTCACCAAAAACAAACTATTTTTACCTCTTTTGTTTGTGTTGCAAATATTAGGTTGAAGAAGGATTGAAGATCTCTTAAAGAGCAAGATTGGAAAATTTGTCAAAGTTTTCGTCAATTCATGAAAACTCACCTACAGATTTGATTTTTGACTTTTCGACACTAAAAACATAATCAAATAGAAGCTACAGACTAACATCAGAGGCTCTCGAAAGTTGTTTGAAATCCCTGATCAAAGACCCATTCACCCATGGGCAAATAGTCCCAGTTTGCCTCCCGAAACTACCTTTTGGTGACTGGTACATAGTATCTAACCCTTCTCAGATCTGCAATTTTTTTGTTGTTTCTGTTAGTATTGACCTTTAAATTATTGTTTCAAGTTTGAATGAGCATAATTGAGTAGATTTTCTATTTTTATTTTTCTCCCAAAAGTGATGTTCAGGCTAAAACCGTTGTCCTCGATCATAAGAAAATCGGTAGATTCCCTCATTGAGTTGACTCACTTAAGGGTTGTAAGTCAATTCATTGTGTAGATCTCATTTTCTAATGAAATAGTGAGAAATAGGTCCATCATACCCCCATTTCAAATCAACCTTCAAAACAACACCAACCCTATTTCTCTTTATTTCAATATATATTATATATAACCTTATTTTAATATCCACTTAAACATATATATTTACATACTCATCAATTGGTACATATATACAAAATGTGTATATATATTTTCCTTGTATGTCCAATTGATACTCCCATGCATATGCTATATCTCTACATGGATACACATAAGCACATCTACCAACGTATACACATGTATGTATATATTCACCTGTATGAGTTATCGAAGATACATACATATATACATGTATACATTCTACTTATATACCCATCAATTAATATATAAACATGAATACACAAAACCCCTAATCAAGAAAATTCAAAGACTAACCACAAACCAATACAAAAAATTCCCCAAACCAAGACTGAATATTACTTACTTCTTCCTGAACTTATCTTGACTAAACTAGACCAAACTAGGACATGAGTGTGTGTATGCTCAATTAGGCTCATTAAGAGTTACCAGACCAAGTTCTTCTCTTGAGTTATACTATCCCTCTCTTGCAAAGGTTTGAATCTGTTCATGCATTCAACTTAGTGCATCACAACAATAGTTATCCAATAACATTACATTCATATGCATCATATATATATTCATCTTCTAAACATTTGAAACATTATATTGAATTAAACATTCATTCATCACATTATACATCAAGATTCGTATACAAAACATAATCATGTATTAAAGTATTTTAACTTAACAAGGTAATAGTAAATAGGTAATAACACAATGGGGTGTAACATGAACTGATAGTGTAAACAGTGGTTACTTACACTAGTTGGCCAAAGAGCTAAACACCCAGTACTTCGAGTGTAGGTTGTATGTTCAACCACCCTTAGCTCAATTTGGTATTTGAACATTCATACTCTTACACACATAACACACATTCCTATAAAAAGATGATGACATGACATGTTGACTAACTAGGTTACACCCTTTCCCATGGATTATCCTAACCCCAGGAATAACCAAGCTAACAACCCATGTTCAAACTAACATTCCTACTAGAGTAATTCAAATCAAAGTTCCATATCTCATACTTCACAACTTATGAAATATTCATATAATCATAACTTAGTATAGTTCCTATTAGCAACATAACCACTCAAAATACAATATATATAGTATATATGTATATTCCAATAACGGGGTTTCACCAAAACTAGACTCTTTCAAGAATAACGCATGCTTATCCAAAGTAAAAAAAATGAACCAAGTTCATAAAAGCAAACATAACATGAATTAGAATCATTATTTCCCAAACAAAGGAATTCTTAGACAAATAACATTCAACATAAAGAATTTAGAGTGATAGAAATCAACATGCTTGGAAATATAACCCAACTTATAATACTAGTTTCCAAGCTCAACCTCCACAATTCCACTTGCTACTCCTTCTAGACTCAACCTATCACCAAACTCTAGACTCTCGCCAAAAACTCTCAACAATTGCAAATGCACAAACAACTCTCCTTCTCACAAAAGATCTCTAAAATATGCTTGCACATAAAACTACAATAGAACAACAAATGAAGAAATCGGATTGGAAAAGTGTAACCAAAGGTAGACAAAATGCCCATATTTACATAAAAATCTAAGCATCTTAATGCTACAATTAAGCTACTAAATCTGCCACCTTCCTATTCCAAATCCATCGACTAAGCTTAAGAAGAGAGATGTGGCTACTTTAAACACTAGTTTGCAAACACATATACAATCCAACTCCTCTGTTGAAGATGAGTCACTCTTATCTTATTGACAATAATGAATTAAGCTCAAAAAATGTAACCTATGGGTTTCCCTATTGAAATATAAGTCGACTACCTCAGCCAACTCATGCAAAAGACCATGACTCATGCTCTCAAAATTTATGCATTGGTTTATGGTGCAAGAAATAGACTTCTTTTTGTTTTATACTTTCTAGAATATGGTGCCAACAATTCATATTTATGCAACCTTTATTCATGTGTGGGTTTGACAAAGTCAACATGCTATGAATATTGCTTATTCTTTGAAAATGATTTGTTTCATATTACTTTATGCATTGTTAGATGTTTTAAGACTTATTCCCTCATGTGCTATATGCATGCAACACTAAGCTTCAACCATTTCACTATATATGACAGTGCCTTATATATGCGTTATAATCTATTTCAAAATACTTTTGAATACACAATAATATATCATTAATATTATCTCTTATAATATATATATATATATATTATAATTTATATTCACATGATTTATTAAATATATAATATGCCAATCAAATATATATCAACATTTATTAAAACATTTATATATATATATGTATATATATACGTCTATATTAACTTAATCATAATACATATATATATATATATATATATATATATATATATAACATTAATTTAATATCTATACTTAAACACATATTTACATATCCATCGATTGGTGCATATATATATATATATATATATATATATATATATATATATATGTCTTATATGTCCAATCGATACTCTCATGCATATGATATCCGTACATGGATTTACATAAGTACATCTACCTACGTATATATGTACGTATATAATCATATGTATGAGTTATCAAAGACATATACATATATACATTTTATGTATATACCCATCGATTGATATATAAACATGAATACACGAAAGAGAACTTATACTTGTCTCAAAGACTCAATCACATATCCCCAAACAAGAACATTCAAATACTAACCACAAACCAATACAAAACATTCCCCAAACCATGATTGAAGATTACTTACCATTTCCCAAACTTATCTTGACTCAACTAGACCAAACTAAGACATAAGTGTGTGTATGCTCAATTAGGCTCATTAAGGGTTACTAGACCAAGTTATTCTTCTAAGTGATGCTCCCCCTCTCTTCTAGAGGTTCAAATATGTTCCTGCATCCAACTTAGTGCATCAAAATAGTAATTAGCCAATAACATTATGTTCATATGCATCATATATTCATCGCATTTTCCATCAAGATTCATATACAAAACACAATCATATATTAAAGAATTTTAACTCAACATGGTAATAGTAAATAGGTAATAACACAATGGGGTGTAACATATTCCTCCCCTTGTGAATCACTGTCCCTAATGATTTTAAGTATCAAACATAAAATATAGACCATCAACATAAAACATAACAATATTATTTCAGGTACTTTCAAAGTCAAGCAAAATAAGACAAAACTTTTGCTTCATCTCAACATAGTCATCCCAAGTGGTAGAATCTTCTACATATTGATCTCATTGAACCTTACATTGCAGAACTTCTCTATTATGTAAGTGAAGCTTACGTGTTTCGAGCACCTTGAGAGGCTCGATTGTTACCACTTTGAGGTCTTGTACTTGTAAAGCATTCCAATCAATAACATGGTTATCACCTGGCATGTACTTCTTAATGCACAACACATGAAAGATATTATGCATCCTAGCAAGAGCTGGTGGCAAAGCAATTCTATACGCAATAGGGTTAACTTCTTCTAGAACCTCAAAAGAACCTACGTAATGTGGAGCTAGTTCAGATGACTTTCTAAACATTATAGAACTCTTTTGAGGTTTAACTCTTAACAAAACCTTATCCTCTACTGAAAAATGTCTGGGTACTCGCTTGGAATTTGCATAGCTCTTTTTCCTATCATTATCTTCTGCTAGCCTCTACTTAATAACACCAATTTTCTCCTCCATTTCTGACAATATTTTTGGCACAAGGCTTATCCTATCCTCTAGCTTATTCCAACTTATAGGAGTTTGACACTTTCTGCCATACAATGCTTCAAACAGAGCCATCTTGATCATGGAATGATAAGAGTTGTTATACACAAATTTTACCAAGGGTAGGTAATCTTCCCACTTGTATTGTTGATCCATGCAATACATTCTCAGTAGATCCTCTAAAACTTGGTTCACCCTTTCAATTTTTCCATTAGTTTCTGAATGATATGCTAAAATTATGTTCAACTATGTCCCAAGCAAAGAAAACATGGTTTTCCAAAACCTAGATGTCACACGAGCATCCCTATTAGAAATAATCTTCTCAGGAACTCCATGTAACCTAAATACCTCTTAAATAAACTTTTGAGCTATAACATGAGCTCCATCTGTTAGATTCCCTAGAATAAAATGAGCCACCTTTATAAGCTTATCCACTACTACCAGAATGGTATTATGCTTATTTCTTGACATTGGAAGACCTTGCACAAAATCCATGCCAATGACTTGTCATTTACTTTCAGGAACTTCATGAGGATACAGAATTCATGCAGGGTGATGATGCTCTGCCTTCACTCTTTGATATTCTAAGTAACTTGCTACAATATTGTAACATCCCCTTTCATCCCTTTCCATAAATATAAAGGCTTGATATCAACCAACAACTTGGTTACTCTAGGATATCCATAATATGGTGCAGTATGAACCTCTTTCCACACTAAATTCCTTAATTCCTTAGAGTTGGGTACATAAATTCTTCCCTTAAACATTAGAATAAACCATTAGTTTCAAAGTGAAATCCTTCATACCTTGGGTCTTGCTAATTATCTGAGAGTTCTTTCTTGACTTGCTCATAATAGTCGTCACCCTTGGATTTTTGTAATACTTGACCCTTGAAATAAGTTTGAATTGATATCATTAAGGATATATGCCTTCTACGAATTAAGGCATCTACAACCCGATATTCCTTCCCCTTGATATAATTGATATTAAAATCATAGTCAAATATCAATTCCAACCATCTTTGTCATGCATTTAGATTAGGTTGGGTAAAAAAGTACTCCAGACCATGATGGTTAGTCTTTAGTTCAAAATGTTTTCCCAACAGATAGTGTCTCCACATCTGTAATGCATGAAAAACTACTACTAATTCCAAATCGTGCGAAGCATATTTTTTCTCATAAGGTTTTAGCTTCCTCGAATCATAGGCTATGACTTGCACATCCTGCATCAATACTCCAACCAAACCTTCTCCTGAAGCATCTGTGATGACAATAAAATTACCATCTAGATCAGGTACTTTTAGTATCGGAACCGTGGTCAACTTCTCCTTGAGTTGGACAAATGTTGCTTGAAATTTCTTAGACCATTCAAACTTCTTCCCTTTTCTTTGTAAGGAGGTAATGGGAAAATCTATTCTGGAAAATTTTGCAAGAAACTTCTGATAGTAACCAGTCAGACCCATAAAACTTCTAACTTCTGGCACATTCTTAGGTATTGGCCATTCAAGCACTACTTTTATTTTTGTTGGATTAACAACAATCCCATCCACTTAAATCACATGACCTAGCTACTACACTTCCTTCTAAAAGAAGTTACACTTAGAGAATTTCCCATACAAATTATGCTCTGTTAATCATTGGAGAACAATCTATAGATGTTGGAGATGTTCCTCTTCATTCTTGGAGTAGATAAGAATATTATCCAAGAAGATCAACACAAACTTATCCAAGAAGTCCCTAAATAAATTATTCATTAGGTTCATGAATGTTGCAGGTACATTCATTAGTCCAAATGGTAGGATCGTGAACTCGTAATGAACATACCTAGTCCTAAAAGTTGTTTTGAAAATGTCTCCATCCTTGATCCTTAGTTGATGATAACCTAATTGTAGATCAATTTTCAAAAACACTATTGCTCCTCACATATGATCGAAGAGATCATCGATACATGGTAACATATACTTATTCTTTATTGTTGCCTTGTTAAGTAACCGATAATCAATGCACAAGTTTAGTGTACCATATTTCTTCTTCATGAAGATCACTGTGCTCCCCAGGGTGAAACATTGGGTCTTATTAGTCCCTTTGACAACAATTCCTCCAATTAAGATTTTAGCTCCATTAATTTTGTTGCGGTCATCCTATATAGGACTTTGGATATAGGTTCCACCCCTAAAACTATGGTGACAGAGAAATCACACACTCTCTTGGGAGGCAATCTAGGTAGTTCATCTAGAAATACATCCTTAAAGTTCCTTAGGATAGGATATTTCTCCATACCCGACTTTCTCGATTCTACCACCTCGCCATCTTCGACTTCTTGGAGGTTTTGAGGTACATAATATACTACATCATCTTGAGAAATGAACTCTTTACATTCCCCAAGTTTCTCCATTTTTATTGCGAAGAGTTGACAACCTTTCTCCTTTGATTTATGCATTTTTATGGCGGAGATCTACTACAACTTAACTTCTCTAGGTGTTCCTTGTAATGATACCCAGTTTCCTAGATCATCTAAACATTCTACTATTTTTGCATGACAATCTTCTTTGGTCCCATGTTTCCACAACCAATTCATCCCTATAATAATGTCATAATAACCTAAGGGAGCTACATACAAATTCACTTCCATGGAGAAACTCAAAAGTTCAACCCTTACTTTGAATAAACATTAATCAACCTTAGCTCTTGTCTGGTTTGCATATTCAACAATCCAAGACTTTTCCATATAGCCAGCTTTTCTAGAAATTTTACTAGCTACACTAGGAGAAACAAAATTCTCTATAGCACCGATATCAATTAAAATTGAGATGGGTGTATGAAACAAAGTACCTAGAATCTCCACCAGAGTAATCTGGTACTCTACTTGTCAATTTTCTAACGTTGCATGAATCCTCTATTGGAATGTTGCTTGTTGAGGAGGTAGAGGGTTCCCATGTGGTCGTGTTCCTTATGTTTTTTTGGGACACTGATTTGCAAAGTGGTCTCCACCACACGTAAAACATCCTCTCAATGATCTTTTCCTTATTGCAAGCCTTCCAGAACTTCCTTCATTACTACTGGCATTGTTGTTGTTGTTCCCCCTATAATCCCTTCTTGATTCATTTTGCACATTACAAAATCCTTTGTCCCCTTTCCTTTGAAAATCTTTCCCTTCACTAGGCCTCTTTGTAGCTGGAATGGCTTGTGAAAAAATAAAATTCCTCTAATTATTTTCATAGTAGTTTGAGATAGATTTAAGCCTCTACTCCTGCTTAATGGCTTTCTCAAACACTAGGTCCATGGTAGCAAGATTGTGTACGTCTACCTCTCCTCCTATTTGGGCATTGAGACCCATGATGAACTTCCTTATGTGAAACCACTCATCCTTTTGGAACATGGGTGCATACCTTAGGAGACGAGTGGATTTCTCCTAGTCTTCATTAATTGAAGAATCTCCTTGCCTCAAGTTCTAAAAGTTGATAAGCTTTTGATCATAGAAAAGTTGAGGTAGCCATTGCTTTCAAAATATTTCCATGAATTCACTCCAAGTAAGATTTAAGGAACTTAGCCCAAGCTCCATCTTTTTATTCATCCACTAATTGGATGCTTCTCCAGCTAACTAGAAGGCTCCCCAAACAAATTTAGTTATCTCAGAGTAATTCCTGATTTCAAAATACTTTTCCATCCCTATGAGCCATGCCTCAGTTGTATCCCAATTGGTGGTAACTTCAAACTTTGAAGGGGTGATCTTCCTCATATCTCGAGATAGCTCACTTGAAAGTTGTTTCATTTTACCTCCCTCTGATCTAGATTCTAATTCATCATCCTCATGTTCACTTGATTGAGTATGATCATGGAGATTTTACCCTTCTTCATCATTATTAGGAACTTCTTGTTCCTCCCTTTCTTTTCCCCTTACCTCATGCTCAAGGTTTCCAATTCATTTTCTTGCCTCATCCATCATGGCTAAAATACAATCCAATTTGGCCTCAACATTTTTTTCACCTTGGCCCACTTCTTGGCTTCCCCCAAGGTTAGCTCTAGTTCTATCCATTTTTCATAAGAAAAGTTATACCTAAAGGTTTCATCTTTAACTAGATCCTAAGAAGATTTGCATAACACTCAAAACATTTCAAAAAGAACAAACATTCATACAAAAGAAATTGAAATAAGATCTTATACACAAGTTTTCCAAGACATGATTTTTATTTAGATCAATAGGATTTCAATATCCTTACATTTACATGGAATGACTATTCAAATAGTCTAGGGGAGAGTATCCCTCGGATTCACTCTCAAATACATAACTAAGTGGGGTATACCCTTCATATTTTTGTTCACATTCAAAGTCAAAAGGAAAATAACCTTCAAACCAATCCTCAGATACATAATTTCAGGGAACATATCCCTCCAATTGGCCACTAGAGGCCATTACAATAACTTCTGACATTGGAAGAACACAAGGGTCCCTAAAGATCATGGTAGGACTAACATTACATTCTGAGGGCATATCCCTAGAAAGTGGTAAAGAATCTAACTTTGTCAGAGAGACAAGAGGTACAAAGTTAATATCCTCACACATCCTCTTTCTCTCTTGACTGACATGAGATAAGGCATGACCAAGAGTCTCAATGTCACTTAGCCAAATGGTGTTTTCATAATTGGTCCCCTCTATGGTTCAAACACCAAATTCTCTTTCTTTCTTGGCCTTCAAGTAGCACTCATTACCGATTAATGACTTCATTGCAGTCATTTTGAGACACACCATCCTATCACAAGAATTCCAAACATTAGACTGGCATAATGTTGGATGAAATAATAGTGATCACATAGGTTCCAGAGCTGAACTTGGTAGCTTTGATAGCACGTGTAACATGCCCATTGTTCTACCCATTGATTTTACTATGTTTTACCCACATGTGAGCAGTTTATGATACTAGCACTTAGTCAATAAAATTTTCCTTTTCTAATTGAATAAAAAAATACACATTTGATACAACTCATCTCAAACTTTCTCATTGCATTACAAAGAGAGATTACTAATTCCAAGTAATGAATCCATATTACATAATTTCATGATAACATTTTCCATTTACATTTTCTCAATAAGAATAGAGACATTTTCTCAATAAGAATAGAGACACATGATTACATACATAGTTTCCATAAGCTTATTGAAATAGAGATAAAAATGGTCTAGATGTCCTTGCTAGCATACATCCTCAAATTTTTGCCACCAACTATATGAGGGAGAGTATCACTCAAGTGCTTTTCCGCCAACCATAGACTTACTACGGTCCCTCGCACATCTACCTAACTAGTAAGATGGCCCTAACCTTTGATGAAGATATTGGTTTGGTAACCTCATAATACTAGCCTTCATAAGCATGGTGTTGTGTCCTAAAAATATAGAGCTACCATACATTGGTTATGTATGACATTCCCTGCCTAATTTTCATCCCTAGATCATAGTGAACTAATAGTGTAAACAGTGGCTACTTACACTACTTTGGCCAAAGAATTCAAAACCCAGTACTTCGAGTGTAGGTCGTATGTTCACCCACCCTTACCTCAATTTAGTATTTGACCATTTATACTCTTACACACATAGCACATATTCCTATAAAAATATGATGACATGACATGTTGACTAATTAGGTTACACCCTTTCCCATGGATTATCCTAACCCCAGTAATAACCAAGCTAACAACCCATGTTCAAACTAATATTCCTACTAAAGTAATTCAAAATAACTTCATATCTCATACTTCACAACTTATGCAATATTCATATAATCTTAACTTGGTATAGTTCCTATTAGCAACATAACCACTCAAAATCCAATATATATAGTATATATGTATATCCCAATAACGGGGTTTCACCAAAACTAGAATCTTTCAAGAATCAAGCAAGTTTATACAAAGCAAGAAAATAAACCAAGTTCATAAAAGAAAACATTTATAACATGAATTAAAATCATTATTTCCCAAACAAAGGAATTCTTAGACAAATAACATTCAACATAAAAAATAGAGTGATAGAAATCAACATGCTTGGAAATATAGCCCAACTGATAATATTGGTTTCCAAACTCAACCTCCACAATTCTGCTTGCTACTCCTTCTAGACTCAATCTATCACCAAACTCTAGTCTCTCACCAAAAAACTCTCAACAATTGAAAATACACAAACAACTCTCCTTCGAAGCTCTCTAAAATATGCTTGCACAAAAAACTACAACATAACAACAAATGAAGAAATCAAATTGGAAAAGTGTAACCAAAGCTAGAGATAATGCCCTGATTTATACAAAAAATTGAGCATCTTAATGCTACAATTAATCTACTAAATCTACCACCTTCCCATTCCAAATGCATCAACTAAGCTCAAGAAGAGAGATGTGGTTGCTTAAAACACTAGTTTGTAAACACATATACAGTCTAACTCCTCTATTGAAGATGAGTCACTCTTATTTTGTTGACAATAATGAATTAAACTTAGAAAATGCAACCTACAATTTTCCCTATTGAAATATAATTTGACTACCTCAGCCAGCTCATGCAGAAGACCATGTCTCATGCTCTCAAAAGCTATGTGTTGGTTTATGGCGTAGGAAATAGACTTCTTTTATTTCATACTTCCCAGAATATGGCGCCAATAATTCATATTTATGCACCCTTTATTCATGCACGGGTTTTACAAAGTAAGCATGTTATGACTATTGCTTATTCTTTACAAATAATTTGTTTCATATTAATTTATGTGTTGTTAGCTGTTTTAAGATTTATTCCCTCATGTGCTATATGCGTGCAACTCTAAGCTTTAACCATTTCACTATATATGGCAGCGCCTTATATATGCGCTATAATCTATTTCAAAATATTTTTGAATATACAACAATATATCATATATATATTATTAATATATATTATAACTCTTACAATATATGTATATATATATATATATATATATATATTCATATTCACATGATTTATTAAATATTTAATCTACTAATAAAATATATATATCAACATATATTAAAATAATTATATATATATGTATATTAATATGTATGTATATACGTTTATATTAATGTAATCATAATACATATAAATATGTGTATATTATATATAACATTATTTTAATATCCATACTTCAACACATATATTTACATACTCATTGATTAGCGCATATATATATAAATGTGTATATATATGCCTTGTATGTCCAATCGATACTCCCATGCATATGATATATCTGTACATGGATATGCGTAAGTACGCCTACCTATATATATGTATGCATGTATATACTCATATGTATGAGTTATCAAAGACATATACATATATACATATATACATTTTATGTATATAACCATCAATTAATATACAAACATGAATACATGAAAGATAACTTATACTTGTCTCAAAGACTCAATCACATATCCCCAAGCAAGAAAATTCAAAGACTAACCAAAACTAATACAAAACATTCCCCAAATCATGACTGAAGATTACTTACCATCTCCCAAACTAATCCTGACTCAACTAGACCAAACTAAGACGTGAGTGTGTGTATGCTCAATTACGCTCATTTAGGGTTACTAGACCAAGTTCTTCTCCTAAGTGATACTCCCCCTCTCTTCTAGTGGTTCAAATATATTCTTGCATCCAACTTAGTGCATCACAATAGTGGTTAGCCGATAACATTATATTCATATGCATCATATATTTTCCTCTTCTATACATTTAAAATATCATATTGAATCACACATTCATTCATCACATTTTCCATAAAGATTCATATACAAAACACAATCATATATATTAAAAAAAATTAACTTAACAAGGTAATAGTAAATAGGTAATAACACAATAGGGTGTAACACCTAATTGAACCCTAGCCCCTATTCTAATACTAAACCTATCCTTAACCATAATTATAACCTTGTGAAACAAAGAAAAAAGAGAAGCCTAGATCTTATTTATAAAACCTAGGATTCAAATCTTGTATTTTTATTTTGTGTGTGTTGTGAGTTCTTTTTCTAATGTTTCATTAAGTTGAAGATCAACAAGGTGTTTAGATTGACTTTCAACCATGAAGGTGAGCCAATCAAACCTGGATCTACATCTTTTTGAGCCTTGAAATGAATTGGAATTGATTTACTTTGATTGACCTAATTAGACTGTGCTCTAATATGAAAATGCAAGATACCTACAATTAACAGACTTAAATAGAGATTTATAGATAGTGTAGTGTAGGAAAAAGTATCCCTTTTTCACACTTAATTTGGGAATGAATAATTAATAATAAAATGAACTTAATGATGCCTTAATTTAGTGTTGTAATATGTATTTTACATATTCACATTAATTTTAGGGCCCTTTTAATTAAAATGGACTTAATTGTGCCTTATTTTTGGTGTTATAAGGTGTATCTTTACACTTTCACACTAATCTAGGGCTTCATTAATTAATTGAGGTTAATTTTCCTTAATTGGCCCCTTTAATTCAAATACAAGCCTAATTAATTGCAATTTCCGAAGAGGAAAATCTGACATTCATAAATTTCATAGCATAATGTTTAAAATTGAGCAATGTGTGTCCTAGGTAAGTGACCTAGGACACATTCACCCTTCACTTGCACCTAGGACCTAAATTCAAATTATGTTTTTGGTTGTATTTCAATGATTTCAAAAGTATATTCAAATGTTGGCTTGTGATATTTGAATTTCGGGAATTAATGTTAAGATATGTATAAATATAAGGTCATTTCACTATGTTTCATCCTAAAAATATTGTGTGACTTCATGAGATCAAGATAGAGCATTATCAAGAGAATTCAAGAGCATTTTTAAGGCATTCAAGGGAAAAATTAGAGAAGATTTATTATAGCAATCAAGATTCCATTGTCATGTCAAATATTTATTGCATCATGCATGTTGTTTGACCTAATATGGTGATGTAGAGTTCAAGATCTATTCAAGCATATGAAGGCATTATTTCAAGACAAGTTTCATGATCAATATCCACATCCATTGAAGCCAATTCATGCTAGTTGTAGATATACAATGCAAGGTTCAAATAAGGTTTGGTGAGTTGTCACATAGTGTTGTTCATTCATCATTCCTTCATGCTATTTTGTTTCATTTCAAGGTTTAATTACCAAAACGGGGTTTGACCAAGGAAAACCCCCATTCACCTAACAAACAACATTTTTCTCTCTTTGATGCGTGATTGCATATTTTAGGTGAAAGATCCTTTGAAGAGAAAAATTGAAGAAAGTTGCAAATTTGTCAAAGTTGCAAGAAAAGTTGTCATTTCATAGAAAATATTCTATGGAATTTATTTCCAACTGTTTGACAGTGAAAACCAAGAATTTGGGAGTTCAAACACAACATAAGAGAACCCCAAAAGGATTTTTGCAGAACCCTAACCAAGACCCATTTGCCATAGGGTGAATGAGTCCTCAATGAGCCTCAAAAAGTGACTTTTGGTGAAATAAACACATTATTCTCCCCTTTTCAGATCTTCCTTTTGATTATTTTTCTATTATTTTTGATTACTATCTTTCATTTTCATTTTATAGCTTGCATTTTGGAGTTTGTTTGATGGTTTTAAAATTTCTCCCCAAAGTGCTATTTAATTCATACCCTCATCCTTGCATAGAGAGGAAATTTGTTGATTCATACCTTGATTTGACTCACCTTTTTGGTTTTTAGTCATCTCATTGTTGGGATCTCATTTCCTTGAATGAAATTGGAGAAATAGGTTGTGGTGAACACCCCCATTTTTTTAGACTACTGGAATCGGTCGAGTATTCGTCCCCCTATAAACTACAGTGTGCCTGGTAAACTTTTTTCACGTGACCGGTGACATTGGCACGAAACTCCCTCTAGTACCATGGGGATGGTGGGGAGACTAGACCTCGTGACCTCTTGTTTTCAACAACATGCTTTAGCCAATCGAGCTAGCCCCACCGCCCCTGTGAACCCCCTTTTATAAAACAATCAACCTACCTATTTTTCTTTGTTTCATTTTGGTGAACCTGAGTTTGAGCATTGCATTTTCTAATTTTAGAGTTATCTTTCACCCTAGATTTAGATCTTGCATTCATTTGCATCTCTTTGCATTGATTTGATCCTCATTTAGGGTGTCTAGTTTGCATTCCATTTAAGGGTTTTTAGGATTGCATATTTTCCATTCTTTAAAATCTAAAAAATACAAAAAAGTCAATCATTTTTCATATAATTTATATAGCATTACATCATATTAATTTACATTTGAAAATTGAAATAAAATTGCATATCAAATTAGGTGTTCTAGTTTGTCATTTTGTCACATTTTGCATTTGCATTTCACCTTCATTTCACATAAAATTAAAACTATAACTTGTTTTATCAAATCAAATTAACTCAAAAATCTATAAAAACTTCTTTCAAAACCCTCACCTAGGACCCATTCACCCTAGGGGGAATGATTCCATGATCAAGGTCATATTCTAATTTTTTGGACATTAAAACATTCATTTCTGCATTCCTATTTATTGTTCTTAGATCTCTGTTCCAGTTTGTAGAATTTTTGTTTCTTCAATTTGGTCATATTTAGCTTCATTTGATATATTTAGTGCATTGTGTGATTTCAAAATTGTATTTACAAGACTTCATTTTAAAGTTTTTACATAGTGTAATAAAAAAATTACCTTGTTTAGAATCTAAAAACTGTATTTACAATTACATTCTAGGTCATTGCATTGCATTTTACCCACTTTCTATTTTGGGTTGACATTGAGTTTGTGAATCTTGTATAAGCTTTACAACTTGGTGTCCTATTAGCAATACTATTGTGAGACATAGTTTGAGACTCATGTCATCCTATGATGCACCATTCACAGTGGATCTTGGGTTTTCCAACTCTTTCACTAATAGTGTTGATAATCAACCCTCTATGGATCATAACCTATATACCTCATTTCCAATGAATTCCTAACCTACAACCAATGTGCATGATGTTGTTCATATCACGCAAGAAATCGTAAGAAGAATGTACGGAGGCCTAGAAAAGCTACAAGACTTTACACATACTAAAAACATTTACAATAGTATCATTCCTACTTTAGATAATCTAAGGAAAATGATTGAAACCAAAAATGGAATGGAGATGGTGCAAAGTATAGGTCATCTTGTTAATAATGCCATCCCTACCGTGACTAGTTGTGCTCAAGATTTGGGATATACTCAAAGACAAGGTGGAAATTCCATTCCTCCTTCCACAATCCCCATCTCTATTCCTAAATACACTAGTACTCATGTTACCACAACCATTCAACCTACTAGCAATGTCAACACTTCTTTAGGTATTTTCACTAGGAATCCTTCTAGCTTTGTGCATTCAAATCTCATATCTCCTCAACCATCCCCCCTCAAAAATTTACAATTCACTCGCCCTTTGAAAACATACACCACTGCACCTTATTCCCCATCCATCTCACAATACCAAAAATGATCCCATCATTAACACACTTTTGCAAAACATAGCATCCCTTCAACAAAAAATTGCCACCCTAAATCAAAACAACAATGACCAGCCTTCATAATACATCAAAACCAATATGTTATCCTTGGAGATATTGAGAACACAAATTCCAAAAGGTATAGAAGTTCCTATATTTGAGAAATATGGTGGGAAAGGAGATCTTGTTAGCTATGTTTCCACTTACACAACCCTATGTAGTGATTTCATTTTTGAAGATAAGCTTTTGACTAAAATCTTCCCTAGATCCTTGAAAGATATTGCTTTAGAGTGGTTTTTCTCCTTACTAAATAATTCAATTTGTTCATTTGGGAGAAAGTATCCCTTTTTCACACTTAATTTGGGAATGAATAATTAATAATAAAATGAGCTTAATGATGCCTTAATTTAGTGTTGTAATATGTATTTTACGTATTCGCATTAAGTTTAGGGCCTTTTTATTTAAAATGGACTTAATCATGCCTTGTTTTTGGTGTTGTAAGGTGTATCTTCATGCTTTCACACTAATTTAGGGCTTCATTAATTAATTGAGGTTAATTTTCCTTAACTAGCCCCTTTAATTCAAATCCAAACCTAATTAATTGCAATTTCTAAAGAGGAAAACCTGACATTCATAAATGCCATAGCATAATGTTTAACATTGAGCAATGTGTGTCCTAGGTAAGTGACCTAGGACCCATTCACAATAGGGCGAATGGGTCCTCACTTGCACCTAGGACCTAAATTCAAATTATGTTTTTGGTGGTATTTCAATGATTTCAAAAGTATATTCAGATGTCGGCTTGTGATATTTGAATTTCAGGGAATTAATGTTAAGATATGTATAAATATAAGGTCATTTCACTATGTTTTATCCTAGAAATTTTGTGTGACTTCATGAGATCAAGCTAGAGCATTATAAAGAGAATTCGAGAGCATTTTCAAGGCATTCAAGGGTAAAATTATAGAAGATTTATTGCAGCAATCAAGATTCCATTGTCATTTCAAAGATTTATTGCATCATGCATGTTGTTTGCACTAATATGGTGATGTAAAGTTCAAGATCTATTCAAGCATATGAAAGGCATTGTTTCAAGACAAGTTCCATGATCAAGATCCAAATCCATTGAATCCAATTCATGATAGTTGCAGATCTACAATCCAAGGTTCAAATAAGGTTTGGTGAGTTGTTACATAGTGTTCATTCATCATTTCTTCATGCTATTTTTTTTTCATTTCAAGGTTTAATTAGCAAAATGGGGTTTGACCAATGCAAACTCCCATTCACCTAGCAAACAACATTTTTCTCTCTTTAATGTGTGATTGCAGATTTCAGGTGAAAGATCCTTTGAAGAGAAAAATTGAAGAAAGTTGCAAGAAAAGTTGTCATTTCATGAAAACTCTTCTACAAAATTTATTTATGATTGTCCGACAATGAAAATCGGGAATCTAGGAGTGCAAACACAATAGAAGAGAACCCACTCCCTTACACCGTATGCTCTAACCTTACCCAATCTGGAATCTGGGTCATCAAAAAGTGAAAGGTTATTTTTCAGTATATCTATCATTACATTTTGGGCTAACACTTATGAGTGCAAGTTGTGAAGTTTTTGGAAAAAATAAGGGTGGGATTTTACAAAACTTGTCGAAACACTATTGGATAATTTTGTAGGTGATTTTTCATGAATTGACAAGGTGTAGGGTTTCAAATGTAACAACGAATAAATGATCTTCAATCTTCCTTCAATCCTCTCCAAACTTGAAATCTTCACATTCACAAAGAGTAGAAATGTTGTGCCATTTAGGGGCTTGCCTTAGTCAAACCTCGTGTTAGTGTTTCCACTTCCACAATGGAAATATCAATGATAAATGGATAAATGATAGGAAGGAATGATGAAATCATAAAGTGCTACAAATCATGAACTATTTTATTCTCTACACTTCTTCTTGTAATTCCTTATTAACCTTTGTTTCTTCAATAAAAAGTTCCTCATACTTTTCTATAAACTTCTCATCTCTGATTCCACTTGTGTATTCACAACCCTCTAAAACAAGGATTTTTGGAGATCTTCTCCTCATTTTCTTGGCTACAAAAATATATTTTGAATCTAATTCAAAAGTGCTTGAAAAATAAAAAGGTTATACAATTGGTGTTTTTGTTTCATTAACATGGGCATTCCCCTCTGAGACTGCATTTGTTTCTACCATTACAACATCTTCTTTCTACTTTTTAATTGATCCTCTCATGGATCCCTTCTTTCTTAGGTGATGTGATAGACTCCTAGATTGTGTGGGCTTCTTCTGCCCCCTTATAGGTGCAGAAGAAGAAGCTCCACCCTTTATCTTTTTACCTTTTGGTGGCCTTTTTAAAAATAGGGGGTTCTTGATTACTCTCTATTGTGGGTTGCTCAACAAAGGTTGCATGCTATGTTTCCTGCAAACCTTTCTCTTTTGGTTTGCCTATGTTGTGGGTAGGTGATGTAATAGGGGAACCAAAGGGTATTTCTCCCTCAAGAGCAGCCATAACATGCTCTTCCATTCTTTGTTCTTGGCCTTTGTTTTCTTCATTAGGAAATTCAAAAATATTGTTGATTTGATACATTAATAAATTCTTCCCAAGAAACATTTGGAACTGAACCCTAAGGCTCCTCTTTACCAGTAATGTAACTAAGCATAAATGAGACAATTTTAACCAATTTATTTTCCTTTTATATTCAAAAGACATTCTTTTTAACAAATTGTACAAAAATTTGGGAACATTTACATGCCTACCATGGTGTAGATGACTCAACAATTTTATAAGGACTGTGTATAGCAACGACTTCCGCTCATCACATGTCAAGTACTTAACTACGTGAGAAGCTAATTTAGCCCAAATCCAAGAAAAAGACAATCATTTAGTACTTTGTGAGGAAGAATCTAGATTTTCTCTTGGAAAGGAGAATTCATTTCTTGTTGCAATGACGTCTACTCCCGAGTGGAAAATCCTATCCCACTCTTGGTGAGCCAGATACTTTAGCTATAGCTACCTCTGATGCATCTATCTTTAGATCCCTAACAATTGCCTCATCATTTTGTAATGTGTTGGTGAATTATTGGGTCATTACCTCATTGAATTTTGTAAGCTACAAGAAATAATCCATCCAACCAACTCACTGAAAAATAGTCAAAGATTTTTTTGTCTTCCAATAACATGTTATGTGTTGTTGGTTCCCTTCATATGATATCACCTCCCATTATAATGCTTCAATAATTTTCAATCGCTTCACAATTTTTCTCTATTATATTCTTGCTCTGCCACCTCAATTACACCACTTCTAATATGCTTGTATGTTGTATTACTCAAATGCACCCCTTAGTTCAACTATTTAAAACTTCTTTCCTCTTCTCTAAACTCTGTGTCGTTTGAAAATAGAAAATGAAACGATGGAAAGGTTTTTCAAAAAGCATTGAAAATCAAGAAAACTAAGAGATAATCATGAATAACCCTTCCCCCAACTAAAGTTTCTAAGTTTCCTCACTAAGTGTGTATGGTTTGGATGAAGGTATAATTTTATAAATAGTGGATAATTAAAACATGATGTGTGACATGCACGAATGAAAGATAAATTTGCATAAAATCGATAATCTAGAATGATAATTATGATAAATTAATGTTGAGTGTACCTGTTGGAATGACTTGAATTGAAATTTACCTCATGTGAAGTAGTTGTATGCCATCTTGAACTTGATTTGAAATGATACGTCATGGGTTCTATGAAGTTTGTGTAGCTTTGGTGTGAAATCGGTGGCAACGTATCTTTGTCACATGGAAAATATATTGGAATGATGGGTGAAAAGGTTGTGGAAAGTATGCTTATGGTGAGGTGAAATTAATTGCATGGTACAGTGGAATCGAAAAAGGTGGTATGATGGTTGTGCACGTGGATGGAAGAAATAAGTTGCATGTAATGAATTTGAATATGTATGGTTGCATTGCAAAAGGATATGCTATGAAATGATGGAAATGTAATTAAGGTGGGTTTTTATAGAATAACTGACAGACAAGTGTTACGGGCTCATGTAGTAACATGCCCCTTTTGTAGTGGTGTCACCTAGCAACGTGATGTTGCATGTCCTTGTTTTGTCTACTACTAGTTCAAAAAATGAAGACTGTCGAATGTCATCTATGTAATGTGTGCATATGAAATGTGTGTTCAAATTATACCTATGAAATCTCATTGGATGATTTGTGTTGATCGTCTATTGATATTTTTGAAGAATTTCCCATTGGTGTTAATGAATTTTGTATTTGTGGCTCAAATTGATGTTGCAATGACAAAATGAAGACATCCTTCTACAATGGTCATTTTTAGAGCTTCAATCTATGGCTCTTAGCTAGTAATGAAAACCTTACATCATCAATTATTTGTAGTTGTACTGCTCCATTTGGAAAAAATGTTTTAATCTCATATTGCCCAAGCCATCTAGTCTGTAATTTGCCTTTGTAATATTTGTACCTTGAATCACATAATAAAGCCCAATCACCT
Organism: Sequoiadendron giganteum; assembly: GCA_007115665.2. Lineage (NCBI taxonomy): Eukaryota > Viridiplantae > Streptophyta > Pinopsida > Cupressales > Cupressaceae > Sequoiadendron > Sequoiadendron giganteum. Next base: position 287,723,054 of record CM021102.1, on the reverse strand, counting down.
GTACTGAATTCCTTAGTTTTAATAAACTGGTAATGCTGACACATCCTTTGTTTTTGGATGATTTCAATATGGTGTATGGGTTCCATTCTGATTTCATCTAATGCATTGAGGTTGTGCAACCTCTCCTTCTATGTTGTTGATAAGTTCATGCCTAATTTGACTGTTGTCATTAGAGTCTTGTATTCAAATTCTATTCAAAGTACTACATTTTTACCATATACTAACTCATATGGTGTAAAATCTATTGTTGTCTTCCAAGTTGTCTTGTAAGCCCAAATTGCTTCAGGTAATCTAGCTACCCAATCTTTGTGAGGATGTTTTCAATTTCTCTATTTGTGACATCCACTTGACCATTTTCTTGAGGGTGGTAGGGTGTGGAATTTTTATGTATGATATGATATTCTTTACTAGTTTTGTAATCAAATCTAATGTGAATTGTGGTCCTTGGTCTGTGACAATTTTTCTAGGAACACCATATCTTGTGAATATATCTTCATAGAGAAATTTTTCCACATTCCCATCTCTTGCAAACTATAAAGCTTTAACTTCCACCCATTTAGTAAGGTAATTTGTACAAACCTATGTGTATTCTTTATTATTTGATGTTGGGGAGACGGGACCAATAAAATCTAGTCCCCATTTATCAAATGATGTTATGAATAGTTGTGGTTATAATGGAATCTCATCTGTCTCTGTTGGTCTTCCCATTCTCTGATATCTATCACAACTTTTGGTGTAATTAACTACATCTTTATGAAGTCTTGGCCAGTAATATCCAATATTTAAAATCTTAAGAATTGTCCTCTTTGTTGCAAAGTGTCTCCCACAAGGTTCATCATGACATGCTTCGAGGATATCATATACTTCATCTTCTCTGACTCATCTTCTCAATATGTTGTTAGGCCCTATGTAGAATAAAATCCTGCTATCCATGAGTAAGGAAAACCTTTTTGAACTAATTGCCTCTTCTCCCTTGGTGAGAGGTGTGGTGGTGTTTTCACTACTACCAGATAGTTGGCTATGTATGCATACCATGGTGTATGCAAAATGAGAGAAAATAGGTGTTCATCTGGGAATAAATCATCTACAACATCTTCTTCTATTTTGGTTGGTAATCTAGAGAGTAAATCTTCTACTACATTAGATTTCCTTGGCTTGTCCACAATATTTATATAAAATTCTTGTAGTAGTAACCACCTCACAAGTCTGCCACCAACTATTGGTTTGTTCATTAGATACATTATTGTTTTATGGTCGGTATGTATGAATATAGAATACCCTATAACTTAGTGTCTGAACTTTTTGATTGCATGAACCACTACTAAAATTTCCTTCTCAGTCATTATATAGTTGAGTTCCACTCCTTGAAGGTTTTATTGATATAATAAATGACATACTTAAGGTTTCCATCCTTTTGTCCTAGCACAACTCCTATTGCAAATTCAAAAAGCATTTGTATGGATATTGAAAAGTAGATTCCATCTTGGTCCTCTTAGGAAAAGGGTCTTAATTAATGTTGTCTTGAGAGCTTCAAAGGAATGTTGACAAGTATGTGTCCATTCAAACTCTACATCTTTGGACAATAAGATGAATAGTGGTGTTGCAATTTCACTAAAATATTGTATGAATCTTATGTAGTACCCAACATGGCCAAGGAAGATTCTAACATCCTTTTGTTTCTGGGGTACAGGCAAGGTTGATATGATCTCAATTTTTTGGGGGTCTACTTGGATTCCCTTATTTGACACAAAATATCCCAAGATGACCCCTTTAGTCATCATCATGAATTATTTTAAACGACTTAGGGATAGGTGATGATCTTGACATATTTTTAATAATTTTTCTAAATTGGTAAGTGCCTCTTCATAGGCATTCCCATAATTTTTCAAATCATCCATGTAAACTTCCATGGAATCATTAGCAAAGTCTGAGAATATGCTCAGATCGCCCTTTGGAAAGTGATAGGTGCATTACACAACCCAAATGGTAAGATAGAGTAACCATATGTACCCCAAGGGCATGTGAAGGTCATCTTGTCTTGGTCCTATAGGGCTATCATAATTTGATTATATCCACTAAATCCATCCAAAAAGGAAAAGTATTGCTTGCTTGCTAGTGAATCTAGTACTTGATCAATGAATGGAAGGGGAAAGTGGTCTTTCCTAGTTGTTGCATTTAACTCATGGTAGTCTACACACACACTCCTTTTCCATCCTTTCTTAGGTACAATCACTAGTGTGGACACCCATTGACTATTAGAGATTGAATATATGAATCTTGCCTCTAGTAACTTTTGTAATTATCCTTTGACTATGTCACAGACTACAAGGTTCATTCTTCTTTGGGGTTGCCTAATGGGTTTATATCCTTCATTGACATTATGATCCCTTTAAAATGTCAAGTCCTAATGTGAGATGCTAAACAAATAACGAGTAATGCAATAAGAGGAAATAACACAAAAGAGGACACCTCAATGATTAGCTTAAGGAAAGATAAGCATGAAAGCAAGATAAAACAAATTTGTTGTTGATTATACCTTCAAATGTCTCTTTCCTTGGTAGGCCCTTGATCTTTGGACATCTTGTGTGCTCCTTGGATGGAAATGGAGTTAAGTGGATGCAAGATGCAAGATGGATTGATGAGAAATGCTATGGAGAAACTAAAATGATGCAAATGACAATTTGGCAAAAGTTTGGTAGCAAAAGAATTGATCCCCAAAATGAGAGAAATGAGAGGGTATTTATAGGATAATTGGAATTCAACGGTTGAGATTTATCCAACAAGATCAAGATGAAGGGCTATGGTGAGTTGAGGACTCACAAGCCCTCATATCTTGACATGTAGAATGTGAGATGTCTTAGGGTGGAATAATGTGGAAATGAGGTGGAAGAGAAGTACACGAGGTGGATGATGGACAAGTACCTTGTAGGTACCTTGGGGGATGAGAATATTTCCTCAAAAAGGAACTTCTTGTCCCCAAATAAGAAGGAAAAAGACATTTAAGGAATTTTAGAATTCCTCAAAAATCTCCATGGGAAAAAAGGAAGTGGTTGGAGAAATAAATGTGAATTGAAAATTCACATGCTTAGGAGAGTTTATTGCATAAAAGAAGGTCTCCAAAAAGTTGAAGATTTGTCACATGTGGGTGATGTGATAACTCCAAGGTTCTAGAAGTCCTTAGCACATGTAAAGTGACAAGTCAAGCCTTCTAGAACTTTGCATGGGGATGAGGAAGACTTTGGAAAGATAAAAGTGAATTAAAAATTCACATGGGGAAGAGAGGAACCTTGGGTAAATAAATGTGAATTAAAAATTCACATGGGAAAGAGAGTCAAGGCCAAGAAAGGCAAGTGGAAAGGTTGACCAGAAAAGGAATGCCAAATGTGGCTAATGATTTTGATTAAGGTTGTGCAAACACAAGATTAGGATAATTAATGAGAGATTAGAGGCAAGTGGGAGATTATGGAGGATGTGACACTAATCTTGATTAAGTGGTGCACATCCTAATCATAGATTAATTAATTTAATCTGGATTAAAAGAGGGTTATGAAGAATGTGACAAGGAGAGAGAAAAAGAGGAATTAAAAATTAGTTTTAATCCAAATAGATCAAATGACTAAATTAAATAAATTGTCTTATTTATTTAATTTAGAGAAGAAAAAGGTGTAAGGTAGAGTATTTAATTTATTCAATTAAATATTTTAGGAACCTTAGGCAGAAAATAGAATAATGATTAAATAAATTATTTAATCATTATTAATGACATAGATGAATAGAGTAGACGATTTTGATCATGTGGAAGTGATCAAATTTAGATGTCTACATTTTTCCCCTCTTCGAAGTACTATTAGAATAACCGTGCTTCGAAGAAAAGAAAGTGCAGATGACTCTATAGAGGAAGTAACCGGAAGATGATGCCCCAGCGTGGGGAGGAGGATCTGAGCTGTCCAATTATCAGGGTAATGGATGAAGATGCCTCAATGTTGGAGGGGAATTACCATGACAGGGAAAATAAATAAATGTGAAGGGTATGCCCCCTCGAGAGGATGACGGGGGAAAAAGAGGGGTCCCAAGCAACTTCTCGATAGGAAGAAATGGATGGTATGGTTGGAAAGAGGGCAAAAAATTAGGCAAGTTTTCCTTTTGAATGAAGTCAATCAGACAAACGGGGTGCAAATGGCGGCCCCGAGAAGGGAAGGGATTAATCGAAGGAAAAAAAGGTAAAAAATACCTCTTAAAAGAGGGGGAAAATGAATATAAGGTAATTTTAACAATTACCTCACCTCATTTGCACTGTAGCAGTTGAGAGAAAAAGAGAGAAGAGGAAGCAGATGAGGAGCCAAGATGCCGCAGGATAACAACACCGAGATCATCCACCGGGTGGACGAGGTCCAACGAGCGTACAGTTAGCAGGGTGGGCCCCAATAGGTAGGTGACAAAATGATCTATGCATTATTTTCACAATTTTAATGCATTTTAAATGTGTTATGAAAAATGTAAGATATGGGTTTGGTGGGCAGGTCAGAATAAAAAAATTGTTAGTTGAAAAAATAAAATAAAATTGTTGAGAAAGACGGGGTTTTGAAAAAAAGGATTCCCCCATAGGAGGGTGAATACGTCCTCCGTCGGGCAGATCCGCCTCGGCTCGGGGCGAGTCCACCCCGGGGTTGGGCGAGTCCACCTCGCTGTAGTGCCCTGCTGCAGGGGCGGGTCCCCCCCAGCCGGGGGCGGGTCTACCCCAGTCGGGGGTGAGTCCACCCTACGACAAGGCAGACAGGCGGCGGCCAGTGGTGGCGACGTCACTCGACGGCAAGCGGCGACAATGTCGCCCTAGCCGATGGGGCCACCCCGCTGCAGGGGTAGGTACGCCCCAACCAAGGGCGGGTCTGCCCTGTCGCATGGGCGGGTCTGCCCCGCCGTAGGGGCAAGTCCACCTCACTGCAGGGGCGGGTTCACCCCGGCCAAGGGCGGGTCCGCCCCGTGGCCAGGAGGGAGGAGGGAGAGGGGGATAGGAAAGAGAGAGAAAGAGAGATAAGAAGAGAGAAAAAAGAGAAAAAAGAGAAAAAGAGAGAGAAAAAGAGAGAAAAAAAAGGAAAAAGAAAGTCGCGGAACCAGGAAAAGAAATTGATGAAGAATTTGACAAGGTAGATGGTATGTTTGCAGGATTTTGGTTGATTATGGACCCACGAGCGGAGGCTAGAGGCATTGGCAGCGATGATAGAGGCGCTGAGTGGGGCAGACCACGCAACATTGGAGTAGGTGGGGTTATTGCACTTAGTGCAGTTTCCAGAGATGAGAGTGCATCAGGCGATGATGACAGCCCTGATAGAGAGATGGAGCTCGGTGACATCGACTTTTCATCTGCTGATAGGGGAGATGACGGTGACTTTAGAGGATGTGTGGTGGATTTTGAGGTTACCGATAGCAGGTCGATTAATGAGTGAGGTGGTGTCGAGAGGAGGGCAGTTAGATGAGACTGTCCTGGTGCTATTTGAGCGAGATGACCTGTCGATACAAAGGGGGCAGATAGACGTAGACAAATGCCTGGCCTTAGGGGTGCCAGCATTACCACTGTTTTTGTGTTGTCTGATCAGTGGGATACTACTGCTAGATCGGAGCAGGCGATTCTGCAGCTTACGGTATATGGAGGTGATTCGACATATTGTTGAGTGGCGGGAGGGACAGTTTTCCTGGGGGTCATGTGCATTGGTCCATTTGTATCGAGATATGCACATGATTTGTTATTGGGGGATGCAGAGCGTGACGCACATGACGCTATTACAGGTGTGGGGGTGGGAGCATATCACGGTGATGAGACCCATAGTGGTCAGGACAAGAGAGTTGGATGATAGAGAGCCAGTGGCTTGGGAGTTCGGGGTAGCCAGGGCCAGCATCTTACGGTATGAGACGCAGGGAGAGATGGATCAGTGGAGGAGAGCATTTGATGATTTATAGGAGGAGGACATCGTATCACGGTCATACATGTATCGATGGTTTAGGGGATGGAGGGTCGAGGAGGAGAGACATCGGGGGTTCTTTAGATGCAGATGTTTCCTAATTGGGAGTCAGGGACACACAGTGGAGATGCATCATCCAGATAGAGTGATGCGACAATTTGGATTCATGCAAGATATTCCAGGAGCGCTGACTATGTTTCGTCGGCTTACTAGAGAGGTACCATGGGGAGCGAGGTTGTCAGTGAGGGCAACGAGGGAGGCATGGGTGATGGCAGGTGGGGTGCCCTATCCAGGGAGGGAGGGTCCAAAGGATGTCAGAGTGACAGATCGGTATGGTCGGTGGTTTCGCAACCATCGATGGGAGAGGGTTACACCGGAGGTGCCTGTTGTGGGAGTCGTGGAGTGGGGGAAAAAGGATGAGCAGGAGTAGGGGGGAGAGGAGGAGGGGGGAGAGGAGGATGTCGGTCATTAGAGTGGCAGGTCAGATGAGGGTGGCACTGGAGATCAACCAGAGAGGAGGAGGGTTAGAAGGAGGTGACCTCGAAGGAGGGCGAGGAGAGATGTGAGAGAGGAGATGGAGGCAAGAGGGCTAGGTGATGGGGGGAGGAGATGGAGGCAAGAGGGCGAGGTGATGGGGGAGGGCCAGAGATAGAGGTGGTGAGACTAGAGAGTGATCCAGAGGTGGAGATGCTCGGGGTGAGGGAGGGAAGGGCTACTCAGACATGGATTGGTGGTAGAGTACGACGAAGGCGAGTGCAGGTGAGAGCGGAGCAGGAGGAGGTGAGGGCCATAGATCCGTAGGAGGAGGTGAGGGCTATAGATCTGCAGGAGGGAGAAGAGGGTGTGGCAGATGTTAGAGGATGTCTTGGGGAGATGATTGAGAGCAGTCGTATGAGAAGGGTCCAGCCAAAGATCCGGGCGGAGCAGGAGCCAAAGGGGGAGAGGCGGCCTGGAGGGTAGCCTGTGAGACTGATGAGGGTGGGGAGGAGAGGACAGCCGAGGAGGATTCGGTTGATGAGTTGGGTGGAGCAGGTGTAGGATGAGATAGTGGGGGAGGCTATGGACTTGGATGTGCAGGTGGTGGAGCCCTTAGCAGTAGTACCAGCGGTTGCAGTGGATGATCCAGTGATATTACTGAGAGGAGCCCAAGTGAGGCTATGGGTGCTAGAGGAGGAGTTGAGAAGGGCGGATGTAGAGGTGCAAAGGGTGAAGGAGTCAAAGCTGATAGAGTTTGAATGTGTTGTGGGTCATGTGATGACAAATATACAAGAGGCTGAGGGAGAGAGGGATGAGACGCGAGTAGAGATGGAGAGAGTACGGGGGGAGCTGGCTCGGGTGACATGGGATTGAGACAGGTTAGAGGCAACAATGACAATGGCTCAGATGCGGGGTCAGCCAGAGCCAGTAGGGGGAGGAGAGATAGAGACACTGAGAGGACAGGTAGCAGGGCTGCAGAGAGAGCAGGCAAATCTTTTGTAGAGGATAACTACTACAGAGACATCCTTGGAGGAGATGAGAGCGAGGGCTGAGACTATAGAGGTCGGGTTAGAGGCAGTGCAGAGAGACAGAGAGTGCATAGGGACAGGTGCAAGTGCTATAGAGAGAGAGAGAGATGATGCGTGGAGACAGGTCCAGATTTTGCAGTTTCAAAGAGATGCAGCAGTGGGCCGGGCAGAGAATGTCGAGAGGGATATAGCACAGAGGCAGGCACACCGAGGGCAGGGTGATGGGATAGAGTTAGCTGTACAGGGCTTATAGGTAGAGCTAGAGAGTGTACAGGTAGAGAGGAGGAGGACCGCAGAGCAGGTACAACTACTGACAACAACACAGGAGGCATGGGAGCAAGAGCGGTGAGCCATCACCAAAGAGCGAGATAGATACAGGTATGAGCGGAATGCCGCTCGGTTCCAGGCTGGGCAGAGAGATGAGTACATGCATGAGGCGGTGTACTGGAGAGGTGCGTATGAGCAGGCAATTCCAGATCTGGTGCAACGTACAACGTAGTATGTTAGGCAGATACCATAGATGTCAGTACTGTCCCACTCTTTAGGGACATGGACCAGGGGGTACAGTGATTTACAACCGACTCCCTCTCAATTTGGGACTCCAGCTCATGAGTCGTAGGGGACACCGACACACAGGGGGCTGGTTCCTGAGTCTCCTCAAAGGTCAGGTGTGGGCAGCTCAGGGCAGGCAGAGGACAGTTGACAGGATACAGGTGCTTTTGACAGGTACCGGATGAAGGTGTAGCACATATTCTTAGATGATGCACCTTATTTTGAGGATGGGATGTATGTGATTATGATATGACTGTATTATGGATATGAGATGGTTATTATATTATTTTGATGATGATATGTGATGGTTCCCATTGATATTATGTCGAACATTTTTGTGACAGATGATTTATGTTATGCAGATGGTTAGATATTTATGTTTTTATGATAGATGATGTATGTTATGCATATGGTTAGATATTTATGTTTTTATGATAGATGATGTATGTTATGCATATGTATATGATGTTTTTGTATTGATATGGATGTTGTGTTATGATGTTAATGATATATTTATGCATGTGTGGATGATGTGATTATGGATGATGTTAATGATTTATGAATGGTAATGCAATTGTATATATGATATAATTAATATGGGTTTAATAATGATGTATAGGTGAATATGAAAATATATGGAAATGTATGGATGAATGAACTTAATGAATTGATGCAAATGGATAAATGAATGGATGTAAATGGATAAATGAACCTAATGAATTAATGCAATATGGATAAATGAACTTAATGTATTGATGCAAATGGATAAATTAATGGATGTAAATGGATAAATGAGCCTAAATGAATGTAGACATGGGTATTAATGGGTAGGCGTAGGGTGTGTGGAGCACAGTGCCTGTCAAGAATCATAAGGATCCTAAGAAGAAAAGTTAGTAAGAGGGAATGAGAGTTTGCACAACCAAAATTAGGAGTCATAGATGTAGGAGCAAGATTGGATGAAGGGGGAATATGCAATGAGATGAAATGCGAAATGAATGCAATTTGCCATCCTTTAGAGCGTCGATTTTTGCTATAGCATAAGACATCGGGCGTTAGGGTATGTAAACCAAGATGGATTAATGTCTAATGCATAAAAGGAACACAACAAACAAGAAGGCTATCCCAATACCCCAAAGTCGCAATGACTTTGGTCGGGCTAGGTATTGGAATAACCACAAGCACAAAGGGATGCCCCCACATAACGCAGGATCCGAGAGGAATCCTGGTGGGTACTACATGGAGCATCCCAACAGACATCAACAATAAAATAGTTAAGAGATGCCCCTATGTTGACTAGGTAAAACACACCATAATATGATGGACCATGGCGATCTTGACTAGTGATGATAGGGAGCTCAAATAATAAACAAAATCCAAAAGTACCAAAAGATCATGATCAATTACAAGCGTCCTTTGCCATAAGATCCCAAGGATGGATGGGGTTGATGTGGTCTGCGAGGAAGGATGCATCCTGTTAAGACCGATGATGGAGACTAAGATAAAGTGACCTAGATGACGCCGGATGATTACCATTGCAGAGATTTCTTGATACGAGAAGATCTTGTTTGTGAAGAATCAACGATGATAGGGACAGACTTGAAAACAAGACAGCAGGAGAACAAGACACCACCTAAATACCTAGGGGCTCGAGGGTTGATCAAAGATCAGCCATGCCTACGTGAAAGCGCAGAGCCCTCGTAGTTCAGGAAAAGATCATGGTAAAAGAGCGGAAAGTGGATTGATGGAAACCGATGGATGATCAAGACAAACACAAGCCTCGGGGGTAGATCAAAAGATCAACCTTGCCTACGTGAAAGCGTAGAGGCAACATAGTTTGGCCAGGACAAAAGATCAAGGATGGACAAGATCGAAAAGTGGACCATGAGGACAGATGATGAAGGAAAAAATGCCTTGGGGGCCGATCCAAGGATTAGCTTTGCCTACGTGCAAGCATAGAGGCGTCGTAGTTCAAGAGAAGACCATGATAAAAGCGGAAAGAGGACGATAAAGATAGATGATGGAGGACAATGATCAAATAGAATGACCACAAAAGAAGACAAAGAGAAGCCACGAGGGTGGATCAAATGATCAGCCTTGCCTACGTGCAAGCCCAGGGGCAGCGTAGTTCATAAGAAGACACGATGAGACCTAGGTGGAGACGAACATGAGGAGTGAACCTAGATGGAAACAACCACAACAAAGAGACGACACAAGCTCATATTAGGGTAACAAACTCAAGATGTCGGATAACGGATGACGGTTGTCCAATGTCCAACCAAAATATACCAAGCAATGAGGTGGTGCAAGCGGATGGGAGGATATGGGGATTGAGGAATCGGCGGATAAGCCATAAAGTAACCAGGACGCAAGGTAGATAATAATTAAGCCCTATACGAGAGGAATCTGTTGCCAGGTTTTCACCAATCGTATGTATCCAAGGCACCACGCAGGGGTGGTTTTCACCATAGGATGAATTATTTCTCTTTACTATTTTTGGATTTTGTTGATTTTTTTATTTTTTTGATTTTTTTTGTATTTTGTGAGATTTACCAGGAAGGATGCCCCAGCTGACCTAAGTATAGAACTTCTTCAGGTGCATGATGTTGATGGGTTCTTCCAAGGGCTTCCCTTCAGGGGTGGAGAGTCTGTAGGCACCAAAACCATATTTTGTGGTGATGACATAAGGGCCCAACCAGTTTGCTTCAAACTTACCATTTTTCTCTTGATCTTGCTGATTCCGCTAATTCTCTTTAAGGACCAAATCACCAAAATTGAATTGGCGAGGGCAAACTTTCTTATTATAGCTCATTTTGAGTCGGTGTTGATAGGATTGCAGATGGTTATAAGCCTTGACCCATTTTTCATCCAGCAATTCCAATTGTGCTAGGCGTGCCACTCGGGTGTCTTCATCAGTGATGAGATTCTTGAGGGAGATTCAGAGTGAGGGGATTTCAACTTCGATTGGAAAGATGGCTTCAGCTCCATAGACAAGAGAGTATGGAGTAGCATCGGTAGGGGTGCAAATGGATGTACGGTAGGCCCAAAGAGTAGGATGGATATGGAGGTGCCAATCGCGTCCAGTTCTATTGACCATCTTCTTAATGATTTTGATCAATGTTTTGTTTGTTGCTTCTACCTGTCCATTACCTTAGCGGTAATAGGGGGTGGACCAACGATGTTGGATATGATACGTGTCACAAAGGAGCTTCATACACTTATTTTTGAATGGCTTTCCGTTGTTGGTGATGATGGAAGAGGGGATACCATACCTGCAGAGGATATGGTAGAGGATGAACTTAGAGATCTGAACACCAGTGATTTGAGTGAGTGGTATGGCTTCCACCCACTTGGTGAAGTATTCAGTGGCTGTGATGATAAAGGTGTGACCATCAGAGGATGGAGGGTAGATCTTGCCAATCAAGTCGAAACCCCATTGTGAAAATGACCAAGGTGTCATGATAGGTTGTAGCTCTTGTGCTGGGGTGTGAATCAGATCTGCATGTTGTTGACATGGAAGACACTTTTTGACATATTCACAAGCATCCTGTTCCATTGTAGGCTAGTAATATCCTGCTTTGAGAATCCGTTTGGCTAGGGCCATACCATTAGAATGGGCCCCACAAATACCGTTATCCACTTCTGTTAATGTCGTGCAGGCTTCAGTTTCATCTAAACAATGGAGGAGGGTTCAATCATACCCACGTCGATAAAGTGTATCTCCGATAATGGTGTAGCGGGCAGTACGTTGGATAGATGATTTACGTTGATTTCTCGTGAGATCAGGCGGGAGGGTGTTGTCATGAATATAGGTGTAAATGTCATGGTAACAAGGGGATTCGGGACCTACAATAGCACACACCATGTCACTATCAGGGATATCGTACGCTGGGATTAGGAGTTGCTCGACTAGGAACTGACAATTTGTGCAATCTTTTGGCATGTCGAGGAGAGAACCAATGGTAGCCATAGCGTCTGCTACCTTGTTCTGGAGTCTTGGGATCTGCTCAAATTGGATGGAGGTGAAATATTTTTTGAAGTCATCCACCATTCATTTGTAAGGCAAAAAAAATTCATCTTTTGTTAGAAACTCATCATTGACCTATCTTATGACCAACTGGGAGTCACCAAAAACTTGCAGATGAGTAATGTGCCATTGGACTATGATTCTAAGGCCTGTGAGAAGGGCTTCATATTCAGAGATGTTGTTGGTGCAGGGAAAAGCCAGTTTGAATGATTTTGGTATGTAATCGCCTTGGGGGGTGATAAGCAAGACTCTTGCCCCCGATCCATTATGAGTGTGTGATCCATCAAAGTACAGTGTCCAAGTGGTAGCTTCTGATACTGCAAAGACTCCTTCATCTGGAAATTCGACTTCTATGGGGTAGGCATCTACTAATGGAGCATCGACCAGCTGATCTGCTATTACCTGTCCTTTGATGGCTTTTCTATCCACGTATTCTATATCAAACTCACTGAGGAGCATGATCCATTTAGCCATTCGGCTAGTTAGGATTGTCTTAGATAACAGGTACTTGAGGGGGTCCACTTTCGATATCAACTTTATAGGATGGCTAAGCATATAGTGGCGTAATTTTTGTGTACTGAAGACCATAGCGAGACATGCTTTCTCCATTGGTGAGTAATTAAGTTCATAATCGACCAATGTTCGGCTAATGTAATAGATTGCTCATTCTTTGGAGGATTTGTCGTGTTGTGCCAACAAAGCCCCCAATGCAACCGAAGTGGCAGAGATGTATAGCAAGAGGGGTTTTCCAGGGATAGGTGGCATCAAGATTGGTGGGTATGCCAAGTATTATTTGATCATATGAAAACCCAACTAACACTGTTGGTTCCACTTGAAGGTGGTGTCTTTCTTGAGAAGGTGGGTGAATGACTAACATTTATTCGCAAGCTGGGCTATAAACCGATGGGTGGATTGTAGCTTTCCTTGGAGGCTCCTTAACTATTTCAGGTTTCTAGGTGGAGGCATATCCATGATAGCTTTTACTCTAGTAGGGTCGACCTCGATGCCTCTCTAGGAGACTATGAAGCCCAACAATTTCCCTAACGTGACACCAAACACACACTTGTTTGGATTCAGTCTTAGCTTGTACTGCTCTAAGTGCTCGAAGATCTTTTTTAGGATAGCAGGGTGCTCTTCTTTGGATCTGGATTTTTCCCAACAGATCATCAACATAATCTTCCAAGATAATGTGGATGAGGTCATGGAATATTACAGTCATTGCTCGTTGATATGTTGCCCCCGCATTTTTGAGGCCAAAGGGCATGACATTGTAAAAAAAGGTACCGCAAGGTGTTGTAAAGGCAGTTTTGTGTTGGTCTTTAGGGGCAATTCAGATATGATTGTAGCTCGAGAAGCCATCCATAAGGGATAACATCTCATGTCCTGCAGTAATTTCGACCAACATGTCGATGTTAGGCAATGGAAAGTCATCTTTTGGACAGGCCTTGTTAAGATCCCGAAAATCTGTACAAATTTTGATGTCTCTGTTAGGTTTAGCAACAAGTACTATTATGGAAATCCAATTGAAATAATCAATGGGCCTAATAAAGCCAACATCTAGTAATTTTTCCAATTCTTTCTTAACTAATAGTGCCACCTGCGGGTGCATCTTTCAGAGCTTCTGCTTGACAGGTTTGGCATCTGGACGAACATCCAAATGGTGTACAACAAGATTAGGATCTAGGCCAGGCATATTAGAATAAGCCCATGCAAAATTGATAACCCCTTCTCAGAGAATTTGGACAATGGTGAGATATTCTTCTTTTGATAAAGATTTGGCCACATAGGTGATCCTTGGAGTTTCTTCTGTCCCCAAATTTACCTCTTGCGTTTCTTCAATGAGAATCGAAGACTGCTTAGATATTTGTGTTCCCACAAGGGGAAGATGAATGTCCCCATCTTCTAGTGCCGTATTTAGGTTTTCACTGTCAAATACACCCTTTGTTTATACTTTTTCGTAGTCAAAAAGTGCCTCGGTGAGGTTTTAACTTGATGACCTATTTTGTTTTTGTTTCTTTTTGCTTTTGCGGTTAGGGCGTTCATCTTCCCCCAATCCCATTAGATGTACGTAGGTATCCTCTGAAGGAAATGTGTTGACAAGTGTGCTACCTTATAGGTCATGATCGATAAGTTCAGGGTGTTTGAGGGATAAGGTTATGGTGCAGACAGATAAGCATTCAAACATGGCAGGGAGGTCAACGTGATTCAAATCATCGTACGCGTGTATGATGGACTCTTCCTCCGGTATGTCTTCAAGGGAACCGTTGTCAACACTAACATTGTTAAAAGTGCTAGAGGATGTCACAAGACCCTTTTGTTTAGTATCATAACCCAAGCCCAAATTTCTTGGTTGGATGGTGGTTGCTTCAATGGGCTGACATTTTCCTTGTTCTTCCGCACCAAGGCCTCTGCCTTGGTAATGACACTTTTCAATGAACTTGGACGCACGTGGATAAACTTCTTGAAATTATTCTATAAGGGGTCGTGGTGGCTCAAGTTCCTCCCGATAAACCCATTGACTGATATCTTCGTCCATTTGATCCTGAAGGGATCCCAAATCATTGAATGTTGTCGAACCCATGTTCTTGGAGGTGAGTGTAAGTGTCTTTTCTTCCACTTTTGGTACCGACAGAATTGGTTGTCCATATGTGCGGGGCGAAGGTAGCATGGTTACCACATTGAGTGTGGTATGCATTTCGTATTTGCCACATCCCTTGTCTATGATCTGGACCTTGGTGATGGTGGAAGCAGGTGTGGATGATCGTGGCGATGAAGTGTTTAGTGTATTGGTGGATGGGTCAAAATCAGATGTTGGGGATGCCCCCATTTTGACTCCTGGACAGTAATGTGAATGCAAAAAGGAAGCTTCCAAGGCATGACAATATTCAAAAGGTTGGGGATCAACTTGTATGGTAACTTCCATGCCTTGAAATGGGAACTTTAAGCATTGACGATAGGTGGATGGGATGGCTTGCATAGAATGAATCCATGGACGACCAAGAAGGATGTTGTATGGAAGCTCAAGGTCTAGAACATGACACATGTGTACTGTACAATGGGGCCCACTTGAATAGGGAGGCAAATAATTCCTTCAAAATCCCGCTCTGCATTATCATATGCCTTGATGGTGATAACTTGACTTCTTAAATCAGCTTGGGTGTATCCAACCTGTTGTATGAATTTTAATGTGCAAAGATTTAGGACCGAACCATTATCTACTAGTACCCTTTTTACTTTTTGACAATTTACGCCAACCTCGAGATGGAGGGGGCGGTTGTGACTTGAATCAAGATGTGGCATGTCTTTTTGGCTAAAGGCTAACTGATAGGTGGACGATAGATTGCCTACCAATGCTTGGAATTGGGTAGGGTCAATATCATCAGGCACTTGTGTGTTTTACAAAGCCTTAGTCAAGATATCTTGATGCACGAGAGATGACTTAAGCAGATCTAAGAGGGATATTTGGGCTGTAGTCTTGCCTAGGTGGTCTAGGATGTTGTATTGTGAATTGGCGGTTTGTCGTTGGGTAGATGGAGGACCTATGGGGATTGTGATGCGAGTTCACCGAGTGGTAACAACACATTGTGGATGTTTTCCTTTGACATGTATCATGGATACACGTGGCTCCACTTGTTCTACATATCAAACCACACCTTGATAATTGTATGGCACATTTTTATAGCTGATGTTATTGGTGTTGTTACCTTGCTTATTATTGTTGCTAGGTCCAGGATTTGAGTTGGACCTACTAGGAACCTGATTGTGGTTAGGAAAAGCGTTTTGATATATCTGGAGTTGAGCATTGGACGAAGATGCTGCCTTAGCATCTACATGGATTTCACCTCGATCGATGAGGCCTTGAATCTAGGTTTTTAGGCCTTGAAATTTATCTAAGGTATGTCCCTTAACCTTGTGAAATTAACAATATTCATTGTCTTTAAACCAAGCAGGCTTGGGTTTAGACATATCAAGAGGTTTGGTGACAAGATATGTGATGGGATAATTAGCTTGAAGGAGCTTGTTAAACACCACACTAAGGGGTTCTCCCAACTGAGTGAACTGTTGTTTGTTTCCCCCTTGGTTATTTTGGTTGGATTATTGTCGTGGTGCCCCTTGAGGGATGGATATGGCGTTCTGGACTTATGGTTGTTGCTGAGGAGGGTATCTTTGCATGGTGGTGGCCACTTGAACATGTTTGGCGTCATTGACAACATTTTTATTTCTATTCCAATAACGAGGTTTATCCCCAAAGGATTTCTCTATCAGAATTAAAATGTTTGACTTTCCCTTTTGCAACAAGGGCTCGTTCCAAGATAGGGTCCTTCTCCACGAGTGCCGCAAAGGTGGTGATACAATGGAGTTGGAAATTATGAGCCATATCTGGGTGAGAATTTTTGATAAATAATGTGACTATTTATTTTTCTATTGGTGGGGATTTCATCCTGCTAGCCAGGGTATGCCATCTCTGCAAGTAGCTTGCAAAGGTCTCTCCATCATGTTGTTTTTATTTCAGGAGATCAAGTGTGTCAATATCCTTCTCTAGATTAAAAGAGAAGCAGGAGACAAACTGTTCGGATAGTTGTGCAAAGGTTTTGATAGATCCTTTTTCAAGCCCCATAAACCAATTAAGGGCAACCCCTTGTAGACTTTTTGGGAAAAGTCGAATAAGATAATTGTCATTATGCATGACCTCTTGGCAATGGGCATAGAATTCTTGAAGGTGGGATCTAGGATCCCTGGTTCCTTTGTATTTATCAAATTTTGGTATCTCAAAATGTTTGGGAAAAGGAATCAAGGAGATGGAGGGGTCAAAAGGATAAGGACATATGTCCTCAAACTTGAATGATTGTTTACCCACTCCATCTTGTAGGTCCTTTAATGCTGCTTTTACTTCTTCCAAGTCCTTATTGACGAGAACCGTGGAAGTCAAAGTGGATTGATTGTATGGATAGTATTGTGGATATGATGAGGATGGCCCTACCATTATTGGATCATAGACGGGTTGAATCAGATAGGTGGATTGATAGTTGGATGTTTGATTGTGATGAGTGGAAGCCACTTGTTGGTAAGGTGATTGTTGTTGATAGTAGGAAGCAAGAGACAGATCATGTTGTTGTGTAGTATTTTGGTAATGCATGGAGGTAGGGCCTCTTTGTTGATGTGATGATGTTTTTTGGTAATAGGGAGTGTAAGGTGCCCCCGGTTGGTGAGTTGATTGTTGTTGAAAGTAGGGCAGATAGGATTGGTACTGTTGTGCAATGGTGGGTTGTTGCGTGGCATATGGGTATGGATTCAATGTTTGTTGGTGAGGATGGTGTTGAGATTGTGAAGGACTGGTGTAAGGTGGTGGTTGGGTATGTGTTTGGTTTTGTGCATTCTAATGAGGATTCGTATGGGATGGAACAGTGTATGTGCTAGAGGGATGATAAAGGTACTTAGTAAGTGGGTTATGGTGTGTTTGTGTAGGGATATGCACATGTTGTTGTGGGGGTCATTGTTGTTGTTGATGAGGTGGGTGAGATAAGATATGTTGTTGTTGATGAGATGGGTGAGACGAGATGTGTTGTTGTTGTTGTTGTTGTTGTGAGGTAGGCTGCACTACTTGATGTGATGGTTGTGTGAGAATGGTAGTGTGTTGCAGGTGTTGTGGATGCAAGGGTTGAGATGAAGCTAGAACAGGAGCAACATGTTGTGGTGGTGCTGGTAGTGTAGTGGATTGGTGTGGATTATTTGGAGGTTGTTGAAATGCAGGAGGTAGCACATTGGTAAGTGTAGGTGTGCCCCCAATATTAGAATATGGGGGAGGAAGCGGTGGAGAAGATGGGATGTATGGTGGCATGCCATAGGTATGAGGATCATTAGGATCGGGTGGTGGAATAGTAGATGTTGTGGTTCGAAGATGAGGATATTCTTGGACTTGATGGATGACAACATTTCCAAGTTCGGGGTGGTACCAATTTTCAGTGGGTGCACCTTCAGGAACATTTTGTGAGGTTTGTGGATCAACAAATGCGGGAAGGGCATATTGTGATGTATTAAAACTAGATGGTGGTTTGAATCCCTTCATGAGTAAGGTGGAAAGGATCTTATCCCCATGTTCATTTAGGAGACGATCTATCATTTGGACATTGGCAGGATTACTGAGATATTCGTCAACGGTGACTTTGGGTTGATTGACCATGTTTTCGTCACTAGGTGGTGTGATATTCTGGATGTCGGTGTTCAATTCAAATGAGACACCATTATGGGGATCCCGTGGAATGTTATTAGGATCTTGAGGGACATTTGGTTGGGAACCTTGAGTTTGTTGGTCTGCCATTTGATTTTTTGTTTGTGAACGGGTTTGAACGGGCATGAACGTGCAAAACAACTAAGTGATTTTAAGATGCAACTTCTAAAGGATGATCTAGGTGATGATTTGGATCGATTGATTCAGATTGGAGGATGGATCAATTGATGATGTATCAATTAATTTGATCATTTGGATGAGGATTGGATATCAATTGGATAAGATTAGATTTGGATAGATTGGATGATGGATCAATTGATGATGTATCAATTAATTTGATGATTTGGATGAGGATTGGTTGTTGATGGATCAATTTGATGATTTGGATGAGGATTGGATTTGATTGGATTAATTGGATAAGATTGGCTGATGGATCAATTGATGATGTATCAATTAATTTGATGATTTGGATAAGGATTGTTGGATCAATTGATGATGTATCAATTTGATGATTTTGATTGGATGATGTTGGATTGGATTGGATGATGGATCAAATTTGATGATATATCAACTTGATGATTTGGATAAGGATTGGATTATTTGGATCAATTGATGATGTATCAATTTGATGATTTGGATAAGGATTTGATTTGATTGGATGATGGGATTTTGATTGGATTTGGATAGATTAGATTGGATCAATTGGATAGATGATGGATCAATTGATGATGTATCAATTTGATGATTTGGATAAAGATTTGATTTGATGGAGGGGATCCTAAAACCTAATTTGGAAATCACCCTAAGTGACTTATGACGTTGGTTGATCGGATTGAGCTAGCTAAATCAATGATCATCACACCGAATCCGCCTTGAGATAGAAGGAGATTGATTTGGGCCAATGACGTTGACTTACAACACAAATCCGCCTCAAGATAGAAGCGGATTGATTAGGTTGAAGACAAGGATTGATATGTAGGATAATGATCAAACTTAATGCCCTGGTCAATTCGGGAGATAACTCCTAAAACAAGATTTAAGGGATTTTCTATTGAGGGGTGATGATGAATGCAAATGGAAGATGCATTGTTGAATTGATCTTTTTGGAAACTGCAAATGTTCAAGTCACATGGTAAGATGGGTATCCCAAATGGTGGAATGATCAATGAGAATGTGATAAATGGACATTTTAGAAAGGTTAAGTTTGGAATGGTCAAATGGATGTTTGGATTGGTTAGATGAATGTTTAGGATGATCAAATGGTCAAACGAAGACTTTGGGAGTTCAAACGGAGGTTTGGAATGGTCAAATGGATGAAACTGTCCGTTCAGGGGGGCGTATTTGCACTTCTGCAATAAAAATAGTGGATCAGGAGGGTGTATCTGCCCTTCTATAGGAAAAATGCTGAAACAGGGGGAAAATCCACCCCTTTGCAATGGAAAATGCTGAAACAAGGGGGAAAGTTCGCCCCTCTGTAGTAGAAAATATCAGAACAGGGGGCGAAAGTTTGCCCCTCTGCAGTGGAAAATATCAGAACAGGGGGGCAAGTTTGCCCCTTTGCAGAAAAACAATGACTTGGTTTGGATGAGAGATTACGGCAAGGACTTGAAATGACTTAATGAAGGTTTGACTTATAAAAATTTACTGGTTTTTCACAGAAAGACACTTTTGACGAGCACAATCCTATGATTAGTGTTAAGGGGTATGGCCAACAAAGGTCTTACTCTAGGATGAACAAGGTTTCTAGGGAGTCCTTGATATACGATCGGTACGTGAGGCACAACCATGAACACCAGTTCGTCACAAACGTGAGTTAGAAACTCCAACGAGATACTGAAAGGCTCGGACATACTCTTCAAGTCTATCTAGGTATCACCCTAGCTTTGATGTTCCACCAATTACGACACAATTGGATTGGGGTACAACTTTGGCTCTCCCCCTTTTTATACCCCGCTGATACACGTGGTTGGGATCATCCCTTGGGGTGATGAAATCCCCAAGCAGGTCCCGCTAAGAAGAAGACACTAATCGTCTCCAACTACCCCCCGAATCCGCACAAAGTGCAAAGGGGAAGATAAAAACAAACTAATGCCCCCTTAGGGTAACATAAAGAAAAATAGACACAACAAACAACAAGTATTACTTCCCCCTAATTATGCTAAGTGAATAGATAAAACATGAAGGAAAACTTTAAAATTTGAATAAAATAAAGGCCCTGCAAGCAAGTGTTAGCTGTTTTATCTTTTGTCCTTCATGAATTTTAGAAAAAAAATACAAGATATTAGCAAAAAATATGACTTCACCCACCAACAAATAGGGTTAGAGGATTAGAGCTCCAAACAACAAAAAACAGAGGCAAAAACGAAGCTAAAATGCAACTTTTTTACCTTCCCGAATGTGCTATTTAGGGAAAATCCACCCCTCTGTAGTGAAAAATGTTGAATCAGGTGAGAAAATCTGCCCCTCTATAGAAAATAGTTAGAAAACACTGAACCAAGAGGGAAAATCTGCCCCTCTACAGAAAACAGTTAGAAAACGCTGAACCGGGAGGGAAAATCCGCACTTCTGCAGAAAACTGTTAGAAAACGTTGGAACAAGAGGGCGTATCCGCACTTCTGTAGCAAACTGTTAGAAAATGTTAGAACAGGAGGGCGTATCCGCACTTCTGCAGCAAACTGTTAGAAAACGTTTGAACAAGACGGTGTATCCGCACTTCTGCAACAAACTGTTAGAAAACGTCAGAACAGGAGGGCGTATCCGCACTTCTGAAGTGAAAACTGTCAGAAAACATCAGAACAGGAGGGCGTATCCGCACTTTTGCAGTGAAAATTGTCAGAAAACACAAAACAGGAGGGCGTATCCACCCCTCTATAACGCCCGGGAGGGCAAGTCTGCCCCTCTACGGGGCAAATCCACCCCTCTGCGACCTAAACTTGCAAAAAACTTCAACAACAACAAACGTGAAGAAAAGAGACCCGTTTGTGGGTCTCACCAGGTGTGCCATAAATGTGATCCCTTTAAAATGTCAATTCCTAATGTGAGATGCTAAACAAATAATGAGTAATGCAATAAGAGGAAAAAAGAGGACACCTCAATGATTAGCCTAAGGCAAGATAAGCATGAAAGCAAGATAAAACAAATTGATTGTTGATTATACCGTCAAATGTCTCCTTCCTTGGTAGGCCCTTGATCTTTGGATGTCTTGTGTGCTCCTTGGATGACAATGGAGTTAAATGGATGCAAGATGCAAGATGGATTGATGAGAAATGCTATGGAGAAACTAAAATGTTGCAAATGACAATTTGGCAAGAGTTTGGTAGCAAAAGACTTGATCCCCAAAATGAGAGAAATGACGGGGTATTTATAGGATAATTGGAATTCTCTAGATAATTCAATGGTTGAGATTGATCCAACAAGATCAAGATGAAGGGCTATGGTGAGTTGAGGACTCACAAGCCTTCACATCTTGACATGTGGAATGTGAGATGTCTTAGGGTGGAATGATGTGGAAATGAGGTGGAAGAGAAGTCATGAGGTGGAAGAGAAGTACATGAGGTGGATGATGGACAAGTACCTTGTAGGTACCTTGGGGGATGAGAATATTTCCTCAAAAAGGAACTTCTTGTCCCCAAATGAGAAGGAAAGAGACATTTGAGGAATTTTAGAATTCCTAAAAAATCTCCATGGGAAAAGGGGAAGTGGTTGGAGAAATAAATGTGAATTAAAAATTCACATGTTTAGGAGAGTTTATTGGATAAAAGAAGGTCTCCAAAAAGTTGGAGATTTTTCACATGTGGGTGATGTGATAAGTCCAAGGTTCTAGAAGTCTTTGGCACATATAAAGTGACAAGTCAAGCCTTCTAAAACTTTGCATGGGTATGGGGAAGACTTTGGAAAGATAAAAGTGAATTAAAAATTCACATGGGGAAGAGAGGAGCCTTGGGTAAATAAATGTGAATTAAAAATTCACATGGGAAAGAGAGTCAAGGCCAAGAAAGGCAAGTGAAAAGGTTGACCAGAAAAGGAATGCCAAATGTGGCTAATGATTTTGATTAAGGTTGTGCAAACACATGATTAAGATAATTAATGAGAGATTAGAGGCAAGTGGGAGATTATGGAGGATGTGACACCAATCTTGATTAAGTGGTGCACATTCTAATCATAGATTAATTAATTTAATCCAGATTAAAAGAGGGTTATGGAGAATGTGACAAGGAGAGAGAAAAGGAGGAATTAAAAATTAGTTTTAATCCAAATAGATCAAATGACTAAATTAAATAAATTGTCTTATTTATTTAATTTAGAGAAGAAAAAGGTGTAAGGTAGATTATTTAATTTATTCAATTAAATATTTTAGGAACCTTAGGTAGAAAATGGAATAATGATTAAATAAATTATTTAATCATTATTAATGACATAGATGAATAGAGTAGACGATTTTGATCATGTGGAAGTGATCAAATTTAGATGTCTACAGAAATAATTCCTATGCATGCACAAGTTTGGATCTATACCTTTCATATCACGGTAATCCCATGCAAATGTTGCTACGTGTGCTTGCAACACATTCAACAGTGAAGTTCGTTGTGTAGTAGTCAATTGGTTGTTTACATTTAATGTCTTATTTGACATAATCTCTAAAGTCAAGGATGATGTTTAAACATATGAAATGTCAATACCTTCTATATTTGGAATATAATGATGTGGCAATAAGGTGTGGAAACTTTGAGAAATAGACTCAAAAGTATTGGCAGGAATTATGTTCTGCAGTGGGTCTTGCAAACATGTTAGATAGCCATGTTGTTGTGGGTCCCTACCATAATTGTTTTGCATGATGTTTTCAATTAGTTCATATTCATATTGGTTTTCTAACAAGGGACTACATTCAATAGTCATCAAATTTTGTAAGGAGTACAGGTCTTCCTCATCTAGGGTAGGCCATATAGTTTTCTCTAAATCTGTGTGGTTGGGCAGGTGGATAGAGGACTAGTTTCTTAGTTACATTTCCACTGGAAAAGATCATGTTACCAGACCTGCAACCTATAAAAGCATCTGCAGTTGCGAAACAAGGTCTACCTAAGATGAGGGGTTATCTTGCAAGGTTATCTTTAGGCTGCAACACCATAAAGTCTGCAAGGTACTCCCATGAGTCTAATGTTATTACCAAGTCTTCTATGATTCACTCAGGTTTTCTTGTAGACCTATTTGCTAACTATAGCATAGTAGGCGTAGGTCTAAGCTCCACTAGTTGTAATAGTTTCATAGTTTCTTTGTTCATTACATTGATGGTTGTCCCAAGGACAATTAAGGTATTCTTAATGAGAGTACCCTTGATTTTGACATCCACTACAATGCTCCTAGGGTCTACATACTTGGGGATAGTTATGTTTCCCAACATAATGTCTACAAGTTGTCTTAATACATGTACAATTTGAGGGTCCTTACATTTATTTCCTGGCTTTTTGAGGCACAATTCTCTCACTATTTTGGTATAAAGGAGCATTCCCTTAATAGCCTAGATGAGGGGTATTTTGATGCAAACATCCTTGAGTTGTCTTAATAGATCAATTTTAGCATGTGAATGATGTTTTATATTGTTAATCTTTCAGGGAATGGAGGCTTTGGACTCATGGTTGTTGGGTTAGCTTGATTTTAAGCAGGTTCCTTAGGTTGTTTGTCCATGGGCTCTGCTGGGAGTTCCTCATCTGTTAATTCAATGATATGAGGAAATGAAGGCCCGACTAACATCTTCCTTGATCTAAGGTGTACATTACTCACCTCAACCCCATATGTGGGGTATTGTATGGTGTCATTAGCATAAGCCTATTGGATAGGCTTATTATTTGGGTTGGTTGTAGGTAATGGTAGCAATTGAGGTGCTCTTGGTGGATTTGATGCAATTATTGAAGGGTTTGGAATTATGGCTTACAATTGTGGTTGCAAGGGTTGTTGTGGTTGTTGATAGTTGAGATTTTGATTTTTCCACTACTGACCTCTTTGCCACTAGGGTTTCCATTGATTTTGTTGGGGTGGCCATTGAGAATTATAATTAGGTCCTTGGAAATTCTATGGTGGCCACATGTTTTGTTGTTGCTAGTTCCAATTGGATTGAGGCATTGACCATTGTGAGTTTTTCACATTGGTCCAAGATTGAGGGTTCCAATTAGGGAAATTTGCATTATTGACTAGAAATGACATGTTATAATTCAAGGAATTTTGGGGCATACCTTGTCTTGGCTGACATGTTTTGTGTTGAGCTAGGTAAAACAATTGAACATCTTCATCTTCCAGTGCATGAAATTCTTATTTCCCTCACTTATCTTTAGAAATATTTGCCACATTTTGCACTTGCAATTGACCTTCTTTTACCTACATTGTGGACAATATTATGTAAGGGTTACTTATGCTTCCTCTTGATTTTTCTTGATGTGGAGGGTATCTAATTGTGTAGCCAAGTGGCTTATGATATCTTCCTTCATGTTTGATAGAAGATTGCTTAGCTCCACCCTTGAGACTCCAATGGTTGATTTATTAATGGAATATGTCATGTCTCATCTAACCTTCTTAGTAAAAGACCTTGAATAGTTTCTACATGCTTTGCAGATCTCCTCAAATGGTAACTGTGAGATTTCTCCCACCCCAATGAAGTTAATTACTTCCATATAGTCCTCATTAACTCCCCTTAAGAATACCAATTTTAGGGATTCATCGAAGAGTCTGTTTTGATGAGATTTCTTGAGGTAGAACTGGACCTCTCAACATAATGTTCCAAAGATTCATCTTCCTTCTGTGACATCCTAAAGATATCATCCCTCTTTCTATCTATGCCTCTATAGTAATCTTGGTATTTCTCAAGGAATTTTATCTTCATTGTGTTCCAATTGGGAGAATCATCTCTTCCCAACCCCATGAACCATCTTAGATCAACATCTTTTAGTGTTTCTAGAAATAATTTGAGTCTGTGAGCATCTATTGTATAATCATAACTTTGACATAGCACATCAAAATAAAAAAGAAAGGTATTTGGGTCCTTTGTAACCAACCCATAGAAGACAAGTAGTTTTGAAGGAGGTATGTTCTTCAAGGCAATAGTTATCTCTTGGTTGGTTATAGGGAACTCAAATGTTACATGCTTTGGTGTGTCTTCTATTGTTGCATCAGCTGTGATGTTGATGTGTATGTGGGAAGTCTCATCTATTTCTGGTGTAGGTATTGGTTTCAGGGATGACTCTTCTTCAAGAATACCCTCGCTTTGTTGACTGTGTTCACCAGTATCCTATAATGCTTCGCTTGCCAAAGGGAGAAATCTTCCAAAAGCATCTCTTTTCCTCCACATGCAATTTTTGTAACTTTGTGGTTCAACGATTCATGTACATTGTTAGTAACTCGTGTTGTGTTGATGGCTAAAAACCTATTTACCCTAATGCTGAAAATAGAATTGCTAAACTAGGAATGCTTGAAAAGAATTGGAAATACACTAGAGAATCTTGAACTTAGCACTATCCTTGACAATGGTGCCAAAAAATTTAGGGATTCTATAATATTTGATTAACTTGGTGCTACAGTTAGACACACAATTCAAAGGATGGATTCCTAATTAAATAGTCCACCAAACCTTTTACAAGAGGTTGCATTTAATTATCAACCAGGGCTTCGTAAGATTTTGATAGTGTTGGCACTATATGCACATTCATGGATTCTAACACAACCTATATCAATGAGTATAGGTGATTTTCACATGTACAAAAAATGGTAAAAGCTAGAAAAGGAAATGAAACATTAACTAGAAAAATAGGGGAAATAGCATAAATTGTTACTTGTGCTACGAGTACTTATCACTTAAAAATGTGACTACTAGCTCTAAGACTAAACTACAACTAATTACTCCAGGAGTATGAAACTATCATTAAGCTACATAATCTAATTCAATTGTGGAATTATATTCATGAACTCCACATACATGCAACTGTAAACTATCTTAATCAATAATGCATGAACTAATTTAATAACATAAAGATAGAGTGGATAGCAGTACCTCAAGTGGACCTTTCTTGAGTTGTTGCTTCCACAAAATATATCAACACTTACTACTTGATCAAAAAATCATGATATTGAATTAACTCCTTTATTGCATGGAAATTTTGAACTCTAACAAGAATCTACTCCATATTTCTCATTCAAAAATACATGTAATTTATTCAACTAATAATAAAAAACTAACATTGAGTAACTATTGACTAGTAATTAGAAAAATCTAAAATAGATAACTAAAACAACCGTCGACTAGATTTTCTCCTCACAATGGATCCCACTATATAGGGTCCACGAGGATTCTTATTCATCCTAGGACTAAAAATAGAACCATAATGTATTTGTCCACTCTCCCTCAAGAATAGAGAGAAAACTTAGTCTTTGCAACAAAAAATCATAATTGAAAAGTACAAGAAGAGAATTTAAACTGAAACTCTACCCCAATGATTTAACTGTCATGATAGAGGCATGCTTCATGAAGAATGTCTTGTCATGGGTTAACTTGATAAGAACAAATTCCTTCTTTATGAAATCTTATGTGGTGTGCCTATAGTGACTCACGGTTTGACCATTCAATGGTTTCCTTCGTTTTTCTCTAGATTTTTCATTCTTTAACCATTTTGACCTCTCCCCTACAACTGCCTGTGGTCCTTATGTTGCAGGCTAAAAATCTATTTACTGTAGGTTACAGTTTTTCTTAGCTACGAGAGATTAGTTTCATCCTAAGGCATACACATCATTAACAATCATAAATTAAGCATACAAAAATATTGAATTTTATGAACATTCATTCACTCATACAAATGTCATCATATCATATTTGCATTACCACATACTAAAGTCTGGTTTAGAGTGCATGAAAAGGTATAAAATATGTATATGTCTTAGGGATGTTTGTGAGCTTTGGAAAATTGAAATGATAAAATACATAAATTTATGAAGGAAATCAGGCCATAAATTAAGTCCATTAGTAGCCACCCTATCCCCCTCACTTGTCTCTTTCATGAGCCTCCCTATGTGCATCCTCCCACATGTGTGAACACACCTAGCTCTTACAATTATGAAACATGTCATTCTCATGCCTCCACCTTGTGACACTTCCCTCAATCCATGTCCTCACTCTCATTCAATCCTATCCATCCATTAATAAATGCATATTGGACCTTGATTCTCCTCATAGAAAATCTATAAATTAAGGTCGTTGATCTTATTTTGATCATTCAATTTTCTCATATCCTTATGCTATCATTTTCTTCATCTACCAATCCCAATCCCAACATCATATTGTTGGTCTAAATAAGCAATCAAATTCCACCATATATCATTCATCAAAAGGAAAAAATCAAGTAGACATGGGTGCATCTACTTCAACTCTATCCATGAGATGAGAAGGTAAAAGGCAAGGAAAAACTATTTTTTAGCTTTTATCTATTTGTTTTATGTCTTTTATATTTTATCATCTCCAGTAAGCTCATTTATTTGGTTAAAGGTTATGAGCTAAATGAAAACCGAGTTTCTCAACCTCCACTATGAGCATCTAAGTAGTCTTCAATTGGTTTGTCTTTCCATTATACCAATTATTCTTCATATATTTTTAAATATTATGCTTCTCTCAATTATAAAATTGAGTATTTATTTCAATCTACTCAACTCATTGTGTAGGTACCTCCATTCCCAATCCATCATTGGTTTTTCATCTCCTAAATAGCCTTCACGATAATCATATAAATCATCAATATTAAATACTAGTGATATTTCAAGATCTTTTAGCAACTCCATTTGATCAACATTTCTTAAATAAACTTCCTAATAATCCTATAAGATCCAAATTTCTTAATTTTTAGCTTGTTATAAGTTCCCTATGGAAATATTTCCTTCCTCAAGAAAATTGTCATTTCATATCCAATTTTGTATTCCTTATGTTTTTTCCTTTGATTAGCATGCTATTTATACTTATGGTTTCTTGATGCAAATAATGTATGTGTTCTTCACCCATAGTGTTATTTCTATGCATTGCAATTAAACCTCTTAATTCTAAAACATTCTTTAGATTTATCCATATACAATTTGGAATGGAATTCTATCTATACTTCCTTCCTAAGTTACTATAAGCAAATTCAATTTGTGATAAGGTTAAATCCCAATTACTTGTTTTCTCACTTGATAAACACCTCAACAAATTTCCCAAACTTTTAAATTCACAACTTTTATTTGTTCATCTATTTATGGATGCTATGTTGAACTAAATTTTATATATGTATTCATTTTTTCTATGAGGTCCTCCAAAAATGATCAACCAACAAATTTTGCATCCTCTTCTAATATATTATTATAGATAACTCATGCAATCTCACAAATTTCTTAAAAAAATAATCATCTCTATATTGCATCATTAGTTTTATTACAAGCCATGAAATGTGCCATCTTATAAAACATATCAAAAACTACAAAAATAGAAACATGTCCTCTTTTATTTCCTAACAATCCTAACATAAAATCCATGCTAATATCCTCCCATGTTCTTTCTAGGATCAGTGATGACTTGTATAGACCAAACTTTTGACTACCTCATTTCGATTTTTGGTAAATTCTACAATTTTGTACATACCTTTTGATAACATTATACATTTATGGCAAAAAAAAATCACTAACCAACAAAAATGTCTTATCAAATCCAAAATATCCAACTAATCCACCATTTTGTTTCTCTTTGATCAAGTTCTCTCTCATTGAATTTTTAAGAAAACATAATAGATTAGCCTTGAATAATAAATATCCTTCAATCAAGTAATAGAACCATTAGTTCTATCTCTATTTATTGGTAACTTACATGAAGTTTTTTAGCAACATCAATGATTCTCATGTAAATTCTTAAATTCATTAAAACTAACAATTTATTTTTTGATTTCCATCAACAAATTATGTTCCATGCTTAATGCATCCACCTCTCTATTGGATGTTTTCTATTAAATGAATAAATTTGTAGAAATTCAACCAGATTCAACCCATATAAAATGTGTAGCACTCAACTTACTTTGACTATTTAGATATTGTAATGCTTGATAATCAGTATAGAAAATTAGATTCCTTTGATTTTACAAATAATGTCTCCATTTCTTCAATGTTTGCACAATTGCATAAAATTCCTTATTATAAAAAAATATTTTCTTTCAACATCATTCAACTTCTCACTAAAATAAGAAATGGGTCTTCCTTCATGAATTAATATAGCTCCACTTGCATTTCCAATTCTTTTCATCACAATCAGTTTGAAATAACTTATCAAAATCTGGAAAAGCTAATACAGGTCATTCAATTGCTTTTCTTTTCACTAATTCAAAGCTCTTATTAGCCACAAAAATCCACTTGAATTGTTTTATCACCCTTTATAACATTGGTAATTGATGCGAAAATTCCACAATTTTTTTTTATAATATTTTGGTAAAAAGTATTTAACCTATGAAAATATATATCTTCATAAATACATATTAGATCAGGTCATTCAAAAATAGTTTTGATTTTCTTAGGATCCATCTCCAAGCCATCAATGGAAATAAAATAAAAAATCCAAATAAACTAATTCTTTCTTCATAAAACTATAGTTTTTCACATTCATAAATAACTTATCTTCTCTAAACCTTTGTAATAGTATTTTTATATGCTCTAGATGTTCTCACTCTTACTAAAAATTATAATATCATCCAAGTATACAATATCAATTTTTTCAAGATATGGTTTGAATACCTAACTATTAACCTCAAATACCTAACTATTAACCTCATAAAGTACTAGGTGCATTAGTCAATCCAAAAGGAATAATCAATTGCTCATACAAACCTTCTTTTGTCTTGAATGTAATCTTGCACTCATATCCTTCTCTACTTTTGATTTAACAATATCTTCTCTTCAAAATTTATCTTATTGAGATATTCAACACCACTCAAATAATCCATAAGGTCATTCATTTTTGGAAAAGGAAATATATACTTGACAATATTCTTATTTATAGCTCTAAAATTGATACATTTTCTCTTTTCTTTTCTTTTCTTGGATGCTAAAATCAAGTTGGTGGTGCTCATGGACTCAAACTTTCTCTTATCAACAATTTCTTCAATAATTCTACAAGTTGTTTGTTTAATTCCTCACATTCAACTAGTGTCAACCTAGATGTGTTACATTGTTAGATAAACTTGATTTTGGAATTAGCTCCATATGATGACCTAATTCTCATTGGTGGTAATCTTGTAGGGAAGTTGTAAAAAAATATCACTATACTCTATTAGAAATCTAGAAATCTCAAGATGCACTATTGTATATCTTTGTCCTATATTTGTGTTACCTTCTCTCTTCATAACAAAAAATAAATATTTTCTCACTTAACATCCTTCAAGGGTTCCTTACCTTTTACTACCACTACTCTTGCAATAAAATTTATAGCATTTATTCTTTAACTATTCTCTTTCAAAGGAAAAAAATCATGTTTCATTTCATCCTTTGTCATCCTGCAAGTACTTTCTCTTCCATCATGCATAACCTTCTTATCAAACAACCATGATTTCATGATATGAAAAAATCCATTTGCATGATATCATATAAAACTTCATCTTCATATAATCAAATGTTCGCTCACCTTTTTAAATTAATTTTCTCCACCATTTCATTTGTATCTAAGTTATAAGTGCTACAACTATTCCAAATTTTACCTCCAGAATTACACATAATTTTGAATAGACTTTTATTTATACCAGTCCACTTAGATCTCTAGAAGGGTTTACATTTTTTTTTTCAGCAACAATAAATCATCTTTCTTTGGCATACTTGTTCATTATTAGAGGAAACTTCTTCATCAACATGTGTTGCTCTTGAGGTTCTCTCAAGTCTTTTTCCATATTCTCCTTATGACTGATACACTCAAATGCTCTATGACCTTCACCTCCACACTTAAATGATTCATCTAAATGTCCTTCCACTGTCTCTTCCATATTTATCTTGACCTCTTTGGTACTCATCAAATATGCCACTATGGTAACTTTTTGCAATCTCCCTAGTTTCAACTTCATCATTATGAGTTCCTCTTCCACCTCTTTGATTTTTTTTCTATACAATCTTCCACTTCTCCCTCTTATTCTTTCTTGTCTAGAATACATGGTTTAACTTCTCTTTATCCCTTAGGTAAAATTGGTATATGCTTCATCAACAAAGTAGATAATCAACATGCTTAATTCATCCTATATTGATCCCCTTAAGTCATTAGTATATCTAATCACTTTTCCAAATTATCTTCAAAACGACCTACTCTAATTAATAGCATACAATACTCGATGGTAAATTCCTTCACACTTAAATCTTTCTATCCAAATTTTGTAAGCTCTTTAGTACACTCAACTTATAACTTGCAAGAATAAACTTGAATTTCAACTTCTATACCATTTAATCTCATTTCTCAACTTTAGTTCACCTTTCATATTTCTTTCTAATTAAGTTTCCTTTTACCAAAGTGTAGCATGATATTTCAATTTTTTCTTTGTAAACTTCACTCTATTAGGGTCAATCATTTTCTCACACTCAAAATATTCCTCAATATCATTAATCCAATCAACTAATTCTTCAAAATCTAGATTACTAGAATAATTAGGCAAATCAATTCTTCTTTTCTTACCAAGTCTAGAAAAAGCCTTCAACATTCTTTCTTCTCTGTCTTTGTCTTTAACAATGACATCTTCAACTAATCCATATATGGTTCAACGCATCTCCTCTTATGTTTTCTTCTACCGCATCCAAATGGATTTAGACATTCATATTGAACATTTCTTCAATTCATTCAACATGTACACTTGCACCTCTATCCATCCTTCTAGATAGCATCTTCAAATTCAATATGAACTACCTCAATTTTTCGATGATATGTCCACAACCAATTCAAGTCGCAATAATCTTCTACCCAACACTCACTTGCTAGAAGACTCACTTCATTGACTTTCTCTATTACCAAATAATATAGTCAAGATTGGAGACTCCAATTAAGGACTATCTAAGCATACAATGAATAGACCTTTCAAATTTAAACCTTATTAATAACATAAAATTTTTACCAAAAACAATATGTAAAGAACATATTTATTTTATTAATATAATAGCTTTGAAAGCTTGATTACATGTTAGGATTCAACCTTTAAATTGCAAATTAGATCTTAAGTTCTTGACAACTTAGTTTTTTCTACTTGTTTCTTCCTTTGTCTCCCCCTCTCCTTTCCTATCCATCCTTAAATCATATCAAAACTCCTTATATATAGAAGATGTGGAAATGAATTGTAATGGCTAGCCTCATGCTACATGATCAAATATTAACATGATAAGAATCAAAGGCCTCAATTTTTTTTTTAAAATATCATCAATAGCCTTTGGAATTTAGTATATCATCCTTGTGTAGGATGCAATTTCATTAGCAATGCATAGCATTATTATTCCCAAGATACTTCAAACAAGGAGTCTTCAATGTTAATATGGTTTTATATATGACCCATGCTAGGACTTATAATGAATTAGGTAGCTTAAGAATTTTTCTTATTAAATACTTGTCACATTGTTCAAATGAGTTATTCTTATATAGTAAATAGCTCAGTATTGGCCCCAACTAACTCCTTGAATGGACAACATACATGTGGTGATCAAGAGCGCATACAAATTGAATGAAACATTCTAGACATATGGTGTAATCTACGATCTCAACTACAACCAATGATCATTAACTGTGGTGCCTTGCAACATCACTGATGACTTGATTGTGCTTATGGTTACAGATATGAAGCTTTGAATTTATGAAAACATAAGTGCAATGAGATGTGGTGTCACAAAATATAATCATCCTACTACACAATATTTGAAAAACTAGTAAAGTACTTTCAAAACAAACAAACATTAAAGAAAAGATATATTTGGTTGATACAAGACTACTCTTACAACTTGGATGCTCTTGCATCATATTGTCATATTGAGACTCCTTTGACTAATAGCTAGTTCCTCAAGAACATAGAATGCCCCACATTTTCATTTTAGGAAGTTAAGAAGAGGAATAAATCTACACCTTTATATTTACTCAACAAGTGATAGCTAAATTATATTAGAGGGTGGTGAGGAGAGGATGAGGGGCGAATTGAAGACTCAACATCAAGTTGGGTAGTTGCTTTCATAATATTTTCCTTTCCATCCCTAATTCATATTTTAAAATTTCTTTGGTGGTTATTTAATATAATTAAAATAGTTATAGTATTATATTTATTTTTCATTGAAGTGATGTTAAAAATGATTTCAAACTTTATATAATTTGAAATTGAAATGGATTAAAGCTTAATAATGAGGATTCCCCTCTTGTATTTTTTATTACCTTAGTTCCATAGTTTTATATAATATTGCAATAATAGGTGTATTCATTGTGACTTGGTTTTGTTAGAGGGTGGTGAGAAGAAGGGGGGAGAACTAACGAGTCAACATCAAGTTGGGCAATTGCTTTCATAATATTTTCCTTTTCTCCCCAATTCATACTTTTTTTAGTGGTTATTTAATATCATTAAGATAGTCATAGTATTAGATTTATTTTCATTGAAGTGATGTTGAAAATGATTTCAAACTTTGTATAAATTTGAAATTAAAAAAGGATTAAAGCCTAATAATGAGGATCCCCTCTCATTTCAATGTTTATTACTTTACTTGCATAGTTTTATATAATACCATAGTAATAGGTGCATTCATTGTGACTTGGTTTTGTTTCCTAGGCATTTTTTATGCTTAATATAATGTGTTGTTTAGACTTCAAGGTGTGATCAATGTCAAACTCTTCTTGTGAACAAGTAAAATATTTTTATAAAAAGTGATATAAACTCTATTTCATCATAAAACAAATAGAAAGGTTAAAGACAATTGCCACTTCTCTCATGCTTTGTAATAAAATAAGAAGCATTATTTCTTCAAGCTATGTATAGGGAGCAATAATATTCTCCATCTATCCAATGACGATTGTTTTTTGTCATTAATAAACATGAACATTTCTTACTCTTTCAATATTATTAAAAAAACATTAACAAATAATTTATGATTTTAATTGGTTGAAATTTATCATTAATAATAGTCAATTAAACAAACATGGTTACAATAGTTGCTCTTATCTATCAATGGAACTAAGAAGACATGCAAAAAAACCAATTTAAGTATAGAAAAAATAAACAATGACTATTTAAACAAATAACTTTATAAAGTAACATAGTAAATGTCACAAAAATAGAGATTAAAGTTATTAATATTTTGACAATCACCATAATGACCTAAATATATAAATGTTAAATTGCCCACAATGAGAATGTTATTAAAACATTGAACAATGGTACCCAAAGAAGGCTATATTTGTAATTGATAAAACTTGAGTAACTTAGACATCTTAATAATTTTTATTTATTTCTTACTACGACCTCATTAGGTCAAATAAGAAAAAAGTACATTTTGCACAAAATAGAGAATTACATATCTTTATATTTTTAATCTCTTTGTCAACCAAATATCAACACTTAAGAAAATAACCAACATGATTGTAAATGACTAATTCACTTTATAAGGATTAGTCTAGGCTAATTAAATGAATGCAACAATAAAGTAGAATTAACCTAAATTAATTTGTATTGGGAATTGATAATTGAGGTGCTATTTTACCAATATTAAATGCAAGACTATCAAGGTACTTAATTTTTGGAACTATAATGAAGAAATAAATGTTGGTTTCATGTAGAATCTATCCATCAATGTCTTGAAATTAATCATGTTGATGTTCTAGTTATCTTGAAAGAGTGACAAGCTTAGAAGCCACTATAGGCCAAACCCATGCATGGTAGGGTCAAACCCAAGCTCCATAGAAATGACAATCTACAATCAATCTTATAACATGTGAGATGGCTCTAGTTAATTATACACTTCTACAACATGTTTCACCTCAATCTAGTGCATAAGACTAGCAATATTTAAAAATACCTTAGAGAGGCTATTGGATTGCGAGGGTTGAGTCCTCAATCAACCTCTTTAATGTATTGGCTTTGCGACCTTGAGCTAATTATTGAAGACAACACTTTCAAGCATTCAAGTGTCCCAGATGTAGTTATTGATGCAAATGTGTTCATTTTAGTGCTCCAAATTGAAGTGTTCATAGAATGGTTCTCAGTGTAATTCATTACTTCTAAATGACAAGTCAATAAAAATTAGTTGCACTTAAATGTCCTCAAATACCAAGACAATAATAAATCATGTAAACATTTACCAAGTCAACTCCCAACAACTAGTGCTAAAATTTGATAGTTGAGGTATTTCTTTACCAAAATTAAATGCAACAAGATTAGGGTACTTAGCTTTAGGAACTATGATGAAGAAATAAACATTGTGTCATGCAAAACCAATTTGTCAATGTCCAAAAATTAATCCTCTTGATGTGCTAGTTGTCTTAGAATAGTGACAAGCCCAAAATCCTCTATGGGTCAAATTTGCGCCCCATAGGCTCAAACCTAAGCTCCACGAATATGACCTAATATGCATGATCAATCATGTAACACAAGTGATTGATATGGTTGATTGTACACTTTTGCAACATTTGCATCTATCATTGGTATCTAATAATGCCTACGCATTTGTGGTATATAAATATACCTATTGGGCTATTGGATTGTGAGAGTCAACCTCTCTATCAAACCCCTTGACCAACCGAATTTATGGTCTTGGGCTAATGATTAATGATAGCACTCTAAAAAATGCAAGTGTGCATGTGGATATCAATGTAGTTCATTTTAATGCTCCAAACCAAAGTGCTCCTAGGTTGATTCTCCTTGTAATTGTTTATTTCTTAAAGATTAGTTGATATGAATTAGTTGCACATTGAATGCCTTCAAATACCAAGACATAATAATAATTTGCAAAAACATGTATTAGGTAACTCCCAACAAATAGTGAGAAGGACAAAAGTCGACAAATTTTACATCTAAATTTTTTAACTTTGTGGATCAGTCCCACACACCTAGGGATTAAAGCCACATGTTGCGAGATTTTCTCAAGACAAATTGATGTGGATCTCAAGGTGAGGAACAAACATATGGATAATGCTGCAATGAATGGCTAATAATGGCAAATGTGGGAATGTATGTAATTAAGGGTATGGTTTAATAAATAGAAATATGTGTAAATGGGAATGGATAGAGGATGGGGATGAAGCCAAATTTAACACAAGAGTGCACCACTTAAATTAGGATATTTTGTCAAAATGGGCCCAAAATTACATAGGTATTTCCA
Source organism: Sequoiadendron giganteum (assembly GCA_007115665.2). Taxonomy (NCBI): domain Eukaryota; kingdom Viridiplantae; phylum Streptophyta; class Pinopsida; order Cupressales; family Cupressaceae; genus Sequoiadendron; species Sequoiadendron giganteum. The sequence goes on along the minus strand of CM021102.1, from coordinate 287,686,439 downwards.
TGGGTACACAAATTTCACCACATATATGAATTTGCATGGATATGCATATATTGTATGGGTGAAATTTGCATACCCATACATATGAATGTATGTAAGTTCCCAAGTTCAAATCCCCAAAAATGAAATTGAAGCACATGGTACAATGGTAATCCCATGGTTGGCATTATTGGCTATGTTGTTCCTTAGTGGACGATGTACTAGTCTTGTGCTGGACATTGTTGGCTATGTTACTCCTTAGTGGATGATGTATAGACTTGTACGAGGTGGGGGCCTTGATAATAATCCTCACTAAGTAATCAAATATATACATGATTAAGCTTCCCAAGTTTCAAGTGAAACTTCTCAAAGACTTAAAAAGATAGGAAGACACTTTATCTTAAGTTTCCTAACATTTGGAGGCATCCCCATATGTGTCTCTAAGACGAGGATGCATTTTTAATTTTGGAAACAAGTGCCAAAATATCTAATTTCTTGTAGAAGAAAACAAGGAAATCTACCGCATCAAATGGAATGAACTCAAGCGGTAATTAATTGGGGCTTCTATAATGGAGACTCTTTCTCAAATCCCCCGGAAGTTGTTACATATTTGAATGTGTTTTAATGTGCCACTAAGCAGGAAAATACCCCTGCAAGGGAAATTTACCAATCAAAGGAAATAGGAAATCTAATACACCGCCAGAAAAATAGTATTCACCAAATAAAACCCGTTTTAATGTTTCTTTTCTAAAAACAAGCTATATGAAAATCAATCCATACCTCAGGAAATTGTGGATGAACAAGTATCAAATAAAATCTTGTAAATAACCTATGCATGTGCATTTGCATACATGTGTATGGGCGTGTGATGGTGGATGTGTGGATTCATGCGTGAGTTCATGTGTGAGTGTGTAGGAGGCTACGTGAGTAGTTATGGGTGGGATAGTGGGTGGATGAATAGGCGTGTGTGTGTATCTACAAAGCTACTCAATTACCAGTTGAATTAAAAATGTAAACACCTGAGCAAGGGACAACCACCAATTTAAAAAGTTCAACACGGATCTTTGTCTAAAGAGAGATCGGATTATACAATTATAGTTGGATAGGTTTTATCATTGCAATTATATTGTCATATCTTTGTACCTGTAAGCCTAATATTATAATATTTATGACATTGAATTTGAATACACAAGTGTTGCCACTGAGAAAAGGTATTTGTGCAAATTATGCAGCCTGACACACAAAGAAAAAAATGTTTTGTACAGCCATGTGACATAGAGACAAACATATCTTTATCTCATACTAAAAGAAATCAAGACAACACAATGCCAGTTTCTTCTTTGCAGCATGCAACTGCAAGTTATCAAAGTAACACATACACCACTGCCAATTGGAAACCACAGTAGATTCCCATACACTAAAATTCTAAAATACCACCTTCAAGATCCAAACAGACTCCAGTTGTGAATTTTGAATGTTGCAAGGCACAATCTGAAAGCTTCCATAACAGGCATGCAACCAACAGCTGCTGCAGGAACTGCAGCTCCAGAACCAATGCTTCTCGCACTCTCGCTCAGCTCACTAGAAACATGATGTTACAAGTTAAAACCTTCTCAATAATACTTCGTTGTGAGTTACATGCTGAAGTGAAAGATTCAATAGCAATATATTGCATCTATAAAATAAATATTTCATAAGTTCTCTACGGAATTATTTCTCATTACTAATTCTTCAATAATCACACAGAACAAATGGAGAAAATTGATAGTACCTGTAATCATCAACATAATAAGAAATGAATGCTTACAAAACTTAAAGAATTTGCGATACCAAATGTTTGGTCGTCTGATCCTCAACATTTTATCGACCAAATACCATGGTGGCTAGGCTATGCACTCTTGTATTTCTCATACTATAGTTGCTAAAATTGTCTCAAAATCATTTTAAACGTAGTTAGAATGCATTAAAAAGAAGATTCCACCAAGAGTAAGATTTCACAGACATGCTCACTGTTTCTTTAGAGTTCTCTTAATTCTGTGCTGGTTCTTCAACCTTGAATCTCATAAATGCTTACAGGTCTGTTGAAATAACTGTTGATATACTTTTGAACTAGTTAGTTATGTCAATTCATTAATGCACCTAAAAGTAGTATTAAAATTGTTTTTTAGATTTTAGTTTTAGGATAAGATGAAAACTTCAATCAACTCTATTGGATACTTCTCGACTGGAGCTGATCTCACCTCTATTATTGTTATCACCTTCAGCAAAGTAAAACTGAATGTACAGCCAGTTCAATTTAAGCTTATTTGAGTAAAAATCTTCTATTTTGGGAATCTTCTTGAAGCTAGCTTTCACACACTTCCCTACAAAATGGCATTATGAGATCGTAGGAAATGCATGAGAGATCACTTGACTGTAATTTTCCTCTCAGATTTTTTTTTTTATGAAAAATAGACTATAATTATGCACAATATCCTTGAATTTCTAAGCTAGTTTACATGTGGTTGATTGGATCCGTTTATTTTAAAGGATTTGAGAATAATACACTTTCAGAGTCTCAGACCCATGAAGTGTTGGAATAAGTCAGTAATGCAATTATACACGTAGGAGAGTTTGAATAGGAGCCTACAATGAACTGCTTGATTTGTCCCTTATGATTTCAGTTTGCTGTCCATCACATAGTTTGCTGTCAATAAACTTTAATTTGCTGTCCATAATCTGGAGATAGCTGTCATCATATACTCTAGGCTTGTAGGATGTTGTTGAGAGTTTATCTATAAATCTGTAATTGCTGTTGATGATTAATATAATGATATCAGTGAGTTTATGTTCTGTTTTGTGTTCTGTTCTCTCTTGCTGTTCATTTCTCAATTCTTTGCGTCTGCTGTTATAATTTTAATATGCTATCAGAGCCAATTGTAGGTCTTGGTGCTGTGAGCATGTAAGTGTTGTTCATAGGAGCTTTGTGTAGGTGGTGTGGGAGTGCTGTTGTGTGAGCCTGTGGTGGAGGAAAAAAGAGAGTGCCTCAGATTTGAAGTGCTGCTACATTTGAGTTGAAGAGGAGAACTGTGACTGGTGAAGTTTGTTGTTGCAATGAAGTTTGCTGCTGTTGAGTTGTAAGAGTTAAGAGAATGTCAACCATTGATGAGGAACCATCAGAAGATGATGAAGATGATTTCATTGAAGAAGGAGCTGTTATTTTATTTTGAAGAGGTCATCACTTTGAAGACAGTGAAGGATGCAGTAGAGGATAGATAGATGCTCAATAGTCTGAGATGCTTGTGGATCAAGAACTATACCTCATTGGGGTTACAAGACATGCATGTGAGGATTGTTGTCCAATAGTTCAGAGAGGGATCCGGAAATCTGGAAGTTCAATATCATACCTTTACGAGGGTGATGAGACACTTCATGTGCAAATGGTGTCCAATGATGTTAGAAACTTGGATGATAGCTAGGTGACTATACTTGGGAGCAGCTTTAAGAATTCTTATTGGTCTGAGAACTGTTTTCATAGAACAACTTCTGCATAATGTATTGTTTTTAGTTTTATGGTGTTAGATATATTAAGAGTCTAAGCATAATTCCATTATTCCTTAAGGGGGAGTGTTGGAATAAGTCAGTAATGCAATACACGTAGGAGAGTTTGAGTAGGAGTCTACAACGAACTGCTTGATTTGTCCCTTATGATTCCAGTCCGCTGTCCATCACATAGTTTGCTGTCAATAAACTTTAGTTTGCTGTCCATAATCTGGAGATAGCTTCATCATATACTCCAGGCTTGTAGGATGTTGTTGAGAGTTTGTATCTATAGATCTGTAATTGCTGTTGGTGATTAATATAATGGTATCAGTGAGTTCATGCTCTGTTTTGTGTTCTGTTCTCTCTTGCTGTTTATTAATTATTTCTCAATTCTTTGCATCTGCTGTTATAATTTTAATATGAAGAACTAGCTCCAAACATATCTTATGGGACTGCACAATCCGATCCAGAATTGTCAGGAATCAGATGGTACTAGTGAGAAAATCAAAACCATAAACGATAGTCATCTTTTAAATATAACTTGTTTGTCTAGCCTCAAGAGCCTCTGAAGTTACCAGACCTTAAAAAGGTGAGGGCCAATGATGTGTTTTCTATTCTGTTTTCCTTTCTAGGTATCAGCTCCAACAATTTCAACAAGGGGGACATTTGACAAGCCTCGTTTTACTACATAGCTAACATCCTGCCTTTTGATATCAACAGCTTGATATACCTGAGTGTTAGGATTAGATGTGTTATTCACCTTGCATATCCTAAGGTCTAATTGTTCATAGACGTTTAATTTTGTATGTATCTCAAAGAATCATCAAGTGGGCAATGGAATGCACATGTGAGGATGGGTGCATATGTAATTATTTTATTATTCTCTAGGACTTGAAAATATTCTTTGTAATGAAGCAATGGATAGGGGGTTACATAGTTGACTTATAAGAGCATTTTCTATATTACTTGGGCATGGAATGCAATTACTGCTTCATTGGGGTGTTATTGGGAGCTACATATGCCAACTTGCATAATAGAAATCAAAGATGCTTGTGTGGGGATTTATATTCTATTTTGGAGGACGCTCTCTTGAGTGGGTCATGAGAATTCTCAATGTGATATTTTCAGACCTCATTTGGGCCCATGGTATTGCCTTTCGGTGGTTTATGTGGCTTCCATGAATCTTTATATTGAGGGCTTGAGATCGAGGTATCATACATTGTTTTCTGTGGGGTTATATTGTCAATTTTCCTCCAAAATTGAAGAGTGTTGATCTCCATGGAAGGCATGAAGCCTGATATTGTATTGTAACTATGTTATTGCTAGGAATACATTGGAGGTTGGGTTTTTCCCGAAATGGTTCCCCCAATGTATATCTATGTCACTCTTGTTATGTACTTTCTATTCTTCTTCTCACATTCTTACTCTTTTTTAAGCATTGCTTTACACGTTGGAATGCTACTAAAATTTCTATAAATAAATTATTGTGATATTCTCCTCGTAGGATTAATATGGAGATAACTACATCTATAGTTGTTAAGCTTTGTTTTCTAAGTTTAATTGCTAAGGGGTTTGCAGGAACTTTTCCTAAAATTTGGTATCAAAGCCATGGTTTTGGTTGTAGGCAGGTTTGCCTTGTGACTTTAATCATTATTTGAGTGGGACTCTTGCAATCGATCTTATTTTCATGAAAACAATCATGGCAAGCACTTGTAGGATGGAGAAGGTGAAGTATCTTAGAGTTGCTCATATGTTTGCTTCTTGCATGGTGGTGACATAGAGCTCATATTTGGCAGTATGGGCATACCCTTTGCTCTCATGGGGTTTGGAGTGCTTGCAATGAGTCCTTGGTATGGAGATGCTAACTTATGACACACACCTCTTACGTTATTCACCTTGCAATGATTGGATAATTAGCCTCAGTGGTCGCATGGATGATCTGATGGTTGCATGTACTTTAATGTGTTTGCATGTTGCAGATCTATGTTGTTCTAGACCTATATGGGTGGACTCTTCACTTGCATGTTGATGCATGTTGCAGACTATTGGAGATTGGGTCTGCATTTATGTGCATGTTTTGAATCTATGATATTTCATTCTTTTGCAGATCTGAAGGTGTAGAGTTGTGGGTGCTTTGGACATGTAATGAATTCAAGTTTACATGGAGGCTGGTAAGATCTATGCATATAATAATTGCAATAAGACAATGTAGAAGATATATCACACAACACACAAGATGTTTGTGGACCAAGATGCCCTAAATTATATCTAATATATGCAGAAAATTAAATCATAGCAACAAAAATCTTTTGGGGAAAAAATTGGCAAACCAAAAGTTCGAGATTTTTTTTAAAAATCGGGAAAATTTTGGATTTAAAAAAAAAAGTACAATAAGAGAAAAAACCATTTTTTTTAAAATTGAAAGGCATTTCCATAGCAATAGAGTTATATAGAGCAAATAAAATAGAGAGTTTAACTAATGAATCATAGAAAATAGATTTTGTTGTTTATATTCATATCGCTGATTACATTGCATTCCACATCTTTCAAAGCATTAGTTCACAATGCATAACTGATAGATGACAAAATTTCAATTACAACATAGTTTGTACAAAGTCAACCTATAAACTGAGTAAAAAGTTTCAAAAAATCAAAAGTAGCCAAGGACTCTTGCTAGTTGCTACTATAAATAGAGCTATGCTAGAGGGATGAGGTCCAGATGATGAAGCTCCTGGGGCTTTGCCTCTCCTAAGTCGTTCAGTCAAATGAATATCAAAGTTGGACTCTGCTAGGATCTCAAAATCCTTAGCCTCAATAAATTCATCACTAGCAATCCACTCATTGTCTGGATCAAAAATTGCCTCAAAGAAATGTGGTCTCATGGTTCATGAGCAACCACTTTTTTTTGAGGCAATTTTTCAACCAGTTCACTGCCTTGTTTATGCTACCACATTTTTCATACATGTCTACCAAAGCATTTTATCAAACAGTTCACTGCCTTGCTGCTATGGCTAAAAGCCTAAAACAGGTGCTTTTGAATAAGCTATGGATGCTTGGAAAAAATCTATCAAAGCATAATAGTAAACAAGAAGCTATGGTCTCATGGTTTTCTTTTCGCGTGAAAATCAGCGTGATTTTATTCGCATTTTTTTGCAGGTTTTAAATGCATTTTTTTGGCAATTTTGCAGTTCGAAATGGGAAAATATCGTTGACCAAAAGGTCAAAGATTTTTTCAAAAAATCATCCAACCTGCAGATTTTTTAAAGATCGGGATTAATCAGGTTTTTTTCCAGATTTCTGTTACTATGAGAAATAGGATAAACCCTTATGATAGGTAACACCGTACGATACTCCTTATGGAAGAAGCCACTTCATGCCATATCTCCAAGAGATCCCAAACAGAATATCATGCTCATCACATCGCCTTACAATGATATTCACCTTCTTTATATAGACCTCCTGGTAATAACATAATGGAGATGTAAGCCACTAAACTCATGTAGGCCTTCTAATCACCTATAATTAATTACTCAATATAACTAACATAAGAGGTGTGTGTCATATGTTAGCATCTCCATCCATTTATACACAATATAATATCATATCCCTAGGTACATAACAGACGTGTGTGGTTCATTGCTCAATGTAAGACATTTGACTTTTGTGGATGTGGATTTGTAGATTTTTTGTTCAAAATTTATGTTTATGTATATTTGTGGTATTCCATTGTTTTGGGTTGCAGATTTCGCGTTTTCAGATGTGTGGGTTTCCAGATGTTTAATTGGATTCAAATTTGCATATATGGTTTTACAAGTTTTACATTGTAATCAAAATTTGTGGTTTTGTAGATCTATAAAGAGAATTGTTCAGTGTTTTATTAATGATAACAATTGCAGATTTGCATGCACGCTTTGTTCATGGTTTGAGAAAGTTTGATGCAGCCTTCTCAGAGTGGGAGTGTTGGTATGTGTTTGGCCGCTTGATATTTTTGTGATGGTTGCTTATTGGATTGTTGAAATGTGTCTACACTACTATGGATTTGTGGTAAATTGGACCTAGATTTGATTTGATGCTCGAGTCATGGAGAATCTTCATGTCATCTTTGGTTGTCTCTGTTTTGCATGTTACTAATGTGCTCAATTTGTTTATTTTGCTATTTGAAATCTATAGTTTTATGGTTTCTTTGGTTTCAGTTAGTGCAATAGCCATGCTTTTCTATCACCTTTGAGATGTCATATGTGTGCAGATTATGTGGGTTGTTTTTACCTACATATTGAATGGAGAACTCAATTGTGAATGTTGAGCTGTTGGTGCCTTGTTGTAGCATGATTTTGCTATTAGCCATTATGGAATTGTAGTATGTTCATTGCAAAGAGATAGAGAGATGGATGTTTGGAGTACCCAAGGCAATTGCACTTTGGAACCTATAGCAGTTGACTATGGTGTCATGAGAGGCTCCAAATCAGAATCCAATGGGAGCTTTGTGCAGTTGCATAGTCAGTGGTATCTTCTTAGTTTCAAGTTCATGTTTTTACTTTGCCTTTGGGAGCTCCTAGTGTTACAATTGAGTTCTTTGATTGTGCAAGGGCCATGGACAATCTTCAATTAGGAGGTCTTTATCACAATGCCATGGGTAGCTCTAGATCACTTTCAATGGGAACTTTGGCAATGATGTGGATATGTAGATTGCAAAAGGTTTATCTATGATGTGTCTACCTTGTTTTAAGGTATGGTTTGTTGGATGTGTTAGCAATATGTTATGGTCAATATTCCAATTGTTGTTAAGTATTTATCAAATACTCAGTCTTATTCTAGAGGTGATGTACTGTGGTATACGTGTTTGAGTTGAAACATGAAATTCAAAGTGTGATCTTCACTTTGGTTTCTTATTTTTCATCCCTAGGCATGATGGAGGATGAGAGTGTTGTAGTCAAAATGATGGTTACGTGATGGATGTTGCAAATGCTTTGTTGAGCCCGTGAGTATAGAGGATTCAGCCGGTGTAGCATAATTATATCCTTCGTGGTTAGTTCATTTTGTTTGAGCCCCTTATTCTTTTGCAATGTGAATATCAAGTGGGAGAATATCAGGATTAGGTGTGTTATTCACCTTGCATATCCTAACGTCTAATTGTTCATAGACATTTAATTATGTATCTACAAGAATCATAAAGTGAGCAAATGGAATGTCCTTGTGAGGGTGGGGACAAATGCAATATTTTATTATTCTCCAAGAATTGAAAATATTGTTTGTAATGAGGCATTGAATAGGGGGTTACATAGTTGACTTAGGAAGAGTATTTTTTGTTAATTGTTGGGCATGGGATGTGTTGACGGGTGTTTTATGACCACACCAACACAGAATAAAGTTTCCCAACGGTTACTCTATCCTCTCTTGAACAAAGTATTCTGCATGCTAAGATTGCTAGAAAGATCATACATTCAACTCCAAGGTTCCTTATGCAGTGGATAGTCTCAGTTGGCTTGATGTGATTTGCTGGTTATTCCAAGGGGACTTACACAATTGTTCAATCAAACGAGAAGAACTTGTAGGACACGAATGATTTATCAATATTGCTCGGGTTTCCTAAGCTAACCGGGAAAATACTTAAATTAAAAGGATAGGGATGAGAGATTCTACTGTCTACTCCTTAATGCGGGATACGAAGATCAATTCTTGCAAGCTCAAACCAAGTTCTGCTTCGCCTCACTTCAGATAGCCTCTACAGAGCCGGTGCAATCTTTAAGGGGATAACAAGAGATATTCAAACCATGACTCAACATGCAGATACCGTCACAATGACGCATACCAACATATGAACCGCAATTGAAGTTAAGTTCAAAGTGTTCCAGTCGACCACGCAATGCGAACCCACCGTCAGTGAACCCACTAGTGGTATGGATAACAAAGCTTGCTCAAATTAAACAACGCATTCCACAACTACCAACTACTTGCATGAAATGAAATCTACTTTACTTTAATCTACTTTAAGATGCTAAGTGAATTGGAAAGACGAAGAAGCCTTGCTAGCTACTCACAACAAAAGATGGAATCACCAAGCAATGAGAACTCTTTATATTATGATAGTGTTCACAACAACTCCTTACAAAGCCTTCAAATGGAAAACTTTCTTTCCTCCTCAATCTAAGCTATGCTAACTTCTATGCTCTACTCTCTATCTATTCTCTTCTCTGCTCTAATCTCTAGTGTCTAGTTCTAATGAATTACAGATGAGGGGGGATGCCCCTTTTATAGCTAGCTCAGTCCAACGGATGGCTCAAATTCGATTACAATGCGGGCTCAGATTGAGCCACATATGCCCTAATCAAGGCTTTGCCCTAAAAACCGCCACAGAGAGGAGTGAGATAATAAATGAACAGAAGATTCTCCACTCCTCTGTAGGAGTCATAATGAGCAATTAATGTCCATCACCATCTTCTAGAAGATCATCATCCAGCAGGGCGTTTCTGTTGTCCTTCTCTTTGACAGCAAACTCAATCAATCGGGCCAACACCGCCTCAACCTCCTGAACCGAAATAGGTGGGATATGGTTGAGCTGAAACTCAAGTATTGTGACCATTTTCCCGTGCCGAGTATAAGACTTTCTCCAAGCGACTAAGGCGTCCTGGGTGTTCTAAATAATACTGGAGAAAGCTGAAATATTTTTGAAATCATCCTGAACAAACAATCTTACAACCGAGAAGAAGGGGTCCAACCTGCTCTTTAAGCCATTCGCAGTCATCTCCTCTGGAGTCAGTCTCCTAGCAAATATAGCCTCCAATGTGTTTAGGACTCCTTCTAGAATATTTCCCATAGCCTTCCTGACTCTAGCCGAATCTACCTGTGCTGCATCAAGGAAACCACGGCCTGTGACTACTGAAGAATACCAACTGGTGAAGTCATATCTGTCACCTTCTTGTATCACGCCTCCATCCACCAGCGTCTATAAGGGCACATTCATCAAAGTCTCCAGACGAAGAACAGTCTTAGTCTGATAGATATGGGTCTCGCCCCAAGCCTGATCAACAATATCCATGCGTGCCAGAACGTCAGAGGCCTGCCGATAAGAATGAGCAAGGTCCTCCATGAACTTTTCTGTTTCCGTGCAAACATGGCCAACCCATTTGTCTGCTTCCAACGCCATCTTCTTCAAATCCTCCAAGCCACTAACTGACTCCCTCGGGAGTTCCACTGGGAGTTCAATTGCCGGATTCTCCTGCTCACCCGAACGTGCAACGATCTGCACATATCCGATCAATGTTTTATGCTCCTTCTTCAATTTCTTGTACTTTCCTTCTGTATGGAGCAATTTGTTCTTCAAAGCCTGGTAGGAGTTATCACACTCCTCAATTATCTGGGCTCCCATGGGGGGACCCAACTCAACAGTGGTGATCACATAATTCTCTAGTCTTTCCTCATCTCGATCACATTCCTCCCTCGGAACAACAACCTGAAGTGTGCGCGAGTAGGACTCATCCGTTGAAATCTTTGAAAATTTCCTAGCCCTCTTCTTTTCGGGCGACGCACTGATTCTACTGAGGAATTCCTCCATCTCAATTGTTGGGTCCGTATCATCCTCAGGATCCTTCCTCATTCTTTCCACAAGCCAATCAGGCACAACCAGCTATGGATTGCAAATAATAAGGGGTTGGTCCTCGGTTGCCTCCTCCTCGCGTACCTCCTCCCTAACAATACTTTGTTGAGGCTCGTCCACCTCCATTTGATGAATACCTTCTCCTAAACCTCAAGCCTCTTGCCCTATGGTATTTTCTTCTTCTAGTGCCGTGTCGATCATCTGTTGGAAACGATTATCAGTTGTCGTTTCCTCTTCTTCTTCCTGTTGGCTTTCCTCTCTGGGTGCGTTGACACTTAAGCTGTCTAATTCCCTAAGTGGTGGCTGGTTCACCTCCTCAAACTCTTGCTCTTCGTTGGATTTACCTTTCTGGCTTCCAAACAGTGGAAGCTCCCTCAAACTCGAAGACTGAGTCTGTGATCACACAGGCGATGCTTGCTCTACCCTTTGAGGCATTGGTTGGGCCGGTACTTATCTTCGTGGTTCAGGAGCTTGGGCAATCTTCTTTCCTTTCCTTGTTGACGGCGGCCTCTGATCGCCCATGAGATTATAAGTAAGAGCAATTGACTTACTTTTAAGCCGACTCACATGCCTCTCAACCCAACTCCTCATGAAAGTCAACACCGATATGCTTAACATGTCCAAGTCCGTGATTTCCGGTTCAGACCAATCTGGTGGTGGGACCGATGTGTTCCTCACCGACTCATAGTCAAGATGTATGACGTTGACATCCTCGTCTACTTGATCCGGAATTGGAATGACTTCACATTCTCTAATTAACTTCAAGGGTAGCCTGGTGAACATTCTTCTCCTGACTTCGGCCTCATCAACTGTGTTAGCCTAGAAGTCCTCGATATGAGCCCTGTGCCTGTATTCCACACTTTGTATCACCGGATATTGTTGTAAGGATCAAAATCTTGTCTGCCGATGTGGTATGTAAGGTGAAAGAACTGCAGCTCGTCCTCAGCTTCTCTGGCTGCCTGCAAGGAAGGACAAACTTCACTTGAATTTCCCATAATGATTGGGAAGTCCAATCCCCCTTTCTTCTTCTTTTTTTGAATTTTATCATAGGCAATGAGTTGCCTAGATACTTCTAACATTACCATTTGATCAGTGGGGTACCTCGACAGTCTGTATGGATATGAGGTGAACCCCAATAGCCTAATATATGTAAACTTCGGAAATTGGATGAGCCAATATCCGTATTCTTCAATCAATGCCTGTGCCTCCTTTGATAATCTCTGCTGAGTCCTCCGCTAAAGAGTCCTCGCAATATGCATGGTGAAGGCGTCATTCACCCGTTTGTAGCTGGAGGTGCTGGTCAAGTGCAACTGTGGACAGGCCTCGTAGATCTTGAACTGTTCAAGGCCACACCCGATTGGCTCCTTGTAGGTTATTCCTCTATACTTGGTCATTCGAGCCAACATGTACACCACGTACGAGCTCATGTAGAATGTCTTCATTCTCCTCAAGCTCCTGAACTGCTCATCTATGTTGTCACTTATCATTCTGGTCCAATCAACACTCTTTCCCTTCCATTATAATTCCGATGTAATAAAACATCCAAGGCTCGAAGATGAATGCTTGTGGACTTTCGTTCACCCGGCTAAGCATCATTATAAGATCATAGTACTCCTACTTCACATCATCAACAATAACTTGTTTTGGAAGCTTGGTGTGAGGAGGTCTGGCCTTTTGCATCCAAACTCTATTAATAATACTAGCGCATCTCTCGAAAGTGGAGGCATACATTCTATCATCTCTATCTTTCACTTTGTATATCATCCTCTCAGAAGTGGGGATCCCAAACGCTTCTCCAATAGCATCGGGCGTGAAGTTAGCAAACAACTTGCCATCTGGAGAAACAATAGTCCTTCGTTCGGGCTTGTAGCAATTTGCGCACTCCATGATCAACTCTGGACATTGAATTGCTGGTGGAAAACCAACAGCTGCATAAATCCCACCCTTAATTATTTGGTGTGCCATGACTGATGGTGGATGGCCTCCCAACCCATACATTCTTCCTCTGAGTGCACCGAGATTAAACGAACCAAGGTTAGTGTCACTCAACCCTACCAACTTTGAAGCGAATTTCGATTCAGGAAGGAATGGCTTGGCGAGCTTCTTTATCATTGCATGTCGGGACGCGCTTGCCTTGCTTGCTTCAGCATTTGCAGCCTTGCTGTTTCGATAGCATCTCCTTTTCTTGCTTCAACCATCTGCAAAATAAAATATAGACGTTAGACTTCAGATTTAGAAAATAAAATCTCCTTGAGATGGCTGCAATATGGAGTTAGATTCGAAAGTAATATCCTTCAGCATAAAATTTTCTAACTCCAAACCTCAAACTTTTAAATTCCTTGAGCTTGACAACTTTCAGCAATGTGACTTCCGACACTTAAAAAAATTTGCGCTAGCTTGATACTTTCAGCACTTAGAAAAATATTACTCCAGCACCTCGATTCTCAGCACTTAGGAAGTTCCTCTTCGGCACTTCAACTTCGAAAATTTTACTTCAGCTCTCTGACTTTCAACACTCAACTCTCAGCATTTGGAAAATAATTACCAACTTGATACCTTCAGCAACTTCAAGAATTTTCTCCCTCTTACTTCAGCAAGCTCTCAACTTCTCAAGAAAATTCTTCTCACACAGCAGAAATTCGCACGTGCAAATGGTGAGAAGAAGTGAGAAACTTCGTTGCTTAAATAATTGTGCTAGAGAATCTTGCCAATTTGTGCGGGAGTCAATTTTAGCAATTTCATTAATTCTCCACTCCCACTACTTAGAAATCTTCCAATTCTGGCGAAGTGGTAGGCGAGTTGTCAGCCAGCCGTCATAGCATTTTCCTTAATTGGAGATTCCTTCCCCTGCAGAATTCGAATTTTTCCCTCCTAATTGCCAGTTAATTAAATCATTTGTAAGGGAATCATTCTGATTTACTTCGAAATTTCCACTTTGACTTCAATTAAATCCAACACTTAAAATTTCATGGGGAAATTAAAATAACTTCCAACCCATTAAAATCTCCCTCATTTAAAATTCCATTTCCATGACATTTGCCTTAGACAATTTTAATCTCCTTCAAAACATTTCATCACGTCGATTAAAAATCATAAGCCAGATCATACTTTCAAATTTATGCCCTCTCAGAAAATAATCAAATGTCATCCTAGAAAATACTCCCCTTCAGAAAGATATTAAAATCCTCTTAGAAAAAATAATTCCTTACTTCGCTTATTTATGGGTGCACTTCAAAGGGGGTCTTTTAATTTTTCACTCGACCCTTTTGAAAATATTCATTAACGTTCAATTCACCCTTTGAAAATACTTCCACCTTTGATTCTTGTCTCCACGCCTTAGACCTTTCTTCAACTTATTCACCTTGTACGTGCCTTAGAGAATTTTAATCTGTCTAGAGGATTTTCATTTGGTGACTTGGCTTTTCATTTCATATGCCTTAGGAAAATTTTAATCTTATCAACCTTTGCCCAAGGCGCATTTTATCTAGTGAAGTTTTATTTCACTTAGAGAAAAAAAAATTCTAAGTTGCTATCCTTTTTAAGGGCGCATTCACTAGGTGGTTCTTTTATTTTAAATGCCTTAGGCGTTTTCCACTTGACTTCATGTTCACACCTGCCAAGGGCGCATATAGCCCCACAAGTTTTCATTTTCAAACACTTAAAGATAAATTCAAGTCATTCCCTCTGCTAGGGCGCATTCCATCTTGTGAGCTTTTATTTCACTTACCCATCCTATCAAGGGTGCATTTTAGGGTCTACACTTTTGTTTCCACGCCTTAGAGGATTTTGACCTCCCTCTTGAGGGTGCATATGAGGGGTAACACTTCTACTTTACTTGCCTTAGAAACTTTTCTTCAACCTCATGTTATCTTGGGCGCATTTCATAGGGTCTACTTTTATTTTCATGCCTTAGGGATTTTTTTGCTCTTCTAGCAACCTTGGGCGCATTTAGCTAGGTGTGCTTTCATGTGAGGGCGCATTTGAGGGTGTGGGCTTTCAATTCAACACTTGGAAGAAATTTTGATTCCCCTCTAGCTTGTGGGCGCATTTAGCATGGTGAGCTCCAAGTTGAGGGCGCATATGACATCTCTAGCTTTTATTTCGTGCCTTAGTAACTTTTCAAAGTCTCTACTCCTCCTTGGGCGCATTTGATGGGGTGCTCTTTCATTTCCAATGCCTTAGAAATTTTCAAGGCATCATCACAAGGTGGGTGCATATGACATGATGTGCTCCAAGCTAAGGACACATTTAGGGGTGGCTGCTTTGATTTCCATTGCCTTAGCATTTTCCAACGCCTTCATCAATCTCATCAAAGGCGCATTTAGCTAGGTGAGCTCTAATGTGAGGGCGCATATCATAGGTGGAGTTTTCATTTCTTTTACTAGAAACTTTTTGAAGTCTCCCCCTTGGCTAGGGCGCATATGATAGTATGAGCTTTTGTTTTGCCATACTTAGTAAAATTTTCATGCCCCTGCCTTCCCTTCCCTTCTATTTTTAGCAAGTTTTGGAGACATATGATTCTTCAAGGGTTTTCACCCGTTTTGAACTAGAAGCTGGTGGATGTGATCTTTGTGGCCTGATTAACCTGTTTATACCTGTCGTCCATGCCCGCCTGCTACTTTTAGCCCACCTGCTATTTTTAGTAAACCCTTGATTACTTGATCTCTGCAGCTCCTCTTGACTTGGAATTTGCTCCATGCGCTTTTGATGACTTGTTTAACCCGTTCACCCTTGACTCTCGTGTTGGCCTGCTATTTTTAGCCCTGAAATGACTTACTAAAAATAGTAAGTACTTGGATTGCGCTCAAATTTTACTAGTAGGCTGCTTGAAGGATGCTGATCGTGATGGGATACATCAATTTAACACTTTCTCGAATTCCACCCCCTATTTTACGCATCAAAGTAGGAAACCCTAATGTGACTTGCATGTGCCTCAAATGACCTTCGTATGACTTGATTCCTGTTGCATGTTGCTCTGTTTGTGAAACTGAAGTGTTGGGACTGCCTGGAGTGAACCTGCTAAAAATAGTAAGTGCCTGAAAAATGATCAACTAACTGGCGGATGCATTTGCATGTCATACTGCCCGAGAGATCTCAAAAAACCCAGAAAAACCCAGAAAGATTATCCTAACATGCATTGAAAAATCAGACATGCAAACCTTGAAAACTGCCTCCGAAGTCAGAATTGCCAAAAGTAGCAAGTTGTCCAAATCTGTTCAAATTTTGCGTGCGAGTACTTTGAAGTGCCCTAAATATGGTGGAACAGTCAAAATTCCAAAATTCTGAAGAAAAGACCCCAAATTATGTACTTACTAAAAATAGTAAGTTGTCAGAACTCGGTGAAAATTTAGTGGGATCTTGCCTGAAGTCTCCTGATTGTAGTACTAAGCTCATATTTCAATTTGCCAACCCAATTTGACCTCCAATAAGCCTAAAGAATGAAAACCCTAATTTCACAGACTTAGCCACAATTTCAACCAGGTCAAATGGTGGGACATCCCCGAAAGGACAGAAAGATCAGAGAGAGAGAGATGCAAAACCAAAGCCAAAAAACCAGAATGGAGCAAAAATTAGGGGGTACCCATTTTGAATGGGGTGATGTGTGAAAAGGTCACAACAGGATGTAATTAGGGTTGATATATTTTCTAGGATTTCTCAAGGTGTATGGCTAGCTAAAATAACGGCTGTATTTCATTCTCCATGTTGCTTATGATAATTGAAATGATAGTATTTGAAAAAGAAAATATCTTGGCCACTCACAACATACTACACAAAAACTAGCCACTTGTTTTGTTATGAAGAACAACCCACCAAAAGAGAAACTAAAAATGGCCTTTAAAGTTCTAATGCAAGCATGAAAAACTAACTCTAAAGAACAACCCGCCAAAAGAAGAAACTAACAATGATCTTATTGAGGTAGCCTCCTTTCCAATCTCTATATAAAGCTACGAACTTCTTGTCACTTGTGTCAACAACTACAATCCTAAGACAAAGGAGATAGGCTCATTGAATGCACAAATTCTTTGCAAGCTTAGGGGGAAAAACATATTTTCTATGTTTTTGTCATTTGTAGTTGAAACTTGCAACCTTTGAGCATTTTATTGTATTTTTTTAATTTTATATAATATACATTAGATGCAAATTGACAATGAATTATGAAATCAATTAAATTTTATTTATTTGTTCCGCTCTCATGTGAACTCCCAATTCAACTCTAATGTTATGTATTAAGAATTATAATGTACATGATGAATGCCTAACATTGAATCATACTCACAAAACTCAAAGAGTACTCATGAGCCAAAACCCCTAGTGAGTTACATGCCTAAAAACTCACCAACGGTTTTTTGAAAAACTTGCAATAATTTTTCGTAGAAACCCATCAATAAATCACTAAAAACTTGCATTTTTTATGAGCTCACCTAGATTGAGTATAAATTTTTTTTCACCTACTATTAATTTTTTTAAAATTATTTTTGCATTTCAAGCACACAATGAGAAACAATAGATTGTTGTTTAGGGAACGCGTATGGTGATTTAGGGCACATGATTGGCAATGAGAATACATAGGTTTTCATTAATATTTTTTTTTTTCCTTTCCTTGCAAATAGATTGAGCCAAGAGAGAGTCCCTATAGGCTTGAAATCAGATATTTTAAACGACTTGCAAGTTTAAATGACCTACTAGTTAATATAATTTTTTGTAATTTTGTTCACAATACATAGGCTGTAATTTTATTTTTCGCAGTTTAATATCCTTTGATTCCTTTCTATGTTGAAGCATGAAAGTGTTGAAAGTGTTGAATTTTCATAGTTATAATTTAAGCTTGCAAGTTGTTTAA
The DNA here is from genome assembly GCA_007115665.2 of Sequoiadendron giganteum. Taxonomy (NCBI): domain Eukaryota; kingdom Viridiplantae; phylum Streptophyta; class Pinopsida; order Cupressales; family Cupressaceae; genus Sequoiadendron; species Sequoiadendron giganteum. The sequence goes on along the minus strand of CM021102.1, from coordinate 287,668,506 downwards.
AATTTCAATATGAACAAAATTTCAATTTAATGACCTGCAAGCTTGAATTTTCACAACTATAACTATGAAAATTCATGCTTATAGGTCGTTTAGACTTGCAATATGAATAAATTTTCAATTAAACAACTTGCAAGATTGAATTTTCACAATTATAACTATGAAAATTCAAGCCTACATGTCGTTTAAATTTGCAATATGAACAAAATCTTAAAATTCATATAATTTCCACATCTGAAATTCTATTGATCTCTAAAATATTTTATGCAACAATTTTTTTTTCAAGTTTAGGCTACTAACTAGGGTATTACAAAAAAATTTGTTGTCTCCCTTTTACCAAGTTTCATTTTTTTTATTTTTCTAAGAGGAATATGGCTTCCGAAAATAGAAGAACCAATGGTAAACTTAAGGATCCTTGCTAGAAACATGGGACACTTAAAGTCTAGCACAAGTAAAGGTTATTTGTATCCACTACACTGATAGTATGATAGGAGGCATAAATTGACTCAATATCACCTTGCACGAATCCTTTGTTGAGATGTTACACCATGTAAATAGCTACTTTGAAGGTTGAGGAGGAGGTGAAAGCACTCCTTGCAACATATGACCAAAGGAAAGCAAAGAAAAATAAAAAACAAAGGCAACGGCAGCCCCAAACCCAATTTTTAGTTCTAGGGGGTGACAGGGAGATATGGGGGGGCTTTTCTTCCATTGGACCATAGATATGAGGATCAAGCAGTATGGGAAGCCATATTTCTAGCTTTTGTGTTCCTCGTAACACTCCTAGTATACAACCTTCATTGGAAGGTACTACATGAAATAAAAAATTGCAACATTAGGCAAAGTTAGCATGTGCAAGATTTTGGTACTACTACAATATTATAATTAATGTTGCTTCAAGTCCTTACTGGGAGCAATTTGTCAATGCATTGACTGTGGCAAGTAAAAGCTTCAAGGGCCCAAGCCATCATGAGTTGAGTGGGCCATTATTGAAAGATGAAGTCCATAACACAAGCCAACTAATAGATGAAGAAAAAAATTTGGAAAAAGAAAGGCTGCAACATTTTATCTGACAGGTGGATGGATGGTAGAATAGAACACTCAACATTTTAGTGGCTTCGGAATCAACTAATCTTTTTAAAATCAACTGATGCTTGCAATGAAATAAAAAATGTAAAGACCTTGTGTAACATGTTGGATATGGAAGTGGGAGTGAAAAGTGTCATTCAAATAGTGACGAACAATGCAACTGCATATGTGGTGGTTGGTAAACTTCTAGAGGTGAGGCATCCAACATTGTTTTGTAACCCTTATGTTGCCCACTGTCTTGACCTTCTCCTTGAGAACATAGGGAAACTAAGTTAGGTGAACAATGTGGTTAAAGATGCAAGGAATATCACAACTCTACAACAACACATGGATCCTAAATCTTATGAGAGAGAACACTAATGTAAGGTTATTGTGCGATTAGGAATCACACACTTTGCCACTAATTTCCTCACCTTGCAAAGTATATTAGCTACAATACCCAGCTTTAAACACATGTTTATGACCGAAAAGTGATTAGAGAGTCTTTATTATAGGAAGGTTGAAACAAAGAGGGTCGTAAAGACCATTTTTTATGATAAATTTCTCAAACTCATGGAGATCATCAATGTCAGTTTTCAAACTCCAATTTCTACTTTTTTTAATTTTCTAATGTTGCAATTTGTTGATTTCATTAAATTTTGATATTTAGGTGTTAGAACCGTTGGTTAGGTTCTACAATTGGTGGATTGGGAACAAAATCACATGGGGCATCTAAACGAGGCCATAGATAGGGCTATAGAGCCAATTTAGCATTTGTATGGGTCGATAAGACCAAATATGAACCCAAACAACACATTATTGATCAAAGGTGGAACCGACAACTCCACCAACATATTCATGTTGTTGCCCATTATTTGAAATTGAACCCCAAGTTTTTTATCTCCCCATCTTTCAAAGAAAATACAAAGGATATGCTTGGACTCAACACATGTATTGAGAGAGTGGTTGCTTATAAAAACCTTTGAGATCTCTTACTTGATGATACAAAGTTATAAGAATGTGGAAGGGACATTATTTTCTTCAAATTTTTGCATTCGTAGGAGAGACACTCTATAGCCACGTAAAAAATATATGTGTGTTTAATTTTAATTTACTATTTATTTTTAACATTTAAGTTTACTAAAATCCTTGCAAAGTTATAAATGTTATTCTTGCAAATTTGTAGTGGGAAGATTATGGTGCCACAATGCCTAATCTTCAAAAGCTTGCCATCTACATTTTATCCCATCCTTGTAGTGGTTTTGGTTGTGAGTGCAACTAGAGTGGTTTTTAGGCAATTCACACAAAGAAGCGTAATAGATTGACACAAAAATGCTTGAATGACCTTGTCTATGTGCAGTACAACCTTTGGTTGCATGAAAAGAAGGTACAAGGGCAAGATACACATGACGCACTTGACCTTCACGACATTGATCCTTATTCAAATTGGATTGCTAAGCCTGAGAATGTTGATGTGGATCCATTGTTAACCAATGATGAGTTAGTTGATTAGGAGAGTGAGGCAACTGAATGAGAAGCAAATGTAGTAGCATATGGAGCAAAAGATGAGGTTGGTAAGGTATGAACGGTGGGTTCCTTGCATACACAAGTTGATCATATCACTATGGATGAGGCACCTATTGAGGATATTACAGCTATACCAAACATGAAATTTATGATTTATAATTTTTATTCATATTGAAATTTGAAGTTAATATTTATTCAGAGGATGAACTTGTTTTCTGGCTTTTGATGTCTTAAAACTCTAATTTTGATTTATGTATGATGGAAATTAGTAATATGTTCTACAGTGTTCCATGGAGATGCGTACCCCCAAAATTCTGGACAAACCCGAGATGGGGACATTTTCAAGACGCGGGGATGCCTAGGAAGCGTCCCCCCGTTTCGCTGGAATCCCCTAAACGTTTCTTCCAAAAGGGGACTTCTAGGCGTCTCTGAGATTCCTGGACGTCTCTAAGACTCCGAGGAGACTCTTGGGCGTCCCCCACAAAAATGCATTAATATTATGATTTTTTTTTAATTTAAAAAACAAAAATGAAACTATTACAACTTAAAAGATTTAAGTTAAATTTAATTATTTGTTACCCTAAGTCAAAGACTTAGTATCATTTTTTTTGTTTTCATTTACCTAAAACATTCAAATTGACAAAACATACAATCTGGAAAATCAACTTAAACACTTCATGTCTCTAGCATTTCAAGAACACAGTAGATATGAGCTTTACAAGCCTTGGTGAACTGACTGAATCATCATTACAATCAATATACTCTTGTCATAGACACACTAGGACAGTGCTGACAGAGTAATCCAAAATATGCAATAACAGAAATAATATAACAGCCTTTTACAAGTAATTTTTGTATGACTTAAAGACAAAAATGCTTGCACATAATACTCAGTTTGCTACAGCAGACTTCTAACTCAGTATTTGAGCAGATTATACAATAACTGATCAAGACAATGCATATATTACTGAGTACAAATAATCCAGACCTTGAATAATCACTATCAATGGCAGATAAGGGGGCTCGAACTGATGAGTATATTTTCATTTTGATTGTCAATGTTCACTAGTTCAATGAAATCATTGCAATGTGTTTAAACTTTATACTTTACTTATTCCTTAGGCCTCTACAGTTATACATCTTTTTATAACTAATTTTTCAAGTACTATATGTATTTCAGTGCACCACTCCCCCGCCGCCATCCCCCCCAACTTAGACCCCCTGTTCCCGCGTCCCCGAAATGCGTCCCCTGTCGTCCCCCCTCTTCATCCCCGTCCCCGAAACCCTATGGAACACTGATGTTCTACAAATTTATAAAAAAATTGGGCTTTCCGAGTTCGAGTTTTTCAACTATGTTATGAATATTTGGAATTTCACTATATTACTAAAAAAATCTTTTTTTTTTAAGTTATCCCCCATCATTCCTATCCTGGAAACTTGGTGTAACATAGAACAGAATTTAAACACACTGAATGTCACGCCCCCGCCATAAACTATCATACCCCATCATGATTAATAACCAAAGAGAAACAAACAAAATTAAAAAAAAAGCATATAAGACAAAAGCACATAAGACAAAATAGGGATAAAGACAAAAGATGTAGCAACTACAAAACAGCGATTAGAATGGGAGAAAAGGCAGTGCTTTGTTTAACGTAATAAATGGACAGTGATCATTGTTATTAATAATGCAGCGATCCCTTTATTACTTCCAACGAGACCATAATTAATAGTGTTTTAAAGGAATTAAGGCATCGGTTAGAAAGAGATTTCAGTGAATAATAATTAATGATATTTAAGGCAGCGGTTGAAAAGAAAATTAAATAACATTAAGGGGAACAAAAAGACATAACCTTTGGAAAGGGAGATGTCTATTCGAAACGATGCCTCCTTTCATGAAGACATGAGGGTGTATAAAGTCAAATCATTTGCAAAAGGCATCAAGGAATAAATAAATCAAGTCTGATTTGGAATTAGAATTTTGATAAAAGGCAGCAATCTGAATATTGGAAAGTAATTGGTATGCCACTTATTTGAATCCGATATTTATTAGTTTGTGAATTTAGTAAAGAACATATTTATTTAACTTGCTACTTCATCAAGAATCTTAGGATTAGTAATTATTCATTTGATTTTCATAAAGCAATCATATTAGGAATTGGCAAGGAAACATAATAGGGAGATGCAGGAGTACGGGTTCCCTCAATTAAGTAAACCACCCATTGAGTTAGATTGCTTGTGGGCCAAGGGGTCAGATTGACTTGGTTGGTTGTTCGGTACTCTTGGGCTTAGTTGTGGAGGACAGTCTCCCAGAGCCCCATTGTGCTTTTCCCCTCAAGTTCCTAATATGGTTGGCTATAGTCTGCATGTTATATTATCATTTTGTTTGATGATTATTTTCCTAAATTCAATTGCTATTGTGCAATTTAGTGAAAGAATACTCTTGTAAATAAATTGTATTATTAATTTTGGGCAAAAATCAGGTACTCCTTCAACAGGGGACATTACATATTGTGTGCAGGACCTAAACCAGGTTTCATATCTTATAAAGGGCATTTCAATTGGTAAATTTACCATCTTAGATGTATTAAATTTCATATTTTGGATTTTAATTGTGCTAATTGGGCAAAATCTAGGAATATCCCAAGTAGGGGACATTACAGTGAAATGTTATGAGCTGGCATGATATAAGAAATATAGAGGCACCATTTTGGATATGATTTGTTTTGTAATTGCTCCCCAAAAGAATAAATCCTTTGGCATATTATCAGGGCTGTCACGCCAAAAAAGGAAAATTACAAGAGATTTTTAAAATATCACTATTTGCACAAAGAAGATCACTGCAACCTCTGAACTGCAAATTTGGAAAGCAATTATTGTACTTTTAACAAAAATGAAACATGCCAGAAGGCAGGCAAATTCCATCTTAAAAAATATCCTAGCATTAGTGCAATCTTCCCTGTTGATAGGATGAATTTTAGGTGAAAAAATTGCAAATAATATAACTCAAAATCAAGATGTGCCTTACAGACAAACCTGATCATTAGTGGTTCATATGCAGTAATTAGTACATCTGTGCCAACACCCTTCAGGCGCAAGTTTGCAACATAAACCTGAACAAAATTGAAACATTAAGAAACTGAAGATATCATACAAGTACCTTACACTGAAATATAATTTTCCAAAGAGACACATTAGAGAGGAAAAGCATCATACCCTTACTACATTGCGTGCCTCCCTCCCTTGCCTACCCTTTGAAATTCCCTGCAGTTGATTTGAGCTAGTTAGAATAAATCACAAATCATATTCAAAACAAATATTTAAGAATCTCAAAAGAGATTGATAAACAACAAAATAACAGTATCCTTTCCTATTGCATAATATTGTTTGAATTTTTCTTAAAAAGAGGGCAGAAATGTGAACTGTCAAGTGCAGGATACCCTACATGGAAACAAAATGCTCAAAAATAACAGTCTATTTCCATAACAGCAGGCCAACAGAATTCCAAATACAATATCCTGTAGAACCCAAAACTTCAAAGCCATAAGACAACTGGCGTATCAGTGGCATAGTCGCTCATCTCGTCAAAGCTATCTTTAAAAAGAATAAACACACATTCTGAAACTTGGTGTAACAGTAGCAGACTAGCAGCACAGACTAGCATTAGTAGAAAAGTATATTGCCATTCATGGAGAGCATGAAAAAGCAAATAGAAAAGGCTGATTGACTATTACAATAATAATTATGTAATGATTAGATAAGCTCACAGTTGTTTCCAAGTGTCCAACTTCCTCTTCATTCAATGATTATAGTATGACGTATTTCCAGCCCAGATCATTCTATCCTCCATCTTATTAAAAAATTTAACCTCAAGAATAGTCTGCATAATTCTTCAGCTTATCAATAGCATCTTCATGGACTGACTTAGATCTTAGCTCCTGGTAACCTTAATGACAGCAACATCCCAGTACCCACTATTAGCATCACTGGAATCTGTTAGCCCCATTGTGATGCCACTAACTCACATCCTAGTTCAATTATCAGCATCAACCATGTCTAGGTATTGATCTCAGCTCTTAACAATGTGTGAATCTTGGTTTCTCCTGTATCATGGTCTTAGTTAGGAATTAATTCTTTTTTCATAAAGCCATACAGGCTTCATCTTTTTACTCATGAACCACATGACACATAACAGTGTCTTTTGTGATAATAATCAACTTGTTAGAGATTGATGTCTTTTAAGGAAAGGTACTAAACTATAAATTGACTAAATAAAATTTGGCATTTATCCAGAGATTTACTTTCTGCGACTCCTAATTATCTAATTGACATTATTATTAAAATTGCTAGTATTGATCCAATTCCCAAGAGATGTCCAACATTCAACACTCTAAATTGCTAGAACTCAGATATGTTACATGCCAAAGAAAATATTAAATAACATTTCAGAAATATGAATAAAAATCAGAAATGACACATTTGAAAGATATGTAACTGTAACATAAATACATTAATCTGTGCATTCTATAAGTGGTATTCTCTCAAAGGAGATGAACAGCTATCTATGTTCCCACTTGTTTGCTTTCTAACTACCTGCATATGCACATAGGAATATATCGCGCCACAAAAGGAAAACGACGATCATGGAAGTTGAAATCTTACTCTTTCACACAACTTTTCACCATCTGTCGTTAATGATTGAGCTCCACTATAATAATCATATAGGGGGCTGCACCCCATTAAGGGGGGGAAAGTCATACAATAAACACTCAGCAATCCCACAAATGAAGAGTTAAGCTCAATCAAGCTTCAAAAATCTTTTTGTACCATTGGAATTGTTAGTGTGGTATCAGGTTGAGTCAGGATTGGCTGAGTAAAATAGTGATTTTGGTAGCGCCGTGGAACATAAGACACAATTTGGCGTTACAGCAGACCAAAGAGTTGAGCTAGGTACTGCCAAAGACCATGAATTTCAATTCGGCAGCACCGCCAATCATAGATATTGATCTACCACTTGGATCAAGTATTAAACTTGTCTTTTTCATCTATGCACAACAAGAGATTTCAACAATTTAACATAAGGAAAAGAACCATCGTGCAAGGCAAAATAAAATATAACCTCACATCATACTGGGGGCTCCACCCCATTAAGGGAGTTAAAGAGACACAGTGAGCACTCAGCAATACCACATATGGAGAGTTAAGATCAATCAAACTTCTGAAATCTTCTTGCACCATTGGAATTGTTGGTGTGGTATCAGGTAGACCACTGTGTTAGGCTTGGCTGAGTAGAATAGTGATCTTGGTAGTGCCACAGACCATAGAACACGGTTTGGATCTACAACAGACCATAGATTTGAGCTAGGTGTTGCCATAGACCACAAAAGGTGGTCAAGCAGCACAGCCAATCATAGTTATGGATCAAGCAGTAAACTTGCCATTTCTATCTATGCACAGCAAGAGATTTCAATAATTTCCTTGCTCACACATTGTGACTGACATTGTACGAGGGCTTCAGAATGAGGAACTCTCATGTCCCCTTTCCAGTCAATCTAAGTCTATAATATTAGGTTTGTACTTGTCTCTTCCCTATTTCCATCCATTGTTTGTTTTCTCTTCCTAAGTATGCCTTTTATTGTAACTCTGCTCTTCCCTCCTTGTTTGAGTCTCAAACTTCTCCATCCTGTCATGCCTTCCATTTGTTGCTCACCTCACTGTTGTATTTGTCAAACTTAACACCTCGTTCTATAGTTTGAGTCTTGTGATATGGTCAACCCACGATCCCTAATATCTCTTCCTATGTCTATGTTCCTCGCCTAACTTCCCAACACGTGTTGTATTGGATCTAGTAGTTTGTTTTCGGTGCCATCACTTTCAAAGTAGAATCTTTCTCACCCATGATCATTGTTCAAATTTGAAGGTGTGGGTGTACATGGTGGTCAAGCTTTTCTATTTGCGGAGGATATAAAGAGAAAATGCTTTCATCCAGATGATCATCTACACTTAATCAAATTCCTTTTAGAATCCATTTTGAGCATTGTGTTCAAGTGTGGGAATCATAGGATGAAAACCCTAGCGATTTTGGAGGACAATCTCATACAGAATTTGTAATTGAGCTTCATTGGACATGGACTCCAACTGCATTGTATTGATCTGATTTGCCTTTGTTGTTGGTATGAATTGCTGTAGTTATTGATTTTGTAGAAATATTTGAAGTTAACACAACCATTATTGTAATAAGAGAGAAATTGAAATTTACGATGTTATTTGATGATTATTATAATAAGAAGATCAAGATCTATTTGTCAGTTGTTGTTTGAACTTTTAAGGGTAATGATGTTGCTAATGCATAAACAGAAATTTTAATCTAAGTTGTCAAAGAAATGAGTGAATGCTAGGGCAGATAATGTTGTCATTCAAATAACAAGTTTTTGTAGAATGTTAAGAATCGGACTTTCATTATTGTTTTGGCTTCAGACATTATAGTGGTATTAAAGTTGATGATTTTGCCAACTTGTGTATTCAAATTTCAACTTTGCATGTTTCAATATTATGTAGTACAATGACAGAGCAACTAGATATCACTTAAGGGAGATCGAGAAACAAAGTCGGTTTGCAGAGAATGCAGAGACTCAATCATCTCTTACAGAACCCATTGTAAAACATAACAATATGGAAGAAAGAAAGAGGAGAACAAACACAAACAACTAGCTAGACAGTCAAACCGAAAGGAAGTTTGATCTGATTGATATGACAACACAATTGCTTCACAAAATGGATAGTAATATGAATGTGCCTAGATGGCCAATGAGTGAAGCAAGTGCTTCTAAGGGTAATAATCTAGATGCCACTCAGAGCCACACAAAAGATGTTAAAGATATTTCTTGGAAATATTTATAAAAATCAGAAATATTACAGACCACTTCAAGGGGATGACCTCCAATAATCAAATAATAATATATGAATTCAATATTGTATGATATGATGATATGGGAGAGAGTTCTCTTCTTTATAGGCTAAACTATGTAGGGACATACCCCTTCATCCTAATTAAGGGGTATTAGTGTATTAACTAATATTTAGTGTTAATTTTTGGTAGCATCGGTCAATAAAGTCTTTGATCGGTGTCTAAACAAGTTAAATAAAGAGACACGCCCCTTGAGCCGACGTGTCTCCACTTTGTGGCGACACATCCGCTCATGGGACGTGTCTCCTACTTTTGATATTTATACTCTCTTTCTTCACTTGTATGACATGGAAATTGACAGATGTTATACAGTGTGAGGATAGACACATAGAAGAACCACAAATCTATATCTTCAACATGGTATCAAAGCCGAGTTTCGGGAGATCCGATCAGATTTGGGAATTTCATTTTATGTAATCGATTTTTCTTTTTGATACGGCGGATCAGAGAAGTGAATATAATAATATAGATTTGTCACCACGATATGCTACTAGCAAATGAAAGGTGATGTGGCAGTGTTGACCATTCAATCCCCGTCGGCAGACTTAATACACGGCTCATTCATATCGAACTCACCAGTGGTGATATAGAATGGCCTGATCGAGACTTACTATCGATCTGGTTGGAAAAGCATCGGCATATGACTTGGGCGACGGCGCCACTGTAAGGGCGACGGAGCCTTCATCGCGTGTTCACCAGGCTCGAGCGGAGCAACCCAGGAGACTATCATCTCCTCTCAGACATCTGGGTATTCATATTATTAACGATGCAAATTGTTATCACGGGCAATTGTGAGTGTCATCCTCAGACAGCACCCAACCGAGGATGATGTCTTACCTTTTGCGTAGGTTCTAATCTCAGGGATCGCTATCGGGTGTTTGATATTCCACGGGCATTTCCGTCATATGAGACAAAGCATGGCCTTCATCTGAAAGGAATCGATATTTGCCTGGAGATCATCGATTATATCATTCTCGGCTTGGCAGTGATACGCAATCAAATGTAAGGAAGAGGATTACTGAATCAAGCTCGTCAAAGACTATCTGCAACCCGGACAACAAGATACGCTATGGTGCTATATTGACTCATCTGGTGGAGAGTCGAGAAAAATACGAAGTGACGAGAAGTATTTAATCCATGCCATCAAATAGATGAAAGTAGTGATTGATGTTCGACGCCTCTCCTATACAGCAGAAAGACAAATCGAGACATTCATGGGCGCACAATTACTCATAGCTATTTCTCTACATTCAAACTCATATTGGTGCCTATCGGCAGTGACTATGCCTTCGGCATTGCTTTGGGCCTGAGATGGATATTGGAAAGGAGATATCGTGGTTGCATTGTATTGGTGACGGGTGGAGAATCGAATATAACTTTGATGCCGATATATGCCTTTACATGCCGAGCTTTGGCGGAAGTTAAGTCTTCATCTATTGCTGAATGTATTGCTGGGCTTTGGCCAATCGCAGGGAAAAGACTTACTTGCTTGCTGGCACCGTTACTGGAGTATCCATTTGAAATGCTAGCGGAAGAACATTTGAATACAATAGAGACTGCTAATGGAGGAACAAGTCTATCCTAAGCGCTGGGTAATCTGAAGACACGGGCATTACTTTATGCTTTAAGGATTGGGTAAAGGTGCTATTCCAACAGTTGAAGCAGTGAATTGGGTCCTGAAAGATGGCATTGGCTACTTGAGTAAAATTCTGCTATAAAATTGCAGGAGTTGGCCGATCAGCATCAGGTTTAATTCAGGACGGATAAAGAAGTGTTGTTCCTGTTGCCTTCGTGAAATCCATCATTGTAGGATGCACTGGGGTTCATCTTTGCTGCTTCATCATCTGAACATCATAGAGCTTGTTGCACCTGTATAGCAATTCTAGGTGGGTCGCAGCTAGAAAAGGAGTGCATCGACCATATTCAAATTTAGCCAGCCACCACTACAAATTATGTGACATGGGCTTGTGATCAAGCCGTGAACCTGTAGAAGGAAGGTTGTGGACTAATCTGAGCACAAGCGCAATGTTCCACACTGTGTCCTGTATTTGCATCCATCGAAATACTTAAAAGAGATGAGTATTCCTTGTTGAAATTTTGTTATATCATTTAATTGGATCTTGTGTGATTAGTAAAAGAGATTATGTTTTTTTTTCTCTTGATTTGTGTTCACTAATTTAAGATCCTTGAAGTTTCAAACTATTCATTGCAAGTTATTGCTATAACCTGAGATAGTAAACTTTGTATAAAATTTCTTTGGATAGTCATGAACTCTTAGTAATCTTTTCTTAATGCTTTCAGGATGGATCAAAGGCATAAAAGATTGCTTTCAAGAAAAGCTTGATGCATCCTGTAAGTTGAAAAAATGGAGACACTGCTTGCAACCTTGAGATTGTGTGAATGGCCGAAGACATCTGTTCGAAGAGGAAGCATTAACCTTAAGAGGGAGTTCTATGATTCAAAGTTGCAAGGACAGATGCTAAATTCTTGAAGTACCTCTTCAGCAATTGAGATCAGAATTGCTCATGTTTGTCAACTTGGATTTAACATTGGTAGCTCCGCAAACCTATTCATAATAGAGTGATCTGGGATGAGGTTGAAGAGAACAGCCTGAATCTCTACAAAGGTGTGAGTTGGAAACCATTTCTCTAAAACAAGTATTACTGACGATTTTGGACGAGGAGGTCAGGAGGCTAATACAAGTAATTAAAACTTTAGAGGGAGTCACATCTTCACTTGTTGTAATGCATAATTCTCTGAGATAGAGAGATATGAGGTGAAAGCCCTTGTTCATCCTTGAGACTGAGATGAGGCGTCGTGTTGAGAGACTCCATAATGACAGGTCCCAGGATCTAACTTCAGAAAAGCCCCAAGCACCCGCAGTGTGGCTTAAGGGGGGGTGTTGGATATAAGCCACACTCGAACTGATGATGGCCTGGCCACAAGAGGCCAGTAGCTCAGTTGATAGAGCACTCCAGCAACAAATGGAAGGTCCTACTGAATGCTTATATCCAGTAAATGTGCGAGCCAAAGGAAATTCACCTTGTTGCTATGAAGCACATATTGAGATACCTTCAAGGTACTATTGGATATGGTCTTAAATACAGGAATGTCCAACTAGATTTACATGGATACTTTGATTCAAATTGGGCTGGGAGTGTAACCGATCAGAAAAGCACATCAGGATGTTGCTTCAGTTTAGGATCGGCTATGATCTCTTGGATCTGCAGAAAACAGTCTTCAGTGGCACAAAGCTCGACAGAAACTGAATACATTGCAGCCTTTATGAGGGCAAGAGAAGCACTTTGGATTGGTAAATTGCTTGTGGGACTCCTTGATCTAAGCACATTGAGATCCCCTACCATTATGCAAGAGACATGGTAGAAAGGAATGTAATCCAGTTGGAGTATATTAGTTCAAATGATCAAACAGCAGACATACTCAACAAACTCTCTCCAGAGTTAAGGTTGAACTCTTCGGGAAGAAACTTGGTATGTAATTTGATATTATGTTTGAAATTCAAATTGTTTATAAATTGTACTAATATATAAAGATGTTTAAATGTGTAAACTCTTTTGTCATGTGTGTGACTCCATGACCTTATGGGCCTACTCCCCCTGTGTACATTATTGAAAGGTGACGATCTTTCTAATAATGAACACTTGTATTTGACATTGTAAAGTGACGACTCTACAATGATAAACTATCATGATAGATATCATGTGACTTGATATCTGTGGACATGTCATGATAGTATCTCTTGGACACTTTGATTGATATCATGGGACTTGATATCATCTGTAGATCATTGTGATCCTTAAGAGATAATCATGGTGGATATTTATATCCGTGGATATGCCATGAATTATGGTAGACATCATGTGACTTGATGTCAGTGCACATACCATAATGAAGATATGTTATGAAGAATGTCATGTGACTTGACACTTTCAGAAGCATACCATATCTTCTGATATCACGAGTTAGGTGATATCGCGTTTACTTGATGGAAGTTATCCTCCCTAGTTAAAGAGGGAGTGTTGAATAATGAAGATATGTTATGAAGAATGTCATGTGACTTGACACTTTCAGATGCATACCATATCTTTTGATATCACGAGTTAGGTGATATCACTTTTACTTGGTGGAAGTTTATCCTCCCTAGCTAAGAGGGAGTGTTAATAAAGTTTATCTACCCTAGATAAGAGGGAGTATTGAATAATGAAGATGTGTTATGAAGAATGTCATGTGACTTGACACTTTCAGAAGCATACCATATCTTCTAATATCACGAGTTAGGTGATATCACTTATACTTGTTTAGAGTTTATCCTCCCTAGCTAAGAGGGAGTGTTAATTTTTGGTAGCATCGGTCAGATAAAGTCTTTGATCGGTGTCTAAACAAGTTAAATAAAGAGACACACCCCTTGAGCCAACGTGTCTCCACTTTGTGGCGACACATCCGCTCATGGGACGTGTCTCCTACTTTTGATAATTATACTCTCTTCTTCACTTGTATGACATGGAAATTGACAGATGTTATACAATGTGAGGATAGACACATAGAAGAACCACAAATCTAAATCTTCAACATTTAGGTTAAGGTTAAGCATGCCACAAGTGCTTATCCTTAGGAATATATAATATATACCTAGGAATATATCATATTAGGATCATAACAAAAGACTTCTTGTTTCAGTTGCAAGACAAACCCAACCTACCTTTTTCAATAAGGAGGTAGAGGCTCCAAAACTTGAAGCCCAGAACTCATTGTTTGATGATATAAGGGCTTGTCATACATAATACAGAGCCTTTCCTATGTCACTCCCAATTATTTGACCATGAAGAAGTCCCAAAATGGTTCCAAACCTGAGCCTAGGCTGCAAACCTTTCAAAGAGATGTGCAACAAGCTTTAGAGAAGTTGACACTCTCTCCCTATGATAGATCTAACAAATGCTCAGCTCATGTGTGGGTACCAAAGCTAGTCACATACATGTCACTCAAATCAATGACTGAAGATTAAGCAATCAAGTTTGCCACCTTGCATTGGGAGGGTACTACATGTGACTACCACAATCTAATCACTCAAGGCTGTAGCAAACCAATCCAAAGGCTATTGCCTCTTTCATAGCACAAGCTTCTATTTCCCGCCACTTCAGATATCTAAGGAACACAAATGGCAGACAAATGAGCAAAGGGGAAAATGCCCTTCTTTACGCATACAATCCCCTTCCCCAAAATTCGAACAAACTTGAGTATCCATGCTCAAAAGAAAAAGAAAACCATTACTGAAAGATACAATTGATCAAGACTTGACGAACCAAGATATAATGCTAACAAGCATGATCTAGATTTGGACACCAAAAATTTAACGGAAGACAAAATAAGGAGAAGCACCTCATAAAAGAATAATATCATAATGCAGATCTCTCGTGGAATATAAGGAGATTTAGAGCCCCAGATAAGCTCCAGATGGTCCAAACTCAAAAGTATAACTACAAATAATTGATCTAATCCCAATCCAAGAAGCAATGGAAGTGGTCCATCAAAATAAGCTGAAATGGGCAAGCATTTGGAGAAGCAAGCAAATTCTCTTCCCAAAATGACAATCCATTGGAACCCACAGAGGTATTTACCCACTTGTTGCTCATTATATTTGAGGCATTGGCTCTTTCTTTCTTTACAAATAAATTTGGCTTCAACTTCTCAATGGCCAATGTCTACATCAATCTAGAGGCAATCAAAAAATATAATATTTAGAAAATCGAAGAGATTGGGAAAAAAACCAATGTAATGAACACTTCATACTCATAAACAACTTCACACCATTAAAACTATTGATGAAAAAATGAGCAATAGGTTTCAACAATATAACTGCAAAAGTACTCATGGAGTTATACGCAACAAAAAAACTACTTGGCATTGATTTTGGACGGTTTATACACTTGAACAAGTAGAAAAAGAGAAGCTATAGCTAAAAAAATAGACTAAGTCCTACTATCTAAAACATGGATATTCCTTCTTGGGAACCAAAAGCCAGAATCCTCCCATCAATCTCTTTGATCATCAGCCTATATATCTAGAAACACAAACCAAGCAAGAATGCAACCAAATCTCAGTTCCGTTATCTAAGCATATGGATCACACACACATAATTCCCCACCCATTTTGCATGTTGGTGATTATAAACATCTCCTAGTGAAGGACATGGCATGTATAGATGTCATGTCCCCTTTCCAAAATAGTGGGTTAATTGGAGCAGCTAAGGAAAATATTCTTATTTAATATTTGATTTTGTCTGGGCTTAATTCAAATTCTCTGACAAATTAAATATTAAATAAATTAATTACCAACACAGGTGCGGCATGGGAATTTGGAAGCATCTTTTGGTATTATTTTATTAATTTATTATTCCAGGTGATAGCTTTGACAGAATGCACTCATAACTATGACAGAGCTATGACAATTGTCATTACTTATTTTTGGCAACCATCTTGTAGAAGCTTCCAAAGCAAGGCATTGGAGTTTGGGCTCCCATTTTGGGCCTATTGCATATAAAAATCAGAAGTTAGTCATTTTGGGAATTATTGCACTTTGATTTTTCTCTCACAGAGCTTTGTGCTTCAGTTTTCTTCAATAGACGAAAACCCATTGGAGATTGGAGCTTGTGGAGTAAAACCCATGAGTTGTAGGTGGCCAAAAGATGAAAAAACCCTTTGTCCACAGAGGACAATTCCATCCAGGGGTTGCATTGGAGTTGAAAGTTTCAGGTGAGCTCGGCAGTTTTTGGTAGTTTGCTTGCATGTTGTCTCAGTTGCAGTTTTTGTGTTTCCAGGAGTGTTTAATGGTGTTGTTGTTGTGATTTGTAGTTGTTGTTGTGTGTTTGCTGCTTTTTCCTCTTCTTGGACGCCATAGTTCGTTTGATGCAAGTCCAGAGTTTCTCTGTGTTTCAGATAGTTTCGGGTGATTGACACACTATATGCTCATCCTATTTTGGGATAGTTTGTAGTAGAGTTGTAAAATTTGTTGCAGAAGTTGCTGTGGATGTTAAATCAGTGTATCAGACCAGATATCTGTATTTATATCAGGAAATTTCAAAAAAAATCAGTTTGTGGAGTTTTCATGCAATTTTGGCTATATTTCCCTTGTTTATCTCATTTCTTGCTATAAGTTTGTTTGGAGAATTTAAGAGAAATATTTAATTTAATGCTCAGATCTGAAACTTTATGTTGGGAACATTACAATAGATATGCAAAAAAGTTGGATTTCATAAGACAAAAATGCAGGAATGGAATAAAAATAAAAAATGTCTTTGGAATCATCTTCAAGCAAACCAAAAAAGCCCGTGATCAACTGACAAGCATATAGAATTGGATCCTACAATGAGGCTTCAATGATATTTTGGCTAAGGAAGAGCAGTAAGCTATTCTCAAGCTCATCATTTCCCAACAATGAGAAAACTGTTTCTAGAGACAGAGCAAAAATACAATGGTATTTAAAAGGTGGCTCAAATACAAATTTCATCCATAAATCTGTCATCAATAGACAAATTATCAATGCCACGGTAAAATTAATTCTAGCCTCCAGAAGGGACATTTCAAAAGCTAATGAAACAAATACTTAAGCAACAATTTACTTCAAATCTCATCTCTCAAGTACAGTAGCTCAAGAAGACAAGGAAAATCAAGCACAGGAACAATCTCTAGAACTTATACCGACAGAGATAACAAAAGAGTATAATAACCAACTTCTAAAACAGCCAACAAAGGAGAAAATCATGGATGTTGTCTTTTCTTTTGATCTTAACAAATCCCCAAGGCTAAATGCCTTCTTAGCAAGCTTCCATCAAACTTTTTGGGACATGATAAAGAAATAAACAGAAATTGACACAGATTAATACTACAAATCTTGAGATAATCTCCAGAACAGCAAAGGCCTTCAAATTGGAGCATTATGCACCTACTATTTTATGCAATAAGATCCATAAAATCATCTCAAAACTCATTGCCTCTAGATTGAAGCTGCATCTCTCAAAAATGATCTCCAAAACATAGTCGAGTTTTGTCTTGGGAAGGCAAATTACAAACAACATAATTTCCAAACATGAGCTGATACACTATAAAATACAATTATTGGGTTCGAGTACTTTTGAAACTGAATATTTATAAGGTTTTTGACATATGCAATTGGCACTTTCTCCATAGTGTAAAGGAAAAGTTTTGTTTCAGCAAAAAAATTGTTGATTGGGTGAAAAGCTGCATGAGCACCCCAATTTTCTCTATTATCCTCAATAAATAGCATGTTTCTGAACAATAACAGGCTAAGACAAGAAGACCCTTCAAGTCCTTGCCTCTTCATTATTTTAGGAGAAACTATACTCCACACCTTGCTCACTAATCAAACAAACAACAGAATACATGACCATTCAGCCATAAATGGTGGTCAAAGGTTTTTAAGATACAAATTTGTGAATCACACTACTTCACTCAACAAGCAACCTCCCAAAAAATTAGAATGATAATTGAAAATATAACAAACCAAAGTATGAACAACAACAAAAGCATTCCTAGCAATATTGAAGGACAAGCATTGGGCCTGCAGGTCATTTTGGTTGTATGGTTCTCTTTAAAAATTATTGCACAAAGTTTTTGGTTTGGTGGGAAGGCAAACTAGATGGATGGGGAAAAACAGGTGGAGAATGATGTTGATCTGCTTGCTTAATCACAGGACCCATTTACTCGAGAGAGAATTTTCCTGGCAGATGCTGATCTACTAAATAGGTGGCATTTTGAATGTGTAATGGTTCAAATGGTGTCAAATCAGTCAGTCTATGCCCCAGAAAACTGTCATTGGAGGCCTCATATACATTATCAGATCAAAATATACATGTTTCCTTAAAGTCGTGCATGGACAGTGACCTAGAGTTAACGGAAGTAAGATCTTAGGAAGTGACTAAAATCTGGACCTTCTCAGGGCACCAGATGAGGCGCAGAAGGATGATTTTTCAAGATGATTCCCTAAGATTGGAGGTCTTCTTGGTCCTCAAACTGTCACTCATTATTGAGAATATGTTTGGTGCAGAGGGGAGAAAATGGAAATTTTGTCTGAAGCTCATAGAAGGGTGTGTTAATCTGGTCTTAGGAGAAGACATCCTACTCCAGCATGTGATGGATATGGAAGAGAAAACATTAACTGGGAGGTTTTATAGTAAATCTAATTCATTTCAATGAATAAGGAAATGGTTACTTGCAGGTTTGGGCCCTGTCTTAGGGTATTCACCATTTTATCACTCCTTCGCTCAAAGCTAGGTAGCCTTCTCTTTTAAGATGACTGAAGATTGAAGGAAGATTTTACAAAAAAAGGTGGTACTGAGGGCATTCTCCTATCTCTGAAGAGATGGTCTCGGTGCCTTGATCCAAGACAGGAATCAAAAGCTGTCCAAACCATTTGGGTCAAATTCCCCAAGTTACCCTTGGAGTTGTGGTCCTCTGGAACACTACAAGAAATTGGGAATGGCTTGGGAGTTTTTTTTGGATTGGGATGAGGAATTTCTTAACCATAACTCACCCCATGGCTAGAATTTCGGTGGACATGAACCTTGAAGAGGGTCTTCCTAGAGTTATTGAGATTTTTATTGGCAACTAGCAATATATTTAGACTCTTGAGTCCTTGACTATTCTAAGGTGCCCCTCTAATTTGCTTGCTACCATTCTTATGGTCATCTCATTGGTGCTTGTTCTTTGTCTTTTTCAAGACAAATTTGGCAACCTAAGGAATCAGATCCTCAAATCTCAAGTAAGCATGTTTTGCCCACCATAGGCCTATTAGCAGGAAGGAAAAGCAATGCAACTGGAAAAATTTCACACCTTGGCAAGGAAGAGGAGGATTTGCAATTGGGCAGGTCTCAACGAAAGCTGGCAATTCCTCTTTCATTAAATCAGGTGGAGAAGCCAAAGGAGTAGTGAGCAGCCAACAAGAAATGGGTTTGATGGAGTCCCATTTACAAGGGAGGTGTTGTGACCTTTTCACAACATCGTCCCATTGCAAATGGGGACCCTCTTGTTTTTTTGCTTTTTGGGTTTTTTGCCTTGGCATCGCAACTGCTAATCACCGTTTTTCTTACAATGAGTTAGAGTTTTGAGGTGTCACCCGAGCCAAGTAAAGAATTTGCGCCCGAATCAATGCACAAGTGTCATCAGAATGCTTAGAAGGCCTGGAGGACAAGGATCGCCTGTCTTTAAGTCAATTATGACACCTACTTTTTTGGTATTTTCACTCTGGCCCCCTATTTTTTAGGGATTTATTTTTGGAAAGTTGCTATTTTTGGAAAGTTTCTATTTTTGGAAGGTTTCTTTTCTTGGAAAGTGCCTGGGTCATGGCTTCAACATCGTCATCCTCAGCAGACCCCCGAAGTGGAAATAAGTGTGAAATTTTGGGTGAACCGGATGAAGGCCAGAAAATCGCCTAAGTATTGATCATGGCACAAGCATAGGCCAAGTCCGCCATAAGAAGAATAGGCAATGGCATGAGTAATGGCAAGTCCGCCATAGGAAGGTGAAGGAATGGCGTGACATCAAGGCAACTCCACCCTTGGACATGGCACAACCCAAGACAAAGTCCGCCCTTGGAGAAGATGGCATAAGACTAAGCCAAGTCCGCCTGGAAGAGTTTGAAGATGTCCTAACACATGGTAAAGTCTGCCCTTGAGAGAAAGTTTGATGGCACAAGACACGATGAAGTCCGCCTCCACCCAGATGGTTTAAGAGTAAGCGAAGTCCGCCAACTTAAGAAAAGACTTGGCAAAAGCATTCTAAAGTCCGCCCAGCCAAGATGAGGAAAGGAAAACTCAAAGTTTGGCTAAGTATGGAGCAACGTCTGGAGCACTCCAAAGTCCGCCCTCAAGTATGATGAATTTTTTTCTAAGGCATGAAGTGCTTTGAAGAGAAGATAGAAGGATGGCAAGGAAGCTGTGAAGTCCGCCTAAGGAGATGGCAAGCCAAGTGCCAAGTCCGCCCAAGCATGTCCAAGACAAGGTGAAGTCCGCCCAAGGTAAAGTTGGCATGAAGTTGGTAAAGTTCGCCTTCCAAAGGAGAATGTCCAAGCAAGCCTTGAAGTCCGAACTCCCTCAAAAGGCAACGTCCAAGAGCCAAGAAAGTCCGACCTAGGCTATGTCAAAGTGTTCACAAAGTTTGCCAAGCATAAAGAAAAGATGGTAAAACCACTAGCAAATCCGACTTTGGCACCAAGGGAAAGCGATGTCAAGACAAGCTCCAGGTCCGCCATGAAGATGTCCAGCCACAAGGTCAAGTATGCCTAGAGGAAAATGCATCTTGTCCAGCCAGCTTCAAAGTTCGCCTAGCCAAGGAAATTTGAAAATTTGGCTAAGTAAAAAAAGGTTGGAAAAACTCAAGTGAAGTCCGACCTCCCTCATCAAAGCAACATCCAAGAACCAAGAAAGTCTGACTTGACTAGAAAGCATGTCCAAAGCAGCTTGAAGTCCGACTTAGACCAAGAAAGAAAATGTCCAAGCTCATGTAAAGTCTGTCCAAGGAGGAAACTCAGAAAATTGACTAAGTGTTGGTACCTTGAGGAGGGAAATTCAGAAAATGGGCTAAGTGTTGGAAAGAAAACAAGAGGAATGAGGAGGAAAATAAAGAGGAAGTGAGTAAAATCCTTGTCCAAGGATGGAATTTGTCCTACATAGCACAAGCCAAATTCAAAATTGGAGACAAATCCACAGGCAAAGTTCATCCGAAATCTGGGCTAACTCTTGAGTGGTCCACATGAAGGTGTTACAAAATAAAATTGAATAGCAAAAATTTGGCTAAGTATGGGAAATACTTCACAGAGAAAGTTCCAATTTCCTCCATTGTGGCGAAAGCATAGGGGAGTTCTCCAAATTCAAGGCGCTTGTAGCAATCAAGGAAGAAAACCTTAATGACTTCAAGTCTAAACATTTGCACCAAGGGGAGACTTCAAGACCTCAAGCGGAAGTGAGAAGAAGAAATCAAAAGGAGTCCAAAATCAAAGCTAGGAAGGAACAAGCACCAAGGACAAAGTCATCCGCAAGGAAAATATTCTAAGGCAAGAACATGAAAAACGGACAAAGTGACCAAGGAGGACATCCAACCTGCTGAATTGGCGCCTCGACCAATCAAATTGTTCCAAGTCAACATGTCTAGATTCAATGAACCTGACACTCCACCATGCAACAACTTTCTATTTTATTGTTGGTTCATATTTAGCAAAATGGACAAGTGTCCTCGCATGTAATTTTCTCATTGGTCGAGAAGGAGTTAGTTATGACAAGCCCTAATTAGCAGGGAAACCCGGGGACGCGTCTCCCCCCCCTTCCCCCCCCCCAAAATGCCCCGTACTCGTTCTCGAGATGTCCCAAGTACTGGGGGACAGCAGGGGGACGGCAGGGGACCGTCCCTCTTTTTCCAGAAAAAGCAAGAAATGTCCCCGAGACGAGGGGACTCCGTTGACCGGAAGAGGGACAGCTGACCGTCTTCGAGGACGGCCAGGAGACGGCTGAGTCGTCCCTCGATCGTCCTCAGGACGGCCGGCCGTCCCCCGTGCTTTAGCAAGTCATAACTTAAAAAAAAATTCACA
Source organism: Sequoiadendron giganteum (assembly GCA_007115665.2). Lineage (NCBI taxonomy): Eukaryota > Viridiplantae > Streptophyta > Pinopsida > Cupressales > Cupressaceae > Sequoiadendron > Sequoiadendron giganteum. Next base: position 287,646,332 of record CM021102.1, on the reverse strand, counting down.
AAATTTATAAAGTTCTGCCCAGCCTACGTGGCATGTGTGGGCCCCATAGATTTTGACTCCCTTATGAAAGAAAAAGGGCCTCTCTAACCTCATTTTATGCATTTTGTTTGTTTGAGCAGCCAAGGGTTTGAGAACAAAAGAAGTTGCAGCCATTGAAGGAGAAGGAGCAGCATCTTGAAGGAGGAGAGGAGGTTGAAATAGTGTTGAAGGGAGTGCAAATCCACTAAAGAGGTATGCATTTTCTTTCCCTATTTTTTTTTTTTGCATTTTCAATTGAAACTTGCATTCTAAAAACAAAAAACATGAGCAGCAGTGAGAGTGGAAGTGATAGTGAAGTTGAAATGCAAACTAGAAGGCAAAGTGGTGGGGGTGGTAGTAGAACTAGAGAGCAAAGAACCCCAATCCAATGCCCTCCTTCATCAACCAATACCAAAACCATGGAAGACTATGCAAGACACCCATTAAACCCAAAAAAACCATTCCTTCGATATGTTACACCCATGGGTGAAAGACAAAAAAATTCAGGGGGGAGTAGGGTTTGGTTTTGCCATGTTTGTGAAAAGGAATTTAGGGGCAGCTACACAAAAGTTAGGTCTCATTTTTTGGGTGAGGTGGGCCATGGAGTTAGAGTGTGTCCTTCATTGACAGATGACCTATTTTTAGAGTGCCAAAAAATTCAAATAGAGTGTGATGGTGGGGTTCAAGGTGGGTCTCCTTCTTTCCCAAGTGCACAATCATCCATGCCTACTCCTAGTCCTTCCACGGTTGGTAGTAGTGGAGTTGTCTTAAGAGCAAAGAGAAAGGTGAGTGCTAGTAGTAGTGAAAAGGCAACCTCAGTTGAGTCCATGTTTAATAACCAAGCACGAGATAGTACTGAATCCTCCATTGCCAAATTATTTTTTGCACATGCCATTCCATTTCATGTGGCTCGTTCCTCTTATTTCAAACAAATGGTGAGAGAAATAGCCACAGTTGGTCCTTCATTCATACCCACCTGGAGATCATAAGCTACGTACCACCCTTCTAGACAAAGAGTACTCCAAAGTTAATGTGTTAATGGAGGAGATGAGGCAAACGTGGATGAGGACGGGGTGCTCTATAGTGATGGATGGGTGAACTGATTGTAGACGTCGGCCACTCATCAATGTCATAGTCACATGCCCTGCTGGTTCTTATTTTCTTAGAGCCGTAGATTGTTCAGGGAGACGTAAGGATGTAGAATTCCAGTTTTCCATTTTGAGAGATGCCATAGAGGAGGTTGGGGCTGCAAATGTGGTGCAAGTGATCACCGATTCAGCACGTGTGTGCAAATCGGCTGGGTTGATGGTGGAGGGTAAGTACGAGCACATATTTTGGACCCCATGTTGTGTTCATGCATTGAACAATGTATTGAAAGACATAGGGAAGTTGGATTGGGTGAAAGAAATAGTGGTAGAAGCCAGAGATATTCAGATGTTTATTTGCAATCACCACACCTCATTTGCTCTCTTCAGAACATTTTCAAAGAAGGAATTTCTCAAACCTGTTGAGACAAGGTATGCCACTCACTTCATTTTGTTTCAAATTCAATTTGTATTCATAATCTGATTTTGTTTTAAATTTTTTTTTTTTAATGAATCATTGAATCAATGAATGAACATTGAATGTAGATATGCCACATACTTCATCTTGTTAGAGAGGATGGTAGAGGTGTATGAGCCTCTACAAGCGATGATGGTCAATGCAGAGTGGGCTCGATGGCCTAATGCAAGTTCTACTGAAGGAAAGACTATCAAACAAAAGATCCTCGATGATGATTGGTGGGCCAATGTGAGGTAAGACTAGATGGCTGATTTTCATATTAAATTTCTGATTTTAATATTTTAATTTTATTGTCCAATGTTCCAACTTTTGAAGTTTCTAACATGTCAATTAACTTGTCAACTAATTATTTTGAACTTTTTGTTTGCATTTTGCAAATATATTTGCTCCTTCATCTCCCCTATTGTAGATGTCATCAGATATGCTGATACAGACTCTCCTAGTCTTGGAGAGATTTATGAGACATTTGACAGTATGCTTGGGAAGATCAAGCAAGTTATTTCGACAAAGGACCCCACTTTGGATTTATATGAGCAACACATTGGGCCCATTGTGACTCGAAGGTGGAATATAATGAACACCCCACTTCACATGGCTGCCTTTGCTCTAAATCCAAAATGGTATGCACCAAGGCCTGGTAGGGTGCCTCCATGTGATGATAGTGAGGTTTTAGATGGGTTCACATGGGCCATTGAAAAGATTTATCCAACAGAGCAAGCTTCACTAGTTCGGTCACAATTCCTAGACTTTGTAAATCTTACTGGCCCAAACTTGAGTAAACCACAGGCGAGATTGGATAGAGCTATATTAGCTCAATCGAACCCTATTGGATGGTGGACCTATCACGGAAGGGATACACCGTAGTTGAAGATACTTGCTACTCGCCTTCTTGCATAGGTTGCTAGTTCCTCTGCTGCAGAGAGGAATTGGTCCACGTATAGCTTTATCCACTCCCTCAAGAGGAATAGACTTACCTCTAGACGAGCGGAGAAGCTAGTGGCCGTTCATAGTGCTCTTCAGCTTCAGGATCGGCATACTCCAGACTATCGACAGACTCCAGCTCTACGGTGAGATATTGATCCCGAGGACGTGGCCCAGGTAGATGAGGAGGAAACAACTGAGGGTTTGGTTGGGGTTCCGTTGGTTGAGGAGGAGCATCACAGTGGCAGTGACTCAAAGGATGACTTTGATTTTGATGCGGTTATGAGGGATGATTAGGGGCAGCAGTGCTCTTTGACTTTGTTTATTCTATATTCATTACTGACATTGTATTTTGATTTTCATAGCAAACTTTAAAACTATATGGCAGCAATGTAGCCTTTGGGCATTTTGATATAAGTTTATAAATTATAACTTGGAGGTTGTTTCATGATTCGTGTATGTTAATTTTGAATGCGTATTGAGTATTGGCATAATGTTGAACACAAATGTTATATGCTAATGTTCTATAATGTGTATTATGCATGCCTTATCCATGTTATCATATGAATATTTAAAATTTCCCTATATTTTTTAAATTTTCCCTATATTTTTATATAGCCGTCCCCTGCCGTCCCTAATTTTGGCCTCAAAAATCGGAAACTTGGGGACTCGTCCTGTCATCCCCTGCCGTCCTCGTCCCAGAAACTTGGGGTAACTTTGCTAATTAGGGTTTTATTTTGTAATCTCGACCGTTGATTCTAAATCAATCTTGGCCATTGAATTGTAATTGGGGAGCCTATAAATTGAGCTCATCCCTCATTTGTAAAGCATGGGAACATGTTGAGATAAGTAAATTGTTGCTTACGACTGCCAAAGTAATAAGTAATGCATTGTTCGAATTGATGGTGATTACTTCTTTATTTTGGAGTTTGCATGGTTCTTATCCCTCATCATAGTTTAGATTTCATTTCATGTATGTTAGACGAATGCAAGATCGGATAAGTATTGATTTATGGTGAAACTTTTGCTCATACTTCCTTTGAATGGATGATTTTCATTCAATGCGTAAAGTTAGACTGAGCTTTTGATGTGGATGCTTCAATGTTTACCTCAAATAATGTTATTCTATTGATGGTATTGTTCGTAGTAAAGAAATCTTAAGCACAAACCCCAGAAGATTGCACCCACTTTGTGTAGTTTTCATTGAGCATGGCGAAGCAAAGCGTGGTTATTGGTTTCACCAAGTTAATACCGTCTCTTGGATTCTTAGGAAGTAGCTTAGAAATTCTAAACCCTTATCTCCTTTTTAGTTTGTTTGATCCAAGACCCAAACAATAGAGCTTTATTGTCTAAACCTTCATTGTGAATTGAACAAGCGTAGCATAAGTCCCTTTGTGTTACCAGAAAATCACAACGACCACAGAGCTTATCCACACCTAACTTACGAAACATTGGAATTGCCGTATGATCTTTCTTGCAATCTTAGCATACGAGGTAGTTTTTCAAGAGGGGATAGAGCGTCTTTGGATTCTTTATTCTAGAGTGTTTGGTGTGTCATAAAACACGCATCAACAAGAGGTAGAGACAAGTTTTGAGTTGAGGGAAGGCGGCCTACTCATTTCAACTTCCATTACTTCTTTGGGTCAACTTATGGTGTCCTCCCCCCCTCACTCAACTTCCAATCTCCATCAAAAACTCAATTTACCTCATCCTCTTTCACCAACTCTTGGAATTCCTCCTTGTCATTCAAAAAAATCAAGGGGCAGAGAAAATGGGCTTACAAGGAGGTCTCACAAGAAGGGCTGCAGTCATAAAATGGTGCCACAATCATCTAGTCTTCCAACCATATCCCCTTTGCATGCCTAGACCTTTGCTTTTGCTTCCTCCATTTCATAGGAAGGGTATTCCTACAAAGGTCGCTATAGGTACTTTCTCAAATCTAACAAGATTGCAGCTGTTATTGAAGAGTTTTAAGTTTTGAGGGGTATTGGTTCTGGCTGGTTGAAGGAGGGTAGCATCTCTTACCAAGGGAGAAAATCCTTCCTAACTCATGCCAAAGTTATGCTTTAAGGCAAATTCAAAGTGGGAAACAAACAACTATTGGGGCCCTCAGAGCAAGCCAAACCCTCAAAATGGTTACTCTATGATTGTTCTCTTTTAAATCTAGAGGACTAGGAAATGCCTCTAAAAGATTGCACTTTGCAGACTAGTTTCACTTCATAATATTGGAATTGTCATGCTCCAAGAGGCAATGGGGAAGGGTAAGAAGGTCAAGGGGTTGCTGAGTAATTCTTTGAAGGACTAGGAGATTCTTTCATTGACCTCTTATGACCACTCTAGGGGTTGTTGAGCTGGAAAAAGAGTTAATTACTATCAGAGCCAAGTAAAGCAAAATAAATGCCAAGTTATATGAAGATTAAAGTGCCATAGAACATTATCATTTTTCACATTTGCAAAGGAAATTGGGGTTTTTGAAGCTTGAAGAAGCAGAACTACGGTGAGAATTACAGATAGAATTTAAGCGGAATTCTTCACACAGCTATCATCGAAGAAGATATAAACAGGTAAGTGGCATTCTTAGCATTATCCCAATCATTGTATTCGCTCGTATTAAAGGAATTTCTTGAGCCAAAGGTTGGGTTCTCTAGGGGAGACTCTGGCAAAATTTTCCCAGAATTTGATAATTGGAATTTAAACAAAGATGAAGTACAAATACATGGGATACAAGCATTTAGCCAGCCTAACTAGTACTCTACCCGAAATTGGCGACACAAGGCTAGAGCATATTAATCTTGACGAATTTTGGGATAGGGTAAACAAACCAGACCGAGGTCCTATCACTCAAAGGTTAGTAGAAAGTGGTCTATTGGAAGTGGCCACATTTCCCATAGTTGTGCAATGCACGAACCTGGTCCTTGAAAGCATAAACCACTATAATCCTGAGACCAAAGAAATTAGAAAAAATGACAAAACCCTATTGATAACTCTTGACAGAGCCACCATTAGTGGTTGTTTCAAATTACCTGAAAGGGAGGTATTTGTAGATTTTAATTTCACATTGTCACATTGTCGTTTCTCCGTGAAGAAGAGGTACTTTAAAAATGTCATTGCCAAGGAATGGTTCGCAGCTTCAAAAAAGGGAAAATCTCAATTACCCAAAAACTTACATAGATCACACTTCAGGGATGAGATTTTCGATATCATCGTTTTGTTGCATAGGTTGAGAGGAAACGTAAATGCCCACAATTTCAAAGAATGGATGTATTTATTTGTTCAAATCATTTGTACGGGAACACAATACTTGGATTGGGCCACTTCAATCAGTGACAGGTTGCTCGATATGATAGTTAGCTTTGTTGTTAAAAAGTCTTTCTATGTCTTCATATCTATTCTATGTATTGGCATGTACTAGGCCTTGGCCCAAACTTAATCCTATGGATGAATTTGATGATCAAATTCAAATTTACAATTACTATCCTAAGTTACAATTGGAGAAGAGCTAGAAGAAATTCAAGAAAGTGAATGATGTGTTCACTATGAGGTCGGTCCGAGAGTTAAGGTGACTTTGGTCAAAGAATGTCACCGGAGGCTATTCAACTCATCAACAAGTATGGTAGCCACTTTATTCAATTTCAAATTTTTACTTACTTGAGGATTGGAGGATATGATTGACTGGCTCATAAATTGCCTTAGTATGTAGAAGATAGGTTTATTCTAATTGAAGTTTGTAGGCAAGTTGCAGAAATGAACAAAAGATGCGTTGAAAGAAAGAAAGCGGGCATTCCTTTCCCCATTAGTCTTGGATATTATCAGCGTAAATCTCAATCAAATGCCCTCAAGATTGAGACAGATATTGTGAAATATAATGTTTCTACGTATGAAATGAGGTTTCCTTTTGATAGCAATTTTTTTGTCAAAAACAATCTTCATCTTGGCCCTAGATTTTATCATGTACCACATATGGAAGATTATTGGTCAAACTGTTCTGATGATTATGAAGTTAGGAATAGGAGTTCGATGTGAATGACTTTGAGACAAATTGTCTCACTCATACTAGGTTAGGATATAAGTGGTGTGAAAAATGATGAATCGGATCTAATTGATCCTATAAACCTTAGTTACATTCAGATGCAACCCATGGTGCCTATTGATTGGAGTCTCAGAGAGCCCAAAGACTTGGAGACTCGAATTGCAGTTGTTCTAAAGAGAACACAACTTTAGCGAGCTAAAAAGAAAGGTGAGGCTACCAAAGCTCAACCTAAAAGCAAGCAAAGGACAGGAGAGTAGGTCAATCCTAGTGGTAAGGTAGGTACTTCCTCATCTACAGCAATGTCCTCCCCCACACAACACGCAATGACACTAGGTGGCAGTAGAGATGAAGAAGAACCTCCAGAGAAGAGAGGAAGTCCTAAGAAGACATGTGGAGATGGTCCCCTATAATGTCCCTTTTTTTAGCGTCATCTTGTTTTATGATGATTAGCCTATTACTTGGACTCTTGTAGGCTAATATGTGTGGATAGAGGGTCTCAGTGGCAGAGAATGGTGGATATTGTCATTTCCACCCCTTCAATTCAGTGTTGGGCTCAGTGCAGGCCTTTGCAATTCAGTGTTTGCTAGCTTCTGACAGCACGTCAAAACATTGAGAATTGAGGAAGATATTAATATTTTAGTGGTTGAGTTATTTAATTGACTTATGGAGATATTATAAAGTTATAATTTGACTTTATAATAATTAAAAGCCACTTAAAATATTATAAAGTGATGACTTAAATATTATAAAGTGAAATCAAATCACTTAAGTCATAAAAGGTACGCCCAATTGATAAAGTGAAATTAAAAGACTATTGAAGTGACTTAAATACATTTAAATGTATTTAAATGGAAAAAGTCGTGACTTCTAAGGAATTGTGCCTTTTGGGGATATAAGTTAAAAGAAGGCAAGTTGACCTCATTCAACTATGATTATTTGACATTGCTTCTTTTTTACTTCTCTGTGCATTTGTCTAAGACAAGGGTTACAGTGATTTTTCACCATTGGAAAATGAGACTTCTTCAATGTTCTACAATTGTGAGGTTGTGAGATACCAGCAAAATTGTTGCTTCTGAGAGGGCTTCATATAGGAGTCCATCTATGCTTCATCAGAGATTTCATGTTCAGTAATTATCAGCTTTCAATAAAGGAAAGGGCTTATTCTTTTGGGACTCCATCTTTCCTCAATTCTCCAGCATCAATAAAGGGTCATACATTTCCTTCAGTGGCCGCACTTCTTTCTTAGGAGGCGTGTAGCTTCTGGCATAGGCATGTGAAGTAGTAGGCTAAAACGCCTTTCTTTTGGGCCTTGTCTTGTCTCCATCTTGGATGCCTTGATCTCTCAAGACCTTTGATCCAGTTTCTGCGTGGGAGAAGTCCAAATCTGGAGGTGGACGTTGTTTTTCACCAAATTCAGCATTTCTTGCCTGGCATGTACAAATCTTCTTTATTTAAATAATCTGAGGACTTCCAGGTACATCTATTGTATGCAATTTACTTGTATCAATTGCCAAATCCACAATACTATTGCAGTTGCTCTTAATTTACTTGTACTCAGTTTTTATCTTCATTTTCTACTTCGCGCACTTCTATATTGTTTGCTTAAAATTCATCAAAACAACTGAAAAACACAAAACAAGATAGTATAGCATCAAAAAGTTGAGTTGGAACTAGTTGGGTTCATCACAATGGTATTAGAGCTTTAATCTTGCCAGCTTGGAGGGTTATAATTTCTTATGCGGCCACATCAGGTAGGACCTCACAGGTATTACTCTCGCAGGAGACCTGGAATACAAAGAAATTTGTTTGAGGAATTTCCTTTTGAAAACCAGTTCGAAGAGATACCATTAGAAATCATGGGAGACAGGGAGGATATTGAGCCACCCAGAAACCATGGTAACTATGAGGACAGAGAAGCCAGAGACATTCTGAGGGGTCTTGTTACTGGACAGGAACAGGTTACTAATGTGTGCAACAGCTTGCTACAACCGTGCAACATCTAAACATTCCTAGGAGATAGAATCACGATCATGAGGAGGATAGCAGTGTGGCTGGAGTCCCATGACTCAGAGTAACACCCACACGCACCTATGACAGGCCTACACGCCCTACATTTGTCAAAAATGAACCTGAAGAGGGGGACGTGGATGAGGAGGAAGGTGACGTGACTTTTGCAGATAACGAGATGACACTGCATGATGAGTGGGAAGCATTACCACAGAGAGTTAGGGATCACCTTAACTTTGACAAGTTCATGAGACAGAAAAGAAAGCATAACAAGAACAGGACTAACAAGAGACCAAGGAATAAACATAATGATCTTAGACATGCAACCGACAAGCTCACACTCTCTACTTTTGATGGCAGCGGTAGAGTTACAGCTAGAGCTTGGGTTAGCAAGTTGGATACTTTCTTGACCCTACGTCCTATGGCAAAAGAAGATGCCATTAAGTTCGCAGCTTTGCATTTGGATGGTGTAGCCCATGACTGGTGGCACCATGGGATGGTTACTTTGCAGCATGACCGTATCACTTCGTATTAGGAGTTTACTAATAGGCTAGTTGAGCGCTTTGACAGAAGAGATCCTGAGTTGTACTTCAGAGATCTAGCTCAATTGAAACAAATGGGCAGTTTGGAATCTTACATTGGTGAATTCAAAAAGCTCTTGGTCATGGTTACAGGCATCTTAGAGAGAAGGTTGGTAATCATATTTGTTGAGGGTCTTTATGAGCCTATGAAGGATTGGATAAAGGCTTTTGATCCCCCTAGCTTGTAGGAGGCTATGAGGAAAGCTCGTAGCATGAAACTTACAGCTCCACGTAGTAAGTCCAACTCAAAGCCATCTTCATCCTATAATGACAGCAAATCAGATCCAAATAAATTAGAAAATGTTGATCAAAAGAAGAAATTTGCAACCCCTTTGGATAGGGAAACAATTAATGATTTGCGTAGGAGGAAGTTGTGTTTCTATTGCAAGGGTCCTTATGATCAAAACCATGATTGTCCTCTTAAGCCTAAGGGTCAAAATAGACAAATGGAGTGGATTTATGAGGGTGAAGACATGGCTGATTTAATAGACCAGCAAGCTGATATTGCAAATAGGAGCTTGCGTTCTATCACTCTCGTTAGTGTGGAAAGCGGGAAGATAGAGCAGGGGATTTTACAGGAGGAGGGGCATGAGATGTTTCGAGAGGAGTATGATTTTGCTTCTTGCTCCAGGGGGTCAGACGTGTTTGATTGGGATCAGCACAGATATGAGGTTCAGTTTGTGAACAATCCTTTATTTGAGGCGAATGCTTCATTGTCTTATGATGATCTGCTCTTCGAGGTAGATGTTGATTCTGCTCTTGACCCTGATTTAGGGGTGAGCGTTGATCGTAGTATCTGGGATTCTTCCAATGCATCGGGATTTTAGACAGGGCTCGTTGAAGATTTTTGTAGTGTGTACATGGTACAGAGTGTTCACAGTTTCGCATTCGATCTTCATGTACATGATGTGTTTCGGATGCACAGTTCGGTTGCACACGTACTAGGCGGTTTGTATGACAGCTTACATTGCGCAGACATGGGAAGCAAACTTGGTCAGCGTTCTGAGTTGCTTCCTCTTGAGGCTTTCACTCTTGCGACACCTGGTGTTCGAGTTGACATGGTTCAACATGATCCGTCAGTTGTTCAAATGTTGGTGTTACAGGAGTTGGTTGGTGGCATGAGGGACATTACACAACACTTCCCTTCGGATCCTAGTGGAGTGGTGTATCCTTTGTTGTTGAGATTGCTTGGGGACAAGCAATTTCAAGGAGGGTGGACTATAATGTCCCCTTTTTTAGCATGATCTTGTTTTATGATAATTAGCCTATTACTTGGACTCTCGTAGGCTAATATGTGTGGATAGAGGGTCTCAGTGGTAGAGAATGGTGGATATTGTCATTTCCACCCCTTCAGTCTAGTGTTGGGCTCAGTGCAGGCCTTTGCACTTCAGTGTTTGCCAGCTTTTGACGGCATGTCAAAACACTGAGAATTCAGGGAGATATTAATATTTTAGTGGTTGAGTTATTTAATTGACTTATGGAGATATTATAAAGTTATAATTTGACTTTATAATAATTAAAAGCCACTTAAAATATTATAAAGTGATGATTTAAATATTATAAAGTGAAATCAAATCACTTAATGCATAAAAGGTACGCCCAATTGATAAAGTGAAATTTTAAGATTATTGAAGTGATTTAAATACATTTAAATGTATTTAAATGACAAAAGTCGCGACTTCTTGGGAATCGTGCCTTTTGGGGATATAAGGAAAAAGAAGGCAAGTCGACCTCATTCAACTATGATTATTTGACATTGCTTCTTTTTGACTTCTCTGTGCATTTGTCTAAGACAAGGGTTACAATGATTTTTCACCATTGGAGAATGAGACTTCTTCAGTGTTCTGCGATTGTGAGGCTGTGTAATGTCCCCACTCTCAGAATGACATCATGGTGGATTAATTCTAGCCCATCCAACATTCCTGTGGGTTAGATAGTGTGATAAGGGAATGATTTTTGGCCATAAGAGTTAAATTTTGGTAGAATGTGTTTAGAGAATTAAGAGAGTTACCTTTAATTCAAGCTAAGCTTAATGTTGATCTTATTTTCCACTTGAAAAGTCAAAGCAAGCAAGAAGGTCTACTTGCTGGTCAAGCAGGCAAGGAGGTCTATTTGCACAACCAAGCACACAAGGAGGACAAGCAAGCAAGGAGGTGAGTCAACCTCATCCAATCTAATTAGCTTCTAGAAGCTTCCCCTTCCCAGGGCGGTTTAGGTAACTTAAGGGGGAAGCTACCATAAATTAATATTTTAAGAACAAATCTTATCTCTTCCTTGGGGTGGTTGAAGGAAGCTTCCAAAATAGAATTTTATAATCTCCAAAAAGGCAATTAGATTTTTCTAGAAAGGCTCGAGGAAGCTTAGCCAAGAAGTAAGTGAATATTTTAATGGAACAAATCTGATCTTCTTTGGGACACTTGGCTAGTTGCCTTAACCTTGAAGCAAAGTTAATATTTTAATAAAAGCAAATCTAATTCAACCCTAGGGTGGCCTTGTCTTAAGGGCCTATTTAAAGAAGGCTTGGGGGATGAGAAAGGTATGTTTTTTGTGTTACTATTTTGCTGTGACAAATTGAGGAGAGAAATCTCTTGACTGAAAGTAATTTTCAGTCCATTCAAGGTGGTGCTCCCTTGAATCCTGTGGCATGGTGATGTCCCCATCCCACCAAGTTAGTTGATTTCAGACAGAATTCAACACAGAGCTCAAACAAATTGTTTTGGCAAGTTCTAGTTGCAGATTACATCCTTATTTTGGTGGCACTTTCATCTCTACTTACTGATAGGAAACTTTCAAAAGGTTTGTGTGGCAAAGAAGGCTATTATGGGCGGTTTCTAGCTTCAAACATAACCAGGTTTTGCTACAGCAGTTCTCAAACATAATTTATCATCGAATCTGAAGAATTTTTGGGCATATTCAAACTACAGTGAGCTGCTACAGTGTTTTGTTTCAGTCATCTCCAGCCAGGCTTATCATCCCACACTCTTAGCTTCATTCTCCATTCTTGCAACTAGGGTTTTGTCTTGTGCTTTGGCACAAACTGGGTGTCATTGAAGGTCTGAAACTCAAAATCAAACCTAACAGATTGTAATATTCAGTATTTTCTGTTGTAACCAGCTTCAAATCAAATAAGAAGATAAGCTATCTTGCTGGATATGTTCATCTTGTTTTTGTTGAATTACTAAAAACTATGTTCTAGTGCATCTCTTTATGTTTATGCTTGGAATCCTCTAATCTACATGTTATAGTAAATCTTTGTTGAAACATAAGTTGAAGGCAAGACAGGAATTTCCAGACCAGCAAAGAGAAAAATTTCAGTTAGAACCTATAAGGGTTCTTACAGGCTGTGAGATACCAGCTGAATTGTTGCTTCTAAGAGGGCTTCATACAAGAGTCCATCTGTGCTTCATCAGAGATTTCATGTTCAGTAATTATCAATTTTCAATAAAGGAAAGGGCCTATTTTTCTGGGACGCCATCTTTCCTCAGTTCTTCAGCATCAATGACGGGTCGTACATTTCCTTCAGTGGTCGTACTTCTTTCTTGGGAGGCGCGTAGCTTCTGGCATAGACGTGTGAAGTAGTAGGCTAAAACTCCTTTCTTTTGGGCCTTGTCTTGTCTCCATCTTAGACGCCTTGATCTCTCAAGGCCTTTGATCCAGTTTCTGCATGGGAGAAATCCAAATCTAGAAGTGGGCATTGTTTTTCACCAAATTCAAGATTTCTTGCCTGGCATGTATAGATATTCTTTATTTAAATAATCTAAGGACTTTTGGGTACGTCTATTGTATGCAATTTACTTGTATCAATTGCTAGATCCACAACAGTATTGCAGTTGCTCTTAATTTACTTGTATTCAGTTTTTATCTTCATTTTATGCTTGGTGCACTTCTATATTGTTCGCTTAAAATTCATCAAAACCACTGAAAAACACAAAACAAGACAGTATAGCATCAAAAGGTTGAGTTGGAACCAGTTGGGTTCATCACATTCCCCAAAGGATAGTGCTTTGAAAGATCAAGCAGAAAAGGAGAAAGAGAAAGAAAAGAAGAAGGAAAATGAACAAGAACAAGAAATTGGGGTGATGGAGGTTGATCCTCTTGAAGACCAACCAAATCCTTCTCAAGATGTGACTGAGAAGAGTACACAGAAAAGTGAGTCTCCTACTTCCTATCCATTTGATCTGCAGAATGTAACAAAGACTCCTCCCTTAAAGAGAGCACTTCAATTCTCAACACCTAAGTCTTCTCAAACTCTTGATACTACTTCTTCTCCTTCATGGTTGGAAAATGCATTGTCAAAGAAAAGGAAAACGGTGCCTGTCAATCTTCTAGATGACAATATTGTTGGGCAACTGTTGCAATGATCTCCTAAGGCTAAGTAGTTGAAAACTACTTCAAGATTGATGGAGGATAGCAAGGATAGCAACTCAGGGCACTTGATCTTTGAAATTGCACAACCATCTGCACAAAAGGATCATAGTCAAGCTACTATAGCTGACTATAACATGACAAAGGTGGATTTGGGCCCTCCTAGCAGGGACGGAGAAATACATAACTTCCAGGTAATTGCTACCAAGTTGGTGGAAAGGACAAAGAAAGACAAGCAAGACAAGGATGAATTGAAGAAAGTGGTAGAGTTGCTTTCAAATTGTTTGAAATCATTGATGGACCCTTCTCCCCAACCTCTCAATCAAGCAAGTACTTCCTTCGATCTGAATTTTGCAGCTAGAAAAGCAATGATGAGCAAAGTACAAAAGGACAACTACCATGGGAGAATTGCTCAAGAATGGGCAAGTGATATCAAAGTTAAAGTTCCTCCTTTTATTGAGAAAACGAAGAAGGCGAAATGCTATTAAACTGAAATAGCAAATAGCAAACAAGAAGAAGCTCTGGTTGCAAAGAGATAAAGAGCTTAGGGAAATCCTGGATATGGGTTTAGGAAAAGCTATGACAGAGAAGATTGTTTCATCTGCAGAAGATTCGAGAATCATAATGTGGAAGAAAAGTATGAATGGAAAATCGCTTTCCTAAAGCAGAATATCCAAGAAAAAAATAAATTATTGACGGAATGCAATCGCATTAACACTGATCTTACTAAGAGTTTTCAGATTTTGGATGCCAACTAATGAAGGACGAGAATGGTGGAATAGCTATATTGGATGAATTAAAGGAGAGATTTCTTCATATTGTTTATACATTTTGAGATGAGCAGAATTTTAATAAGGAAACCATGAAGAAGTGGGTGAGAATTGGCTCTGCATTTTCTTTGTATGCGAACATCCTAACCAACCTTGCCACCAAATTTGACACTATTCATAGCAACAAAGCCCCCAAGAAGCCAAGGACGAAGAATGTTAATATTCTTCAACACACTGAAATTCCAATAGTCACACAGGCATTCAAGGATTACAAAGTTTGCATGGCAACCAATCGACAGGACCCAACGATGGAGGAAGTACCTGTGGGCCCACCGAATCAACCACCTCAGTAGTGGCTATATTTTATTTAAATGTTTTAATTTCATAAAGTTTCAATGTAATGAACTTTATCTATGTGTTTCTTTTAAAGAATCAATTTTCAAGATTCTGGTGACAATTATGCTTTGTAATGTTTAATATGTAATTTGAAGACATTTGAAGGGTCCGAATTTTTTTATCCTCGTTACACTATGATGTAAGAGTGAGAATCGATCAGAAGACGGATCAATAGAAATTTTGTTAATTTGTAATGTCCCCTTCTCAAGCCTAGTGAGTTGTTGCATCAGTTAGCCTATCCCTGAGTTCCCGTAGGCTAATTGCAGGTGGTTAGGGGACTCCAAGGTTCTTGGAGAGCTCTTTGGTGGGTTTTCTCGACGCCCAATGGTGTGTTGGTGCTCCTATTGGCCCTTAGGATGGTGGTGGTCTATGTTACATTTTTGGCCATTTGGGTTGTTCTCCACATTTCTTGGAGACCACGGCTATTTTTAGTAAGTGCCCGTTTTGGCACCCGACATCTTCCCTCGTCAGCAATAGCTTCCTATAGCGACTAATTTCTGTTTCAAATGTCTCGTTGATGCTTTCTGTAAGATGGTTGGAATTATTTAAATATTTACACTAAAGTTAAAAAGTAATGTTTTAATATTACTTTAGTGTTAAATATTATAAAATGAAAAGGTTATTTCCCTACATTGGATGTCTAGGGGAAAAGGGGACTTAAAGTTATTTTTAAAAAAAGCTTTTTCAAAAAAAGCAAAAAGTGTTTTTTTCGAAAAAGCAACAAAAAAGTGTTTTTCAAAAAAGCAAAAAAACACTTTTTCGAAAAAGCAGCGAAAAAGCTATAAAAGGAGGTATGAGGCTCTCATTTGGATTATTGAAGATTGCACACATAACAAGATGTTGGATTGAATGGAGAGTTCTTCCAAGGATTTGTTGAGGATGAAAACTCTCATCAAATCACTGGTTTCGGATGTAAGAGATGATCCCTAGCTGCTAGAGTGATTCTACCTCAAGAATCACCATTGTTATCACTGTTGCAAACTTAGGGTTTCAAAAAAAAAAGATTTTTAAAGTGTTTTGATTGCAGGTTAGTGGGGTTTTATTGGAGATTATTTTTAGAGATTTTGTTGAGTTTTTGATGTTTTCAGATGAGCCTTTGCTGGCCTTACAATTTGATAGTTTGATGATGCCCTAGCTGGCTGCCCCTCTCATGTTTGTCATGCCCCCAAAATTGCATCACTAAAACCAAATGTTGAGATACAAATAGATAAATTAAATAAATAGCAATATAAATATAAATATTAACAATTTAAATATTATTATTATAATTATAATCATTATAATATAATACTAAAACATGTATAATAAATATATTTACAATAAATTAAATTTATAAAATATATAACATAAAATAATATAATATATACATAGGAAATACATGAGCAGCCACTAATTACTTTATGAGGAGCAGTGATTACACTCCATAAGGGAGCACTCAAGTTAGTTTAAAAGATTAGGAATTAATCTCAAAAGGTAGCGACCAATTCCATATCAAAGGTAATGACTTTTCGGGAGAGTTACCTCTTTTCAAACAGATGTATCTTCTCATAAGGATATAAGATGTGAGTAGTGGAAGAGGGGGGCGGACCAGGAAGGAAAACATATGCAGGTCTAAAAAGATATATTCAGATCTTAAAGAGCCAGATGCAGATTTGGAAGAGATATAAAAGAAACAACAATAAAGAAAATAAAACAGCAGACTGGGAGGAAGAAATAAATCATAAAGGATCGATTGGATTAAGTATTACTGCCAGAATATATATTTGGACTGTAAGTTTAAATATAGTTATGAACATATATATATATATATATATATATTCATGCAAAAGGTAATCAATACTGCCAGAATATATATTTGGACTATAAGTTTAAATATAGTTATTAACATATATATATATATGTATAAATAAAATATATCTATACATATATATATTCATGCAAAAGGTAATCAATACTGCCAGAATATATATTTGGACTGTAAGTTTAAATATAGTTATGAACATATATATATATATATATATATATATATATATATATATATTCATGCAAAGGTAATCAATAAGAAATATATATTATGTATGATTATGTAATAATGATGCTTGCAGCAATTATTGAGCCTTATAAGTAATTATGATTCTTTAACATGAATATGGATGACAGATTTTATATTCGTTTGAATTACACTAAGCAATATTTTCTGAATATTAAGAACGTATGCAAGGAAGAATAAAGAGTTCTATCACTTCGTACTAGAAAATCGAGCAATCTGCGATTCAGATACATCAATCAGATTTAATATAAGTGGTTGCAGGCATACAGACATTTGATACAGTAAATAGGATCTGGAATGAATTATAAGGATAGTGTGCAGCAATTATTTTATGAATAAGTTTTGATTTCTCTCACATGCATATATCATAGTAGTGCTGTAATAGATTATATTCCTTTAGAATGAATAGATTATAGATATATATTTTGTATGTCTTTATCCTATGATCAATCAAATGTAAGGTTGTAGGAAGCAAGTTAGGGAGATGTAGTTTACGAGCTCTCCCGTGCTAAGTAGCCCATCAAGAGGGAAGGATAATATAGCAATCAGGAGGGAAGGAAGAATAAAGAGTTCTATCACCTTCTACTAGAAAATCAAAGCAATCTGCAATTCAGATATATCAATCAGATTTAATATAAGTGGTTGCAGGCATACAGACATTTGATACAGTAAATAGGATCTAGAATGAATTATAAGGATAGTGTGCAGCAATTATTTTATGATTTTTTTAGTTCTCTCACATGCATATATCATAGTACTGTTGTAATAGATTCTATTCCTTTAGAATGAATAGATTATACATATATATTTTGTATGTCTTTATCCTATGATCAATCAAATGTAAGGTTGTAGGAAGCAAGTTAGGGAGTTGCAGTTTACAGGCTCTACCATGCTAAGTAGCCCACCCCAAGGGTGGATTTTTCTTAGTCTGGACGTTCCTGTCGCTTGGGGCCAAGAGGTGAGTTGTCTTGGTTTAGACGCTGCGTGCTCTTGGGCTTAGATGGGTTGAGTAGTTTACAAGCACCCTTTCAAGGCTATCCTATCAAGCCAAACTATGAATGGTTGTTAAGATGAATTCGAGGAGTCTCAATCATAAGAAGGATGGATAAGTCTACATGGATAGGGAATGCAGATACAAGTTACCCACTAGGTAGCCCACCCCAAGGGTGGAATTGTCTTAGTCTGGACGTTCCCGTTGCTTGGGGCCAAGAGGTGAGTTGTCTTAGTTTGGCCGTTGCGCACTCTTGGGCTTAACTGGGATAGCTTCGGGCGGACTTATCATGTTTCCCATCCAATTCCTATTATGATTAAACTCCCATTATGCATTGTGGATATGGTGTAGTTTAATAGTTATGCATTTACATGTTTCAAATATTTATATATGTTTGATCATATGAATTATATTCCAATATTATCTAACATGATTGCAGGATCTAAACCGAGATTTACCTTGAAGCATTTAATTGGTAAGTTATAACCCTAACTACATTGAAACTTGTGATTCTAGGGCAAGATTTAGGGCAATCCCAAAAGGGGCCATTACAATGTTTCACATTGGAAACTTGTGGTTCTGAAAATTAATGCAGATGATTTGTTGTTGGGCAACTTGTTTGGGACTAGTTTCCAAATGGTAAATAGCAGATATAAATTCTTGTAGAGGCCGTACAGCCATTGTAGTTGATTGCAGGTGATATGTTGAAGATTGGATGATCACTATTGAAGATATGAATTTATAGTGCAAAATGGCCCATGCTCATTCTAGCGCCAATATTGATGTTCATGACTGAAACACTTCTCAGATTTTCTTTGTTGACTTTGACTGTGATTTGGAGGCTGTTAGATGTTTGCTGGAGTGGTTTGATTCTCGCCTGTGACTCGGGAAGGTGTGTATACATGTTTGGTGAATGATATAAAGGGTTTTTTCGCTGTTTCAGACTGTAACAGTCCATGTTCAGACTGGACAGCGCTCAGATTTGTATAACAGACCCTTAGCAACATTTGAGTTGGGCATTACAGACCTTCATT